>LR990967.1:13772871-15030495 GCA_905163465.1 Craniophora ligustri
ATCAAAGAGGTCGTTAATTTCATGTAACGAAACCATAGCGCGATCTAATTCGATCCCAACGCCATCTAGGGAAGCAAAAGGAAACTTTGTGCATTAAATGTAATTGATCGCGCTATGATTTCGCTACGCGACCCAAACAACATGCAAAAATGCATAACATAACCTATATCCGTCCACAGAGGAGTTCACCTGCATAGTCCGCGCGCTGTACGCGTTGAGCTACTACCAGGTGGTGTGCCAGTTCATCGCCAACACGAGCGCGGAGGGGCGCGCGGCGCTGGCGGGCGCGGCGCGCGGTGGCGAGCCGGCGGGGCTGCGCGCGGCGGCGCGGCTGCTGCTGGGCGCGCTGGCCGGCTCCGACCTGTTCACCGAGGACGGGCCGCCCGCCGCGCACCCGCCCGGCGACCTGCGCCTGCCCGACCTCGCCGCCATGGAGCGAGAGGTGCGCACAACACTATCGCTTATTCATCACTGTTTTTATAACAACAAAATATGTTTTACTACAAACTAGCTGATACCCGCGAGTTTTCCGTATGCAACTTAACGAAAAATCTAATTTCATACTAACTTTGTACACCCGTTTCACCCCCTACGTTATAAAAGGAACCCTCTCTGTAAAATTTCAAGTTTCCTAGCCTTAGAAAGAGAAAGAAAAAGAAACAGTTTATTCGCGCTCAAAGTGACGCATATAAAAACAAAAAGTAAAAAAAATACAATTGGTATTAAATAAGCGTCACCCCCACGCGAAACAACTGAACGCTCACCATAAAACCGTGACCGTAGGGTGATATGTCAGTCAGTCAATCAGTTTGTTAGTAACTTTTCCTTTTATAAAAGATAGATGCCATCAAAAACATACCTGTAAAAAGCCCAAGTCGCGCCATTCAGTTCTCCTACCGTAAAAAGTTGTGAGATCCATGTAATACCAAGTCGGTTAATTTATTCAATCGCTACTTTTAGATTTAGATTGACTTGGGCATCGGACTAAACAATCATTTAATACTAGCTGCCTCCCGTGCTTTAATACTAGCCTATGTGCTAATCCAGGTAATAAACTATATGTATGCTAAATTTCATTAAAATCTGTTAAGCGGTTTTTGCGGGAAAGGGTAACAAACATTCATCCATCCATCATAAACATACAAACTTTCGCGTTTATAATATTTGTAAGGATAATAATTATGTAGTACTTGAGAGATACTTTGTGTTTCCATGCGATGCCCAAGTCAATCTAAATCTAAAAGTAGCGATTGAATAAATTAACCGACTTGGTATTACATGGATCTCACAACTTTTTACGGTAGGAGAACTGAATGGCGCGACTTGGGCTTTTTACAGGTATGTTTTTGATGGCATCTCATTTCTTTTTGTAGATAGTCCTACTATTTTTTCTTTCCGCTCATCTTATTAAAGTCCACTCTCTGTAAGTTTTTCTTATTTTTGTTGGTAGTGTTCCTCGTTTTTTCTGTTCCGGTAATACTTCTTGAACTTCAGCTTACTACCTTTTTCTCAAAGCCCACTCACTGTCTCTATGCGTATTTTTCGGAGGTTTTAATATTACAATTTATGTCATTATATTAAATTGTTATTCAGAATAAATACTGTCAATGTACTGAACAGAAAATTTCAACATCAAGCTTAAGATAGGATTAACTTAAACGAATGTGCGGTAATCACTGCTGAAATCTAAATAGTTTTTTTTAATATTTAACCTATTATTTTTCTACAGAATTGGATTCATATTAAGATTATTAAAATTTGTATACCCATTCTGACTGATACAATTTACATCGGTTAAATTTAAAGTTATCGCAGCAAGACCCATGGGTTACATGGAAGAAAGCGGCTGACTTTCTGTGACGGACGGACAGCGTGGAAGCTGCGGCGCGGGCCCGCAATTTTGCCGGCTGCGGTTATGATTATTAGTGTTCTTTCTTTCATGGCTAATTCGGGCAATTTCATCTACTTAATACTTTTCGCGATTTAGGTACAACTGCATTAGACATTCCCATTTCAATGTATCAAAGTTAACTTTGAACATAATTCAATTCAAACATCACAAACAGAACCGCTCGCAGGTTCGACGGCTCCCAGCCTCCCGAGCAAGCCGGTTTCCGAAAAGGCTTCAGTACCATGGACCATATTATATTCACTGAGGCAGGTTATACAGAAGACCACAGAGGCTTTTGATTCGATCGAAACTTGGGCAATAGTGCAGTCTTTATGGTGGTACCAAATTGATTATAAGTACATCGAAACGTTTAAGTGTTTGTATGAAAACACCACTAATTATATCCGTCCAACTACAGGATCACATCTCAAAACCTACCCTCTTGCAGCGTGGTGTGAGACAGGGCGACGTTATCCCTTCGAAACTGTTCACCGCTGCACTAGAGAATGTCTTTAAAGTTCTGGACTGGGAAGGGCTTGACATCAACATAAGTGGCGAGTACTTCAGTCACCTTCGATTTGCCGACGATATAGTTGTCATGGCTGAGACCACTGAACAGCTTAGTTTATTAGCAACGACCTCCGCTGAGCTTATGAATGTGTCGGTCTTAAAAAAAACATTAACTAGACGAAAGTGATGTTGAATATCCATGTTGTATTGACTAGGACTCCGCTTAAGGTCGGTAGCTCGGTCCTCAAAGTTGTTGACGATTGCGTTTACGTGGTAGGTAAGTCCAACTTCTTAAAAAGAGTTCAATCGTCGGATTCATCTTGGCTGGGTAACGTTCGGGAAGATATGCCGATTCATTTTCTCCCAAGAAGCACAGCGTCTATTAGACGACAGTGTTTGACGACTGTGTGCTACCAGTAATGAGTTACGGCACCAAAACGTAGCCGCTAACAATGGGCCTTATAAGAAAACTCACAATCACTCATAGAGCGGTGGAGAAGCCTTCTCCATCGCTATATGAGTGATTGTATATGTGTTAGGAGTTTCACTACGTGATCATATCAGAAATGAGAAGATCCGTAGAAGTAACCGGGTCACTGACCTAGCCCAAAAGGAACGCCAAACTCAAGTGGCAGTGGGCAGGGCACATTGCTCCGAATAACTGGTGGCAACCGCGATCAGGAAGTCACAGCGTATCTAGGCCTCCGGCAAGGTGGACCGACAACCTGGTAAAGGTCGCTGGAATCCGCTGGATGCGAATGGCGCAGGACCGGTCGTCGAGGAATTCCGCAAGGGAGGCTTCCAGCGTCTACGGTGGACATAATTTAACTGAAATTATGATGATGATGATGATTATTAAACATAATTATATCTCGGTACCTATCTACACCTATTATTCTATAATTACGATTCATTCTAAATGCAACGCAAATGTAACTTTGTAATCCTATATATTTATAAGAGAATACAAAGTTACGTATGCAGTTGGTGAAACTAAAAAACTGGACTGAAATTTTAAGATTTTTTAGTTTTCCCTTTATTTGTACATTAAACATTCATTGCATTCTAAATGTGAAGCTTCTATGTCTGCTAGAAGTGCCTTAGAGTTTTGATGATCGGTCAGTCAGTGAGTGAGTGACAAAATTACGAAACTTTGAATAGTTATAATTCTTAAACTACTGGTTCAAATTAAATGAAATTTGAAATATACCATGTGTACATACTGCGTGCTTGAGTAATGAAAATTCAAGCTTCTAGTTTAATCCACAACGAAGTTATTGGGGGTCGAAAATGGCCTGAATTGGTTCGAGAAAAGTATAGTACGGCCGTTTTTTTGCTCGACTTGGCGGGGGCACTGCCGTACCCCCAGATATTTTGGTAATTAAATTTGCAATTGTAATGTAGTAAATTGAAGAAGTTTTATTAAAATTCACATTATTTTTTACAATTTGACGCAATTCAAATTGTTCTACATAACATGTCACATACACATACATAATTAAACATACATGTACCAATAAATAGCAATGATTCCACAGTTACAAGAGCTCTTGCTGCCGTTCCTGCGCATCGCGGCGCTGTTGCGGCACCACCTGTACGGCAGCGAGTTGCCGGAGGTGGCGACGCCGCGGCAGGAGTTCGTGCGGCTGGCCTACTACCTGGAGCTGGTGACGGACGGCATGGAGTGGAGCGAGTGGTCGGCCGGCCGCGCGCTGCCGCCCGACTGCGCCGCGCCCGCCCGCGCCTGGGCCAGGCAGCTGGGCGCCGCCGCCGCCCGGGGACAGCTCGCGGTCAGTACACACTACTACTACTATACTACTACCTGGAGCTGGTGACGGACGGCATGGAGTGGAGCGAGTGGTCAAAGATTTTTGAGTAGAAACTATGCACTACCTCTAACAAGATGGATGGACGACCTAATTAGAGTCGCTGAAAGCTGTGAAATGTAACCAAACCTAGTGAAGATCACTCATTGTGTTGTAAGGTACATTTTATCTCGTCTACTGATCTCACCACAGGGGTGTCTTTATATCTAGAGAGAATTTATTTCTTCTAAGTAATCGCACTCCAGCGTAACTCACATAATATCAGGCGACCTGGCGGTCAAGAGTAAAAACAATAATAATTATAAATATATTAATACGTGTATTTATTGTCCAGGTCCGTCGCCTGCTAAGGTCGATGGCGGTGGAGTGGTGCCAGCCGGCGCTGCTGGCACTGCCGCGCGACTACGACCGGCTGTTCACGTACTACCACGAGCGCGTGTGCCTGCAGTGCGGCGCCGTGCCCAAGGAGGCAAGCGTTTGCCTGCTGTGCGGCACGCTCGTCTGCCTCAAGCAGCCCTGCTGCCGGCAGCACCAGGTCGCTGAGGCTGTGCAGGTAAGCTGACCAGTATTACGAATAAGGACACCTGCTGTCGTTGTCATTGCTCGTTAGGTGCGGGACAAATCACACTGGCAGCCGCCACAACTATAGTATTCGCGCAAACAATTTTGTCGTACTATCAATAGTGTTCAAAACTATTGGTTAAATATTGTAGTAAAATGTTGTATTGTGTATTGTAGACACAAAGTCGATCGCACACTTACTACTCTCACATAAACACATACAACACTCCCTCATTCACCAGACACATACGAGTACATCAACAATGCTTGCACATATTCTATGTAAAACTAAAGCCCCCCCTAAACTCACAGTAGCAGTTTTGCATTATAATGGATTAATAATGGCTTCTAAATTGTATATTTTTTTAAAATAGGGGATGAACTGTATTCCGAGAAACAGGTTACCACCTAGTTCGGATGCAGAGGTTCCCAAATCAAGTTACGATGTACTATTAGTCTTGTAATTGAGTCTCCAATTGTAATTTGCTTTGTAATTGTATGTGTAATTTTGTGAAATAAAATTTATTATTTAGTTATTATTATTATATTTATTGTTGACGGTATATTCGAAGCGATGAGTATTGTATAATCGGTGAAATTTGGTTTCTAAGCCCTTGAACGCCACTTGTTAACCCCGTCCAAACCTTTATTCATACTATCGTAGACTGTATTGCTGAATTAATTTGAAATTGACGTGCTCAGACAACCTCATCACCTTATCTTTCCAAACTCATATCGAACCAAAACTAACATGTGTTTATTCCGCAGCACGCGATGGAATGCGGCGGCGGCACAGGCATCTTCCTGGTGGTGACGTCCACGTACATCATCGTGATCCGCGGCCGCCGCGCCTGCCTGTGGGGCTCGCTGTACCTCGACGACTACGACGAGGAGGACCGCGACCTCAAGTAATCTATCTACAGCTTGCCATTGTTACACAGTCATTACAGGGTAGGCTACGCGCGAGCAGCACCTCAGGTGTTTTAAATGTCTATAAGCTACGGTCACTGCTTACCAACAAGCGGATCGTAAGATTTTGGGCCCGCTTTTGGTTAAAAACAACGACTGGTACCAAGTATGGAACGTTCACATCGTCAATTAATTTAATCTACTACTGATAGGTACGGGCTTCTCCTCACTTGAGAGGGAGTAGGCTATACAACACTTCGTAATTTCTAAATACAGGTTTCCTTACGATGTTTTTTTCATCATTTGAGCGTGTGAGTTTTGAGGAGACAGTTTTTTCCAGGTCCACTACGAAGGGTATCACAGGACGATCGCATTATATTCTACGTAATTTTTTGTTCGAAATGTGACGTTTTTATGGGTTATTTTATTTCTTTTTTAATGAATAACTCAATATTCCCGTAATACATTAAATAAACAAATATAACTATCGTTATCTAGAGATTGCATGGAAAAAAAAGATATATATTTCATTAGTTTGTGCTACAAATTGTGGTGGGCCTGTTTCCCATACAAAAAAAAATCTCCTTTATATATGCATGCGACTTGTATAAGTCAGTGGTACGTGAACTGGAATATAATTCTATTCCGTGACTTGATTTTACACTCCACTGGTCAGACGACGTCTTTCCGTGGGATAGTAGCGTTTCTTAGCTATGATTTAAGAAGATGGAAATTCAACCTTCTACCTTCTCAAACAGTCAACGCTAATGTAATGTCTTCTAAAAAAAGACCCTCACTGCTACAGAGAATTTTATTAAAAAAAACTCAGCCAATAAAACCACATTTGTTTAATAAATACGCATATTTAAATATATATACCCGGACATTATGACACATTGCTATCTAGTTCGAAGCAAGGAGGCTTGTGTCTGATTTTGTATGTGTGTAATTGTGTATTAAATTTCCATAATTTGTGTACAGACGCGGCAAGCCCCTGTACCTCAGCCAGGACAGGCTGGAGCTGCTGCAGGCGCAGTGGCTGGCGCACCGGTTCGACCACACCAAGCGCACCTGGGTGTGGCACCGCGACTCGCTGTGAGCCGCCCCACCGGGGGACTCACACAACGACTACAAAACTCGCCTATATCGAGCTAGTTTATATGCCAATGTGAATATTTAATTTTGATTAAATACTTCCAGGTTTTCAATGTCGATAGAGCATGAGTTATGGAAATTCTTCGTCCTATCGTTGCTACAAACATCATGTTCTATAACGTCGAATATAAATTCCAGCCATTGACTAAAACCGAAGAGGATGATGAAATCTTTCAAGTCAAATTAAGTCGATTTTTTTTCAAGTTCTTTTAATCGATTTTTAAAGCTACACGGTTGAGGATAGGTTAGGAGTTGGATAAATATGATTATTTCTGCAGACGGTTAATCCTGTCAATCGTAGAAAACTTGCCTTCAGTCGCCGCCAGTAAACGCATAGAGTAACTAAAATCGTCGATTAAGTCAATAAAATAGATTCTTTAAATTACGATATATAAAAAAAACAATCCGTTTTTTCCGAGCTATGTCCAATTATGATACAAACATAATAATTGTCACGATAAAGATGCAAAATGACACATTTTTGTTACTGTTTATAATAAAGAAAAGATTGTACAAATTCTGTACTCTTACATTACAATATTGTCAATATAGATTTGAGCTAGGAAAAAACGGACTTCGTCTAGCTAGCGCCAAGTTCAAGCAATAAATAAGAAATAGTAAATATAGTCTCGATATAATATTATAATAGTCGAATCACAAATTTTAATGGTTGCGTCAATTGAGCCTTACACTGAACACCAATAGCTGTGGTATTAACAAATTATTAATATTTATCTAAAAAACTTATTGAAATATAACAAAGTTTATTATACACGTTCAATCATAGATTAAATATTATAATTATATATACATATGTATACATTCGAACGCGTGTTTTAAACTACATAGATATAAAATCAAAAGGTATAAAATGTTGTCTGCGCGCAGAATCTATTTACACGGAGCAGTTTAATTGCGTTATTCAAACGGAGCAATAATAAATAGTACCAACGTAGTACATTATTATGTAGCTATAATAGAAAGCCTTTAAAATTGCTTCGCCTAAATTGAACCTCAATATTATTATATCCAAATATTATTAAAACACAATAACAAAATATTTTAATACTATTATATAGCTTCCAGCTAACCGGAGTCTAGACGCTAGAGTATTACGCCTATAGGGTTATTCAACCATACATGATTAACGTATACATGAAGGTTAAAAGCTTGCAAAATGCATGTTTTCATAGTAAAAACGTTTAGTCATTTCATTTAGAAGTATTTTTTTTGTTGGTATTGGCAGAATTACTGAATACAACTGACAACGCTCGTTAATTTATACAACATGTTTTTTATTCATAATTATTTCACTTTCACTTTATTTAACTATAACGGTTTATTGTGTCATGTTTATCTAGACTATGGCAGCCATACATATTGCCTAAATTTATCTTATACCAATTCAACTTAATTCGACCATTATTAGGCGTAGCTTGAATATAACTACTAAATACACTTCAAAATTCAACCTCATCGTTAATAAGCAATAATTAGTAACTAATACCTAGCATGTAGTGACGATTTAAAGTTATATTTACAAAATAATCATATATGCTACAATATAAAATTGTTGAATGTATATTATTTGTGATCATATTAAAACGTCGAGATGTAGTACCTACTTGCTACTTTATAATCGAATCGAAATATGCCTTATGAGAAGATAACATTTATTTATATAACATACAATAGGAACATAACTTCAGTACATATTATATTAAAATTACTTGTTCGACTATAGTCATTGTTATAGAAATTATTTTTTTCTATCATGTTAGCTGTACTTTGATGTTTGGGAATGTGGCCAGTGAAAATGAAAACTCATTGATGAAATTAAAATAAGGTTATTTCTCCTTGTGATTTTTTAAAGAATATATTATGTATGGTATAAAGATTCTAAAGCATAATTGCTTCGTCTTGATTAATATTTTTTTTTAATTCGACTTTTCCATGGCCACACTCAATGATTGACAATTAGTTGGAATATAAGGTCTTAAATTATACTGTGTCTAATGTTTGATCAAACTTAACCCAGTGTGTTTATTCTTGACTTAAACTGTATTACTACGAATTATTTATAATTATAACTTTACTTTTATGAACTTAGCGCACTGCTAAACTTTTGTAATCTTATATTTTGCAGCCCAAATGTTTGGTCAAACATTTGAAATGTGTTGCCAAGAAAGAAAATAATATTTGTTGTCTTGTTTATATAACTCATCGTTGATAAATCGATAGACTGCACTGCAAATGTGATGAATGGATTTCAAATAGATTATCTTGTTATCAGAGCTGGGGCTTACAGCTGGAGGAAATCTCAAATAGTGTTTGTAAACAAGACAAACATCGAACATTGTAAATATAACCTTCGACTTCATTAGGGATGTCCAATGGGTGTTGTTAGGGCTGTGAATACGTATATTTTAAATTTTACTCGCTCCTCTGTTCACACAGTTGACGAATCACTTTAGATTTTAAAGACGATTAAATTATTATTTTATTTTTTCATACATATTTTTATATAGGGATATACTGAATATGATATAGCCAGTAGCCGCTTGTGGATTTTCCATACCTTAATATAATCTATGCTTCACAATTTCCCTTCAGGATATTATATCAAAGTAATACTTAGAGATTAGTTAAGTATACACGTTTTAAGTGATGTCCCCAACATCTCGACCAGTTAGCATTGCAAAGCTTTTGGGGTCTGACAGTTGACCGAAGCTTAAAATCGCTTTTACAATGATACGACAATAATACAACGTCTACAATTTACAAACGAACTATCATTATTAAGGTATGGTGCCTTCATATTATTACGTTTTACTTTTGTGTGCAATTTGGATGCTTTTGTTTAATTTTCTTGTATATTATTTTCTAAGTCCTCAAAAGTACATTTTTCTGTTTTATTAAAATTTAGTGTTTGTATCTAGTTGTAGTGTTAACTAAATTGTAGTTTTTTATGATTAAGCTACTATCATTTTAAAAATTATAATCACAACGAATTGGTTCTGTTCGAAGAGAATGTTCAGAATATACATATAGTGTGAGGTATCTATAGTTAAAATAGTTCTTTTGTCACATGAAACCGACAGCTAGCGAAACCTAAAAAAAGTTGTCCGAGAAATGTGACCCCTTATCTTGTATTTTTTTGTTATTATCCTAATTCCTTTAGCTAACATATTACATGCTCACACAGTCTATACATACCGGTGACCCGACACTTTTCGGTATTGAGCCGGCTACGTCCAGAGCCCGCACCGCTCCACGTAATATTATTAAACTTGTGTATGTATATTGTTCTTGTATATATTCAATCATTAAAGTTGTTGATATTTCTATTGTTATTTTATTTATACCTTGTATTGTATTTGATATTCATTATTATTCTCTTCAATATCAAATTAGATAAGTAATATTTCACTGACAATGAACACCAATACACATCTCAAAAGTGGTACACTAGTATGATACAAAATATAGTTTTGGATGAAAGTGGAGTTGCTTAGATCAAGATCCTAAAATAGGGTAGGTCCTAAGATGCTACCTTGCGTAACTCTGTAGGTGGTGAATGCTTACTCACTGGTGTGTGGTTGTTTATCCTGTTTATTTGCGAGGTATAGTGAGAGAGATACTTAAACAAACTAAGGTAAGGTTTTATGCAAATAATACACACAAGTTCTGTTAAAAGTTTATAATATTGTACATCAACTATGATTTGTTTAGAGGTAGAACATCCTACTCTTAAATTAACGGCTAACGTGATTACAATAAAATAGTTAATTTTCCATATCGCCGCGTTAATATCATTTATAGGCGGAGTGAGTAACCGAAACAACGTAATTACGCGATTTAGAGCCGGCGCCGTCTGACACACGTCTAGAACATTCTATTGGCGATTGCGAAGCTGGTCGGAACAAACTATCGAGATAGATAGCAAGTCTGAAATATTGCTCAAATTTGGACTAGAAATCTGTTATTATGCATATTATTACAGATAGAATATATATACAAATAGAATTTAAAAATATACAATTGTCCACAATGGTTTTGTGGAAAATATTTGTTATATTCATTCTCCATCATATATTCCCTGATATATTCTAAATTATGTTTCACAAACCTGCGCCGGCTCTACAGTTATTATAAAATTAATGTTAATATAAAAAATATATAATCACAAATAGTTGCTTCAAATGCATCGTATATCTCACACTTACGTACGTACAACATTGCAAATCCACAATCTGTATTCCAACCTTTACACATAAACTATTTGCGACGACACATTTGAAGGATCTATTATTAATTTAATTAATAAAAAATAATAATACGAAGTACTTTATTTTGTCATTGTCGAAAAATAAAATGATTTTTTTTATTTATTTTTTTATCACAGAAAACAATAAATACTATCAAACAATATAAGATGGCAACTAATGGCAAATAAATCTATGCACCTCATTTTTTATCATGTCGGTATCAAAACTTATGTACGCAAATGTATGGGAACATGTTACTTCGAAAGTGTCCTAAGTATCTAAACATTGTTCAAAATATACTTTATCATCTTCATCTTAAAGACTATTTTGAACGAACTTGTAATATTTCAAAACATACGTATTAAATAAAACCAATATACAAAAATCTAAGAACACTTTCGAAATAGCATGTTCAGTGTTTACTGCAGGACACTATTATTTGTACATACTTATTAAGAATCTATACAATATTCCATTACAGTACAAAAACCAACATAAATAAGATTGAAGGGTTCAAATTGCACAAACTTGTTTTTCGCAGCATATAATCCTGTCCCGCAGTATAGCTATAATTTATCCTTGTTCAATGCTAGTCGCAACAATATCAAGGAAATCTAGAATTAAAAGTACAATGCTCTGTTAAGTTAAAAATAAGGTAATACATAATGATTCCATTGACAATGGTTGTTAATGAAAATAGTGACGTCCTCGCTACTCGATCTTAAGTTGTCAATCAATATTAACTAAACTACAACTTATAATTCACAATAAATATACTTGTTGCAAGTAGCGATGCCTTATAATAGCAATATTTGTTTATATATTCTGTAGTAAAAGTACTCAAAATAACGTTCTATACAATACATAGCGGAGGAATGTTTAACCAATAATTATGTTACACAATGTTATTTGTTTTTTTAAAGGAATCTAACTGAATATTTATCATCTACGGGTTTAACACTGACCACATTCAACCACAAGACAATGACGCATACTTGGTTGGACCACAATTAAACCTCGGACACATGATTATAGCGCTTGTTATTGTAACATTAGAGTTCACAACTTATAAAACTCCTCAAATGTTCCTTCCCATTCTGTCGTAGTATCTTATGTACAATTCAGGTAGAACGCACGGTGTATAACGCCGCTAATGCCTAGTGTTTAGCGTGCCCGCGCTGTACAAAATTGTCTCGTTTCGTTTACAAGTAGGTACTGCAGAAGAAATACAACATCGTGAAAAATTGTGTCAAGGTTGTGATATAAAATAATTAATTTGTTCTGAAAATTCATCTTCATTCATGTTCTTTTATTATTATTTTATTTATTAAATAAATATAAATATTTTTTTACTACAATAATAATTAACCTTTATTAAGTGTTGTGTCTTATGACACAGATAATAATAATTTAGTTTATATAATTGCAGTCCAACCATCATTGACTCTGGCAGATACATAATGCTCACATATTTCCGCCAGTACATAAGAAACTGTACTGAGAATCATTGAAGCTTGAATATATAAACAACTTATACATAAATATTCTAGAAATATGGGAGCACTTATATTATAAAAATTCGTGGCTCTCGCACTATCATTATAAACGGGTAAATATGTTACAATACATAACATCCCAAGTGTTTCTGTTAATATTAAAATAATTACTACTATATACACATACTAATGTTAATCGTGTATGTTGGTACAACTTCTAAAAAACTTTTTGAACACATTTTTTAATAAGATATGGGACAGTTTATTTTCTCATTTTTAAATCTAAGTGTTCAATGCCATCTTTCATAATTCAACCCACGCTATTATGGCACAAAAATACGTATTTGCACCTTAGAAAATTAAACTAAAAAAATATCGTTAAAACGTAGGCAAGCGAAACCTAACGGTGCGCTGTTTGGGAACTTTTTGTTCTAAAACAATTTGTTACATCTCTTAACAATTCGTAACGATTTTCCAATATAATTATTAAGTAACCCCTTTACCAAATATATATTTATATATCCTATACATATGTACTTACATTATGTACTTTATGTCTACTGTCATAAGAGAAAATAAAACAGCTGGCAACTTTTCAACAAGTCACTCTCAGCTACAATATTTATCTCTCAAATTGTTTTACAACAAACAGTGCGCCGCACCATAAAACAATTATATTTATCAATAGGCCGATATACGATTCTCTAAAAAAGCAATATTTACGTATATACGTGTGACTTCATATTAAATACATTAATAGTTACATAATATACTTTATATTTAAATTATAAATTCGTACAGACTAACTCATATTTATTTTTATGTTTTTTTTGTAACTAAATGTAACTAATACTACATTATGCACAGTTAAAATTATAAAATATTAGCACACTATAATAATATTATATATTTTTAATTATAATAATATATTATACTGGTCATTCTGAGATCTGTTCGTCACCAATCTGGCTCCAATACTGTCATATTTTTTATTACAACTCGACCGATTTTACTAAATATGCTACTTTCACTGACTGATTAAATTATTACCGCAACAGCAGGATTTTATTTCAGGTTTAGTTTTGCCGAGTTTGGTTTACGAATTTGATGAAATGTAATGTTGTCGTCAAATTCCTTGTGATCCTGAACATATAATAGAAGTTTATGCAATGTTGCACTCAGGGATGAAATCTTTAAACTCTAAACACCTAGATGCTCCAGCTATTTATTAAGTAATTTCTTGTCTAGTAAACTAGTTTTATATTTGCAAGCAAGATGTACAGGGGTATCCTGTACATCTTACTTGGGTAGTTGGAATAAGTTATTATGAATTATCTGTGGTGTATTTCAGTATGAAAGTAGCATATTCAATAGTCCTTTCCGTGTACATCAAGCCAACCATAACGCATGCACTATGGTCCATGGAATCCCCGTTACAGAGCGCGTATACAACGCTTATACAACAAATACAACAAGTTCCTTGTCTAGGTAACTACGCCTACACTATATATACGTAATTCGACAGATATGTTGGTGTAAGATAATAATTAGACACTCATTTCGTACGAGAGATTTGTTGGTGGTCTTCGCGACGATGAAAAGGGATTTTAAAATATTTGCTGGCCATATATTAAGTCTTATTCAAAATTTACATAATTACGACAAGCAGTTGTTTAAACAAAATTAATTAGTGATGATTTTATTTAGCGGATCCTTATTCAGCAGTCTTTCAAATAAAATAAAAAATCATACTCGTGTAAGAAATTAAAAATGTATTAATTAATTTTGTTAATTTGATAGATATTTTTGAGACATTCTCTGTAATGTCCCAAGAATTAATAATTTGGCCCCAAGAAGGGAAAAAATAAGATTGCAATATACTCTTTTAACAAATCTGTCGCCCTTAAATTACGTCTTTGATAATTTTCTGTGTAAGTTTCAGTTATAAAATTTTCCAATATACGTATATAATTTACGTTTTATTGGGGAACATTATTTTATTTCGACTTGGTAGCGATGGACATAGAGCAATACCATTTTAATGTATTTTATCATTTAGTTTAATATAATTGATCACTTTGATTGCCTTTAAGAAAACAAAGTGTTCAAAAGGCGATTCTGTTTCAACATACAGAATACATTGTTTTAAAAGTTATTTTCGCAATTATAGACCGTATTGAACACTGGACTGTGTGATGTGTGAGACTAATCAAAAAACGTAATAATAATCATGAACGGTCTTCTATACATAGAAGAATTATGCATTAAGTGTCAATTTCGCTTGTATCCAGTATATAGTTAGTCATTGGTACGCCCTCTATGCTCCAAGTCGTCTACCAGTCAAGTATATAAACTTCAAAACGTGTCAAAAATGGCAAGCTTCATTCGAACACATTTCCTATTTCCTAGTTATTTATTTCACCAAGCTATCATTTCAATACAAACAAGCAAAATCCATTCTGACCAAGTTTTCATAACAAGTAATTTTACAATAAGGATTATAATTATTAATGATTAGTATTTAACATACCTTCGAAACTTGATCAAAACTTTTGCGAACAATCCGTAACATCTAATCCACGCTTAATATTTTGCACTTACCCTATGTCAGTTAAGTATACTCGAGCGCGACGCCGACGCGGGACGTCGCGACGCTACAATACACAGAAGAAAACAATTGACACGGAAATAAACAGCGATATGAAGGATCGGATGTCGCCCGAACGCTCGCGGACAGCGGACTCAGTGGGGGGGTGCGCGCGCGTTCCGGTGTTATAAAATCTCCTCGGGCCAGTAGGGCGGCGCCTCGTAGGGCGGCGCCGGGGCGGGCGGGGCGGCGCCCGGGGCGGGCGGCTCGTCGGCGGGGCAGTCGCAGTCGTAGCGCGACACCACGAAGTTGCCGTAGTCGTCCGTCAGCGAGCTGTGCCGCAGCGCGCCGCACACGTGCCGCCGCGCGCCCTCGCACCACGAGCGCTCTGCGGGACACACACTTTATACTTACACAGGAGGCAGCCCTAGTTAGTGCGTGAGGCCGAGCGTAAGTGGCGCCATTGGTGAAATAGTTGACAACATTATTGCCTTTTAAAAAAATAACACATTAATTTTATACTAGCCCATTTGTAAATCAAACCATTGGGTATTTCAATTAGAGATGCTACGAATGGCGATTTGGCCGAATACCAAATATACAGCGATGTTCTTGACAGAAACGCCGAATATTGTCAATGAAGAATAGAGCTAACCTTTGTCCAATGTGCCTATTGAAACATTCTCGCCAACTTTTTCAAAAGAAATATTACTCGTTTTCTAACGGAAACTATTTATACTTAAAGAAAAATATTATATTATCATTTATTTACGAAAACTTTTTACCACGCTGAACTGTAAATTGTAGTTGTGCTGAATTTTGTGAAAGGATGTTTGATATAAAAAAAATATTGCCGAATATTCGCGACATCTTAAGTTTCAACAGAATTGATCTGGTATAACTTACACAATTAATATGTAGCTAGGCATAATAGTTCATGCTGGTTTATGCATGTAGAAAATTTACAAACCACGGCGGGTAAATTTGATGTAATTTTTGAGGACCAAAGAAATCTACTAGTAAACTAAACTAGACTATAGTGACAGGTATACTTACCACTGCTAATGTCCACATCAGTTATCAACTCCTCATTCATGAGCGCTGACAATGCGTCATCTGTGTGCTTTGAATCTGTGAACAAATAATTATGAATTACATATAAACTTTTGCCAACGACTTTTTGGCCCTCTTGAAGGACGATCAGGATGAAAACCCTATATTTCCCTGGGACTCAGACTATCTCCATATCAAAATCGGATCAGCGGTTTCAGCGGTTTGATATGAGTGACAGACAGACATACTATCGTTAACAAATCTGGTTACCTGGTTCCTCCTTCACAATAGGTTCCTCCTTGACGGCGCCGGGCACGGTGGGCGAGGTGGGGGTGGTGGGCGTGGTGGGGGTGGCGGGGGGCGTGGGCGCGGCGTCGGCCGAGGCGGGGGCGCCGCCCGCCTCGCCGCTGCTGTTCGAGCTGCACTCCGGGCTGTACGGCGCCATCTGCAAACCGTACTCAATGAGTCGCCAGTTAGTCGCAAGCATAAAAGTTAGTAATATGTGTGTGTTCGAGTGTGATGTGTGACTAGAGATCACAATAGATACAGTATTTACCTACAAACCTAACAAAATAGGTGCACCAAATAACTAGTAGTACAAAATTGACACTCCCCAATATCCGAATTACCAGGAGTTAAGAGGCGGGCCTGCTTCACTCCCTGCAATTCGGATGTATCTGACAGTAGTTACAGTTGTCAACTTGATGAACTTGATAGTTCAGAGTGAGCGGAGAAACAAACATGCAGTGTTATTATTGCTAGGAAAAACAGAGGAAAATCATTACAATAGTAGTGAAATGTACTCCATACATGTTTTAAAAAGCTCTAAACACAGCTATGAACTAGATGGCGCTGTGTCATAATGTCTGGATATTTTTAATTATTACCAGCAATTATTTGCAGAGAAAAAAATGAACAAGCCAGATGCCAAGAGAATCATGATGTCAGGTCTTACCCTAAGACTCCTGCGTCGTCTGGGAGCAACCTCCGCCATTTTGTAGCTGGTATCCATCGCCCAGTATGAACCTTTGCCCGGGTCGTCTTTACTGCGGGCCACCTTCATGAAGCATTTGTTCAAGGATAAGTTATGTCTTATTGAGTTCTGAAAATCAAAAACAAGTATTTAGAAGTAAGAATACTGTCTCTTAACACTAGACTAGACTAATGTTGGCTGATAGTTGAGTGTTTTAGGAGGAATAAATTAATTCCCAGAGAGTTCTCTATTGTCCATAGGCCATCAAAGATTTTTTCAATGGTATGTGAAGTCTGCCAATCTGCAAAGTGTGGCACAGTAGACTATAGCCTAATTCCCCTCAAATAAAAGAAGACCTGAGCCCAGCAGTGAGACAGTAATGGATTGACGAAGATGAATGACAATAGGCTTAGCACCTATTACATTGGACATAAAACATACCAACAAAATGTAGGAGTACATCAGTACTCCTCTGCCTTGCTCTAAGAGAATACTGGCATATAGTATGAGTTTTATGTTAGATACAGAACAGAACTACACAAGGCTCTATAAATCTTGAGATAACTTACCATCCATCCTTTGCCAGCTTCTTTATAGTATGGGAAGGCATTGCATATGTATGTATATATTTCGTTTAGCGTCATCTTTCCATTGGGTGAGCTGCTGATGGCTAGTCGGATCATGCTGGCATAACTGGAAGACAAGACAGGGCAGGACACATTAATATAAAGTTAATTATTGTAGTGAAGGTTATAATCAAACAGGGAACAGTCTTTTTCTTCTAGTATCTGCAAAGTGGCACAAGCAGCAGAGTGATTGGTTTTTTTGAAACACTTGATCCTTATGTGCATATCACCGTGCTTACCAAACCCTGTAAGTTGTAGGGTTTCGTCATTTTCACAGAACAAATATTTGTAAGGTCTACAAGTAGTAGTTTTAAGTCTGGGTTTATGAGAATCAGTTGTGTTGGTAAATTCATATGCAATCCAATAAAAAACTCACGTATTTTATCATTTTGTAGGAAAGAAAGTCGTTTTTTAAATGTTTTGTGAGATGTATTTTAATCTAATAAGATAAATTCTTCCATATTTACATCTATGAACCTTTCCTGTTTCAATAATGTATCATAATAATCAATAATATGATGACCCAATTAGCACAGCTACCGTTTACCAAATATAGACTATTATTTACAATATATTTACAAAATATTTACAAAAAAAGTGACTATGTATTGTATCAACCATCTAGAATCCGTAATACATGTTAATAATGTATGATCATAATGTCCATATTTATTATTATTATTATTATGTTAATCTTAAGTAGGTACTATTGAGCTAATGGAATGCTGCCTGTATTTTTTTCAACTTAATAAAGACAGCCTATCAGCAATACATATTGTATTATAATCTTATGGATAACATACCAACGTCACAGTAGTATAATCTAACATTTAATACTTTTATCTGATGGCTTACAATGTTGATAAAAAAATATGTCAGTAAAATACTTTGGTGATTTTATATTCTAAGAAATTCTTGATTATAGAGTTTATAGCAACTAATTTATTCTAATATAAGATATACTATCTTATTAATCTTTTCTTTTTTGTGATCTATAAGGACCAAATAAGATATCTCAATAAGAATGTCACTGGTGATTGGGGAATCATCAATTATTATGAAGTGGGTTGAAAATTGATTATGAGTTTCATTTGGAACTCAATCATCAATAGAACAGAAAGAATTCTGTTCTGTTATGTGTATAGTATAGAAAAAACTACAAGGAGACTAATAAGAAGTTGGTAGTGATTTTATTATGTTAGTAAAAGTCAATGACCTGCTATGTCTATTAAATATATTTTATTAAAATATTTTTCCTTATAGGCAACAAAGTATGTTGGAATGAAATACTTAGGTAATATCAATTTAGAACTTAACTAACTTCAAAACAAGGGCTAAAATTGTAAGACAATATTATGTAATTTAAATAGGTAGTACTATTAAAATTATTAAATGATAGGTTTAGAGGAATATTTTAAAGAATGAACACCAGCTTAATACATATAAGTGTTTTGTACAGTTAATGACAAAACTGTCAAGAGTAAACTTTGCCCTAAACATATTAATAGAAACTTTATTAAAGAAGATTATCCTCATGTTTGAGAAACATCTTTTATGAGATGTTTGTAGTTGTATTGCTTAACTTGTGTCTGTAAATTACATAGATTGTCCATGAAACTTGAACAATAATTGGAACAAGTCTTCATTAATGCAACGCAAACATTAACTGGACTGGGAACAAAAAATGTTGCTGTGTATGAAATGAAATTACCGAATGAATGAGATTAATTTTACCTCTATATTGGAAAAAATCTGAGTCTACATGTAGATTGCATGTTTGCAATCCCGAGCTTTGAGAGTACCATTGATATGAGAGTTGATAGATGGCACTCGACCATACAGTTAAACTATAACAATGAAAGCAAAACCTACCTACTTGTTTTGTACGAGTAATATGCAATATATAGCACTTTGAATGTGTTGATACTAATAAAAATATTAATCAATCCTAAGAATTCAAACTTCAGTGTAATTACAAATAAATATAACAACCTGATTTATAATTATTGTCAGCAGTCCTAATTATATTGTCTACATAATGAAATCCTTCGTTTACATACATTTTCTTACTCATCATTTTAAGGGTCACCTATAAGTAAATGACGCATTCACACGTATTAGGAAATCTTTGAACATTAATTATTAAAAAAAATTTTTACCTGTACGCGGGCTTTGCGTGTTTGATTTTGTTCGTGTTCTCTTTCTGGTCCGCCTCTTTGTTATTGTTCTCCTGCTGCAGGCCGAGAGGCTGTACATCTTCATAGAGGAACCGTGGTATGGGACCTAGCGGACTGTGGCGTGGCGGTCCAGGGCTGAACGCAGGGAGCCACTCCACGCCTGGGGAGTCGCTCATTGTCCCATCAATATACGCGCACTTTCACCACACTTCGCGTTCTCATCACCATATGACCACAAAAACATAGGCTTTATCCTAACACTGTGGGCGTAACGCTCTTGCTACCTTTTATGAAGATGATACTCATTGTAGGACATTGAGAATCCTTGAAATGACGACTAACTTGAACTACTGTCACAAGACCGCTGCGTAGGTACGAGCTCAGTATGAAAACTTATAAAGACATTAATACGTTGCAAAACACTTAAATTAATCTATTGACTAAAATAATAAAGCAAAGAAAATCTATTTTACATGAAAATTGAAATTATTATGACATTTGAGGCACCTACAACAAGGAAAATGGCGGCGTTTTGGGTGTGCTCAGTTCAGAAACGAATAAACTTGGAATAGATATTTTTGATATATTAATGAATAATAATACATTTACTGAATAACATTTTATAATTACGATTATTTTTATGGTATTCATTTTAATGCATCTCAATGCATTAAACAATTAAAAAAACATCATAGCTGATTTACACTGAAGTCATTTCTTGCAATGAAGGTTATATTCAACCATAAACATGGTAACATTGAAACTTTGACAGCTCGCATAAGTTTAAAAAATTGTCAGTTTGAACAAAGTGTTTGGGAGGAGAGTTGTGTTTTTTGTTCTTTTATTTTTAACGGTTTGTTGACAATATTTTCTGTACGTAATAAAGTACTTAAGTTATATAGTGTGTAAACATTTACTCTATTGTTGTGGTGGATTGCAAAGTGAATTGTAAACGATGGCGATGCAGCCAGAAGTCGGTGTGCCCGACTTTGTCCTACTGGACAATTTGACCGCCGATACCTTTATCCAAAATTTGCATTTGAGGTAAGTTATTTCTACAGTTATCGTCATCAACCTATTTATACACCGTCTACATACATTTTAAAATGGATGCATCATATAAAATACAAAGCATGTGTTTACATTTTGTGCAATTCATAAAGTAAATAAAAACTGTCAATGAAAAAAAATTCAGGTCGTTGTTTAAGTCTAGCCTGGTTCTTTCCTAGAATGACTAGACGTTACAAAACAACGGATTAGATTTTGAAATTATATTGAAAACTGAAACTTACATTATAGGAAGCTTCATGGGGGGTAATATCTGAAAATAAACATTATGAAACTTAAACAAATAATTAATAGGTTGGTTGATAATCATTTAGCTTGACCTTGCATTTTTACACCTGTTCCAATATTCACATGTGCTAGTGTCATAGTCAAACAATAGCTTATATATTTTTACTGATGTTCAATAACTGTGAGGTTTGTTCTTACAGGCAAAAAAAAATATATAATTAATTAATTATATATGTACTAGCAATACAATGATAGATGCAAAATATTATTTTGTATACTGAATAATAATATACCTACTAATAAACTGAATAGACTATACCGGTGGAATAAGTAGGAGTTTATATAATATTTATATATATTGAAAAGCCTGTGATAATCTTCCAAATAGGTTTTACTTGTTATCTACATTCATTTTTTTCGTCAGTAAATAGGTAACACTGATTATGAGGATCATTACACAATATTTGAAAACAATTTCTTAAGTGTTACACTATCCTAGTTAAATATTTTAAAAAGAATATTGGTAAATTTTGTTTTATTTTCCTGAATAAAATTCATGTCTTGCACAATTCAATTACTAAGGCATTCAAAATCTTTATTGTTAGAATGTTTTATATAAAATATATATGTTAATGCATAACTTTGTTTTTACAAAATTAAAAATATACAAATTATGCATATTGAATATATTTTGTTGAGTAACTACATCATTAGCATAGGCCTAATGTTTTATGCATGTGCTCTATTTAAAAAAAAAAAAATATTGTTTTTTTTTGTTACTTGACTTTGACAAGGAATATAATTTTATTATGGTAAACTATAAAATATGTACCATAAAGTTTATTTTCTATATTATAATTTAGATTATGTTATTATCCTCAATATTGAGAATGTCTGCCAAAGGATGTCCAATGCTGAAAAATGACTCCCCCACACCTGTTGGATGCAGTATAACCAGTGCTTGTAGAAATCCGTGACAGCATCAGCTACAGAATAATATTTAATCCTTAGTCAAAAGCTAACGTGACATAAGTATGTGCCATAGCGTTTCTGCAATATTGAGTTTTCATTCTTTTTATTTTTTGCAACCTATACATTTACTGATTGTGGTCCAGTGACTACCACTTCTTTTTTCATACTAGCAACATTGTACTGTTTATGTAAATTCTCTTCATGATCATAAGTAACATAACGGTGTCATTTTCTATACTTAGTTTTTTAATCTTAATTAAAAAACTAAGTATAGAAAATATGACACCGTTATGTTACTTTACTAATTATTTGCTGTAGAGATATCATCTGATATCGCAATCTGTCTAATTAAACTAATTATTTAACAGTACAGTTAAGTATTTTATATGTTATGTTTATAGTTCACTTTGTTCTTCAGACCCCATGAAAAAGTTTTAAGATATGTCTGTATTATATATTTGCCAGTACCATGCACTCAGGGTCATATTTACACAGGGTACACTCCTGTGTAAATATGACCCTAAGTGGTGCATGGTATCATGGTCCTACCTCGTAGGGGGTGCAAGCTGCTGATAGCCTTATCCTACCCCACCATATGCGACCTAGCAATTCTATACCTAATCTGCTAGTTTTGAAAATGACTTAATAGATATATCCATAAAAATGTAGGCACCAATATTGTTTACAAATTGGCCTCATGCAACTTTCGACACATTTGTCTTGCTCAATTGTTATTCGCGACGTGTAAGTCGATTTGGATATTATTTCTACAGAAATTTAAGTGGTTTTTCAACACTTCCAACAAACACGCGCGGCAAAATAGTGTGTTGTGCTTGTGATAGGGTAGTGCGTGTTTGCCCTAAGACACATGCTTTCTCACTAAATTTAGTTACAAACTCAGATAACTCCATTCTATGTATTCAATAATATTGATTTGAATAATTCAATATCCCTTAAGTTTCAGGAAAGTAACAAGTTCCCTTACAGTATTTTTGTATGTGTATGTTACTCGATTTTCAGTTTCATTCAGTGTAGAAAAAGTTCCGGCAATATATCTAGGTTGGTCCTACAAATTAAATCATCGAAATTCGATAACGGAGTGCAAAATTATGCGATGAATCAATTTAAGATCAATCACCCCACCAGTTTTAGGCTTGTTGCCTGTTGGTATGGGCGTATCTAGACTTAGCCTTTATCACTTTACTCCGAGACCTGATCACTTAATACTGAGACCAAGACCCCCCGGTTTTGGTCTCGGCGTTAAGTTACCAAGGCGTCGGAGCTAAAACAAAATAAATAAAGGTCATCCGTCACCATGCATTTCCCCGACTAAATGTGATAACCTTTTCATTTATTTTTTAGCTCCTCCGCCTCGAAACTTAACCCGTAACCCCAGATGCCTGCCAAAGACAACAGGTCCAATATGGTTAGACAGCCTTGCATGCAATTAGTTCTTGTCTAAACTAGTGATTTATTACAGACCCAGTGGGTCTCAATCTTTATTTGCTAGTATTGCATTTCATCTATGATCACGGAGTCTGCCCGTGAAGGATACGAAATTAGAATAGTAATTAAAATAACGCCGTGATAAAATCCGTTTAAAGTAGTTTTATATTCGCGTAAGTGTAAAAATATGTTGGTATAGAATATTCTAGTTACTTGCTTATTTTATTATTATTGTTTGTATTTTCCTAAGTTCTTATTGGCTAGGTTGAGTTAGATGACATTGACTTGTAACTAAATAAACATAATATACCTAGTAGGTACCTGCTATACGTGTGAGAATGCAAACTGAAGTCGGAGAAAGTGGTATAGACCCATTATTCTAATTAATCAGGTTGGCGTTTTTAATTGCTTCCTATGTTAGATTTGAAATTTCAAATCAATTTGTTAAACAACTAATTTAAACAAGTAGTTATATCAATATGCTGCAAATCATTGACCTAGTGGCTTAAAACATACTGGAATTGGAATATTTATTAGTGCACCTCTGCCTAAACCCTCGGGTATGACAGGCGGGATGATATGTAGATGTATGTATGTAGAAAATAGAATTCCTTGGTGATAATGCGACCTCTATCTGAACTAAAATAAATCTACTATTTAAAATACACATTGAGTTGTACGCAGTAGCGTCATTTTCCTCGAAAAGGAGTACTCATTCGGATGCTAGCGGCAAAAATAAATAATGAAATAATAAGCACGTCAAGCAATCTGTGTCACAGCTATTTTTATTAGTTAGACACAACTTTGTGTTTGTTTATTGATGATGCTATTACACTCGCTTAGATAGGTAGTTGGTATTTTAGGAGAGAAACTACGACACTCAGTGACGTAGCTAGGTGACCAACTAGGGGCCCTGGGACAGAAAAAAACGGGGGCTCCTAAACTTTTTATTATCGTACACTGCAGAGCACAAACAATCCACATAAAGTTGAAACTTGTCGGGAATTTCTCTGTATTTTTTTGTTGCCATGATGAACCCCACGTTGCAACCAGTGCCGGATTAATGTAACTAGATTGAGATTTGAGCTCCACCGCCCTAAGCATTAGGGCGGTGGAGCTCAAAAAAAGCTCAATCCGACATTAATTACGAGAATATTACAAGTCAACTTTAAAAGTAGGCTGGTTTATTTTTGTAGTTGGGCACCCTTGATTGTGTATTGTCCGTATTAATTCTCGATCGTGTGCCGGGGATCAATTCAAGACGGGGATCAATTCCTTAAATAGCTTATGGGCTAATCCCATATTATTAATTTTATTAACCATAAATACTATAATAGTTACTGAGTAGTAAAATAACTTGTAAAATATGAGACTGATGTTGGCTTTGATGTTGTTTTTTTTTTTTTTTTATATAATTGAAAATGGCTACCGGTTGCCGGGCAGTCTGGGCTTGTCATGCTCACTCAAATGTCCTGCTGGTGGTGGCGTTGTGTGTCGGGTCTTTTTATTCCCTACAACATGGTTGAGTAGACAGACGCCGCAGACAGGTGCTATCAGTTGGGACTGGTCGGCTCATACATGTTATGGCAACCTAAATTGGTTTTAGTTATTTCTTTTATTTTCATAAATTATACGTTTCATATCGAACTGCACCAGTCTTATATTGATATTACATACACAAAGCATTGTAAAAGAAAACCAACAATTTTGTATTTAATTTAAAAAGAGTATCTATGGAGTTTCTTGCCGGTTCTTCTCCATAAGACCTACCTTTTGGAACCGTGCAACTAAATTCAATTTAATTCGACTATTCAAAAGTGCCTGTATTGGTCTAATTGAAATAAATGATTTGATTTGATGGCGAAAAAATACACAAACAGTGTTGTGTGTTGCTATGATGACAAATTTTAAACAAACTTAGAAGATTAATCCAGGACAGGTTGCAGCCTTTTATTTAGATGTCGAAGGTGGGATAATTTTTGCAAGTTCAATGAGTTTTTGGGGGCCCCGCAGCACTGCCCTTCCGTAGCTACGCCATTGACGACACTATAATCTGAGTAATTTCTGCATAATATGATACCATCGTGATAGGTTGAGCTCCTTAAGATGTAGTCTAAGCAACATAATGACTGATGCCATCAGCATTTTTCTAAAACCCTTACATTGTCTAATACCTGTCATGATTCTCTAGCATTGTTTATTGTATATTTCCATATGCTATTCGTTTTGAAATAAACAATGGATCATTGTCAATTTTTCCTGTTTTTCACGTAGGTATTTAATTCGGTATATAAGTATTCATTACATATAGGTATTGCCGACCAAATTAGTGCAGCGATATTAATGGCTACCTTCTGTTGTAAGGCTCCCCGTTTCGTATTCCGATAGTCGCAAATGTTTTTATGCATAATATGTACGTAACACAAGCCTCGTTTCTTAGCTCGGAACTAGATGGAGCTGTGTTATAATTACCGGATTTATTTATTGCGTTGCATGCAATAAACATCTTTATTTACACTTGTTACGCTAGCATCCTAAGCCTAAGATGACACACAGCTCTGATGTCATCGCTCAAGGTGCCGTCTGAGTGGCCTTTCATCATGTTTTCCTCATAGTATTGTTTGTATAATACCTCTTTATTATGCATTAACGAACTGAGTACTCTTGTAGTAATCGACCGCAAAAAATGTTGTGTAAGATAGCTATGTAGGTGCTTATTTTTATCGATGAAACGATCTAGTCAAAGCAAACTCAAATAGCTTTTTTTTTAATTAGACGAATATTAAATCAGACCAATGTCATAATTAGTTGCACGGTTCTAAAAGGTAGATCGTATGTCGTATTGAGAAGAGCCGGCAATAAACTCCATAGATACTCTGTTTAATTAAGTACGTAGATGAAAATTATAAAATTATTGGTTTTGATTTACAATGATTTATGTGATGTATGTGTGGGATCCTGAGTAGATGTTCCCTGATAGATATAATCTGGATTGCTTTAAATCACGAGCGAATTGGGTTGTCTAGGTAAGCGCATTCCATCGTTAATCGCAGTGTCGCTTAAGGTGGAAGCTCCACGCTAGTCCGCAAAATTCAAATTTTCGTACGTTTTTTGCAATTTGCCGGTCATTGTCAGACTGAACATTAAACAAAATATGATTCGCGCCTGTAATAGTTATTTAGTTACAGAATTATAATCATTTAAATCAATAAAACAGCCCTCAAAGTGCATATAACTGTATTGATTGTCTATTTCATGAAAAAGTAATTCAATCCAATTGTATGCACTGTGAGGGTTGTATTGATGATATTAATTATTATAATTCTGTAACTAAATACCTATTACAAGCGCGAATCATATTTTGTTCAATGTCCAACAATGTCAAACAATGACCGGCAAATTGCAAAAAACGTACGAAAATTTTAATTTTGCGGGCTAGCGTGGAGCTTCCACCTTAACATTATGCGCTTGTCAACTGGCGGCCAAGCGTAAGACCATAGTGTAACAATTTCTAATTTATTTCACTATGGTAAGACCAACAAAAATATTTAAAAAATCTTCCACATTGTCTCATAAATAACTCGAACTAACTACAACCGTAAAGCTGTTATGTTTGTCGCACTATTTTCCTGTCACTTACGCGAATATTAGACATTGAAATAAAATGACATTTTACGGATTTTTATCGCGGTTTATTGGTAATATTTAAGACTCGATGACGTTTTGGTATTTTACGGCATGGTCACGATAAGTCTGCCCGTAAAAAGTAGTTTTATTTGTATATTATTGCTTTTTCCTCAAAATATTCATTGCGACAATCGCAAATATTGCTTACCCACAATTTCTTCTAAGTTATTAGTAATTAAGTAATTAATACCGCCGGCTTCAACTAAAAAAAATGGTTTTTCAGAAAACTACCAAACTTTTGTTTTGGAGTGCATAAATGATATGTTCCATAAGCAGACAAAAATATATAAATATGAGATACAAAAATTTACGCGATTACCGTTGCTAGTTTGCAAAAAAAGCAAACAATATTTTGATTTGGCGGTCTAAGCAAAACTTCTCCATTTAAAATCAGAACTCACCACAGAATTAAACCGGAAGCTGTTCTAGCATAGCTCACTGACGTCTCGAATCATTTTCTCGGCACACCGCAAAATTCCTTTGCCCATAAATAACTAAGCGTTCGAAGTTTGAATAATTCAAATCAACGACTTCATTCTCTTCTTACAGCTGATGTGGTTTTTATGGCTCCCTTTGAAAAGCCGAAGTGACGAATCGAATTAAATTAAGTAGGTACTTACTGTAAAAGATTTTATGATTTTCCGCCATTTTGCCGGATTTAAATTTTTAACTGTGAACTATTTACTCATTACTGGTTAAGCATGTTTAAGTGACGGTTGTAAAGGTATAAAGTAAGGTACATATTAAAATAAGGACCTATAACCTTTGCAGATAGTACCTATATGCTCAATTCAAACAAGAATATTAAGTATTTGGGAAGTTTCAAATACTTAGCTTGTATTGGCTCGTTCTGTGTAAATCGGATTGTCAATAATAATTAAAAATGTAAGGTAGCTGTTAGTAATTATAACTTCAAGACGACCAACACCGCAGTCTGCCCGTGACCATGGATGCTGTAAAGGATCCGAAACGTCGGGTTAAAATAATATCAATATACCGCGATAAAATCCGTAAAAGTAAAAGTAGTTTTATTTCAATGTCTAATATTCCCGTAAGTGTAAGAAATCAATTTGGCAATTTTAACAAAATGTTATCTATGGTTTAGTTTACTTAACATAACATACCACCACGACTGTCGTTCCGAGGTATACTAATGTACACATACACACAAAATAGAAATGTCTATACTCATCACACAAACATTTGTCCCTACCGGGATTCGAACCTGGAACCTACCACAGAAGGTAGCCTTTCAACCGCTGCGCTAATCAGGTCGTTAATAAATCAGTGCACACATTGATCGATTCAGTAACAAAGATTAATGACGCCAAACATATTGACTTACCAATATGCAAATTTGATACCGGTCGAATTTAACGTTGCGAGCTGAAATTACTTCCGACGTGGTCTCGCCTATAATAGACCAGTTAATAATAACCATTTAATTTACTAGGAAATTGACCTAAAGCACCTGACTGTGCTAGTGGCTGCTAGCACGACTGGCGGTCTTTAAGTCTCGGATTAAATGCCCATGTAATAATATGTTTTAATTAATTCTAGTAGTCACTAAATAAACCTAATTTTATAGTTACTGCAAGTCCGGCTACAGATCGTTAAGGCGTTGATTAAATTCTCATTTAGGGTACAGTGATTTTGAGTTTTATTGCTAGAAAATTATTTTATGTCTGATGGTTAGATTTTGTCCGTCAAATAGTCTTCCCACTTACCTACATGGTACCTACAAACTTGTTTGTAGAGTCTCACCTCCAGGATATCTCTGCCTAAACTCTCAGGGAATACATGCGTGAAGGTAGTCAACCAATTCCAATAATTAATTTAGCGATTTATTATAATATCTAATTGCGATTTATTATAATATATAAGTTGCTTAGGCAATCTTTATGTAAACACATTACATATTTCACGCAGTTTTGGGGAAAGAAAACAAATTAGCATTGATGGTGTTTGAAGTTGGGAACCATTAGAAAGCGTACCCTATTAGATTTTTTTTAATATATTGAGCATGACCCGGAGTTCAACTCAGCATCTGCTAAATGCACAAAACTATCGTGATTTCTTAAATTGACGCGAATACTGCAATGAAAGAAAACTACTTTTTTACTTTTGAATTTAATTGCGGTATAATAGCTTGGTTATGCCTTGGACTTTTTTCTTCAAGAGAAGCAGGCGTCACAATAGCGTCATTTCTGTCTTCCTAAACCAGCGCCTAGCCTAGGTACACGAAAGGCCACTCTTTAAAAAGGGCTAAAAAGGGCACTACTGTGCCTACTCTTTGTTGTTTTTTTGTATCGATGTGTTGCGGTTGCTTTGTTCCTAGCTCTCCCATACTTAATTCTACCTATTGAATACCTTCCCGTGAGAGCTGGAAGCACGAACTAAAAACTTGAATTTCCCAGCAAACTGCCTGTTGAATTAAATTAAATTTATGTCATAACAGGTATTTTTTCATATCATCGTAATCAACTCTTTTACTCTCTCATTGCTGGCCGGGATCTCTTCTCGTATGAGAAGACAAAATTAGATAATACTTTACTAATGACACTCGCTACAGGCCATCTGGAAAATTTCAGGAATTATTACGAATTTACGTGAAGTTAAGTAATTATTTTGGGAGCTTTAAAGCGTCTGCAAAGCAATATGGCCGACAGAAAGTGTCTGGAAGTATTGGCGACTTATTATTAAGGATATTGCCTAAAATATACGTAAAAATCAGTTTGGAGAATTTACGTGAGGTAAGTAATATTTTTATGTACCTGACACCTGAAAATTGGCCCACTAAGCAAGGTAGCTGGTAGGCATGCGTTCTTAGTACATACTAACTCTATTCAATCATCCACATTTGCTTCGTCAGAAAATACGTGACGTCTGGCGGCCCTGGGATCTGTAATACTTTTTAGAGCTATAGTTGTAGATACTATTTACTATAACAATATTAGACATAGTTGGAGGAAGCAATGACAGTATAAAACTTATGTATGTCGCTTCCTCCATCTTCAAATTAGGAGCACATTAAATTCCACTCAACATTTACCCATTGTATATCTGGGTTAACATGACAACAAACAGCTCATAAGTAGTCACATTAACCAAAGAGTACTTGTCAAATACTTTCACGGTGCATATTAACGAAATAGGTCGCATGAGTTTAATGGTTTATTAATAAAGCATTTGTTGCGTACATGACGGAATGCTGTGTTGTATGAGTGGGGCGTTTGTTGATCGGTATGTAGAAGCCAAAGGGCTCCAAGTAATGGCTATAAGTAGTCATGATGATAGGAATGGTCGAGGACCTCAGGTGGTTACACTAGAGGGTTTGTATTGGCACAGAATAAATAATAGGTAGTAGGTACATATTACGATACAGAATCGATACTCCCTATCTCCCACCGAAGGCGTTTACCACAAAGCTCTCCATAGTTCAGATGTAACTGACAGTTTTGAAATTTGACAGTTCAGAGTGAACGAACAAACGCAAAATGATATTATTATATAAAAGGCAGGAAAGAGTTTGTAGTGGTTTCTTTAAAACTCTTTCTAATCAATAATAACGAGTTTGGTAGTAAATGAGTCAAGATTTTGTCATCATCATCAATCCAGTTATGCCAGTGTTGGGCTCGAGTCTCTACTCATTTGAGAAGGATTACCCTAATCTACACGCTAGCTTAATGCGAATTGGCAGACTTCAAAAGTTCAAATGCAATTCCAGGGAATCTCTCAAGCATGCAAGTTTCGTCAAGATGTTTTCGTTCGCTGTTTGAACATGTCATTAATACGCTCCAAAATTCAATGGTGAGCCTTTGATTTGAACTCGAGAACTTTGACTTTCAGTCGACTGGTCACACCACTATGCTATAACAGCTATTACGATTTTGTAACAATAGCTAAATATAATAGCAAATTTCTTCTAGCTAGCCTTATTCCTCCTCTCTTCTAGGCAATAATAATATTGTAATGTATTTAATTGCTGTTCCTGACAGGGTCCATAAATGTTCTTATTTAAAGCCTAACATCAGCCATCCACATTATGGAATTCAATAAAATATTGAGTATTGTAATTGTTACAACAAAATTCCTTTGTGCAATTGTACAAGACATTTTACTATCAACAACTTTTGTATCCAGTATTTATAAAATTAAACTACGCTATTACCTAACAATAGCCGCAGACGGTTCACGTCTTCACTTCGTTAACTGTCCGCTAATTGACCGGTAACTAATTAAGGACAATAGGCCCAGCCAGCCGTTTGCATGCGCTGCATATTTGCATGCATGTAACTGCATTCGAATATTATGATGACCGTTTTATGGGCTGTGCATGCGCAGGTTTTATGTTATTTTTACTGATGTCAAGGAAGTTTATTTTATGTACTCATTCTGCCTATTAACTTGAAGGTGTCAGACAAGTAAGATTTAGAGAGGTATGCTAATACTTATTCAATTAAATAGGTATTTTTGTATAGGAATTTTTCATGGAAAAATTACTCAACTAGAATCGGTATTTGGAGGTAGAAATCAATAGATTGGGTTGCCTTGTGTTCTTGATAGATCAATTCTCTTTTGACGACTCTTAGGCCATTGCGAATGCTGTGAAAATTGCTGTGAGGGAAGTTCTATAGCCAGTGAATTATATTTCTCTCTGAGGAGACGTAGCAATATCAAGCAGTCAACGCATGATTATGCTTCTGTATTTCGTTCTCGAGATTAGATAATACACATGTAGTTACACACACAATGTCGCCACAATGCACTCAGTTTAGAGAAAAAAACTAATAAAATAAAAAAATGTAGGTAGGTTTACACTCCTAATACATTTGACGCGCCAATTAATCATTCACATTTCAGTGCTCCGCCACCTCGCACTTCTGTCATTGTGTATTTTTTTCTTTATCAATTAGGCAGTGTTTTTTAGGTTTTTTAGGTAAAAATGCCAAAAAGGAAACACGATGACAAGGATTCGATTAATTATATAAAACATAAAATTAAAAAGTTGGAAAGAAAATTATTAAAAGGCCTCCGGAGGTGTTCATCATCATCTGATTCTTTACAGTTGTCATCAGAACCCCAAGGTAATTTTATGTTTTCTCTTCCTTGATGTTATTACCATGTATTATGTAATAAGATACGGATTAACGTTACAACGCATGAGCTGTAACTTATCCTTTGAAACTCGGGTTCACGATGTAACGTGTATGAGTTCATCTTACCCGCTGTGTTTATACGTGTACTGTCACGTTTTTAGGATATTTTTCGTACCTGTTTAGGTACCTATAAACCAAAACGATATCAGCTATACTTACGTATTGACATAACCTCGGGTTCACGATACAACGCCTATGAGTTGATCTTACCCGCTGAGCCCATTCATAGACGCTATGAATACAATGTGATAATAACTTTTAGATAAAAATATTTTTTAAGTATACCGTCGAAAGATTACTTTCGTATGCAATTGGTTTGTCACATTACCGACATTGTAAAAAACATATTGTACATGTTTTTTCATTTTACATGATAGCTATAGCTATTTGATGTTTTCGATTACAGATGACACTTTCATACAATCTGACAATGTTGAACACCTGAACCTAACCGAGTCAGTGCCGTCAACTAGCGCGTCTGATTATGCGGCGCTACAGACATGTGATGTGCCTCAAGTAGCAGAGGGACTCACTCCTCAACCAGTGGTTGAAGGTGTATGCGCTATTGAGGACGTCCAACAAACACCAGATTTAGACGAAACCGTACTAGAAATCTTGGGAACCGATCCTTCAGCAGCTACAGCCGTTGGTAAAGATATCCAGAAGGATTTAGCTGTACGATTTGAATATATAGCTACTTCCGGTTTGTCAAAGGAAGTTAGAAAAGAGCTTTTAGAAGCACATTTACCGCCTGCTAATTGTAAACTGATAGACGCACCGTCTTTAAACCCGGAAATTAAAGCAGCTGTCACTGACGTCATAGTAAAACGAGATAAGGCTATGCAGGCTAAACAGAAACAGCTTTGTAGCGCCATCGCATGCTTAAGTGAAGCTATCACAATTCTTTTGTGTAAAGAGACAAAAGATCCGGCTGTTTTAAAGCTACTTATGGATACAGGACGCATATTATGTGATTCTCAACACCATGATTCTGTTACTAGACGTAACTTTATTCTTGCAGTGCTGAAGAAGGAATTAAAAGATCAAATGTTGTTAACAAAAATTGATACCCTTCTTTTTGGAAATGAGCTCGCTGATACTCTGAAAACTGCAAAAGCTATAAATAAGTCAGGGGCTGAACTGAAGCTTGCCGCTCCACATAAAGGCCCCGCAAACAAACCTAAGCCTCCGCCGTCCAATAGGAATTTAAACTGGAAGGCTCCAGCCCCAAACCGCAGACCGACGACGATGGGGCCTCGGAGAACGAAGGAGTCTGCGCCCACGACGAGACAACAGCACGCGACCTCATCCAGAGCATCACGTCCGAGCGGCAGCCGCAGCCGTCGCTAGACGATACGGTAAATTATGCCGGAAGGCTATCTCAATTTTATAATCAATGGTCAAGGATAACTTCAGACCAAACTGTATTGTCTTGGATAACGGGATATGAAATCCCTTTTACACAAACTCCATTACAATGTAATTTACCACGCCTTCAAAATTATTCTCCGTCAGAGACAAATAATTTTGACCAAGCTATAGATATTTTAATATCTAAAGGTGCAATCTCAAAATGTGAACCTTGCGATGGGCAGTTCATATCCAGTATTTTCTTAGTGCCAAAACCGAACGGCAAAACACGCCTAATTCTAAACTTAAAAAATGTAAACAAATTTATAAATACAAAGCATTTTAAACTAGAAGACCTAAGAACGATTATAAAACTGATTACAAAAGGATGTTATATGTCAACAATCGACTTAAAGGATGCATATTTTCTAGTAAAAATACACGAAAATTCCAAAAAGTTCCTAAGATTTAAATGGAAGAATAACCTATATGAATTTAATGTTATGCCGTTCGGTCTTAACACTGCACCGTACGTGTTTACCAAAATAATGAAACCAGTCGTAAAGTTATTACGATGTACTGGTTACTTATCAACTACTTATATATCTTGACGATCTATGTCTTGTATCTTATAGCTATAATGATTGTGTTGCTAACGTAAATATTACAAAGAAATTACTTCGTTCTTTAGGCTTTATTATAAACAAATCAAAAAGCTGTTTGATTCCTAAAACTTTGTGTAGATTTTTGGGATTTATGATTAATTCTAAATCTATGGAAATTAGCCTACCCTCTGAAAAACGGTTAAAAATAAAAAGTGAATTAATAAAATTTAAGAAACTAAAAAGGTGTAAAATTAGGGATTTTGCACGTTTAGTTGGCTTATTAACATCAGCTTGCCCAGCAATTGAATATGGCTGGTTGTATACTAAAGAATTTGAAAGGCAAAAATTTTTAAATTTAAAATTCCATGATGATTACGATAGATATATGACTATACCATGTTCATTAAATCCTGATTTCGACTGGTGGATAAATTCTATTGAAAAATCTGTATGTAAAATAAAATGTGATAAATATAAATATGAGATCCAGTCTGACGCCTCAACTACGGGATGGGGTATAGCTTGTGCGGGTAAAACGGCGAGCGGTTGTTGGAGTCGTGATGAAAGGAATAAGCATATTAATTATTTAGAATTAATGGCGGCTTTCATCGGTCTTAAAATATTTGCCGAAAAATTGTTTAACTGTCAAATTGTTTTACGTATTGATAATACGACAGCAATTTCGTACATTAATCGTATGGGTGGAGTACAATTTCCTCACCTAACGAATCTTACCAAAGAAATATGGCAGTGGTGTGCGACTCGTAAACTATTTATTTGTGCCTTGTATATTCCATCTATAGAAAATAGTATTGCTGATGCTGAATCAAGGCGAGTTCACCCAGATATTGAATGGGAATTATCAGACTCCGCCTTTCAAGACATAACTAAGCATTTTGGTAGTCCTGAAATTGATATGTTCGCTAGCCGTGTAAATAAAAAATGTTCAAAATATGTTTCATGGCACCAAGACCCTGATGCCTTTAATATCAACGCTTTTTCGATAGATTGGTCAGGATGGTATTTTTATGGTTTTCCTCCATTTTCAATAATTCTTAAAACATTAAGAAAAATCATTAGTGATAGAGCAAGAGGAATTCTGGTTGTGCCAGCGTGGCCATCACAGCCGTGGTATCCCTTGTTTCTCAAACTCCTAGAGTGTAAGCCGCTGACTTTCACTGCTTCTAAGGAGTTGATAATTTCTCATTCCAGCAATCGTCAGATACACAGACGGATTACCCTGGTTGCCGGTGTATTGTGCGGGAATCACTATTGAGAAGAAGTATTCCTCCTGCATCTATTGACATCATGTTGGCATCTCTATCAGAAAATTCCATCAAACAATATGATTCTTGTTTAAAGAAATGGTATTTATATTGTAAAGAAAACAGTGTTGACCTGTATCAGGCATCAATTCCAAAGGTTATTCATTTTTTAACTAATCTTTTCCATTCTGGGGCCCAACACGGTACCATAAATAGTTGCAGATCTGCACTATCCTTGATTATAGGGAGATCAATTGGTGAGGATGATAGGGTCAAGAGATTTTTTAAAGGGTTATTTAGACTTCGTCCTACATTACCAAAATATGATTTTACTTGGGATACTTCCCTGGTAATAGAAACGTTAGCTAGCTGGGTGCCTCACAATAATTTACCCTTAGCTAAACTCACAAAAAAATTAGTGACCTTGCTTGCTTTGGTAACTGCACACAGGGTTCAAACCCTGTCAAAAATCAGAATTGAAAATATTAGTACGGCAATTAATGAAGTTTCTATTAAAATCCCTGATTTAATAAAAACGTCAGGTATTAGATCGAATCAACCGATACTGATACTACCATATTTTAGGGAAAGACCCGAAATATGCCCTGCAACATTATTATTTGATTATTTAAATATAACTCAATCGTTAAGAAATGATCACAGCTTTCTTTTCATAAGCACAAAAAAGCCGCATAATAAAGTTTCCGCCCAAACACTGAGCCGATGGATAAAAAACACGTTGGAGCTCAGTGGTATAGATGTGACCATTTTTTCTGCTCACAGTACTAGGCACGCCAGTACATCTAGAGCGCATAGATTAGGTGTTAATCTAGATTTGATAAGGAAAACTGCCGGATGGGCTAGCACATCCACCACTTTTGCTAGATTTTATAATAGGGCCTTATTAACTGTACCTGATAGACATATATTTGCTAAAAGAATTTTAGACGAAGATAGTGAATAATAAATTACTGTTTATGGTATATTGTTTCACTGGTGAAACTTTAAGTGAATAATTCAATTAATTATGTTATTAGGAATTATTTTAACTTAATATTGTTATAAGTTAATAATTGTGAAGCCATTTTTATTTTCTCAATGTTTTGTATTTTTTTAATACAATCTTATTTAACCTCTTCTTTATTATTTTAATAATTCCAAACTAATATATCTATTAATATTATATTTCACAATAACTCTCAACATCTACATGTGTATTATCTAATCTCGAGAACGAAATACAGAAGCATAATTAATGATTAAACGAACTTACCTGTAAGTGAAGTTCTATCATAATTATGCGAGGTATTTCGTTCGAAGAGATTAGAATCCCTCCCTCCCTGATTTAGCCCCCAAATTGTGAAATTAATATCCTTTTTTATCTTAACTCTGAACTAAATGATTAATTGGCGCGTCAAATGTATTAGGAGTGTAAACCTACCTACATTTTTTTATTTTATTAGTTTTTTTCTCTAAACTGAGTGCATTGTGGCGACATTGTGTGTGTAACTACATGTGTATTATCTAATCTCTTCGAACGAAATACCTCGCATAATTATGATAGAACTTCACTTACAGGTAAGTTCGTTTAATCATTAATTATTGCAGATGCATATTATGATATAGCTGTGTTGGCCTAGTTGTGTGACCAGTGGACAGCGAAGTCAAAATTCAAACTAAAGACTACTGAATTTTCAAAGTTACATGCGTATTTATCACATGCTCATTCGGCGAAGGATAACATAGTAAGGAAACGCGAGTGATGAGCGTGTGAAATCTGCTAAACCGCAATAGGCTAGCATAGACTATAGCCAAATCCCTCGCGTTGCGGCTGTCTTGGACTGATTTCCATCAAACATAGTTAAAAACACTCCCGACTAATTCATCTTTTAAACAAAGAAAACAAAATCAAAATCGGTTTACCCGTTCGGAAGCTACGATGCCACAGACAGACCCACACAGACACGTCCCAAATTTTCCCAATTGAATATGAACCTTATTAGCTTTACATAAAGTAGAAAATCTATCAAAGAAATTTGACAGATTGTGGTAACTTGATGTGCTGGCCACTGTACCTACGTATAGGTTGGTAGGTATAGCCTATATTATTATAATAACTACACCTGCAGTAATGATCGCACCTATTATAATAAAACTAAAAGTATTAAGATAATACAAACATTGTCACGTTTCTAACATTACATAGCTGTTAGTCAGCTTAATGATGTTGATACAATTCTTTAGTTACCCGATTAGCGCAGTGGTGTTAATAAGACTGTCTTACGCTGTAGGAGTCCCGAGTTCCGGTATATTTATGTGTTGTGAACACACATATTATTGTATTGAGGAGTACAAAATTGTACCGTTTTAAATTTGACATTTAAATCATCCATTCACATGGTAATATAAAACTATATTTTATTAGCTTTTGCCGCGACTTCGCCTAGTAATTTGGGCAGGGTAGGTAGGGTTATGTTATAGTCAATCTCCTTATTTATTTATTACGAACAGTTAAGTTATAAAAGTTATATACCTATATGTATATTGGTCTCTTGCCGTGCACTGCTGAACGTAGGCCTCCACCAAAACCCACCAAAGTATTACCAAGGGGTCTTTAACCCTGTCATTGCCATGACAATAACGAAAATCTGTGTTCTCAACGCCAAGCGATAAATCCCTTATTTAATACCTACAAAATAATAGTCACGGTAAAACATCGATAAAACATCGAATCATATTTTTGCCGTGCTGATTTTCGACGTGCCATCCCGTCGGTGGCGTCGTAAGCACGTTCGATGTGACGTCCATAGAGGTTCGTGGCAGTCAAAAGGTTAATTAAATTCAATGATTACTTATTAAAAACGGTCCGCTACGACCATCCTTGTCACCCACGTAAGGGGGTACTGATATTTTTAGGTCGTACTGACCTTTTGTGATGAATCAGAGCATAAAAACACGAAAAACATCAGCAAACACTTGTGACGACGGCCATACTATGTTACAGTCGCGTACACATAAATGTCATGTCTAAAGTTCATTGTTCTGTATGGTGCTGAAGTGGAAAGGGTACAAAGAAAAGAGGAGCACCTGTCTTTAATGTCTTTCAGCACTTTGTCGTCTAGAAATACGTTCTTTGTTGCTATAATGGATGTAAAGCTAAGTATCTAATATTATGAATGCCATCATATGTCTGCCTGTCTGTTACTTCTTCACGTTGTAACCGCTGAACCGATTTAGATGAAATTTTGGTATGTAGATAGTTTTAGTTCTAGGGAAGAATGGTTTGTCTCGCAAATAAATCGTTAAAAAGGCAAAAAGAGGTGACAGTTTGTATGCAAAATAGATAACTTCTTAACAGAAGAGTGTAAGAAATAAATAAACAGATTAATGAAAAAGCAGATTAGATAAAATTACTTATAATTCTCATCAGACGATGTCACGGGTAAAAGCTTGTTTTGTATTATAGAGCGTGGTTCTTACGAACATAAGGTTTTAACACCTTTTCTAACAATATATGGATTTCTACATAAGTAATTTGATCTGAAATAAATATTATTTAATAATATATACGTCAATGATCGACGTCATCAATTATTTGTTTGATATTAGCGAATTCTAATATTATTTTCCTTATATGTATGTATTGTAACTTCCTACATGAAGTACATAATTATATTATTGCCTTAATCCTAGTAATAATTTGTATACAATTCATGGATGTCCCTGTTCTTCTTGGTAATAAATACTTATGGGTTTTTTAAGGTCCTTAGTCAACGGAAATCCTTACAGTTTTGTCGTGTCTGTATGTTCTTAGTACTAGAAACCTGTCTGTATTTCGCCGTTATTAATACAGAGCAAAAAATAACACGCTGACTGTATAGGAGCCCCCTTTAAATATTTATTTTATTATATTTTTAGTATTTGTTGTTATAGCGGCAACAGAGATACATAATCTGTGAAAATTTCGACTGTAGCTATAACGGTTCATAAGATACAGCCTGGTGACAGACAGACAGACATACAGTGTGACAGTGTTCCGTTAGCATCCCTTGGTTACGGAACCCCAAAAAGACGCAGAATTTAATTCAAAACCCAATAACACTGATCGACCTTGAAATCGAACCCAAAACTTCTTACTCAGCTGCTTCACTTACGTCCACTGGCCCAACGAGGCAGTTTATCTATCGACTATAGCAATTCAATATTACCCATTAGCATGGTTGCTATAAATTCAGCCAGTATTATGTTCTTCTTTATTTAAAAAAATTTGCTCGATCACAGCTATGGCAGCAAATTTTTTTTTTCATATTTTATATGGCACGGCTCCTTAGCCTTTGTGCCATGACAGCTAATAATTATTCATAAGCCCACAGACAAAATATAGACTATAAATATTATGCGTTAATCGTAATAATTATTATGCTTCATTGTCAGTCGATTGTTCTATTTCCCTGCAGTATTATAAACATCGTTATCAATAGATAGGGATCGATTAGCTATCAATATGTTTGGTGATACGTATTGTTATCAGATAAGCCACTGTTGTTGCTGACTAGAAGTGTTTTGTAAGAGATGTTATTGACACATAATTTGGACAGCAATGAGAAGAACTATGAACGTAACTATATGTATATTTATATTTATATTTATGTACATTACGTTAAACATTATGTAAATGTAACGCATTATATACTTATTTATAATAATTAATCACAAGTAAAAAATATATAAAGAAAAAAATACGACTTTACAAAATTGTAATAGGTAATCTATTTTACGATTGTAAATACCTAATTGAGAAGTTCATATATATTTGAACCTGAAGAAATTATGGATGAATGGAGATTGATGTAACAAAAAGTATACTTGGGGATAGAAGTAACCACCAATCGCGTACGATGTTGTATTAAAGAATCCACCAACACACTTGAGTCGGTTAACAGACTTTTAATGAAGCTAAAGATGTTTTGCCGTGGTGCCGACCCTCATGTAAAACAGGCGTGATGTTGATGATTCCATGGTATTCGGCTATTCGCAGTAATAAATCTGTATACATACATACATACCATCACGCATGTCGTTCCCGAAAGGTTAGGCAGAGGTGTACTAATGTACACCGGTATGTTTCGCCGGTATGTTTTAGGTCCCATGCAATAGGGGGCGAGCCTATTGCCATTAACCGGGCACGAATCCAAACTCCGAGCTGCTACTGAGAATTTCATAGAAAAACCCAATAACACTTTGCTCGAACTGGGAATCCATGAACTCATGCACGGCAGTCGCACTGTACGACTACTATACCGACGAAGCAGTTTGTGCAAATCTTTATACTACAATAAAAATAACGATTACCTTACAATCCCACTGGGCTCTCTTCATTTGAGAGGGATTAGGTCATAGTTTTCCACTCTAGTGTGGGTGGGCAGACTTCACACGCTATCGACATCGAAATCTCTCAGATATAAATAAATATTTCGGGACATTATGACACAGCGCCATCTAGTTCCGAGCTAAGCAACGAGGCTTGTGTTACGGATACTAGTTGGCTGACATACTAATCCTATACATTTTTTTTTGTAAATGCTTTAATATTACACATTGATACATCCATGACTCGGATTCAAATGTTTTTGCTCATCACACAAACATAGGTCCTTACCGGGATTCGAACCCGGGACCCATAGCACACAGGGCAGTATTAACAACCGCTGGATGAAATGGGTGGTCAAGAATAAGATGGTGAAGAAGAATATCACGCGATATTTTTCTTCACCATTTGAGCATGTGATAAAATACGCACGTAACTTCGAAGTCAGTGGAGCGTGTTACTTCAACAGTCCACTAAGCTTCCGTACTTCCACCATCGCCTTATTTCGATTTATAGTTCAAACCTTCAGCGATGCGCTTCTGCCAGGTACTTAAACGCGTTTATAGCTTAAGGATGATTCACAGATATTCAGGTAGAAGATAAAATCCCTCTACTGTTTCCACTAAACTACTTATGCTGGCTACTATAGATGCCAATGCAAATACGAGTAAATGTCTTGAAACCATCGCTAGTAATAAAATCTTTACTACCCTAAGAATTCGTGTATTCCCGTTCGTCCCCTAGACTTCGTCCCCCGAGGGGGACGAACGGGAATTCGTTATTTATTTTCCCGATGGTCCCTCAAAATTTTTTGGGGGGACGAATGGGAATAATTTATTAATTCTTTTTCACAGTTCTAACCTAAACAAATAATTATGAATAGGACTGATTCGGTTCTGGCACTTCGCCGGCCGCTGCCGCGGCACGCTCGCTTCGCTCGCTCGGCTCGTGCGTTGTGGTCACAGTTCTAACCTAACCTAAACCAATAATTATGAATTGGACCGATTCGGTTCAAATTTAGTGTGCAATTCAGTATATTTGGTTGTAATTTCGAATATTTTGATTGAAAAAAGGGGATTTACAGTTAAAGTATTAAATACGTAGTACAGTCATTTATTTGATAAGCTGTAGGCTTCTGCACAAATCTTTTTAGTGGGACGAATGGCACTAATCGAAGAACATATTCCCATTCGTCCTCTCTTGAATTAGGATTGGGACGATCGGGAACAAATTAAATATTATTTTTGTAAATTCCCGTTCGTCCCCCTCGGGGGACGAAGTCTAGGGGACGAACGGGAATACACTTAAGAATTGCATTCTATGAGAACAATTGACACTTCAATTTTTACTATGTGGGCGTGACCAAAACACATGCATTTATTTGGATAAAAGTTTTTTTTTTATGTTACCGAAGATTATCTATGTAGTATATCAACCATCTAGTATCCGTAACACAAGCCTCGTTGCTTAGCTCGGAACTAGATGGCGCTGTGTCATGATGACCAGAAAGATATTGTAACGTTGTGGGCACGTGACACCGTGTTAGAAAATATATTACTTTCAGATGTTACAATCAGATCCGCTTTATTAGGATCCATATATTATATATTTCTCATCCGTGGTGCTTGTCAACCGGGCTAAACCCAGTTACAAATATCTGTTCTGGTACCACTGGCATTTAATCTCATGCCGTCTTTCGCTTGATAGAGAGAGAATTAGAGACTGATATTTTTCCTATTCCTCAATTTTTTTATTAATTTTATTGCGGGTTCTAAGATTGTTTAAATTATTCCCCTGGGACACCACGGACTTTGAGATCGCGACGATTTTCTGGATGGCTGCTGTTGTTGATCTTGGCCTACAGAAGTCACAGTAGAAGGGACTAAGTGAGGCGGGTTTGTCCTAGAAAAAAAGACTTAATAAACATCAAAACAGAAACATTTCTAATACAAAAAAAACTACATCTAAAATAAGGACGTCCTTACACGATCACGACGTTGCCAATCGTCAGTCGTCCGCTACTTACGTGTCGGCGTAATGAACAATAAGTACTCGAGACTCGAGACATTAGCCGGGTCGGTGACCGGGTCATAAGGATAAGGTTATACCGAAAGCCGAGCGAAGAGGTAATAGAACACTAAATAGCGTCGTCAAGATCTGCTGTGTGAAATTTTCTGTGTTTATAATGTTTCGACTATTACGATTGAAGTTACAGCGCCGATGTCGGTTTGACAACGTCGATTATTAAAGCTAATGCTTTGTGTAAAAAAAACGAGAACACATCGCTGGTGTTCCAAGAAGTCAGCGGTTTGTGACCTCTGCTTTTTGTTGTGTAGTTCATTGTCACGTCGTACACAAGCAGACGATTATTCATATTTGCATGTGTACAGACGTCATCTTGGTTATGTCATCGATTGGAGTACGTATCTTTTGAATATCTTCTATGTTATGTTTCAGGTTATTTTTACACAACATAATATATTATTTATTGCAAAGTCATTTTGTGATAAATATCCAGGGTGGGCCAAACAGGTGGATTCAATAAATTATTGTTTGTATTAAATAAGAAAATAAAATAAGACATGAGACATAAACACGAGTTTTATTGGCAATAAACGTTTAAGTGGAATCAGTGAGGCTCGGTTCGCTCGCGATCGCACCTTGCCTGTAAATCGCGCTATGATTGCGCGAATACTACTCACAGTATTATGCAGGGTTGTTGAAAAATTTACTTTTTGCTAAACCTGGGAACTCGTCGAGATATTACTTATGATATAACGGTACTTACTGATTTTGTTCAACACTATGATAGCCGTGTTGGGTCCATTAACCATTTTGTGGTGATCTTTTTAATATAGGACTTACTTATGAAGCAGATTTAAAGGTTTTAAACTTTCGCAAAACGTTGCAAAAACGTGGAACATTTGGTCCACTCTAACCATCTCAAACGATGTTGCGCGGGTCAGCTGGTATATAAATAAAACTAAAGTCAGGAAATAGGTTTCAGAAAGGATTTACAATTCAGACGCGAAAGATGTTAATTTCATTATCACCTGGCGCGTCTCAGTCTCCGAAATCGTAACACAAAGTCTATGTTTACTTTGTTACTTGTGTTTGACAATTGCACTTCATATTAGGCGATGCGATTATCTTCTAAATACTATACCTATGTATTACTTTGTAAAAGCTGTGGTAGCCTGGTGGTGTGACTAGTGGACTGTGACGTTAAAAGCCCCGAAGTCAATTCCAAGGCCCAAGCATCGCTGACTTGTCGAAGTTATGTGTGTTAACTGTTACGGAGAAGAAAAATGCTCAAGAGATTTTCTCGATGGCGTGTGAAGTTACCTACCCGCAGTATGCTAGCCCGGTGGACTATTAGCCTAATGCTTCGCCGACGAGACCCGTCTCCAACAGTGGGGTGACAAAATGCCCGTCCGGGGGTGGGCACAGTCCAACGTATGAGTACTTATAATCGGTTGCCCAACAGCCGGCCAACCCGGCCACTTCCTTGGTAAACCCATGTGTATGAATTAATAGTTTTCAATCTATTAACCAAAAAGCCGATAAGTCTCTAATAACATTTTACATTTTTTTTTTCACAGTAATAATATAATTAGTTGATAAAGTTGGATTGATAAATATTATAATGTTTCCGCTAATCGTGATAAATATTTTTTCGGTTTTATTGTCAAGTAATAACACTATCGTCAGGTGCAAGTTTGATAAGATTTTCACATACACTGTCTCCATGCGTTATTCCCTTTTTTATGGAAATAAGGGGGCAAACGGGCAGGAGGCTCACCCGATGGTACGGGATTATCGCCGCCCATGGACATCTGCAACATTAGAGGACGTGCAAATGCGTTACTGGCTTTTCAGAAAAGAATATACTCTCTTCTTGAAGGTTCCCATGGTTCTCTGCCAGGTGACTGTTAACCACAATGAAAGGGGCAGGGCTAGACTAAGCTATTTTATAATGTATTTTTGGCAAACTTTTGGAGAAGCCTATATCCAGCAGATGACTCCAATTAGCCGAGTCGATTGATCGTAGATTGATTCCATTTATACCTAATAATATATTAAAATAAAATATACGTTTTATACGGATGTGCTGTATATCAATATACCGCGATAAAATCCCCTAAAAACAGTTTTATTTCTATGTCTACAATTCGCGTGTGTCAGTAATCAGTGTGCAATAACGTATTTGAATATAGCGTGCTATTATGAATAAAATGTCTTACTTTTCCACGTCTGGGGCAAGCAACAAAGGCACCGCAAAATGACGAAGCTCGATGGCAATTGTAGGCCATGGAATGTTATTCCAACGTATGGTTATGTGTTTGCTCATAGGAAGTGATATTCATGTGAGTAAGTCGTCATGTTTGGTTACTGGTCGTTTACTGGAATTCCGTTATTCAGTGTTATAGTTTGGTTAAGCGTGTACTGGTTGAATAGTCTTAGGCCCGGTTTCCACCAAAGCGGAGAGGAGAGGAGATGTGCAGAGATGTGTCTTGAATAATCAATAAGATATTGTTGCGGAGGAGACGTGGAAATAACGAATTTTGATTGGTTATTCAAGGCATATCTCCTCTCGTCTCTTCTCCTCTCTGCTTTGGTTGAAACTAGTTATGGTTTTAATTTATGGTTTTAACAGGGTCGGTGACGTGCCATCAACACCTATGCTGTAGTAAACGTCCATAGGCTACAGTAACCGGCAAACGATTACCACAAGGCGAGACGAAAAAAAAAACCTAGCCTATAGAAGACACTGTCAGAAAATAACTAAATCATTACTACGTACAGAATAGTCACTCCCCGCCTCCCACCAAAGTCGTTTACGTCAGTTGAGATGTAAGAAACTGACAGTTGACAACTTGACAGTTAAGAGTGAGCGAACAAACGAATACGCAATGTTTTTTTATAATTAATAATATTAATAGTTACAAGTATTTGTTATGTACGAAATATGAGGCAACATTGAGGCCGGCGAGGAACAATAAGTTCCTCGTTTCTTATATCAGAATCTTTTAAATGCATTGAAGCTGTGGTCCTGCGTATGTGGTTGTGCATGTGCGCCTGCAAATCAGATTCCGATGCCTATCGGAATCTGAAAGGCTGTATGGGGTGTAGTACTGTTTGAATATATTTTTTTAGAAATTTGAAGAGTTTAATACTTAAGTATCTGCAACTTCCACGCTATTACTTCTTGTAATACAAGAATCGAATTAATTTTTTACGGATGTAAGTTTATAATCCGCTCGATCCCTGCTCCAAACATAAATTTTAACATGGATTTAGATACAGTTGAAAATGGATCTCCGAGCTATAATCCTTGGAAGCGTGCTAAAGAGGACGTGAGGATGAATATAAGTATTTATAAACATTATGACATACCGATGGGTTTCACAGACATTACGCCTGGAATAGTTCAAACATGAGACGACACTCCAAAAATAGATTGAATATTATCTCAGGAATGCTTTGTACATACTTATGATCATAGAACTTTTGAAGATATTTTGGAAGACAGAGTAATATGATTGAATCCTCTTTTCACAGCAGAGGGATATCAATTGCTTCATTATCATATCAGCCAATGTACTTCCACTGCTAAACATAAGGCTTCTCAATAAATTTTCACAGAGACAGGCTACTCAATTGTATGATCGACGAAAACTTTAAAGTGGTATCATTCTGTGAATTCTCAATAGCCTTAAGAAACTTTCATATGATGATGAATAAAATTTAGCGACACGTTTTCCACACGTGTGGCAAAATTTTATCCATTATTGGAGGTAGGAGTTTTAACAGAAGGTTTTTGCGCTGCTATTACACTACTATTATCACACTAAAAATATCGTAGATTCAAATAAATAATGAGCAGTTTTTATACTTGTGTACGGTAACAAAGTGTTTAATAAATAAGACGTCTCATTTAGGTTGCCAAAGAGAGACACTGCTACTGACACCTTCTTTCTTTCTCCCGCAACCTATACCCGCGGTATGGGTACTGTTTAAATTTCGCTTATGTAACCTCTTTATTCTGTACATGGAAGACACTAGTTCCAAAACAGCAAAAGGAAAATATCTTGACAAACAGCAGCCAAAGCTAATCTGTGTGCAATTGTGTCATATTAAGTGACATAACTAACCAAACAAAGGATGATTAAGTTATGAATCACAGGAGCTAAACGAGCTATCTTTTATAAGGCGCCATTTTATTTGGTTATGAATATGACCAACCCTACTTCTTTACATTGCCGCGGCAAGGACGCTCGAAACGCCGCGGAAGTGACTCCTACACAAACACACACATACACACAAAGTCGCATCTATTTCCGCCTCAAGGAAAGTGATCTTCCAATTTCAAATGAATGCGTGTGTGTACGTGAGATGCATGTATGTCGGTGACCTGGAGAATTTGAATGTGTGTGCCGATTCTGTCCACGTCTTTATCATAATGTTCGGTTTTGTTTTTGGAGCTCCATTGCGAGTTGTCAATGATATGTTGTATGGTTATAAATGGAATGCCAGCAATGTGTTCTGCCTTATTTGTATACTCGTGTTCTGCAGTGCGATTCCATGCAGTAAATTATTGTCGTCAAGTTAATTTACTAATGGAAAACTTTTTTGGCAATATTTTGTTTTACTAAGATCCTATGATTGAAGTTATATACATTTTTAATCGAATTAGTTTCTATAAAAATTGCGCCGTATTTGGATATCCTTTCTCGCTAGTGGAAACACAATTCAATAAGAGCACAGCCAAAAAAAACATACGTAGATTAAAAAACATGACTTGGATAGAGTGAGTGAGTGAGTGATGAGGCGGCTTATATAAATGTTACAGAAGAAAACGGTTTTAACGCTGAGTAAAATGGAATTGTTTTGATTGATTTATCGCCTAAGCCAATCTTTACCGCTAGGAATTATACATTATTTGTCAAGGAGACGCACAACCTAAGAAGGAATAATGTGAACAAGTCTAGCTATCCTTAAGAAATGACCTTTATCATAAAGCAGAAATATAACACTCTTCAATAGCCGGAGCGAATTTATTCCAAAAGCGACATGCCATCAACACAGTATTTTAATTCGTAGTCTTCAATTCACTGCTAACCGAATAGCCAGATGTTTCAACTGCCCATTCATCAAGACATGGCCGTAATAAGTAAATTTAGCTACACACATACATACATGCAAATATCTTCATGAATAGCACACATACAAGACGATGACGTAACCTAATAACTATAAAAAACATTCTTCCTGATGCCTTTTCAAGTTAAACATATAATTACTTAAATTTGATTACCTTCTGAACTCGTGAATGTGTTTGTATTTCTATTGTATGACTAATTTGACCCACTATGATGTTTATTTATAAATGTTTTGTTATGTTATCGGATGTTTTTCCTCCATGTGGATAAAAATTTGAAATGTAAATAAATTTGTGCGTGCGCGTGTTGTTGGTTTGCTAGAGCCATAGAAGAACATATATGTAGATGATAGAAGAACCACTTTAAATCTTCCTGGTAACCAGGAAGATTTTGAGTGTGATCGTGATTGCGATCGCGATATGAGTGTGTAGTGATACGTGAAGTGTGATTGTAGATATAAGTGAAGAAAGATACCACAGAAAAGGCAGTAGGATCATGTAAAATGCACCGACACAAGTAGATTGGGAAAGAGGCAAAATGGTGATAGGTCATTCCATTTTCGTTTTATGGGAATTCCAAGTCGATATGAGGTATACGACTGCAAGAAGTATAAGGTTAAATGAGCAGTTTTAATGTAAAATTTAATATTTATGTTCATACGATGTTAAGTAAAACAGGAAATATAGTGTAAATGTTAAAAATTGTTGTTCGTAACACAGGTCAGTCATTCACCACCAAAATTTCGTGGCTTACCAATGTAAAAATCGGCATAATATACAAATCATCCTATAACGATCCTTACTTCCATCGACCATATGTTATCTGATTCCTGTTTCATACAGATGTGCAATAAGAAAGACTTGTTGTTGTGTGGTCAAAGGACCATGCTGTTCGCGATGACACGCTTTCTCCCTTCATCGCTGACCGTGCGTTTGTATGCGTGTTTCGTACGTTGCATTGCTTAACCACCGTCTATCGAGAGACCGTGATCATCGTCACCACACTTTAAACAGACATGTGGAGGAAGCATTTGTCTACTAGGCATTATGAAGTCTTCTAATCTACTGCCCACTTCTTCCCAAAAACCCAGCGGAGAAGTGTCGGTGTTTTTGGTTGCTCTTTATTGCCAACGTTAAAAAAGCCAAAATAAATGATATTTTGATGTAGACTTTGTCCGGCTCAATGTCCATCTTCAATAGATATATTTTTCTGTAACTTGTTTTAAGATAAGTTTGACGACCTGACCTGATCTTATACCAAAGTATTCCAGATATAAACGACATCCCGTTGGTTTCCGTACGACATCCTGAGGATGTGGGGTGCGTCGGTCTATTTTTAGACGAAATATATCTGTAGATCTAAATACCAATTAAGATAGTTGATCAAAAATGGTCAGTTTTAATTCTCTGTGAAGTGTATGCGTTTTTATAGCACATGGGTTTCAAACAAGCTTACAACACGCCTGATGGTAAGTTGTTACCGTAGTTTTTGAACGTTTGCAACAACAGAGGTGTCACTCGCGCGTTGCCGATCCCGTAAAAATCATGTCACTCCTTAAATAACCCCATACTATACACACATTCGGAAGAAGGTTAATTCTTTTTCCGTTTTGGACTGTGGAATGGAATTGGATTCCTTAAAGAGATTGCTTAGTTGATAATGTATGTAATATTTGTATGAGCGAACTCTTTAGGTACATAACATAATACTCCACAAATATCTTCAGCATTACCGGCTTCGTCTGAAGCGCTTTATTTATCGTCTGATAATTTAACAGTTGATAAACGGCGATAATTCCAGATAACCGTTTTACGAGACGTGAGTCATTGTAGGCAAATTGACAATAATACATGTTTATAGGTATTACGTAAGTGTTTTAGTAAATACATTTGTAGTGTGGTCATTGGAGCTGTTGACGAAGGATGTTCTGCCTCTCTGAGACACGATCAGACGCCGCATAAAAAAGGCACTGAACTGCATCGATATTTCTTTGCTCATTATTGGTATAAAGAGCACTCATTATTTATTGATACGTATTAAGATTCTGTCCTCTGTCCAACACAAAATCTCCACAAACAAAAGCATCAGATATTCGAATGTGACTTCTTAATCGAAGTGTATTGATATTTATCCTGACAGTTTGGAAACTTTATAGCAGCCATGGCCATAGACGCCCTGTAGTTTTCTTTGAATGTCTAGTATTCGCATCACTGTAAGAAATCGGAATTTTATATTCAGTAATATGTCACTTTAGTCTTTAGCGTTGAAGTAATTAGTAATACACTTCTCTTGAGTGTTTACTGCTTTCAAACAAGTTTTGAGTGTTTCCACATCTGGATTTCGTAAGAGCTCTTGGCTGAAAGACACTTAATTTCAATGTTACACTTATAACATGTCACTGATTAACATGTTCTTTAGTGATTAGAACATCATTCACTATAACAACAATAATACGATGTACAAAATAATTTGAAATAAAATCTAACTAAAAAGCAAGATATCACCGACTACACTCTGAATCTTGTCCACATAAGATATCATCACGCTTGTATTCTTGAAAAGTTAGGTAGAGTTATACTAGAAGTATTTTGGATTTCACCTAATAGGAGGCGAGCTTATTACCAGCAGTTCACAAATCCAAACACCGAGCAACTATTGAGGAATTTCATAAAAAGTCCAATAACATTGCTCGACTTAGGAATCAAATCAGCAGCACCTCATGCTCATTAGACTGATGAGGCAGCGTGTGTGTACACTCTAACAAGCTAATTGGGTGACATCCATACATGGATCGGTCGATAGCTGCATGTATACCAATTAGGTTCTTAGAGTGTACCAAGTAAAGTAAATGTAGTAAAAACGGCAATATTACTATCCTGCCACAACGTACTGCGTATGACTCATCGTTGGGAAATCCTGCCCCAGGTGGTCGTAGGGCAAATTACTAGTATTGATGAAATCATCGACCTCAAACGAAACGGTTTCTTTTATTTCTATATATCAGTAGCGTCATGGTAGCTTTGTATTAAAAGTATGGCAGTTCCTTAAGATGTGGTTCGCTTGATGCATTTATTGAGTTTGTTAAAAGTTGGTTAGCCTAGCTCTAATCAACAATTTCAATCGTTGGTAATTACATAAGTTGTCTGACTAAACTAACGTATAGTTTTTTAAGTAAAAGTTAATATCAATCAACTCAGCCTATCGCAGTCCACTGCTGGACATAGGCCTCTCCCAAACTGCGCCATAACACTCTGTTCTTTGCCTCCCACATCCAGTCTATCCCCGCTACCTATTTAGGTCATCAGTCCATCTAGCTAAAAATTAACAAAAGGCTACCAAAAGATTAACAACATGTATAAGGCATATATTCATAACGCCGGCAGGGGACGCCCTAGAAGGGCAAACATCGACCTACTTACCGAACTCTTTCAAAAAGGTCAGGTGCGTTCTACAACCAACTGACGTACATGTACGACAAGATGTATGAAATAGTAATAATATCTTTATTATTATATCAGACACAAAGTCCATAAGTTGTGAAATTTAAGTACTAGAAAAGTTGTTAGTAGTCAGTTAGTATACTCACATCCATAATAATGCTACGACGTTTGCTTTATTATGTTATTCTTCGACTTAATTTCATTTATAAAGCGTCGAAAAGTTATGCCGGAACTAAAACTATAATACTTATTACTGATTTTATCGCGGTACATTGTGCGGATAAAGGATCTGAATCGTTAGGATGTTTTTTTTTTTGTGATATGGGGGCAAACGAGCAGGTGGCTCACCTGATGGTAAGTGATGACAGCAGCTTGCAAATGCGTTGCCAAACCCCTTAGAAACCGTTCAGGTTTCTTAAAATAGGTAGTTACTGAACTGACAGCAAACGGAATTCGCATGCTGTCAGAATAGTCACTCCCCCAATGAGCTCTGGTAACCTTACTCACTCGCAGAAAGACAACTATTGTTGATTCACTGCGGTCTTTTGTAAGGCGGGGGTACTTCCCCAGTCGGGCAGCTCAATTTGAGCGAGAAATCTCGCTATGTCCTACCTCCTACTAGTCCTCCTACAAATAATATCAATATACCCCTACAAAAACCATAATTGCAGTTGTTCGCGTGTGTAATAAATCAAGATCAAAAGTCGATGAATTTAAAGGTGTATGAAAGAATCATACTACATAGCCTTCTGTGGTTATTTCCTACCCTCTCGGGGAAAAGCCTGATTGTAGGTATGTTTTTAGCCGATCTTTCCAAAGTAATTTTACTAGACGCCATTGAAGAACATGGCGTGTAAATTACGAACTAATAATAGAAACCATTTTGAATTCCATACCGTACTAATTACATACACTTTACTGACGTAATTATGGTGCTATTACAATGTTTACAACCAAGCTCTTGGCAGTTAGTCATTCTCATCATACCTAGTATTATTTCACTCGGTGATGCATGACAGACTAGTAGATGAGGCGATGACTCAACCAATCTGTACGAATAAGTGTTTGCAATCAGTGATTTTAGAATTAATAATTACATCAAAGCGAGATTCGACTACCGTAGCATGATAAGGAACTGTATTCATATTTCCTCGTCTTGGGCGTTTGTCCAGAACTCCTTTAGCTCAGATTTTTTTTTTTGCGTGCCTTATAGCACAATTGAAATGGAATCGCATGCTACACCTTTCAAGGTTAGTCTTTGGATGGCCATAACATATGGGGTGGATCTATACTGCATCGTGTAAGCACGTTAAGCCGTCGCGTTGGTTGCAGTCGCCATTCGAATACCTTTAATAATCGTTAGTGTTAGACAGAAACCTGAAAAGCCAAAACCAGTATGCCCTTAAGATTAGTTTTGCTCATTAAAACGGATTACTGAGGTTTGATAGCAGTAGATACATTTAATATACTGATATTCAGTCGAATTTGGGTAGACTCTGAATTTCTGTAACCCGACCTTAACAAATCGAAAAAAAAACTAAGATTAAAAAGAAGAAGAAGTTGATGACGCGCCTACTGTGACGTTAGCCATGTGTACCAAAAAAATCTTTTTATGCTCAAGGTTTTTTTCGCCACACTCGCGTGCCGTCTGCAGCGAATTGGTTAACAAAGATTTAAGAACAAATGTCTAATTATAATTAGACATTTGTTCTTAAAAGATACGCCAGTGGTCAATAACAGCTACTAAAAATCTTCTGCCAGTGCAGACTATTTGTTTGGACACATATAGATTACCTGAGTGAGGTCTCAAAGCCTTTAATGTCGCCGTTCTTAGTACCATTAACATACAATGCCAGTTTCTAAATGGGGTGAGTGTGTACGATCGTCCTTTTCGGGAGGTTCAAGGTGTCAACAGGTGTATCGTAACACTGTAACCGCAAATATTAAGTGATTAATCAGGCACCAAGGCTCCTAACCTTATTTCTAAGCTGCAAATTTTGGGTCACGGTGAAGCATGACTACTTACTATGGGTAAAGCGTTCTATCCTCACTTATTATTTCCCTACAAGAGACTTCTGATTTGTTAAAGGAATTTCTCATTGTCTCTATCCATTTTTTTGTTGGTTATTATCTGTTTCTCCTAACATTATATTTAAAATGTGTCGCTGGGGAGTTTGTTGCGCCGCTTCTTCTACCCAGCAAAGCCACTAGGAAGCGGTGAAGAGCGAGCGTTTTTGGGGGATGTCTTTATTATCGACGTCCAAAAAGAGTCAATTAAATTTGGCCTACATTGAATTAATGATACTTTGACTTTGAAAAAGTAACGCTATCAACAACTTAGAAACCTCGCTTTAAGTAACTCGCCTCAACGAATTAAGCCGGGATTTAATTGTATCTGTGGTTAGCGCGACCGTCGGGAATGTGGTGTATGTGCTAAGATCATGGCAGTGCTGACCTCGGTCTCTGCTCTTGAGCTACAAACCGGCCCGCGAGGCGCTCGGGCGGCGCGCGCGCATGGTGACGTCACCGACGCGTTGAGCTTTACACGCTTGGATTTGTTTTGGTTGTGTACTGTGCTTTCGTAAGTTAGCGGATTTCATACGTCTCGCGTGTCAGAACATTAATTATTGTTACCAGTAAAAATTAAATGAACACGTCTGGCTTGCGGGCGTTTTTATGAGAGAATTTTCTTGCCGTCTTTTATTAAATTCAGTCTTTGATTGCAGCAAAATCTTCTGGGAAAACGAAGGCCTTATTTACTGATTACGTAAGACCTGTTTGCTTAAGGGATAGTACAGTGACTTAATCATACATACTATATTTTAATTATTCACATTCAAAACTTTCTTCTTTCTAGGTAGGTAGACTAGACATCTATAGCTCAACAACTGCCTAATATTTTCTCCGCTCAGAAAGCTTTTTATATTTGAAGGCGAAATCAATATTTCTTGATAATGGATTCTATGTGCAAATGAGTTCTCCTATCTATATGTGAGCCTACTGACTAAATATTCATGTATCGCATCGATCGATATTATTATCTCGTTTGATGTGACTCATACATGATCTTATTTCTTTAGCATTTGTAAAGCATGCTTTGTTTATTTTGTTTTATGCTGTAGTGGATTTGTTAGATATTTGGTATAATATACCCGTTCTTACTGAGATGTATACATTTATAAATCAGGTGATATTATGTACGTACATGTCATCGCGCCCTATAATATGATCAATGTCTTTTTCAAGTCCACTAGTTTGACTGGTTTTATCACGAACATCTGTTTCACTATTAGATCAGTGATAAATTTATGGCGTTCCACTTCTACCTTGAACTGGACCAGTATAGTTTACAGCTTGGAGACTTTTTAGAATACCTATTAGGCGTCTTTTTACCATTTATTCCAATGATTCCTTTGACTATTAAAGATTTAAGAAAAACCTGCATTGACCTCGCACACTACAATACCCTTTTAGTGTTTACGGTGTTCCATTTTGGATTCTTTTCCATAAGAAAAACATCGCGAAACATTTATTTGAAACAAAAACCGATTAATTTAGATTTTTTAGACTTACTTACTACAGTCTTGGTAACATCGTTTAAATTAAACAAATGAATATTGATTAATATTACATTTGTAAGTGTAACTTAGTTACACTTACATAATTCACATTACGGCACAGAATTGTGTATTTCTTTGACTCCATTATTGTCGTAACTCGTAATGTTGACGGTTATAACATTTCACATCTGCGTTCGCCATTGTCGCGTGCATCAGGTCGACGACCCAATAACCCCAGAGGTTATGAATTTCGGCACGAAATGCCTTTTGTATTCAAATCGCTGAAATATGTACTGTTGCGAATTACTTTATGGTGTGTTAGCCGACCATATTGTAGCGTTTTTTCATTAGCATTTTGATGGGGGGTCTTAGAAATTGGAATCGGGACTGGTTGTTAAATGTGAAGTATTGATGGACACAAGTTTTTGTTGAGGCCAAGCTAGCTCTACGGATATAAGATCCCTCAATATCATCAACCCGTATAACCCACTGCTGGGCACGGGTCTCCTCTCATTTGACATGGAACGATATTGTCCAGTACGGTAGCTTAGTGTGGGTTGGAAACTTTAGATGCCATTTTTGACTTCACCGCTTGATAAATACGCGTCACACATTTACGCAAAACAAAGACAGACACACAGACTCAGTCTCACCTAAGGCTTCTCTTTAATCTATTTTTAGTCTGAAATTCGGAAGCCTAAGGACAGAAACAGGTTTGAGCTACTTCTATACACGATGTATTCATTCATCAGCCTGTTAGCTCAGTTTTAGAAAAAAAACGTTATTCAATAATACATTTACAAAGCGTACAACAATTTGCCTAACGAGCCGTGTTAAAATCTTAATCGACCCAATGAACCGGTACTAATGCATTATTGAGTGATTTTCTACTTCATTTATCATTATTATTAACTTATTTGAATTAGCATTTCTAAAGATTTATCATCAATACGATTAGAATAAAACTGCTTTTTATTTAAATCGCGGTGTATTGATTTAACGTAATTCTGAGGTTTCGGATCTTTTACAATTTACAAAGTCACGGGCAAATATGTCCATGAATGCTGACCATGACCATGGATACTGATCATGATCATGGATGCTGTAAGGGATCTGAAAGGTTTTATTTCGATGTCTAATAATTATTCGTCTACGTATATCAATTCAATTAGCTGATGATTTAGATTCAACTAAGTTCTTCCTTGTGCCATTATGGATATAAAGAGATCATATAAGATTGAAATACTATGACTTGAAGACTACTATAGAATTAGATAAATCATTGAACAATGACAGTGTCGTGTTTGCTTTAGCCTCTGCATAGCACATAACAGTCAAAATTCAATACCGCCTTTGCTTTCTATATCTCATATACGTTTAGAAATTAGATCATATACAGTATTTACAAAGCACTACTTGTAGTTAGTAGAGTCTTGTGTGTCAAACGAACCAGTTTGTTTGATGTTAGTATTGACATATTGCCACACCTAACCGATATATGGTGACTGTTTAAGTGTTTTCGCACCGTAAACGTCTTTGATAATGGCCGTCCGCTGCCCACATTGCAGTGTTAGTTCAAGGTTAAGTTCAGATACTACCTTGGAGTATATGTGGTACATTTATAACACATTTAAACGTCTATGTCTCTATAAAGGTCATAAACTCTTCTATAATAACAGTTCCTTGACTTCTGATATTTCCTGTGGTACTGGAGGCTTCCACTATTTTGGTTGTGATAAACAAAATGCCAGACTGAACAGTAAATGAGCCACATATTTTTAAAAGATAATCTTTAGTATTTGAATATATTTTGGTCATGTTTAATCATTATAATCGTTCTTGTATTGACGACCCGTTTAGCTCATCGGCAGTTAACGCTGCCTGCTGTGCTATGAGATATCTTAATGATAAAGATAGAATATAAATTAAGATAGATGTATATGTAATGATAGATGTATATGTATAATAGATGTCTAAATAATGTGTAATATTTGTTGTGCCCTACAGGGTCCAGAATTGGGTCTAGCATAAGATTGTTTGTTACCATCTTTATTAACATTGTGGAATGCAAATAAACGATATGAATATGAATATGAATCCCGGTAGGGACAAATGTTTGTGTGATGAGCGTCAACATTTATATCCGAGTCATAGATGTATCTATACATATATAATAAGTATGTATTTACAAAAAAAAAGTATATATGTAGTATATCAACCATCTAGTATCCGTAACACAAGCCTCGTTGCTTACCACGGAACAAGATGGCGCTGTGTAATAATGTCCGGAAATATTCCGGAAATTTGTATCACATTTTATTTGAGATGCCAATAGCCGTCATTCCAGAACTCACTCTCTATCTACATCCCATCCATCTTTTATTTTCATAGGAGTAATACCAGGTTATATCATACCTATTTTTGCTACCACGTGAGCCACTAGGCCGTTTCTATACATAGCCATAAATTTCTAAAGCCAATCAAATAAACAATGTAATTCCTTGTCACCAGGTTCCAACACAACAAAATCTACACATACATTGGCGAGGTGCTAGTGTCGGTGAACCCTTACAAAACCCTGGACATCTATGGCACCCAGCACATGGCCCAGTACAGGGGCCGGGAGATGTTCGAGGTGTCACCGCACGTGTACGCCGTGGCGGACGCCTGCCAGAGAGTGCTAAGACAACAGGTAAGGGGCTGGGAATCAGGAGCTGAATAGTGATGAAAGGAATAAATATATTAGGTCATTATGAAATAATGACACAGTGTCGTATTGTTCCAAGCTAAGAAACGAGGCTTGTGTTACGGTTACTGAATCGTTGATACTACACGAAATCTACATGTTGATACATGTAGATTTCGCCAAGATGTTTTCCTTCATAAATCATTGATCAGTATTATTATGCATGTGTGAGGTAATAGTTATAAAAAAGTTTAAAAAAAATAAAAATAAAGATATACAACTCTTTAGTTAAATGGATATTTATTCTATAATAATAATAGTAATAGTTAGCAAACCAAAACTAGTGTTTAACCTTCAGTTTTTATACATATGTTTACTTTACATTATATAAGGTTGGGTAGTACAATGGACAAATCAATTTAAATTAACATTAAGATTAAAATGATACATAAAAAAAAAAGTAACAAAGAAATACTTATCTATAATTGCAAATATCAGGTACTCAGAGTCAGATAGAACTGACAGGGGGCAGAGTAACGTTCTACTCAAAGTCTCGAACACAAGTGACTCACAAGGCCAGTGCTCGCCTTTAAATACACAGTAGTAAACAACCCCACTCTGCCCCACCTCTGACTACCGGGTGTGACGTAGGTACACCAACATCTTACGATTTATACATTAATAAATAGTAAAGAATAAATATGGTTTTTAAATGCCTCTAATTACATAAAAATTGTATAAAAATCATAATATACGCATCTTGTCTTATAAAATATAATTAAAATTTGACAACATCTCACACGGCCATTCTGAGAGTTACTTCGTTCTCGGAGTAATCTAATCTTCATCGGTGTTAGAGGAATATCTGTCCAGGACTGAAAATAAAAAGATCCATCTTATTGAACCTGTCGTGATTGGATCATAGAACCCTTTCACCAGGTCAATCAATTACTTCAGTTGGGCTGTCGTGATCAGTCCCACCACGTGCTGCTTCGTGGTGTCTAGACTTCACACCAGGCCAATATTACAGCAACCATCTCTCATCATTGGGCTTTCGTGATCAGTCCCACCACGTGCTGTTTCGTAGTGTCTAGACTTCACACAAGGCCAATATTACTACAGCATATCATATCTCACATAAATTATCAAATATCTCACACGTCATCCTTGTCGTGTTGGGTCCAAGACCCTTCACCAAGTTGACTTCAGAAATATTTTCATTCATCACACATTCAACACTTACATACACCTATCAGTGAGCTCACTGTATCATTCTTCCCTCACAAATAATTTAATTATAATTATCATACCTTGCTCAGCTGTGCGGTTTTCATCAGTCAATTCACCAAGCCATTTCCTCAATTTTTCTTTAGCTATAATTACGTTGTGTAATCTTCCTTGTCCACGTAGTCTGTATCTGTCATTCTCAAGAAGTTCTATGATTTCATAGGGTCCTTTGTATTTAGGACTAAGTTTACTATGACGACGATGATCTTGACAAACATAGACAATGTCTCCTAATACATAGTTTTCACTATCTCGTCTCGTTGCATCGAAACGCAATTTGTATCTGTCTGCAGCCGATTTCATTTTATTATATGCCGTTATTCTATCAGCCTTTGTGTCCACTATTTGTTCCAATTCTATATTAGAGGGACCTGATAATTCTATATCAGCTAGTCGAGCCTGAACACTAGGGATATTTGCATCGCGTCCTATTAATAATCTCAATGGAGAGAAACCAGTTGTCTTTTGTACAGTTGAATTTAGGGTTTGCTGTACTTTATATAAAGAGCTCGGCCATTCTATCTCAGTACTACATGTAGTCGTTAACATATTTATAATGGTAGCAACATACCGTTCAACTTGACCGTTTCCACGTGGTGTTCCAGTTGAAATCATATGGTGGTCTACGTTCCATTTATTGAATAAATTACTTAGGGTCTCATTAGAAAAATTAGTAGCACGGTCAGTAACGACTTTAGATGGAGTACCAAACATTGTTAAAGCATCACGAATTACTGTTAACATTTCTTCACCACTCATTGTTTTAAGAGGTTTAAGAATACAATATTTAGTAAAAGCATCAATGATAATTACAATATGTTTATAACCTTCCTTTGACTGGACGAAAGGACCAGTGCAGTCAAGATGAATTGTATGAAATGGTATTGGAGTTTTATGAATTGGATGTAAAAGACCTTGGTGTGGACCACTGTGAAACTTGCCTTTTACACACACTAAGCAATGGGAAATGTATTTCTTAACAAATTTATTAATACCAGGGAACCAAAAAGATTCTTTTACCTTCTGTAACGTCTTTTCTTGCCCAACGTGACAATTCTCATCATGATACAATCGTAAGATGCTAAGCCGACTTCCTTTGGGAACAAATGCTCTAAGTTTTTTATCTAAAGGGCACTTATAATATAATAAATTGTTTTTAAATATATATTGATCGTTACTAATATCACCAGTCTGCACTCTATCTATCAAAGATAATGTTTCTGGGTCTCTATGCTGAGCAATTTCTAGCCACGAGGATTGTTCAGTTAATAAATTAACTTTGAAAGAAGACTCAATTCTATTTGATTTCAAGGTACCAGCTACAACGGGATTTCTACTCAAGTAATCGACGTGCCCGACGTAAATACCCTTCTTATAAACAACCTCGAAATTAAAATCCTGCATGAAGGTCCACCACCTAGCAACTCTAGGGGAAAGGTCTTTTTTATACATAGTCGATTTTATTGCATTGCAATCTGTAATAATTTTAAATGATAGTCCTAAAAGGTATACTCGAAAGTTCTTTAAGGAATTATACACAGCAAGAGTTTCTAATTCATACGACGTGTATTTAGATTCTGGTTCAGTAGTGCGGCGACTGAAATATGCTACTACCTTATTATTTGTACCATGTTTTTGCATGAGCATTCCACCGTAGCCAATCGAGCTGGCATCGGTGTGAAGCTCTGTAGGAAGTGAAGGATCGAAGATAGAGAGTATGGGTTCTGATATTAATTTGTCTATAATATATTTACGTGCTGCATTTTGTTCATCACCCCATTCCCAGGCTTGTCCGTTTTTGGTAAGCTTAGTAATGCAAGCAGTTTTGGAAGCAAATTCAGCAATAAACTTTCTAAAGTAGCTCGCAAGGCCCATAAACTGCCGGACCTGTTTTACAGTCTTGGGGATGGGAGAATTAACTAATGCTTTAACTTTAGACTCACTAGGTCGCACACCCTCAGCCGAAATAACCCAACCTAAGTACTCAATAGATGTTACAAAAAACCTACACTTCTTCAAATTGATAGTAAATCCAGCTTTGACAAGTGCTGCTAAGCTTAAATCAAGATAATCAAGACCCTGCTCAATACTTTCACATGGTATAAGTATGTCATCAATATAAACCCTGAGAAACTTTAAATCCTTAACCGCTTTTGATATGGCACGTTGAAATACCGAAGGACCGTTACATATACCAAAGGGCATCTTGACAAACTCGTAGTGCCCATCAGGCGTTACGAAGGCTGTATACTTAATGCTATCTTGGGAAACCGGAATTTGGTGAAAGCCATTTTTCATATCAACTGATATAAAGTATTTAGCCTTACCTAACCGGTCAATTTCATCTTGTATCAAAGGAAGTGGATATCTTTCTTTTTCAATAATAGCATTTAAAGCTCTGTAATCCACACACATTCGATCGCCACCGTCACGCTTTTTCACCAATAATATCGGACTTGCATAGGAAGAATCACTTTCGCGGATGATACCAGCTCGTAAAAGGTCGCTTATGATACACTTTACTTTCTCACGCTCTACTGGAGCTAAACGGTAAGGACGATAATTTATAGTTTTATCCGACTTGAGTTTTATTTCTAATTTACCAGTATTAACATCTCCTATATAATCTGCGGAAGGTAAAATCGTAGGATATTTATTAAAGATGTCTTTAATTTTATTTTTTACGTCTATGTCTAAACCTTGTATACATTCTAACAATAAATTTTCCTCGTTATTTTCAGTTACCATTACGACATTTTTTCGTATTAATTTAGTACCCGAGATATCGGTGATAATAGCAATATCAGCACATTTGACAGCATCCTGTCCTATAATACAATCATAACTTAAATTGTCATCCGTTACCACATGTAGTTCTAATTCTATGCAAACGTCTTCAAAACGAACTGGCACAGTAATTTTACCGAAAGTGTTCAGACAACCTGAGCCAATACCATCCAATTTTATTGACCAGGGAACAACGTGACACCCCAATCGAACTGTGATAGATTCCTTAATTATAGAGCAATTGGCACCCGTATCAATTAATGCATTCACAGGAATATCATTAATGAAGACCTTTGTAAGATGGAGGCCTGACTGAGTAATGCAATTAACAGGTTTATTATTACTTTGTTTTTCACGATCACGTCGCTGTTTTGACCAACACTTTTCTATGTTATGACCTTCCTTCTTACAAAATCCGCATCTACTACTTTTATTATAAGTATTTGTAGGTAAGTCTTTTATTTTATTCTTATTTTCATTATCAGAATTATTTTTATTAGACGTAGAATTTTTTGGACACTGATATTGAATGTGACCTTTTTGCCCACAAGAAAAACAATGCTTAGTGGTTAAAGAATCTGAAGTGTGGGTAAAACGAGGTTTCTTAGAAACACTTGTGTTCGGATCATCAATGGGATTCCTATCGAAAAATCGTTTTCGAGGGTTTTTAACGTAACTAGAGAATAGGGTTATTAGTTCGTTAGTTGTAGAAATTGAGTTATTGAAGGAAGCCATACGAACATTAACATCGCGAACACCCCCGCAAACAAGCTCGACCAACTGACCTTCAGTAAAAGCTACCTTAGTTTTTTTAAGAAGGAGAACTTTTTCTCTGGCATATTCGGCATAAGTCTCTGCTGACTCAGAATTATACATAATGGCCTTTGTCAATTTGTCAGTTAAGTTTTTCTTGCTTGGGAAAAGATCAACTAAATCTTGGCGAAAAGTTTCCCAATCACGATGTTCTGGTTCCCACGTTTCAAACCAAGTAGAAGCAGAGCCCCGAAGGGCCTTACCGGCTTTTGCGACCATTTGTAAACTGGTCCATTCGAATTCTCCACCAAGATCTTCAATACTCTTACACCAACTCTCTGCACCGTTGTGCATCTTCTCAGGATGAAAGACAGGCAGTATCACATCATCATGGCGTCGATTGGAAGAAAGTGCTTTCTTGATAGTCTCCAACAAATTTTGAACAAGTTCTGCATCCATGATTCACTTTAAGTATCTCTCCTCTATCTATAATTAAAAGTCAAAATAGTTAGATATTTGTGAGCAACAAGTAACCATCCCACTTCTGATGTGAGGTAATAGTTATAAAAAAGTTTAAAAAAAATAAAAATAAAGATATACAACTCTTTAGTTAAATGGATATTTATTCTATAATAATAATAGTAATAGTTAGCAAACCAAAACTAGTGTTTAACCTTCAGTTTTTATACATATGTTTACTTTACATTATATAAGGTTGGGTAGTACAATGGACAAATCAATTTAAATTAACATTAAGATTAAAATGATACATAAAAAAAAAAGTAACAAAGAAATACTTATCTATAATTGCAAATATCAGGTACTCAGAGTCAGATAGAACTGACAGGGGGCAGAGTAACGTTCTACTCAAAGTCTCGAACACAAGTGACTCACAAGGCCAGTGCTCGCCTTTAAATACACAGTAGTAAACAACCCCACTCTGCCCCACCTCTGACTACCGGGTGTGACGTAGGTACACCAACATCTTACGATTTATACATTAATAAATAGTAAAGAATAAATATGGTTTTTAAATGCCTCTAATTACATAAAAATTGTATAAAAATCATAATATACGCATCTTGTCTTATAAAATATAATTAAAATTTGACAACATCTCACACATGCACATGGTGTCGAGGTCGATCTTCCAGATTTGGGACTAGACCTATGATCTGATAACAGTCCTTGATAATATCTTTGCACTAACACTACACTGCGCCTCTTGCTTTATTCATTCCATTTTTTCTCATCGGATTCTCTTGATATTAGGTTTCAACAAAATCTTAGACTGTGAATATTGTCTATTTATTACTAGGCGTCCAATTCGATTGATTTGCGCCATATTACCACCGTGTAAAGTTGAGATTCTAAAAGTTCTTTGCCAAGATATACTTAGGTTCTGAAATAAACCACGTTTATTTCAGACCTGGATGTTGTAGTTTAATAATTATAAATAATTGATTGCCTAGAAAAGTTTCCAAAATTAATGTTCGTACATTCAGATTTACAATGTAGTCATAGACACATTTGTAAACTACATAAATGGGTGGAGCGCTGTACTCCTATATAGGTCAGATAATGACCTGTGTTTAGAAGATACAGTCCCAAACCCCTAACCAATAAGTCACCATAAAAAGTTTACCCAGTGGTTTGATAAGTCAGTATAGTAAGGGCTTCATCTGTGTATGTTATACGTTTTACTATGCTAAATAGACTACCAACATGGTCATCCAATAACTTCGGAGAGTGGTTGTCACACACTTAATCGTCTCGTTACCATAAAGGTGCAGTGAATCTTTGGCAGGCCGTAAAAAGTTATGACTTATGTATGTATCCACTCAGTGAGTGTTAACTCTCCACTCCTCGTCAGATATTTATGGCACCCTTCAAAATTGACACTTATGGCTTTGATTTTAAAGTGTTACTTAATTTTTATGGCAGTCATCTATAGATTTGATTCTGAGCTCTTTGTGTAGTCAAAAGGTCTTCAGATCGATCCTACGTGTGTTGTTGTCTTTGCGAATGAAAGAGAACATGGGCGGAAACGGGAGGATTCGCTGGCGTGTGAAGTGTGTCAGTTCGCTCTAGCCAAGCAAAATGGACTATAGTCTTATACCTCCCAAATGAGAAGAGATAGACAAGTGCCCAGCTGTGAGATGGTGATGATGAAATAGTGTACCAATACTATTTAGTATCCGTGATACAAGGCTCGTTGTTTACCACGGAACTAGTTGGCGCCGTATTTACTTCATTTATCAAGAGTGTTTAGAACTGTAAGAGTAAATGGACTGTACTTATAAGTAATCTAATTTCCTTTTTGCAGGGTAGAGACACATGTGTGTTGATATCAGGAGAGTCGGGTTCTGGCAAGACAGAGGCGTCCAAGTTTATAATGAAGTACATAGCAGCAAACACAACACAAGTTCACAGGGATTATATTGATAGGTGAGTTAGAAACGGTCCCTTATTGACTGGGAATAGATGTTAAAATACAGTAGCAGAAACAGAATAATGCAGGCAGGCAACTTACTGCGTTTCTTCTGCCATTCTTCTTCGTATTAAGTTCATTCGACACAAAATGAGTCTTAGAGTTGTCATTATTTAAATCTTTTTCTTTTGGTATTTGATTCTACTCTTAAGCCATTGTGTACTTATTATTTACATTGTCCTCGTACAAATAGTCCAAATAGTTTTTCTTCAAAAGAGAGACACTCGTATGGAGTTTCTTGCCAGATTCTTCTGCATATAACTGTCTTATTGGAACCGTCCAACTAGTATCTAGCGGTGCAAATTTCTGATCTTCGGCTTCGTTCCAGGGTAAAAAACGTGCTCATCCAATCAAACTCAATATTAGAAACGTTTGGTAACGCCAAGACGAACCGCAACGACAACTCGTCGCGTTTCGGCAAGTACATGGATATCCACTTCGACTACAAAGGGGACCCTGTGGGTGGTCACATCAGTAACTACCTGCTGGAGAAGAGCAGGGTTGTGGCCCTGCAACCAGGGGAGAGGAACTTCCACGCCTTTTATCAGGTAAGCGGAGTTTTTAGCACAAGGGTCGGAAACGCGCGAACGACTCTGATGTGACGAACGTCGATAAGATATGAGTCTTCGGCCACCTCCGTGATTTAAGAAAGTTTGTCTTTCTTGACGTTTCAATTGTAATTTCTGTACGTGTTAATATTTTTTTGCCGTTGTAAAGGCAGTAAGCAGGTTGATAGCGGAGTTATTGTCAATCAAAATGTCAGTAAAAACTCGTTTGCCCAAAAATGTTAGCACAGTACCGCCAGAATACTTGGCTTTGAGACAAGACTCGAGTAGCTACTGTGTGTTTTTTTATATACCACGAAGGTGGCAATCAAGCTGCGGGCCTGCTTGATGGTAAGCAGTTACCATAGCCTGTGGATATTGTCACCAAAGCTGTTGCCCGCGCTTTGTCGGCCCTGTAAAAACCTTTTTACTCCTTTTTGGGAGAACCCCATGTTCCGTTTCATATATATGTATACCTAAAAATCCTGTATCCGTCACGTACGCGGCAGGAATACTTGTGTAAATATAATATCTACATGACAACTATAGGCGCGTTCAGACAATAGTCGAAAACGATGACGAATGCTAACAATTAATGTGTGAGTGATATAATACATGTTGTTTATAAATACTGCACCTAATAAGCCGGTCTATTGTGATGTCTTGCTATTACGACGATTACGAGTTAGGGTACGGCTGTATTGATCGCAGGGGATTGAAAGAAAGCACGCTTAGACACGAGTACACCAACTGTTGAAAAAACAATATCATAGGTTTACTAAAAAGAACAAACTAACAAGGTCTTAAAAGTAAAACGTTTGTGGTGTTATGTGTGTAATAAATGATTGTCTTAGGCAGAGCAGAAAATGCCATAATAAACCTTATATCTTCCCTGTCAGGATGTAAAATTCCATTTTCCAGGCGATTGTCTTCGTTTACACTGACCACGTAGATGAATGTAAAGACAATCCAATCTCATTTAATATTCTTCAAATAATCCTAAAAAAGTCTGTAAGATAATAAACACATAGATAGATTATTATTTATCTCCCGGAAGAGCTCTAGGTTATACACGTTGTATTTTATATACTATATCAGCCTATTGTCGTCCAATGCTGAACGTAGGCCTCCCCCAAAGAGCGCCAACCAACCCAGTCTTTGCCAGCTCACATCTAATCGTCGGTCCAAATTGTCCAAATTGTCGGTCCGTCGTGTAGCAAGGCGTCCCGCACTGCCTATATGGATAAAATCCAAATATTTGCTCCATACTTATAAAACCTGCTCCCTGTAATTCATAAACCAATCCCTCCATTAGTGCTACAATTGTATCATCGATAGAACATACCCAAGTTACAGTTTGTTATGTGATTCTCATAACAACAAATCTAATACTAATGTTTAGTAAACTAAAGTATAGAGATGTTAGTCAAACAATAAATATAGACGTTGCAGAGATACGTTTACGTTTAGACTTAGTTTTGTACACAACACAACCACCAAATATTAATAAATAATAATAGGTTTCTATGTTTATACTTTTTGTTAGTACACAACTAGGTACTAGGAATTGCTTAGCTTCCTAGTATTACATCATAATCAGTCGAAGGACCTTTTCTGCTGAATATAAGCCTTCTATATGCTATTAATGAAGGGATCAGTAGAAAAACTAAGCAGCCAACATAGCTGAAGGAATTACAAAGATTAAGTGGGCAGAGCATGGCTAGTGGGGCAGTTGTGTTAAAATACCTACATGCATAAAATTAAACGGAGGTGTATTTAAATAATCTACAGTACATCTTTTTGGTTAACACTCTAATCCAAATTTCATGCTGCTATTTAATCACAGTGAAATCCTATAGCACTGATCCACCTGGGAATCTGATCGAAGGCCTCATCTTTCCTTTTTAGGGTTCCGTATCCAAAGGGTAAAAACAGGACCCTATTACTAACACTGCTGTCCGTCCGTCTGTCTGCTACCAGGCTCTATCTCAAGCACCGCGATAGCTAGACAGTTGAAATTTTCACAAATTATGTATCACTATTGCTAATAACAACTAACAATAACAATAATTAACAAATACTTAAAACCAAATAAAATAAATATTTAATATTCCCATACAAAAAACGCTATTTTTTGCCTAATTTTGTACGGAACCCTTCGTGCGCGACCCCAACTCGCACTTGGCCTGTTTTATAATATTAGGATTGATATTCTCGTGCAATTCTAATAAGTCAATATTTCACCTGTTTTTCAGCTGTTAAGTACAAACAATTCACTGACGAAGAAGTATGGGCTTGCATCGAGCGCTGTGTACAAGATCCTGGGCAGCGAGCGAGCCACCGCGCAGGACTCCAAGCTGTTCTCGGTCACCAACAGCGCGTTCAACTCCCTCGCCTTCTCGCAGTCGGTCGTCGACGACATATGGAGTATCGTAGCTGGAGTTATTTTGCTGGTAAGAACTCTACTATAATGTACACTCTAACAAGTTAATTGGTTTACATCCACACATAGATCGGTCGATAGTTGCATGTATACCAATTAGGTTGTTAGACTGTACTTTGGAATACGTGTCATTTTTTTTGCGTTTTTACCAATGGCTTCGCTTTCGCCCCGAAAATTCGAAGGATAGATTTTCGTCGTTTTCTTTCATCAACCTATCTACTGGCCCACTGCTGGGCACGGGTCTCCTATAATTTAAGATAGATTAGGCTGTAGTCCACCACGCTAACCTAGTGCGGACTGGCAGAGTGCATACGCCACCGAGAAAATGTCTCAGGCATTCGTACGTTTTGATCCCAAGGTGGGACCTTGGGATCAAAACTTGAGACTGCTTGAGACTGCACTACTGAATTTTCGAATGTATCGAATGTGAAGCAAAACATTGTAAGGAAACCTGAATGCCTGAGACATTTTCTCGGTGGCGTATGCACTCTGCCAGTCCGCATCAAAACTTGAGACTGCTTATGAAAAATAACCTTTAATAATGAGCTCTCATTTCTATGAGTCTGCATAATATACCAAAGAGTTGAAGATCTAGTTGCTCTATAAGTTCTACTGTCTTAAGAGATACATAAATTCGTGCTTTTAAAGGGTTTATTTCCATTTTGTTTTTCAGGGCGAACTAACATTCACAGAAACGCAAGACGGCCAGCTAAACATCGGTGGTCCCCTAAAACAGTGCGTGAACGCCTTGGGAGTGACAGAGAACAGTTTCCGCGCCGCCATGGCGGGGAGAGTGCTGTCTGCTGGAGGAGACCTGGTCAATAAGGAGCACTCGCTGATGGACGTCAACTACACCAGGTTGGCGTTGGCGAAGGCTGCTTACGATAGGCTGTTTACATGGATAGTCCAACAGGTAATTTTCGGTTATTGGAGTTGCTTTAAAGTGCCCAAGAGTTTTTTTTATATACCACCAGCGGCTCGTCCCGGCTTCGCACAGTTGGAAATTTATGCAATATTTTTCATTTATGCTCCGCTCCTATTGGTCATAGCGTGATGTTATATAGCTTATCGATAAATGGACTATCCAACACAAAAAGATTTTTTCAATTCCAACCAGTAGTTCATGAGACTAGCGCGTTCAAACAAATAAACAAATAAGCAAGTCCACGGCACACCTGTTGACACCCAATGACACGACACACAAACAGTTACCGTAGCCAAAGCTATGTACATTCGTAACACCGTGTTTGCGCATTACCGACTCTGTAAACACCGTTTAGGTTTGTTAAGATAGTTACTACACTGACAGCAAACTGAATTATCATGCTAAAATGGACCTTTAGATTACAACAATAAAATTCAATACTCCATTTCAGATCAACAAAGCGATTGAAGCGCCCAACGAGACATACAAGAGCACTTTGATAGGAGTGCTAGATATCTACGGATTCGAAATCTTCGAGACCAATAGCTTCGAACAGTTCTGTATCAATTACTGTAACGAGAAGCTGCAACAACTCTTCATAGGTCAGTGGGGTTCAAATAATTTGGTAATTTAAACCCCCTCCCCACTATTCTCAGCGAAAGAAAGCAAATCTCTTACCCCTAACCTGCCCTCTTGCTGTATACTTACGGAATCATTTTTTTTTAAATACAATATATTACGGAGCCCTCGTACATGTTTTGAGCATAGATATGTGGCATTTTTGTGCTGCTAACGTAAGCCTTCAAGGGTCCCAGTGACAGTGTAGTTAGATTTCGAATGTATAATAGTGGTAGTCTTTGCGGTTCTGTGAGAAGACTGAATGATAGCATTTTGAGCTCTATTATTTTTGAATGAATGGTGACAGTCCGTTAAATTTACTTTAAGTAATTTCTAGTTTAAACTTATATTAGTTTGTAAGTGGCTTGTCGCTGTGCTTGATATTTTGTTCACATGCTCTAATGGAATGCTCCAATGGCACATTTATAACGTGTCTAGTGTGGGTCACGGTCAGGGTTACTGTAGTCTCCATCAAGCAAGAACATTGCTAACCATGAGTTGAACGTTATCCAGAACTGGTGCTGAAGCAGGAACAGGAGGAGTACGCCCGCGAGGGCATCCAGTGGACGCCCATCAAGTACTTCAACAACCGCGTCATCTGCGAGCTGGTGGACGCGCCGCACCAGGGACTCATCGCCATCATGGACGAGGCCTGCCTCAACCCGACCAAGGTAAACTGTCGCCTCACCTTTTTCTTGCAAAAAATATATTATTTTATGATTTAAAGTAAGAAAATCTTTTTTTTTTGACCTACCATCTCATGGCTTTCCTTAATTTTATTACTTCTAAAAAAGAGTAAATCAGTGCCGTAATCAGACACGTATTAGTAATTGTAACACTAAGATACCTAACACACCAATCTACACGAGACTATGGATGCTTTAAAGGAGGTAGTAAAACATGAACAATATACCGCGACAAAATCAATAGTTTTATTTTAGAAAAGCGGTATCATTTCAAATTAATGATAAATTTATATTCGAGTTACAATATAAGTTTTGTGTTGTTCTAGATATCAGACCAACTACTGCTAGAAGCGATGGACAGACGACTGAACGGACACAAACACTACACATCGAGGCAGCTCGCACCGACAGACAAGAAGCTCAAACATAGCGTCGACTTCAGAATTACGTGAGTACACTCCAAAAAGTTACTAAATTGCACTAAAGTCCCAAAAGCTCTACCAAAATGTTCTTTGGGCTAGTTCTTTGTTTCTTCTCTGAGCTCATCAGTTAGGAAATCCCTATGCCATCATCATAAGATAAATATAAATAAAATAAATAAATATTCTGCGACATTTTACACATCACCATCTAGTCCCAAACTAAGCAGAGCTTGTACTATGGGTACTAGACAATGGATATAAATACTTATATACTTTTTTTTTTTGTAAATACATACTTATAATACATAGGAAACACCCAGACGAACACAAACACTTATATTCATCACATAAATATTTGTGTCCCGTGGGAATCGAACCCACGAATAAGAGAAATAATATCACGCTTCCAGAGTTTTCCAGTATGTTATTTAATTCCCATATACTCGGTAACAGGGGGTGAGCCTATAGCCATTAACTGAGCACAATTCCAGCGCTGTTACTGAGAATTTCATAAAAAATACACTAATATGATTCAACCTGGGATTCCAATGCACAGCAAACTGGTAAGGCGGTCCCAGTACTAATAAATAATAATAATAATAAAAATAAATATATTAATATAAACCTTATTTTGTTACCAGTCACTACGCTGGCGAAGTGACGTACGCGATAACAGGCTTCATGGACAAGAACAAGGATTCCCTGTGGCAGGACCTGAAGAGGCTACTGCACTCTTCGGACAACCAGTCTCTTGCAGCCATGTGGCCGGAAGGTGGCACCAACATACAGAAGGTAGGCGTGATCTGATAATCTGCCGCCGGTATAGTTGTAGTATAGACTACTACCGATCTAGGACCAGGTCTAGTCTTGAGATGGAATCCAATGCGCACGCATCTGTATTTTAGAAATCATTTCTGTATTAATTATCACTCTCTGAAACGAAATATAAAAGTTTTTTTAAAAGCTTTCCCAAGCAGTATTTTCTAATGCGTCATCGGTGCTTTTACGAATACAAATGCTGCCACATAAATAAACGTAATTACTTGAAAAACCTATGTAGGTTACATATTTAAACATATTTGCTCCCTGCGAGGATTGAAACCAAGAATCGTGGCCCAAAACGTGTACCTTATAATTTCTTGAATCATTGTAAATTCAGCTGTCAATCCCCTGTCACTACTAACTTCGTTCCGTAGCCAACTTCATTGATGTTGTGTGTTTTCAGACATCGAAGCGGCCGCCGTCGGCCGCGACGCTGTTCCGCAACTCGATGGCGGCGCTGGTGGCGGGGCTGCAGAGCAAGGAACCCTTCTACGTGCGCTGTGTCAAACCCAACCCGCTGCAGGCACCCACCACCTGGGACGATCAGCTGGTGAGCATACATACTACCTTCCATCATCCTGTTATCCTCAGGTGACGAGTCAATAAAGCTCCCTGATAGTTGGAAACACTCGATCGCTCATACATGCGTGCAGTCGATGTGGACAGATTTACTGAAAGATGCTATAGCACTTTTTCAGAAGGATCCTTTTCAGTGGTTTACCTACACGAATATACTCCTATAGACATATGATATCTGGTCATAAAATTCGTTTCGGAATTTCTTCTCTAGAAAATTCGAAAGATCTATTTCCAAGCCATTATCTCGGAAGTCGTCCTAAGCGTCTTTCTAAAGTATGTTACCAAAAATCTAAGTTACCAACTCTTACCCTCCCCAGGTCCGTCACCAAGTAGCGTACCTCGGCCTGGTGGAGAACGTGCGCGTCCGGCGCGCCGGGTTCGCGTCCCGGCAGCGGTACGACCGCTTCCTGAAGCGCTACAAGATGCTGTCGCAGTACACGTGGCCCAACTTCCGCGGCAACTCCGACAAGGACGCCGTCATGGTGCTGCTGCGCGACTTGCACATCACTGACGTGCAGTTCGGACACACCAAGCTGTTCATTAGGTCAGTACTGATAGGGTTCAAATTAGCTTAATTCTGAATTCGTGCTACGTATTATTATAGCGTGGGCGCAGTGTCATCACTGTGATATTATTGCACGGACTATTGTGAAGTCAAAGGTTTTGAGTTCTATCCATAAGCACGCACCACTGTCTTCTCGAAGATATACGCAAGTAGAGTATTCATCACATTGTCAAATGGTGAAGCAAAACATTGTGAGGACACATTCTCTCGATGGTGTATGACGTCTGTCAACCCGCACTAGACTAATATGGTAAACTATGTGTACGTTTACGATATGACGGGACAATCTTAGTGAGATTATAAATTCACTAAAGCACATGCAGTTACAATGTGGATCAATTATATGACTTTTTCATTACGTGAGCATAAGCGATAAGCATCGTTAAATTGTAAAACGTTCACTGATGAGTCAGCTTTAATAATTTTTTTCGATGAAAGAAATAAATGACACAAGGTTTTTGTGTATTGTCCAAAGGCAGAGCAAGCTCACATGTCAGGAGGGATCATAATGTCTTGTGGTCTATGGTCTAAGCAGTACCCCTTCAAAATCAATCAAATCAAAATCAAAATATCATTTATTCAAAGTAGACCAAATTTAATTGGCTCTGCTTGAACGTGGACAATAAAGACAGCCCCCAAAAACGCCCGGCCTTCACCGCTTCTTATTGTTTTTGCTGGGAAGAAGAAGCGGCGCAACAAACTCCCCAGCAACACAGCACTGTCTGTTGATTAATTTGATGACTCTAATCAATACCTTGACTAGACCACACGACATGGTCCCCTGTTTATTTTAAGTGCGAGTTCGTCTACCGACCGTCCCGCCGGCAGGGGAGGCGACGGTGCGTGTCTGACTCCGCCCAGCGTGAGCATTTACCGACAAAAAAACTGCACCCGTCAACGCCACCAACTCTATTGCCGGGGCCATGGGTTTCGCAAAAGCATGTATCACAACTCCGGCAGGATCATGGTACACTTTTGATCCACCCTCGTCGTTGTCTATGTAATATTTGACACTAGTATAGTCCCTTATCTTTGTGTGTAGGAGTGCCAAAACCCTGCACGGCCTGGAGGTGGCGCGCGCCGAGCTGATCCCGTCCATCGTGGTGCTGCTGCAGAAGCTGTGGCGCGGGACCGTCGCGCGCATGCGCTACAGGAAGATGAAGGCTGCGCTCACTATATTCAATGCCTGGAAGTGAGTACATTATTGAAGCGATGACGATGAAAATAAATTTGTGCAGATATTCGTACGTTGGTGAAGTGACCCAACCACTCGATGGTGTCGTTTTGACCCCCTATGGGCTAAAATATATGTATGATCTACAATAGTCATTCCCGTTTTGGGAGGTTGTGCATCGTGAATATTTGTGGTCGTAAACGCATGCAAGAGAAATTCCTCGTGTGGGCCAATATTAAGGACGCTATTACAATTTTCTACAAATAACGGTGTTTTTCAGGTACAATTTTAATGTATAAGCAATCATATATGTGAAGATATTATGGTTTCAATTTAAAGGTAATCTATTCATCTTCAGATTGGCATCACAAAAATGGTATGACATCCTACAAATTTTTCCCATAAATCCGTTTTCACCATCACAATAATCACAGAAAATGTATAAAAATAGGGTCAGATTACGTACCATTTTAAAGTAAACTTAGAGCATATTTTATCATCAAAATAATAATAATAATAAAATTACGGCATATATAGTCTTCTATACGTTCGACTAATTATTTTGTACATAAATCATTACATTTTTCAATAAACAGCAAAAATATGAAAGCTTGCAAATTTCTTCATACATTTTTCACTCGCGGACTTTCATTCCGCGCTCAGACGCGCTTGTGGAAGCATGTGCGTATCGCTCTGTCGCAAAAAATAAATTACGAAAAAGTCTGTGTCATACACTCATATAGTCGTTTATCGTGACCTGAAGATGTTGATACTTTTTCAAACCTAAATAAAAGTAAATACGACTTTAATAATATTATTAAATTTATTATCAGAATGTTATTTAGGGATTGATGAATAAGATCGGGATTTGGATACTAACGGCTAAGCAGTCGTTGACAAGGTTGAGAAATGGATGGGTGCGGTTAAGTCATATTAAACCTGTGATTTAGATTAGGCTTGAAAGTAGATGGGTAGGGTTAAGCTGCTGTTGGGCAAGTTAAAAAATAGATGGGTGAGGTTAAGCAGCTGTTGGGCAGGTGAAGAAATGGATGGGTGGGGTTAAGTCATATTAATACTGTGATTTAGATTAGGCCTGAAAGTAGATGGGTAGGGTTAAGCTGCTGTTGGGCAAGTTAACAAATAGATGGGTGAGGTTAAGCAGCTGTTAGGCAGGTGAAGAAATGGATGGGTGAGATCAAATTTTACTAAAACAAGACGAGAATAATTGGGATTAAGAGTCTGTAGGTGAGTCCAAGAAAAGGATGGGTAGGGTTAAGCATTTGTTAGTGAGGTCGAGACTTGATGGGTGGGGTTAAGATGTCAACTCCGTTCCTGACGGGTGTTCCCTGACTAGGCTTGTTCTTACTCGGCCACTGAATGACTGTACTAGTAGGTAAAACTTTCAGATGCACTAGTTCTGTCTTCTGGTACTATTAGTACCACCTACACCAGTACCATAGTACAGTATATAGTGAATTACATTTTATATTCCTTCATACTTTCCAGGTTTTGCCTATAATTCTTACAATACCCGATTATTCTCTATATGAAATATTATCATGCATCCCACTTATTCATATACTGATTTTATATCGCTCCCGCTCGTTTAGTCGCGTTTCGAGTATTTCAAGTATCTACAGTCCTACAGTTACTCAATTACTCAATTCTTTATTGCATTTCATAATGTGTACATTAGTTGGTAGGCATGTTATACATTGGATCAATTATGGACCCTGTCGGGCACAGCAAAATATATTTTTAATAGGAGAGAGGATGAAGGCGCTCTTTGTCAAATAAGATAAAAACTATATAGGTATATTAAATTAAATTGTATCATTAAAATATGTATGATTATAGTATCGTATAATATAATTATTTTATAATAAGTATTTCTATATTTGTTTTAGATATGTTTATGTATTTTTATTTTATTTATTGCACGTTTTTCATTTTTTTTAAACTATAAATTATAATAATCTAGATATTTTCAATTTTATTAAGCCTTGTAGAATGTTATTATTTTTATTTGAAAATATATTCTGAGTTAAATTTAAAATGAAATATAGGTATCATGTTATTGTAAATTTTATTGTTAAGTATTTTTTGGTATAAGTATGTGTAGTTTTTACCGCAGACTGTTGTAAAATTAAAAATTTTTAAATTTACTTGCTTGTAGCGTGCGACTACTCGTTCAGAACCAGAAACTAAGAATACTGACATCTCGAACGAATGACGTAGTACTAAAAGAATGATGTAATAATAAGGAAACGGAATAGTTTGTTCTTGTCAGTGTCGGGATTAATTCTTATTAGTACTTAGTACGTGAACTATACAAGCCTATCTCTGACCGTAAACTTTTGACAATCTTTTTATTAATTTGCAATGTATATATTTAACTACTTAATTATGTTTGTTCAGGTGGATTCTTGCAAGTCAATTTTGAATCTTCAACCGATTGAGCTGAAATTTTGTATAGACATGTTTGGATGTTTAGTTGTGTGACGTCATTCCGGAACACCCATGGCGGACTAGTTATTTGTGATGCACTTTACAACATGGGGATCAAAAACTTACTAAAAATAACTCAAAAAATAAAATGACGTCTCTCTAAATACAATTTCTACATTTGTATGCTTTCCTACAATATGGATATCAAATTATAGGCTTGCTGTGAATAACTCTAAAAATATTGTAACATCACTCTAAATCCAATATTATGGCGGACTAAGTTTTTCGTGGCTTTTTAACTAAATTTAGTTTTCTTATTGTAGTTCTAGTTTTCATTAATAAAGGTAAACGAATATTTTTCCATTATGTTTTTTTTTACTTTTAAAAACATAAATACATATTAATCATAATTCATGAGATATAGCAAAATAGACCGAGTCATAAATGACTCGGTCTATTGTGAATGCATTACAGCGCATTGAATTCACATATAACGAAATAAATTAATCTTTAAGATATTTTACTTAGGGATATCTGCAGACCAAACGTAAAGTAATTCGTATCGAATGTACAAGGTCACCAGGTAGCAAATAACTTAATTATCACGAAAATAGTACGATCACTAAACTTTCTGAATCAATCCAAATAAAAATAAGAAATAATAACAAGGATCAAGATTATTTAAGCGATGTATAAAATCGAGCGCTCAGTGGTTTCAATGTGTGCGTGTCCGTAATGTTGCTGTGTGCGACTCTAAATACCTAAATTTGAGTTCGTCGAAAATGTAACAGCGTCCTTAAAAAAAGACTTGTCTACATATAAAATCGGTTAACCATCTGGCAAACTGTGGGTATTCATTTGGTATTTCTACTTCACTCTGGGGTACCAGCTCGATTGTATGTAACATTGTGATGTATAAAAATCGAGTGCGGTGACGAACATCATCATTTTGTTGTTAATCATGTTATCACGTAAAGCATTGGTGTAACTGTTTTTCCTTCCGGGGGGCTTGGCCCCTCCTGGGCACCTGGGGTGGGCACAGTCCACGGTATGAGAATTTCTAATTCCAACGTTATGTCTCAATGTTAGTAGCCCAACATCCTGGGGTGGGCATTGGACCATTCTGGGGTGGGCACGACAACTTTTTTTTTACTTAGATAATAAAGATTTTTAAACCTAAAAATAATGATGTCGTCAGACGTTACCGCTGCCGGCGCTACATAGGCGAGCTGCAGACTGAGTTGCAGCGCAACCGCGGCGTGATCAAGCGCTGGCCGGCGGCGCCCCGGCGGGTGGCGGTGCCGCTGCTGCAGGCCGCGTACCGGCGCTGGCGCGCGTACCTCACCCTGAAGCCAGTGCCGCGGGAGCAGTGGCCGCAGCTCAAGGTCAAGATCGCGGCCGCCAGCGCGCTGCGGGCGCGCCGCCCCGCCTGGGGGCAGGCGCGGGACTGGCGCGGGGACTACCTCGCGCACAACGACTACAACTCCAAGGCCGGTCGGTGTCATTACTATTTACATTACATTATTGACAAGATCGCGGCCGCCCCGCCTGGGGGCAGGGACTATCTCGCGCCTCTGTGAAATGTATGGTTCGAGTTTCTTTTCCATAAGACCTACCTCTTGGAACCGTGCAACTAATTTTGTCAATTGAAATGTACCTGTTATATCGGTCTGTTTCAATTCTATTATTTGACTTTGACTATTACATTGATATATGTTAAGAAAAATTAAAACACGTTTTTTCATAGATTGTATTGTTGCGGTATTGAGTCTATAATTAATCACTAGAAATCACCCCCTCTCATGCCACCTGGGGCCATGGCCCCCTCTGCTCCCCCCCCCCCCCCAACTAATTATTCATTAGGTTTTGTCGTTTAAGCGGAGTTCAAAAAAGTATTTGAAAGTTCGATCAATTTTCTTATCCATTAAATTGTGGTATATCAGTGGCGAAGCGTCATTGACAATTTCAAATTGCCTATGCTAATGTCCCATGCACCTCATATCATATATGTAAAATTTGGCCAGTTTGATGATTGATGACATCTTATAAATATTTTTTTCCAGCATTATACATATCCCAGGTGTCGTCCCTGCAGAAGTCCCAGCAGATCGGTCGGCCACTGTTCTCGTGCCGCATCCACAAGTTCAACAGGTTCAACAAACTGGCCGAGCGCTGTCTGCTCATCACCGAGTCCGCTATATACAAGCTGGACGCTAACACCTTCAAGCCGCTGAAGAAACCCACCGCTATTACGGAGGTGAGACTTGTTGACTTTATCATCATCATCTTCATCATGGGTTGATGAACGTTCCTCTGCTGGGCACAAGTCTCTTCTCATTTGAGAGGGATTACGCTATAGTCCACCACGCTAGCCTACTCCGGTATGGTAGACATTACAGCATTACATACCATTGAGCCAAATCTCTCAATCATGCAGGTTTCCAAATAGAGGTGGGCAAAGTGTATCATTTTTGGGATTGGATCATTTGCATCTCGCTCACTGAAATGATCTGAATCACTGATATGTTTCATTTGGCTCATTTGGATCATCGGCTCTAAGTATATAAAATACAGAACGTTACGTATCATTACGTTGGGCGTTGGTCGCGTGCGTTTAAAGAATAAGAAAATAAATGTCTTAGTTAAGGTATGTAGGTACCTATACCTTAGAAAGTCAGTCACTGAGAAGTACGAACACGTAGAGTTTTTATTTACACATTTTATTCACTGAGAGTCTGAGACAACAGTCACTAAACTTGTAAAGTAAACCTACGTATTTACGTAATTCAATGTCTATTTACACAAAATTCTCACGTAAAGTCTCTTAGCTCTAACTTTATGAATAAAAGGAAGAAAGTAAGTCAAAACACTAATCACTATCGCAATCAAATCATAAAAACAGAACTCTGAACTACAATGTTTTCGTAAATCGGCGCGAACGAACCTAAACAATCTTTCGCGTGCCGCATCAACTTAAAACGATAAATGTTAGAGAAAACATTATATGCAAAAAACGACCGTATAGTATTTGATACGAAAGCGCCTTAGTGGTCATTTTTACGTGCATGGATAACGACAACGAAAATCTGTGAATGTATGTGTGAACATCTCATTTGGTATCTCTTAGATCAAACATTATAAACAAAAAACGACCGTATAGTATTTGATACGTAAGCGCCTTAGTGGTCATTTTTACGTGCATGGATAACGACAACGAAAATTTCTGAATGTGTGAGTGATACACATCTCATTTGGTATCTCTTTCTGACTTGTATATATTGTAACTATGTCGCCCGCTCACTCGCGAGTGCTTCAGCGAAGTGACTCAGTGACTCAGTGTATCTCAGGCCTCAGTCTCTCTCGATCGCTCACTGCTCAGTGGCTCAATCGCATCGCGACGACGCGTCGCGCGGAATGAGCAGAGAGCGAAGTAATGATTCAGATCCAAATGATGCGTTTGAAACATTGTTACTGATCCAATCTTTTGTATCACTTCAATGATTCGAATCAGTGAGTCGGTTCCGAAAAGAGTTACACACGCCTATTTCCAAACGACCTTTGAGCCTTTCTTATTAATATTTGTCACTGTGTGTTCTTTGACTTTAGATATCAAAATACCTCTAATTCCCCAGGTTGGTGCCATCCGCATCATGAGTACAGACGTCCAACTAGTGGTGATTAGCATCCCTTCAGCTAAGAACGATCTGGTGGTTGGCTTGGTTGCTCCCCATTCGCAGACCTCCGCGCCGGAAGACCTGGTTGGGGAACTGCTTGGAGTACTAGCTAATAGATATTACATGTAAGTACTATCATCATATGTATGTAAAGTCCTACTGCTGGGGATTGGTTTCCTCGCAGAGTGAGATTGGTTATCGTTGACCCACCCACGTTGGCTGACTGCGGGTTAGCATAAGGCGCGCATTCCGTTGAGAAAATTCTTTATGCTTACTTTAAGGTAAATTATTAGTGATTTGATAAAGGTATAATCCATGTTCACCAGGTTGACCGGCCAAGACTTGTCGGTTGAGGTGGAAAGCGGTGCGACGACGCGCTGTATCCTGGGGGGCAAGCCCCGCGCCCTGCAGCTGCCCGCCCCGGCGCCCGGCACGCCCGGGGCCGCCCCGCCGGGCGCCGCCCCGCCCGGGGCCGCCGTGCCGCCCTTCACGCACGCACACAACGTCATCACGTACCACCCCGCCTCCGCCAGGGCGTAAAACCCGCCCACCTGGCATTCCGTTGTAGATAAATGTGGCGAGGGCCTAATATTATGAAATAGAAAACTGGTTGCATTTCCAGAATTTGCGTTGTGTCACTTGAGATATAAAGTGTTATTTTAAATGAATCACGCGCGTTGAACTGCTACAACTATACTTAGTATGGAACAACTTAGAACTACAGAAACTGAATGATACAAATATTGTTTTGTGATTTAGACTCATATAATCTAGAGCAATCGCAAGGCTAGGCCCAAGAATATCGCGCTTTTTGAGCTCTTTTAAGCACTATAGAAGGGCTCTAGAATTGCATAGTATAAAAAAAAACATAAGTCTTACGAACGTAATTATTTATTAAATCCAGTAGTATTATTATAACATGAAGTCGTTTAAACCGACTGTAAGATATATAAATCTATCAATAATAATTTTAATTCGCTAGATAAATATGGAACAAAAACACAGAACAAGAGAAGCGATAAATAAATGAAATAAAAATACTATGTGTATATGTGTGGTCCACATAACTTTACTAGTATTTAACCTTTGATTGGAGTGGTTTTTAATCAATTAACTGTTTAGGTTTTCAACTCGCGGCTTTTAGGTCGCCTAGCAAAGCCTAAGCTTAGTTAGTTGCGAGGCCTTAAAAAAGACGTTTTAAAAAAAACGGATACAATTTTAATGAAATTATATTTAAAAATTAATTCTATCTGGTGCTAAGCCAGGAAGGAATCATAAATACATGATTTTTCCAAGAAATTTTATTTCAGTGCTAATATATGAAACTAAAAAGTGTACCTACATAAATAAATTATTGACTGAAATATGGCATTTGAATTAGTGGCCTTATGTAATATAGATTTAAGCTTATGTACCTTATTAACTTATTCGAGAAATATTAACTATAATTTTTATCTAGGCTAATAGAATAGTTTGTTATATAATTTTTGTTTTCTATATTAATGGCAACACTGTCAGCTATTGAAGTGTTTGATGTATTTTTAAGGTTGGCAACAAACTTAAATCACAATCCAGTATCTATTCGGATTTCTGATGAAATGTGATATGTAGTAGTTTACTGTTAGTGATTTAATATAAAGTATGTTGCATAATTTATTATAAGTATTAAAGATGATGTGGTTTGTCTTTCAGTTTTCAAAATATAAAAATAATGACATAATATTGGTTGTATCGAATTATTTTGTTACATAATATAGCTTATATTGTTGTCGTTATTATATAATATATAATTCGTGCCTTAAATTTTATGTTAATATTATTTTTTGAACGATTTTTTTTAATTCTTATAAAGATATCACAATATTATTGTATAATGACTGTAAATATTTTTAATAATTATTATATCAACAACAATAACGCACTTTTTACATAATTATAGAATAATAAAAAAATGTACAGTCAATAATTAATATTTAACAATTAATTTCAGGAATAAATGTTATTTGAAGTGCACTGTTAATTTCGCCGCCCTATAAAGTATAATATATGGGTGGAAATAGTATTATATACACAGAACGCCAAAATGATCTAATGAACAGTTTGGGAAAAAGCACAATAATATAGTTATTTTATTTAAATAGGGACGGCAAAATCAGGTACTAATGGCGCCACTAACGCTTGGCCCACTGCAATTCAATTGGTAGAAACCTTTTTGACATCATTCCGTATTGTGAAATTGTTTTAGCTAAGATTACCTTCCCTATTGTTGTAAATTATTAATATATAATTTAAGTGTTCACTTGGCAAGAATACGAATCAAAATACGTTAAAGAAATAAAATTTATAGTAACTGATACCGTAGTCACCAGTCACTGTTCTATGAGATCGTACTATGTGAAAACGTAAACGCACAATAATGTATTTTATTTATTAATTTAGTTCAGTATTAAATTAGTATAAAATAAAGGTGAAGTGAAGATTATTTCTAACAGAATTCCAGCATATTTACTGTAAACATCAAAATATCCCGTTTTTTCTATGTTAATGCCTATATGTGCCTAACCCTGACGTCTCTGCTGGATCAGAGTAGGACCTAGGCTGCAATCCATGTGAACCCTGAAATGAATTTGTTATTTTTGTTAATTGGCGTTATTAATAACAAGTCTATGGTTTCATAATATAGTATTGAGTAAACAGGATAGTTTTTCTAAGTTTCTCAAACTACCATATTAAAATTCTGTTAGAAATGACCGTGTATATACCTTGAAACGTTAACAGCGAGTTATTCTAGTTATTCAGTATGTATAATGTATATAGATGTTATTATAATTTGTAACGAGTGATCGTACGTGCCTTGTTGTGGTGCCATGAGATTCGCAATGTGTTGATTAAAATAATTTTATAATTTGCCTGTTTTTATTTTTGCCACCTCTATCTTTCATTTTCAGTAAACGTTAGATCGGATTAGTGCCCGCCGTGGTCGTGGTCATAGGCGTATCTAGAACTTTCCTTCAGGTGGTAGGGGGGGGGGGGAAGCTTGGCCTGGCGCTAGTGATCGAGCTCATCAACTAAATTTAATGACCTTTTTTAGGCTCGGCACCCTCGATTTTTTGCTACTAGGCCACTGAGTTCCAATAGAATAGATGATAATTTCTATAAATAATACTATTTCACGATTCTAGGGTGGGCACAGTTCACCGTATGAGAATGTCTAATCGGTAGCCCAACATCCTAGTAGGGTGGGCATTGCGTCAACAAAGTTACAAGGAAACCTCGATTATCCCTACTTCTCATTTAGGACCGGGACTAGTTAGTTTTCCTAATTCAAAGTACGATTAGTTAATCGAAATGTTCGATTTTGGGCACGAGATCAAATTTAATTTTAAATTAGTAATAATACATATAAATCCATTATATACCAATTTTATTCGATAATAATATGTCAATTTACTTTCATTTCATTTCCGATTAAAATAGGCACACAAATCTGACAAAGATTATTTATTTTGCATGTTCTTAATGAACGCACGTGTATAAAATAAGTATTTGAATGCCGCCAATGCAGCAATGGATGATGCAATTTTGTTTCAATTTGACGTATAATTAGTGATGTATAATTTTTCAAAGTGAATATTATCGATATTCACATTTAAAAATTAAGGTTTTTCTAAAGATACAAATTGGAATACATTGAACAAAATAAAATACCATTTTTAACCGACTTCAAAAAGGAGGAGGTTATCAATTCGACTGTATTTTTTATGTTTGTGTGTGTTGTTTGTTTGTCGGTGGCCGGTGGCTGGTTTGAAGCCACCCCACTCAAAATCACGCGCGATGAGTGTACACACCTTTACATTTGGCTTGGCACCGTCTTCATATCTTTAAAACTAAAAAGAAGTTAAAACTGTATTAAGTTAATTTTAACTTTTTAGTTTTGAATTCGGTTTTTTTAAACGCATTTTTTTATTTTTAAATAAAATCTGAATGCTCAATGACCTCAGCTCAGCTTCTGAAGGTGTCGGTCTTAAAATGAACATGGACAAGACGAAAGTCATGTTGAATGTCCCTGTTGTGCCGACTCCGGTGAAGGTCGGAGACTCAAGTTGTAGATGATGTTTACCTGGGACAAGTGGGACAAAATATCTAGTTAGGTAAGTCCAACCTAGAGAAAGAGGTTAACCGTCGAATCTAACTCGGGCAGCGTTCGAAAGGCTAAAGAAATATCGATATGGCATCATAACTCCGTGTCCTTGTTTTTTACATCACTCATAAGAAGTGCCTGTCAGGTCAGTTGTCAATGTCAGTTTCACGTTTCTTACCTGAGCTGAGCGGTATGAATTTGGATACCGACAATTTATTTTAGTGATTGGAAACACATTTACGAAATAATTTAATTTATTGTAGGCTATAAAAATTACACCATTAAGTGATAGCCAAATTTGTGTTATGAATTTGAGTTATGTCTGATTAGGTTAGGTTTCATATATTGGTTTTTGAAAATGTCCTCGCCGGGTGATAATTTTAGGGGAAATTACGAAAACGTGCGTGGCAATGACGACCAAAGTTTCACTGTGCGGCGGGCATATGAAGAAGGTAAGTTATCCCATTTACTCTACATATTACTGATCAAATGATGAGAGCCTCTGCATAGTACTTAATGCAATATTTTTATGGGTTTATTTACTGTATATTCGTACCATGACGTGGCTAAGGAAAATAGAATATAATGTGCATTAATAAAAATATTATTTAAAAAATATTGAAGTAATATTTAATCTCCCAAAATGGAAAATCTCCAGCAATATAGTTAGGTAAGTCCTAACTATATTTAGAATGCATATTATTATAATACTGGGTGCATAAACAGCCCATGAGTGATGGGATCCTTAAATATAAAACAGATATTATGGTGTGGCACCTCCTGTACAGTGATGCTCTTTAAATAATGAAACTTGCTCACAATATCATATTACAAACACATGAAATTATTGTAGCTTGTATCGAAGTAATAAAATATAATTATAAAACATACTCATTAATACTACCTAACTAAAAATAAGCAACATTCAATAATTTTCATGGAATTTTGGTTATTTTCAGCCAATTAAATTTGGCCTACTTTGAATAAATAATATTGTGACTTTGACTTCATTCTTCATATAGTAGAGAAAGATAACACCATCAAAGTACTGTAGCCTGATGCCTGACTAAAGCAAGATAATTAAAATAAGGCAGTAATATAATAGGTAATTGATTATTTATAGCCTGTACAACACCAAAAGCTGGAAATCTTGTGTTAAATTTTTTTAAATGTACATATAAAATTGCATAAAACTCAACTATTCATTTTATCAGTAAAAAATAATCATACTTATGTAAATGTGAAAAGTTTCACTTACTAACTAAACATGAAATCTGTAAAACTCCCCCTTAACATAATATAGAACTGATTTTTGGCATGTAAGTATGTAGTTTGTAAATTAAAATTGATATATTTCTGTAAAAGTACCAAAAAAATAGGTGAGAAAAATATATATTTGATTGATTTGAAATATATATTTGATAGCTACTAAAAAGTGTTTGAGTATCTTCTCATAGTACTCATAGGTACTCATAGTTTTGTACCTGTCTGTACTAACTAACTCACAATTAGTAAAAGTCATAATAGCTGTTTAATGTTTTTTATCATTATTGCACTGAAATATCTTCATTTATAATATCTGAAGAGAATTATCAAAACAACAAAGATCTTGTTACAGATTATTTTTTAAAGGCTTACAAGTTTCTACATACACAAACCACATGTGAAACAACTACCTGAAGATTGTACAAATATTTAATCTATGTGGATCAAATCTGTAATCCTTGTATCCACATATGGAATGCCATTGCATGCCAGGCTCAAGGATTTAATACTCAATATAATATAACATGTAACTATAACATATAATCATTGTCTCAAATAACAGTTTAAAGTAGGTATATATAAATGATATTGCCAAGTCATCAATAAAATTTAAAGAAGCTCTGTTTATTATGGATATACTTATTTACGTTCTTGTATGAACAGACATCATTTTGTTCCTTTATATCTAATTAATTGTATTAAACTGTATACAGGCTGTTAGTTTAAAGGGTTTATTAAGTAAGGTCATGGATATTTTTTTAAATATAATATAGCTTATCTGCATCTCAAATAATGTAGCATTTTAATGGTCAAATATTTATTCCGATTGGCCCTGTAGTTTCCGAGCCAATTCAATACAAACAAACAAAAAATCATATCTCTCTACTCTTTGTAACATTAGTATCATAATTTTGTGACATATTGAAAGGGGCCTGACTTTCACAAAATGATATCTATTATTATTTATTCAGCAGTAATACTGAACCAGTCAAGTGTAACAATGTTAATAAAGAAATAAAAAATATTACACTTTCACAGACGAGAGAGAGACAAGTATTGATAAGTTAACTTTCACTACACAAGGAAAACTAGTCTTGTAATTGTATTGCAGTAAATAAAATAATTATTTTGTTAATATCAGATTATCTAACAACATCTGAAAAAAAGAAATTAAATAAATTCGACCCCTAAAGGGGTATAATAAGGGTTGAATGGTTGCATGGAAATCCGTCATTATCAAAGTTAGAAGTACTCGGTTTATATGGCGAGTCCGTCATTTTTTAAGTGAAAGAATGAAATTTAATATTCAAGCTTCTCAGCATTTGTTGCAGTGTCTTTCATCGAACCTCATCCAACCATTTATTCTTTACTTAATTTACGCGCGAGCGAAGCCGAGTAGGGAACAGAACAGCTAGTTACTTATATTCTTTATCTATATTAATACAAACAGGAAAGATTTGACTGGTTGTTTGTTTGCATTGAATAGGCTCCAAAACTAACTAACCAATTTGAATAATTCTCCCACCATTAGAATGCTACACTATCCATGTTGAACATAGGCAATATTTTATTTAAAAAATTATTAGTGATCCATATGAAATATTTATTAAATACTTGTATATACCCATGCGAACCTGGGCTGGGCCGCTAGTCGATGATAAAAACATTGCCAAATTTAAGTCAATGATTGTAGCAAGAACAATGAATGGGCCATAGGTCAAATGATCAATATTGAATAAGGCCAACATTCTGTATCAATTGGTGTGTCTCGTATTGATATCTTAATGTCTGCCATCAATTGAGGAGTACTGGGATGTAGACAGGTCATAACTGGCTGAATACCCAACAGTCTCGCTGAGTGTTGGCTGTGCTGTACTTGTCTAACATGTGGGTTTTGTTGCTTATATTGTGTAAGTGTTTTCGATATTATTTTAACTTCTAACTTCGATATTTTACACGACCCGTATTAATTTATGGTCAGGTAAGGTAAGTAATAATATAATCAAAGTTCTCGAAATACCATTCCCTTATGCCTGTAGTATAGACAGTGGGACATTATTTCGATGGCTTGTGGAGTTAACCAACCGCCACTAACCAACCTGCACCACACTAGCCTGGTGGAATATAGTTATCACTCTCAGTTTAAAGGCGACCCATGTCCAGCAGTGGGCCAAAATTTATACAAACATGAGAATTTTGAAGTGGTAGTCAACTTCAACTGCGAAAGGGTTGAAAACATTATATTAACTGAATTTACATCGCCCAAGACAAGCGTTTCTTGAAATATATCCGTTATATTGCATCGTTGACGAAACAATACATTGATCAGCAAAAATATTAATTGATCGACATTATCTTAGAAAAAATATAATACTATTGCAAGTCTGCAACGTTAGTACAGTCGCATACAAAATGTTTAATACGAACATGGTCTTACACTTATACATATATTGTTGGGCGCGGTTCTCTTTTAGGGTTGAGAGGCATTAGATATAGTCCACCTGTCCCATTAGGTCTGTAAACTGCACAGGCTGCCGAGGAATATCCTCAGATTTCCACGTGATGTTTCCTTACCGTAAAACTAGCACAGAAAGGGAATGTAATCAGCTATATTTCCAGACCAGTACAATTATGGGGCTTTAAGTCACAAGTGAGTAGGTATCTTATAGGTTAGCGTGCTACATCTTAGATCACATCATCACATACCATCTGGGAAGATATGGTTTATCATCATCATTTCAACAAACGGTAACCGATCCCATTTAAACAAACGACTAACAAATATATACATTTTGATAAACTCGGAACCGTTTTGAACCAAACAAAAAGCAAAATACAAAATAGTAAGTACCCACAAATAGATAGTCTCTCTACCAGAATAAAATTTTCGTCCTTTTTAAATACAGTACAGTTTAATACAGTTTAATAATATATTAAACTGTATAGTTTTAATACAGTAACATAGTTTAGTACAGTTTAATATTTCATTAAAATTACTTTATAAGTATTTACATCACGAATGTATTCGACAAATAGTATCAATGTGCACTTTGGTATGTCTTTCCGCAAGAGTTTGCGTTTTTTTTATACCAGTTATAGATTAGTCGCTATATATTTTTCTAGGTTGTCGTAATTAGTGTTTATAGAGTAAATAGTTGATAAAACGTAAGAATTAATTGCACGACTGAAATTAAATGTGGCACGTTTTACTTGGGTGGGACAGAGTTTATAATTATGTTATAGAGTTACTACATGTTACGAGTGCTTAAATTTAATAACGTAGTATAGTAAAGAGAGTAAGATATTATTTTGGAACAGAAAAAATATATTGCCTTTCATAACAAAGTTGAAACATCAAAAAAGTGTTCATGACAAAGTTGAAACATCAAAAAAGTGGTTAATGATAAAGTTGTAGGTATCTTTGTAAATAGGTTAACGATTATAGTCTTATGAACATACTATAGTTCTTTGTCATTATGGACTATAGGTCGCGTGCTTATAGTGATCAGCACAATTGATAGTAGGTAGTTTTTGTCACTGTGATCCAGTTTTATTACCGCAGTGTTAATAAATGGCTACATCAATGGCAAGCGTCGTTTTATTAACCATTGGTACGTATATTATTTTCTTTCTTGTTTATTACACCGAACTAATTGGTGAACTCCTTCAAAAAGGTCGGGTACGCAGTACTCATAACCGGCGCGCGTGCATGACGAGATGTATGAATGTGGACGAGGCAAAAGTGGTATGCAGGGACCGTGGCGCGTGGCATTCTGTAGTTTCTGCCTACCCCCATGGGAAAAAGGCGTGAGTGAATGTATGTATGTATTGTTTATTGAACTTTATGGGACTATGGGAGTAGTGCAAATACCGCTACGGTTTTGCACGAATCTAATGTCATAATGCAGCGTCGCTTTTACATTTGTAAATCTTTTCCCCACTTATATCGTAGATATAGTTTTATTCTTTATACCTACAAATGTTTCCATTCTAAATGATGATAATAGCTAAATACGTACCTTTATGTTTATTTTTACTATAAGCTATATGTGCCTTCAAAAGGGAAAGAAAGATATTCGCATATTCTATTTCGAGGGTGTAATAGGGGTAATATTTTCAAAAAGTACATAGTAGGCTATGCCGTAACGGACGCACCTGTTTGCCGTTGGCCTATTATCAACCCTGGGGCATCGTGAAATCATCTAAACGATGGAGAAATGAGGCATAATGTAGTGTTTTGGTAGGCAGTAGTCTGTCCAATACAAATTTATATCATTTTCTGTTCACAGGCGGTCTCAAAGCGGGAGTGACTCGCGTGGCCCGGATTGCTTATGGCGTCCTCTCCCGTCGTAAGGCCGCGGAGGAGGGGGTGGCCCGACTGGCCCGAGTCCTGTCAGCTCTGGACCTGACGGCGTTGGGTGTGGGGAGTACTCTCGGAGTGGGAGTCTACGTGCTCGCTGGTGACGTCGCCAAGAACTACGCGGGACCCGCCGTCATATTATCGTTCTTATTAGCTGCTGTTGCCAGTGTTTTTGCCGGTGAGTTTCTTTTTAACAGACTTCAAAAAAGGAGGAGGTTCTGGAGGAGTTCTGAGGAGGGTGAACCGGTTTGGTGATACTTTCTTTATTTGAAAGCTGGTACTTCCCGTGTGTTACCATTTCAATTTTGTCCAGTTCTGTCATTTGAAGTCGGTTTTTTTTTACAGAAATATTGTACCATTTTTTTTTAACTTCTGTTATAAGTGCGAAAATAAATGTTTCTATCTTTCTACCATACATAAAAAGGGGTTAATTATATTTCGTCATCGTTGAGCAAAGAGAAAAGAGCAGTACCTTGGTTACGCGTATCACAAATGTTCCTAAAGAATTGCGTTTCAATTAATTGCTTTAGTTTTATTACATTTACCGGTGGACGATTAATTAAGCTTTGTTAAACATAACCGATTGTAAGTTGTAGCCCCACATGCGTGTGAGCATTGGGTTGAAACAAAACAATCAATGTTCAAATAATACAAATTACAGTTATCGTCGTCTTGCATTGGTACACAACACTTAAAAAAGGAATTAGATTTTTTAAAGCACTCAATGTTTAAGTGAGATAATCTGGATATTGTATATACAACCCTGTCGTGTCGGAATGTATTTTAAATCGTTAGTTCGTACCTTTTGTTTAAATCGAAAAATGACTGAAAAATACAAAAAAAAATACCAATGTGTACCAAGCTTCACTGAGCGTCATAAAAAACCATTCAGAAGAATTAAGGCACAATAATGCTTATACATATTTCGGATAATATTTCAAGATTATTGCACGATGGTGTAATGGCGTGTTAAATTTATAATCTCTTCTATATTTACATATAAAAAAACTTATCATGTTGATTTGATTATTGTCATTTATCTAACAAGGACAATGTGTGGACAGATATGATAAAATTCGATTTATTGATACGGTCGGCAAATAGGAAGCTCAAAGGAGTATCTGATAAAGTGATAACGTTGGTATTTCGTCGATAGTATGAAGGCCAAGGTTACTTGTCGCATTGAAAGGGAATTTGAAGTTCGGGAACTGGGTCATGATCATAATTATCACCTTATTTATTGACCCACTGTTGGGCACGAGTCTCCTATGGCTACAGTCCACCACATGACGGAAATCTTTCAATGTAATGATCCCACGGTGATTTTCTTAACTCTTTGTTTCACAGTATATCTTTATCGGTGAAAACTTTTAAATGGCCATCAAATATGTATTACATATTTTAAATTGTATATTTACGCTAGCTGTAAGTAGTAAAAGAAATATACCTAATAAGGTAATATTAATAACACTTGATTTCGAGAAGTCAGTCAGGAAGACTCAGGAACTTACGACCTATAACTTGTCAATTACTAACAACTGTGCTATCATTACTCTATGGGTTTCTATAGGCCATAATGTTGCCATATATTCGGTTTCCAGTTTGAACAGGTGCGACTGAAATACAAAACGATTTGGTGGCTGAAGGACATGTGTAACAAAAAAATTTGTCAGTCTATAATTTCTGTCGTATTACTTATTTTTCAAACACAAATTAGAATAATGTTCTTCGACGCATTTCTTCTTCTCAATTTGCCGCTCAAAAGCGTGTTGCAGCCGTTCGTCAAAAAATTATTTAAAGTATAAGCATTTGACTTTTTACAGGTGTCTTATATTTCTACACTGTAGGTACTGATTTTTGTAAAAATGGGTTGTTTTTGTTTGATCACGTCTTAAAAAACACACCTTTCGATTATGAACTAGTATCGGTTCTAATGAGGTCGGATAATCGAGGTTCTATTGTATTTCGGTTTTTGTTAGTGATTGACTTCTTGATACGACTCGATTCCCAAGCTTCCTATCAAGAAGTCAACGACAAGAGCTGAGCTCTTAAATTAATAATAATAATAGTGATTGATTCTCAGTCACCTTTTAGATGGCTTAAATGCCTCCGCATTCTTGGTCACAATGCAGACTGCGCTAAATATTTGCGTCACCTGTTGTAGGATTATGTTACGCCGAGTTCGGCGCCCGCGTGCCCAAAGCGGGCTCCGCCTACGTCTACAGCTACGTGTGCGTCGGCGAGTTCATAGCCTTCATCATCGGTTGGAATCTCATACTTGAGTATATTATAGGTAAGTTGAAATTTGATTGACAGCATCATAAGCTTATGTGCATAATTTTCTATGAAATTCTAATTAGTAGCTCCGATTCGGAATAATCGGAACGCGGGAATTAGGTATCTACATTTGTCCCTGATTAATGGCATCTCGGAATTATTTAATCGAATAAATAAACTATGCAAAAACTTAGATAATTACATTGAAATAAATCTACATTTTATGGATTTGGTCGCGATAGCATTTATGGTCACAGCCAGGCTGAATTAATGTGTGTCTTGATATTATAACTAACATGTTATAGCTCATTTTAAATACATTTACTTAATTCTTTTAATATATTTGTGATTTGCTATACTTGTAACCAGTTAAGTTAGTCGAAACTAGTAGCAATTTTTATGTAAATTATTATATTAAAGTTAATACTAATTTACTCATACATAGTTATCATTTAAATAATGAGGACAATATTCTAAAATAAAGTTCATTCAATGTACTCAATAATATAACAAATTATGTAATAATAAAACTTTGCTACTCATTCACTTTGTTGTTTAATCCTACTAATATTATAAACGCGAAAGTTTGTACGGATCTTTGTTACTCCTTCACTCAAAAACCGCTTAACGGATTTGCATGAAATTCAGCATACTGATAGTTTATTAGCTGAATTAACACATAGGCTACTTTTTATCTATGGAGCATGCGGCCAAAGCCGCGGGAGGCAGCTAGTAAGGTATATAAATATGTGGAAAATTAAACGCCAGGATACACAAAAACACTCGAATTTATTTTAAACTTGGATTACAAGGTCTTTATCATCTTAGCTCATTCCCGCCATCTTTACTTTTCCGCTAGCTCTCTCCAACATTCACTCTATCTCGCTCATACTTACATTGTCTAGCTTACAAACACACAATGACTATCCATCTCTCTCACTCCCACATATATTGACGACCCAGTTAGTCCAGCGGTAGTTAACACTGCCTTCTGTGCTATGGGTCCCGGGTTCGAATCCCGGTAGGGACAAATGTTTGTGTGATAAGCATGAACATTTGTATCCGAGTCATGGATGTATCTATCTATAATATGTATGTATTTACAAAAAAAAAGTATATATGTAGTATATCAACCAGCTAGTATCCGTAACACAAGTCTCGTTGCTCAGCACGGAACTAGGATGGCGCTGTGTGCCATAATGTCCAGGAATATTTATTTATTTATTTATATTTGTTTATGTGTATTTCAGGCGCCGCGTCAGTAGTGAAAGCTCTGAGCGAGTACCTGGACTCGCTGCTGAACAAGGCGATATCCAGCCACCTGGAGGCCGCCATGCCGCTGGACACGCCGCACCTGGCGCGCTACCCGGACGTGTTCGCCTTCTGTGTCATCATGGCCTTCTCCGGTCAGTACTTATATACAGTTATAGGGGATAGGTAGCCACAGAGCGTAGCCTATAGGTCCTATAGAGAGAGGGGCAGATAAAGAAAAAAAAAGATCATCCCTCGTAAATTACTAAAACATAATATATTAGGAGTAATATAGTAGGAGGTAGGGCATAGCGAGATTTCTCGCTCAAATTGAGCTGCCCGACTAGGGAAGTACCTCCGCCTTTCAGAAGACCGCAGTGAATCAACAATAGTTGTCTTTCTGCGAGTAAGTAAGGTTACCAGAGCTCACTGGGGGAGTGACTATTCTGACAGCATGGGAATTCCGTTTGCTGTCAGCTCAGTAACTACCTATTTTAAGAAACCTGAACGGTTTCTAAGTGGTTTGGCAACGCATTTGCGAGCTTCTGATGTTGCAAATGTCTATGGGCGGCGGTCATCACTTACCATCAGGTGAGCCGCTTGCTCGTTTGCCCCCTTATCACCATAAAAAAAAAACTATAGGGAAATCCCCGATATAAGTTTCAGCTTTAAAAGTGGTATGACTTCAATAAGGAGTTTCCTCATTTCGCAATAAATGCACTGGATTATACCAGCGACAGTACCTATAGCTCGTTCCTCGCTACGCCCATGGTTCCACTTTTTTTATTTTTTGTGCATAGTGAGTTTCTTGTTCAAATTGAGTTGCCCGACTGGGGAAGTACCTCCGCCGAATAGAAGAAATAGAAGACCGCAGTGAAACAACAATAGCTGTTGTGTTTCTGCGAGTGAGTAAGGTTGCTAGAGTTCTTTAAGGAGTGTGACTATTCTAACAGCAGGGGAATTCAATTGCCGCCGGGGTCGAGGCACAATGCTAACGCGTATCCGTAACTGCGGCACTATGGTGGTGAGGTGGAAAGACCCCGTGTAGGTATTCACCCACTCTAGGTGGAGTCCTACACACCCACGTCGTCGTCCCGGGCGACGGGAAGTGCTGTCAGTGTATTAACTACCGTATTTTAAGAAAGTTTTGTAATCGTAACAGTACACAATGATAATGGTTCAAAGTTGTGAGAATGAATAATAATAATAATAATAATTAATGAATTAAGTATACCTAACTTTAAGTTTATTGTAAAATAGACTGTATGGTGTTAACAAATCGGTTCTATTTGCAGTGGCCCTCGCGTTCGGCGTCAAGGAGTCGACGAAGTTCAACAACTTCTGCACGGGAGTCAACCTGTGTGTCGTGTTGTTCGTCATTATATCTGGATCCTTCAAAGGTAAACAAATATTTATTAGTACATACTATTTGTTACTGTTATGACTGCCTTATACGTGTAGTAAAGCAAGACCATTGAATTTGAAGTGCAATTAATTGAATGCTCAGTAGCAACTCAGCGTTAGGATTTATGTCTACATAGTAGAGTCAATGAAAGGGGCTAGACCCCTTTTTCATTAATAACTATTATTATTTTTATTCTTATACAGTACTTGTGAAAAGTGTCCTCAAAAGATCCACTTTTCGAGAAACTGTTTCGGCCATGTAGGTCTTCTCAAAATGTTTTCTTTCACCGTTTGAGCATGCGATAAATACGCACATAACTTCCGGAAAGTCAGTGGTGCGTGCCTTGGGTTTGAGCTCGAGACCATTGACATCTCAGTCCACTGGACTCACCTATCACAGCTCCTTCTTAATATTAATATACCGCGATAAAATATGTAAAAAGCACTTTTATTTAAATGTGTTTTTCGTGTCGTTTATACAGCGGACACAAAGAACTGGCGCATACCAGCAGAGGAGGTGCAGAAGTACAAGTCGGAGCACAAGGACTTCGGCTCGGGCGGGTTCGCGCCCTACGGGCTCGCCGGCATCATCAAGGGCGCCGCCGTCTGCTTCTATGGCTTCATCGGTGAGATACTCCTTGTTATCTCATTTTAGAATAGATTTAGACCAGGGCAGAAGCCTTTGAAAACAATAGTAGGATGGAACCCATTGTAAAAGGAAGATAATATAATGAAAAGAAAAGTAAATTACGGGCGATCTGCGGGAAGTGGATAAATAATAAATCAGATTTTGGTTAATTGAATTGTTCACATAAATTTTGAGGTTATGTGAAAAAAGTGTATTTTTTGTATGTACAAAAGTTATAGATCTTTTTATCAACTACACTTTGCCGTTTAACTCTTTCTATATTACTTTTTATCCTTCGAGAACTCAAAACCTTTGACTTCTAAGTCCACTGGTAATATCACTAGACCAACACTAGACAACATTTTATAATGAAATGATTGTTTATTTCTGTAAATAGATCTTTTTAAAGACACTTTTACAAGTCGTATAATATTTTTTTAGTATCTAGTTGGCATCGGCATTTCCTAACTGACGACCTCTGAGAAGAAATGCCGAAACAAACTCGGAGAATCATGGTCTCTTTTAAAGTCCAACAAATTTGGTTTCAATATGTGAGCTTGACAATGTAGGTTAAAAGGTTATAGTCAATAATTGTGTTGGTTTTACATATTCAGAAATATATATTCCTAGACATTATGACACAGCGCCATCTAGTTCCTAGCTAAGCAACGAGGCTTGTGTTACGGATACTAGTTGGTTGATATACTACATATATACTTTTTTTTTGTAAATACATACATATTATACATAAATACATCCATGACTCGGATACAAATGTTTATGCTCATCACATGAACATTTGTCCTTACCGGGATTCGAACCCGGGCCCATAGCACAGAAGGCAGCGTTAACTACCGCTGGACTAATTGGGTCGTCGTTTTTATACAAAAACACCTGTAAGACTTCAAAACACCTGTAATATTGGTCTACTTGATGATTTGACTTCGACTTCGATTTTGTCCAGGCTTCGACTGCGTGGCGACGGCGGGCGAGGAGGCGCGGCGGCCACAGAAGTCGATCCCGTTCGCGGTGGTGGCGTCGCTGCTGGTGGTGTTCCTCGCCTACTGCGGCGTCTCCTCCGTGCTCACGCTCATGATGCCCTACTACATGCAGGTCTGTGCTCCAACTACTAGTTCTATCCATCAATCTACTGGGGTTATTGCAGTCCACTACTGGATATAGGCCATCAAACTGTTCCATTAGACTGTCCTTGTTCTTCCGCATCCAGTCTTTTTCTTTTTGGGACATGCCCGATACCCTAGGTCCCTACTACTGCAACTCCTGTAAGCCAGGATCAACAATAGTAACCATCCAAAAAATCACCGAGACAATTAATTAAATTTAAAGAGAAATCATTTTAACTGGCTTGGAACACGCAGCTAAATTAATCATGAAATTAAATAGGAGCAGTAAGAAAAATAACAGGTTTCCATTTTTTTTTATATATAAAAAACATTGCCTCAATCTAGGATTTTCTCCTGTGTCGTGGGTGCGTTTACAAACACCCAGACCCGGAATAACTATTTGCTCCGTACGGGGATCGAACCCGCAACCCGTGACGCACAAGCCGATCGCTCAGCCACTTCGCCACCGAGTCAATCAGTCAATTTCGTCATTTCTCCTTTAAGCTTAAGTTTTCCAAAAATCTGGTATTAACTGATGTATGCTGCTTATAAAATTTTATCAACATAAATTTATGCGCATCGAGGCTTCGCACTCGCCCTTATTTCCTCTCCTTAAAGTACAAATTTCTAAATACCTATTTCCATCTTCAAAATACAGTTAAAAAAATATTTTTGATCTCTACGTATTGAATGTCTGTACATGAATGTATGTATTGTTACAGGACGAGAAAGCTCCTTTCCCGTTCGTGTACGACCACCTGGGCTGGCCGTGGGCGAAGTACGCCGTCAGTGTGGGAGCCATCTGTGCTCTGTGCTCTAGGTAAACACATTCATTACTTGCCTACGTTGATCTAGTCCCAATATCAAATCATATTTATTTCCCAACCTACATAAATCATCATCATCATCAGCCTATATTCATTCACTGTTGGACGTACGCCACAGTGCTCGAAGACCAACATTAATGTAATGAGTTAAAAGATGATGATGATCTCTTTGCTTCACTATTTTTTATATTATAAGTGGTCAGTTCATCATCAACCCATTAATGTCCCACTGCTGGGCAGTCTCTTCTCAATTGAGAGGGACTAGACTATAGTCCACCACGCTAGCCTACTGCGGGTTGGCAGACTTCACATGCCATCGAAAAATTCTCTCAAGCATGCAGGTTTCCTCACGATGTTTTCCTTCACCGTTTGAGCATGTGATACATACGCACATAACTTCCGAAAAGTCAGTGGTGCGTGCCTTGGGTTCGAACTCGAGACCTCTGACATCTCAGTCCACTGGTCACACTGCTAGGCTACCACAGCTCATTAAGTGGTCAGTTAACTATACCTTATTATAAAACGATAAAGCTTCATGACTGATTACCGCCAATATTTTAGACTTAAGTATAACTTTTCAGCAGGCTTTTTCACAATGATAGTTTTGTTTGAGCGTTGATTGATTAGTTTGTTACAACAAACAAGTATAAGTTTAGAAGGTTTGTGTTGATATCGTACCCACCCTGTCCCTATCGAGGCCAGTAAGCTTGTAAACAAATACCCATGACAGTGTAACCACTTGTAAAACGTTATTATTATTATTATCATGTTCAGTTTGTTGGGCGCGGTGTTCCCCCTGCCCCGCATCATCTACGCGATGTCTTCAGACGGTCTGCTGTTCCGTTTCTTGGGACAGGTCAGCGAGCGCTTCCAGACACCACTCATAGGCACCATGATTGCTGGACTCTTTACAGGTAATATTATCATTATATTTTTTTATATACTTAAAGTAGTAGTTTAAAAAAATACTATATAAATAAAATATTTTACTTATACATCCATTGGCTAAGCACGGGTTTTCTATATTGTAAGAGGCTACAGACCACCACGCAATTATTTTTATATAATAATATTAATAAATCATTTATTTCTCAGAGGTATTACATGGTAGAAAAAACTATTGCCTAAACACTCCACACTAGGCTATGCCTGTCCTGTGGAGTGTTTTATTTATTTTAAGTACAAGCATCTATTTATTTATTATAATTATTTGGGTATATCTTATATCGTGCATTTATGACAAGATATGAATTTGTACGAAGCAAAAGTGGTATGCTGGGATTGTAGCGCGTAGCATTCTGAAGTTTCTGCCTACTCCCATGGGAAACGGCCTGAATGTATGTATGTATCATAGAGAAAATCTCTCAGGCATGGAGGTTTCCTCACGATTTTCTTGCCGGTTCTTCTCCATAAGACCTACCTTTTGGAACCGTGCAACTAAATTCAATTAAAAAAAGCACCTGTATTGGTCTAATTTTTTGCTTGGGTATTTATCATAATTCGCAAAACAAGAGCTAGCCCATGGTCTTTGCAGACTATTATATCATAGTTTTGTTCTTCAGGCACGTTGGCGATGATCTTTCGGCTAGAACAGCTGATCCACATGATGTCTATCGGCACCTTGCTAGCTTACTCCATGGTCGCATCCTGTGTATTGTTGCTCAGGTAAGCATCCAGTTCTCAAATAAAAAATAACCTCTGACAGAACTGATGGTGTTTTAAAAGGAGCTTTAAATGGTTGAACTGATTTTCTTGAATAGTTCAGAACAATTGCAGTTCATTCAAACAAACCTTTCTGACACAAAAGGAAAATCGACTTCAAAATGTCAGATCTGGACTAAATTGAAATGGGACTACACGGGAATCCCCAGCTTTCAAATAAATAGGGAATTATCAAAATCGTTTCACCCAGTCGAAAGTTATGATGTACCAAAATATAAAAAAACTTCTTACTTAGATTACTTAAATTTATAGACTTCATACATTTAAAACTAAAAAAAGGTCAAACTGTATGAAGTTATTTTTTGCTTTTTAGTTTTTGAAGTTGGTTTTTCTTTTTAAAAAAAGTTAATTTATTTTATTCTTTTTAGTGTTGTATATATTAAACTTTTCATATCAGGTCAATCTAATAGCCTGAAAGAATACAACTATCGATCCATATATACTTATAATTATGAAAGATTTTCCCTTCAACTCCTAACCGTTGAGGAGTTGTACCTTCCATCATCAGATCATTACATGAGAAGTTGATTTTCAGATGCAAATACTTGAACAGCTTTGGAGAATACATGTAAATGTAATAAATGCTTATAACTGAAAGAATTTTCTTTTAAATCTTAACTGTTGAGGAGTTCTACCTTCCATCATCAGCTCATCAACCTCAAATGATGATTATCAGACACAAATACTGGAACAATTTTAGTAAATATATTCAAAACGTGATAATTGCCTATGAAATTTGAGGGTTGCCCTCGATTTCCCTGGGATCCCATCATCAAATCGTGATGTGGTTACAATGGGACCATCTGTGAAGTATACCCTTTTAAACAAAAAAAAATTTTGCAAATCAATCCAGGCGTTTTGAAGTAATTCGTGAACATACATAAAAAAAAAAAAAGATTCCGACGAATTGAGAACCTCCTCCTTTTTGAAGTCGGTTAAAAATGTTCCCGTACTCCTCCGAAACGGCTTGACCGATTCTCATGAAATTTTGTGAGCATATTGAGTAGGTCTGAGAATCGGCAACATCTATTTTTCATACCCCTTAGTGATAAGGGTTGTCCAGCAACCCCTATAATGTGGCAAAACAATGTTTGCTGGGTCAGCTAGTAATTATATAAATTTTACAATAAATTTGAGTGTTTGAGAGTATTAGAATAAGAGGTGGGGGTTGCGTGGTCGATAACAAAATAATATGTAGTAGTAAAAACGCCATCTGTTGGTGCAGCGCGAAACAAAGCGTTGTATCGATATTCCGCAGTGTCACGCGCCATACCGACAGATGGCGCTGACAACAAGTCAGATCAGTGTAAATTTAGTAAATATTTAGTAATTTTCTTTCATAATAAAATTTAAAAATCTTAGCTTGAAATATGCTAAAAAAATACAAAAAGATTGTATAAAGGTAATGCAATACCATCCGGAATCTACTCGCTGTAAAGGGAGTATTCTGGGTTGGACAGAATTGTCCAATCGATGTTGCTATGTCACCGTAAGACATAAGTAACATAAAGAAAGCAAAATTCAACATATCAGGCGGATGCTTCGGTGGCTCAGTTGGCAGAGCGTCTGGAGTACCTATCCAGAAGACGCAGGTTCGAGTCCCGCATGAGGTTGAATTTTTCTTTCTTAATAAAATGTAGTATTGATTGTGCGGTAGGTACGAGTACAGCCAGCCGGCACACCGGGCACAGGAGCCGCTGAACTGGTCGTGGCGCGCCGCGCTGCGCCAGCTCGTCAACGCCGAGCGCCACGCGCTGCCCACCAAGCTCAGCTCCTTGACTGTCTCTGCACTCGTCACACTATACGGTACCTTACATATCTATACTAATCATCATCATCAACCCATTATTGTCCCACTGCTGGGCACACGTCTCTAATCAATTGAGAGAGAACAGGCTATAGTCGGTGGATTATACTGTAGACTGCCAATCCGCGGTAGGCTAGCGTGGTGACGCTAGCCTACCGCGGGTTGGCAGACTTCACATGCTATTGAGAAATTATCTCAAGCATGCACGTTTCCTCACGATGTCTTCCTTCACCGTTTGAGCTTGTGATAAATACGCACATAACTTCTGGATAGTCAGTGGTGCATCTGGGTCTGGCCTTGGGTTTGAACTCGAGACTTTTGACATATCAGTCCACTGGTCACACCATTAGACTATCACAACTCCATTTTATATATACTCATCTAAGCACAACTGTTAAGTAAAAATCGAACTTATAGTTATTATATTTAAGGTACTACTTTGTCGTTACTCGATATTTCTCTTATTTAAAATATAAGCAAGCCTATTACCTTTGCAAATATCATTACTCCCCAATGGGGGGGAGTGACCGTTCTGACAGCAAACCTTAACGGTTTCTACAGCGCCGGAAACGCGCGAGTGACACCTCTGGTGTTGCAAACGTCTATAACTCTATAGGCTATGGTATCCGCTACCATAAGGCGGGCCGTATTATTGTTTGCCACCCTTATGACATGAGTGTCGAATGGAGTATAGTCTATGGCAAAGTGAACGCAATATTATGCTGGATAGCTTGCAAATTATATCTGGGGTGATTTACTACTCGGACCTTGTCGCGACGAGGAAGAATTTCCGTGCGTTTAAGCGTTTTTGCCATACCTATTATTGGAATCAGATTTAATAGCTCACATTATTAAGACCCATCATTTATTAATTTATCGTCCGTGGTGCTTGGCAACTGGGCTTAACCCAGTTGTAAACATCTGTTCTTGTGTCAATGACATCTAAACTCTATTCTGTCTCTCGCTTGACAAGGATGGAAGTGGAAATATTTTTTTCTTACTCCTCCTAACTAACTTTCATGATTAATTTCGTTGCGGGTTCCGAGACAGTTAAAATAATTCCCCTGGGACACGTCGAGCTTCATTGTCTCGACGATATTCTGGATAGTTACTACTGTTGATCCTGGCTAACAGGAGTTGCAGTAGCAGGGACTCGGGTGGTGGGCATGTCCCAATAAAAAAAAAAAACCCTTATGACATAAAAAACCATCCCTTACACACTTATCAAAGTACATAATAGTACTGTATGTGAGTTTACCAATCCCCGCTTACCTCCCCAGGCGTGTGGTGCTTCGTGATGATGGCAAGTATCAACCAGTACGGTGACGAGATCCTGGCCGGCCAGCCCGGCGCCGTGGGCATGCTGGCGGCCGGCACCGCTCTGGTCATCGCCACGCTGGTCGCCATCTCCAGGCAGCCTGTCTCCGACAAGAAGCTGGCTTTCTCTGTAAGTACACTTAAGGACTAAAACTTATTTTTATAGTGATAAGGGGGCAAACGAGCAGGCGGCTCACCTGATGGTAAGTGATCACTGCCGCCCATGGATATTTGCACCACCAGAAGGCTTGCATATGCGTTGCCAACCCCTGCATAAACCGTTTTGGTTTCTTAAAATAGGGTATTACTAAACTGACAGCAAAAGGGAATGTCCATGCTGTCAGTATAGTCACTCCCCCTATGAGCTCTGGTAACCTTACTCACTTGCAGAAAGAACTATTGTTGACTCACTGCAGTATCCAGTCGGTCCCCAGTCGGGCAGCTCAATTTGAGCGAGGAATCTCGCTATACCCCCAAAAAAAACTAACTACTACTACATGGTTCTGTCGTGCGAGACCCCATAATTAAATTCATTTTGATGATATGCTGTTGATCTCAGGTCCCTCTGGTACCCTGGCTGCCCGGCATCAGTATCCTGATCAACGTGTACCTCATGCTGAACCTAGATTATATGACCTGGGTGCGATTCGGTGTCTGGATCGCCGCTGGTAAGTGAACCATATTTAGAGTCATTAGAGTTGATTTTTCTTTGTGTAAACGCGCCATACAATAATGGATCGCTGCTGGTAAGTCAACATTAATCTTATTGAGAGTTATGATTTATGAGATTAGATTTTTCTTTGAGGGTCTGAGTTCGATTGCCAGGTTGACTATACAGATTGTATAGGGTTTTAGAATAAGATCCTCATTGGGTATGTGTGTGTGGCATATGCCTGGCTAATGATAATAGGGTCGCCCCATATTACCTAAATGGGACTTTGAAATATATTGTCGAACTATGGATGTACAACAGTCGTCTATTATATTAAAACATCAATAAACATCAACATTGTCAGTGGGACAATGTTGATGTCTATTGCTATTATGCTGGGCACGGGCTTCCTCTCATTTGTGTGGGATTAGGCTGTAGTCTACCACGCTACTCTACTGCGAGTTGGCAGACTTCAGACGCCACCTAGAATTTTTTTAAGGATGCATAAACTCTAATTAACCAACATAATTACCCAGGTCTCCTGATCTACGCGACGTACGGCGCGTGGCACAGCTCGGAGCGGCGCCGCAAGCTGGACGCCGTGCAGCTGGCCGAGCTGCACAGCGACAGCCAGACCGCGCTGCTCAACAACGGGCTCGCACACACACTCGGCTGACACACAACACACCCACCCCTCACTGACAACGACCGGGTCGTCAGCCCCACAAATACTGTCGTGTCTTTTATATCTAGCATTTAATATCTGACGTAACCTCGTCTTATGACCCAATGACCTAATTTAATGACAAAAATATCCTGACACTCCGGCCCAAGACAGTTTAAAAAGTCGTTAAATTATAGCCCAGCGACCTATAATTATAACGTGATGTTTAAACGTATGGTTTGATTAAAATATTTTAAATAATCCCACTAATTTTAAATGTCGTCAAAAAAATTTATTAAAAATTAACCTTGTACGCATCTCTAAGTTTGACAGCTTCAAATTCACATAATAAAACAAAAAATATGTCGATTTTGCTTCTCACATAAACACTAAAGTTCTGGGCCACAACTGCTTGGACCTACCAAGCAGTTGTGGCCCAGAACTTTAGTGCATTGTTTTTAGTACAGTTTTTAGTACATTGGGTCGTAATTTATATTAGCCTAAATGTAGGTTTTTTACGAGGTTAAGCGAATTAGAATTAGATATTGAAATAAAACTATTTTTTTTATATAGGGTGGCAATAGGTTCGCCCCTTATTACATGGGACCTAAAACATACTAGCGAAATGTGAGTGCATATTAGTACACTTCTGTAACCCATCGGGGACGACAGGCGTGATGGTATTCTATACCATTGATTTATGATGACTGTGATAACGTCAAATAGTAGTTTTGTTTTAATATTTAATATCTGCTTCTAAAACAAAATGAGTATGTTGTGATTTTTATGTAGTATGACCTCAATATGTGTGTACTTACTTATTAATATAATAGTTGTGATTAAAAGATTATCATCTCATTTTATAGTCCCACTGCTGGGCACGTATCTCCTTTCAAAATTAGGAGAGTTGGCTATAGTCTAGAAAAGTTAAGAGGAGCTTAAACTAAACTTTAAGATAAGCATTTGTAGTATGACCATATTATTTTTTAATTGTTTTAAAAAGGAACAGTACTGAATGCGTAGATGATTTAGTAGATGTCCAAGACACAGGCAAAACAATCAGTTGATTAGTTGAAATTCTTCTAGAAGTTGATGAATTCTTGTTGAAAACTTCTAGAATAAATAAAAAAAAATATATTTTGACATGAACTCCCATTTACACAATAATATTTACAATAATTGATCTTCATACGTATCTACATACGAAGGTCAAGGTTGATATTTGCTAACTTGTGCTATGACGTACATACATTGAAGGCTTGATATTATAAACGTGTACAAAATCGCTTTTGTAGTCGAAACTTAACATTTCTGTTTGAAGTTCAAGGTCAAGGTCGAAATTAGATTCTACAAAACGTAACAGTATAATATACGGAATATATAGCAGTTGTTTACCTGCTTTATTAAATTCATTTCAATATTGAAATAACTTATAAAAAACGGTTGTATTAATATGTATATTATTGTATTATACAGTAAATGTTTTGTATATTTTCTGTTTTATTTTGTATGAATAGAGTTTTTGATATTGGTAATTACTCAATTAATCAATTGATTAATTACATCATAAATTAATATTGCGCAAAGCAAGCAATAAATCGTATGATATTGTGTGCTTATTGTTAAAAACTCATAGAAAATGTATTTATTTAGTATGTAAGGTTAAATAAGTATTAATGTATTTATAGTGATACCCATTAATAGACCACACGTATATTTCAACAGCCACTATGGACTGCATTTTTTTTAAATTTATATTTTGCATCCTCAAATAACTGTGTACTTGCGTGTCTATTTAGAAGTGTTTTGTCTTATGCACAGCATCAGTTTCCGACAGCTATATTCACAGCAATACTATTGTCTTCAGCACCAATTGAAATGAATTTTATTTATCGTCGGTTTGTGTGGGTGCTTTTATGGCATAACCATAGACGCATTTTAAATGCATTTTCATATTAAAATGCCGGTAGAAACTCAAATATATACAAACTTAATAATGGAATTAATACTGAATGCCACATATATTTGTTGTATTATGATATTATTTGAATTTAGGTTGTACTTAAATAAATTTTAGTTAATATAAAAGCTGCATTCGATTACATTTTGAGATGAACGTTTTGCTTAAACCTTATTTGTCTGTACTTTGGTATTCAGTAAATATGTCTATACATATATACTGCATTATCATATATTTAAAATTGTTTTTATTTAGCAATATTACTGGGTGTCCTCAGTTCAATATTTATTATAAATTAAGGCTTGTAAGAATAGTCTAGAATCTCGGAGGTTCCTACTACGTATTGCGCCAAAGTATTTTATTTTTCGTTGTTTATATTTTTATTTCCTAAGTATTTTTGTTTTCTTAATGTTAGTTTACTAACTGCCTTAGGCGACATTCATTTATTACGGAAGATGAATTTCGCCAGTTTTTATTTCACTCCTCCCCTTGTTTAGTATTTATTACGTGAGTGATCTAAAGGCATAAATGAAAACACATACGTTTTATAGGTACTAATAATTAATAATTTTTGGTTTTATTTGAAAGTCTTGTGCCTCTTAACATTGCGCCCCTCAAAGGTGGAAAAAATAAGACATGGTCGCTCCCTCCCCCTCTTTATCGTCTTACGTAATAAATGAATAGCGCCTTACGAGGTAAAAAGAGTATACCTTTGTACTGTTTTCTACTCCTGGCAAGGCTTGATACTTACGTACATATAAACATATGTGTGATTGACTAATAATAAATACACACAATAATGTCGCTTTGTGTACAGTGATGTGGGTTGTCAGTATTTAATTATACATATATAAGGCCTATAATATTAAAGGCCTTACGCCTTACAAGTCGTAAAATGAATCTATTTGGATTTTGTTTTTTCAATATTTGAGTATACAATTACTCAATATTGAAAAATAAAATTGAAATGCTAAGGTGGTTCATATCCGTTTTTGTAGCTTGGATTTCGGTGCGTTTGATTTTATAGGCCCCAATTATATGATTTTAAGCTGTAGTGGTTTCTTTGATTACCGAATCAAGTATGACTTGGCCCAATGAATAATGAATTTATAAAACTACTGCCCAATATGTAGATCCAATCTGTCTCACAAAGTTCTCTATTTTGTACTACGCACGAGACTGGTAGGATTTTATATTTATAAATTCATTTTTTACTGACGCCATTTTTTACTCATAGACGCTTCATGTTTTGATATTATTTTCTCCACTTATTTCGTATATGTGTTATAACTTATAGTGGTAGTTATTGGTAGTTACTTACAAGTAAAAATTTAGTTTTTATGAAATTGGCTCGTTACTTCTTCAAGGTCAAGGTCATCGATATTTATATAAATTTTTCATCTGAAGGTCACCCACCTTCAGATGAAAAATTCCACTTATATCAGCGGATATAGTTCTAGATGCTTTAGGATTTTTGGCTGTGAAACAGCGAGATGGAAATGTATCGGTAAATTATTAAAATAAAATATGCATTCAATTTCTGTTTGATTTTAGTTTTTAACCTAATTTAAGTTTTGACCTAAATCTCCAAATCTGAAATAATGAAAACCAGTTATTTGACACAAAAACCGGACGCAAAAAAGGCAGTTTAATTTGTAATACATAAAAAAATTTCGTATAGGCAAGTTGTAATCATTTAATCGTTCTTCAAAATAATAATTAAGTCGACTCATTCAATAAATCACAGTTTGTTAATGCTTAAAATTATGTACTACTTATATCTAAATTATAAGTTAACTTCAACTAATGGTCCAATCTACACCTAAACATCGTTGTAAAACAAATTCATGACTTGATATTTTACTTGCTCAAAATGAGTTTATTTTAAAATATACAATTATTGATTGCTCATAAATACTAAGGTATTAGAAAAGTAAAATTAAATTGATATTTAAATATGATGAAATTAACTGACGTTCATTTTAAATGTACATATTGTCACATTGGCAGTGGCCGTATGTCGTTCTAAATATCCTACGGTACAGGCACAGTGGTTTTCACACTATGTATACAGTATGAAAACACGCCAGGAAAACGCGCCGCACTCGTGTCACGTCAACGAACACACAGTACATAATATGTGTTTTCCAACATCTGATAAAAGGTACTTCGTATAATAAAATAATAAAAAGGTTTATATACTTTTTGTCATTCAACGATGTTTATAATAATATAATTATGACCAAGTACGTAATATTTATCTAACATTTGTCCATCACACATCTATCACAACACAGTTTATTTGAATTATAATAATGTCTATAGTACATTTTAATTAATTAATATATATTTTATAACTTCAGCTTAAAGGCACGTTTAGAAATTAATTTTTAAAATTATTCTTTATCTGTTTTTTTAAGAAAAAACCTTTGTGAGAAACTGAAAAGATAATTTTACATAGTTTTTTTTAAGTTTTGCATCATATGCACCATACCGACAAATGCGAGTATTTTTGATAAAATATAACCTCTATAATTTTATTAAGCAAAGCAACATTATTTTGTAGTCAATATCTGTCGTCATATTTAAAAATAAATGGAATGTATCAATTTAATTGTAAGGGTTCCATACTAAGCTAATTTTTATAGTTGATGTATGTTACGAATGCGCACGCGGTGACTTTTAAAGTCATAGATATAAAGTTTTAAATCGAATGGATCAAGCGCACTCGTAAAATGAAACAACTATGTAAACTAGAATTTTGGGTGACAAATATTTCTTTGAAATCTTTTGATTTTTTATTTAAAACTAAAATAATATCTTAATTGGTGTCACATGATAATTATGGGGTCCCAAAAAATATGAAGGTTGCTTATTTTTAAAATAGGTACCCACCAGAAAGTTGCCATTTTAAAATATAATTAAATTATTTATTAAAATTGGATTACTTGACGTCACATTATTAAATTTACATCAATATTCATAATATTTATTTTGTGATCCCTAGGAATAATAGTATTATATTTTGTCCTATCAAAACCCTGTAATTTGCACGCGGATATTATACTTATATATTCACATCAAATCTTACCGTTTATTCTAAAGTAAAGTATAAAAATTTGTTTGATTATGTCGATAATTTAAAATTATGTCAGAAAACAATACCTGGGGACGTAGTCATTCTGTTGATCGATAAATTCTACAGAAACATTAATAAATTCGCCAACAAATAAACTCTGTTATAGCAATAATAATAGTTTTGTATATCGACAAAATTGTCATTCCGCAAACATTTAGAGGTACTCATTTTACCAATCAAGAAAATCTGTTTTTTTATTGGCAATATTGGACAAAAATAACAATAATTTTGTCGATACAAAAACGGTCTCTCATTGTGTCGATCAACAAAATCTAAAGTACCAAAAATAATTCATAAATCTAGTAGATGAAAAAAAAAATCTGATCGCCGTGTTGACCGAAAAACATCAAACAAATCTACATACAAATTTACGTACTAGTCTGCTTTTGAAGCATAATCTTATTTCTCTTAGTCAAATACATTACAGTGGACAGGCAGATATCTGTCACAGGCTAAAAAACGACTACTACATATAAATAATAAAATAAAAAACTATTCTCATCTCGCTCTTTCAGCTCTCCACTGCTCTACCGATTCCACAATAAAAAATCAGAAACATTTGCCGTTCTAGCGGCCCTCTATCGTTTAGGTACTAACAATGTCTAAATGTGACTACGGAACGGAACTAAATACCTGACAAATATTACAATAATTGTGTTTTAAATTTACACAAGTGTATTAATATTTTGCTAACTGTCAAAAATTTTAAATTATGTAAGTACCTACTTGATCAGCTGATTGTAGTACAAATATCCTTTCAGTAATCAAAACCGCGAAGCAAGCGCATACACATATATCTCTGTCTCTCTCGCACTCGATGTGTGTGTTTAGTATTCTTTCACGCAAAAACCGCTTGACGGATTTGGATGGGATTTGGCATACAGAATTAATTACAGATAGTTTATGATCTGGACTAAAGCCTCGGGTAACAGCTGTTAGGACACTTCTGCAAGCTTTGTTAAGTGCAAGTGTACTTGTCAGGTATAAAGTCGCGAATATGACGGCATAAATATTTAAGTTTTGTACATTAATATGGCTAAGCAGTAACGTAGGTATGTCAGTTTGCGCTAGAACTTGGTGGTGACGACTTGGCGTTTCGCTTCCATCACCCCGTTGGTTACTGCTGTGATGTCTGCTTTACTGCTGAGACGCAAAGAGCTGTTCCTGATGCCATAGAAGAAGTAGATCGCATAACCTGAAAAGAAACGTATTTTTATAAACATCTGCCTCGTTGGTCGAGTGGTCGTAAAGGACGACTGCTGAACAAGAGGTCTTGTGTTCGGTTCCCAGTTCATAGTTCGAGCCAAGTGTCATTGGGGTTTTTCTATGAAATTCTCACAGTAGCAGCTCGGAGTTTGTATTCGTGCCCGGTTAATGGCAATAGGCTCTCCCCCTATTACATGGGACCTAAAACTTACCGGCGAAATGTGGGTGTACATTAGTACACCTCTGCCTAACCCTTCGGGGATGACTGACAGATGGTATAATTAAAAAAAAAAAACATTCTGCGCATTGCTCGAAACCGGCGCATTCATGACAGATGTCTGAATGTGAACTAAGCGAAAGTGGTGTGCAGAGATCTTAGCGCGTGGCATTCTGTAGTTTCGGCCTACCCTCATGGGAAAATGCGTGAGTGTATGCATGCAAATACTTATTTAGTTATAAATATTTAGTTAACCCAGAAAACTTTAGACTTTAAAAAACAAACGGAGCCGTGTACAAACATAAATACAACAATGCACGAGCACCAAAACCCGAAACCACTGTCTGTAGGCTATACAAATAGTTGTTCCGTGCGTAGTTCGAACCCGCGACACGTTGCGCAACAGCCGATCGCTCGACCACTGCCCCAACCGTGCAGTAAAATATTAGTGAATCATCTTGTAAGGGAAGAGTAAAACTCCAGTGATTTTTTGAAGGACATAGTCCTTCAGCTCTTCTCATCCAGTTGCTGCTAGCTGCCTTCCGCAAGTCTTCGTGCCACCAGCGGACGTTTGGTAAAGTAATATTTGACGACCCGTTTAGCTCAGCGGTGCTGTGCTATGGGTCCCGGATTCGAAACCCGGTAGGGACAAATGTTTGTGTGTTGAGCATCAACATTTGTATCCGAGTCATGGATATATCTATGTATAATATGTATGTATTTACAAAAAAAAGTATATATGTAGTATATCAACCATCTAGTATCCGTAACACAAGCCTCGTTGCTCACAACAAAACTAGATGGCGCTGTGTAATAATGCCCAGAAATATTTATTTAATGTTATAATTATACAGGTAAGTGAAACTAAATAGCTTACCAATGACCAGCCATAAGATGAACCGCACCCAGGTCTGGTAGTCGAGCTGCACCATCAGGTACACGTTCATACACACGCTGAGATACGGCACCAGCGGTACTAGAGGCACCTGGAAATATGTTATAAAAAAATAATGTTATAATAAAATTGTCTATGCTATGAAGGCTCCGACCGATGTCCGTTCCGTTAAGTAATCTTTCTTATTGATTTACATAAAATTAAAAGCTTTGGATATAGAGTTGTGATAGCCTAGTGGAGTGACTAGAGGATTGTGAAGTTAAAGATTTCGAGTTCAATCTTAACACACATTGTATATTGGAAAAGCCAGTGAAATGAAATGAAATGATTGATTGAAATGATTATTTATTTCTGTAAATAGATCTTTTTAAAGACATTTATGACTTTTACACTTTTTTTTTAGTATCTAGTTGGCGTCGGCATTTCTAAACTGACGACCTATGAGAAGAAATGCCGAAACAAACTCAGAGAATCATGGTCTTATTTAAAGTCTGTGTGCCTGACGATGTAGGTCAAAGTCTGAGATGGCCTTTTCAAGAAAGCACCAGTGTTGCTTTGAGTTGACCTGTCCATAGTGACAGCACGCATACGTCAGCCATCGTGTAGCTCAACCATTATTGAGGGAGCTCAACGACCCGACGCACATCAATGCAAGATCAGTAGGACATTTGTGTACGTCAATTCAACATCTCGTGGTGACTGAATTTACAATGTGTGTTAATTATATGCTTAGACGAAAATTTGCATTATCATATCAATCGTTAAACGTCCATTGCTGTATGTAGGTATAGCTGAAAACGTGCATGCCTGACAGATGGCGTGTGAATTCTGCCAATCCGTAGGTACTATGCTAGCGTAGTGGATTGAAGTCTAAACCTCTTTCACACCGAAAGGAGTTCCGTACCCGGCAGTTGGAATGTAAATGACTTATTTATACCACACTGAATGTGGTAAAGAAGTTTAAAACCCGCCTGATGACAAGCAGTTACTGTAGCCTGTAGACTACAACACCAGACGACATCTTGTATATTTTTGACAGCTCACTTTTCTGTTATACCATAAGGGTGACAGCATCCTTGTGGTATAGGTAAATATTATAAAAAAGTGAGTTTACGGTCCATTTGATGATTTGCGACACACGAGGCAATACTAGAGATGTCACTCGCGTGTCTTTAAGAACGTCATAAAATAATGGCGGTTTTATTATGATGATGAGACTTACAGTGAAGGAGAGGTTCTCGACGCTGTTCCTGGGTTGCCGGTACAGCACGAGCAGCAGCAGCGCCAGCGCCGCGCCCGCCGCGCCCAGCGCCGCCGCCGCGCCGCCCGCGCCGCCCGCCCAGCGCGCCGCCGCGCACGTCGCCAGCGCCACGCCGACTGCGCCACACATACATACATTACATTAGCAATATTGCACTATTTCTGATGTACGCATTCATCATTTTTGTCGGTACACCATTTACACCATCAAATAACAGATATTTTATAAAGAATAGAAACGAAAAGTAGTAAAAAATTGAATTTGTGTCAAAAATCTGCGTAAATTTTAGTTAAAAAGGTTTTTTATTTTCATGACTTGTAATTTAAAGGTATTGCATTATATTTCCACAAATCAAAATCATAATATTGTTCTTCTTGTAATAGATTTTTTACTAAAAAATCTAGGTACATTAATTAATAATAAATATCAGTAGAAAATGTAGGCAACTCTCATAAAGCATTTCTTTGTGATTATATTTGTTTTATGAAATGTATCCCTACTTTATATTGGCCTTATATGAAAAGTAAACAATTGTTTAAATGCAAACTCCAAGAAAAAAAGTAAGAAACTATAGATACTAACAAACCTAATGTGTCACAATCTCCTCTAGACAAACAACAAACTATTACAAAAATCTAACTCTTTATATACTCACAGAAGATAAAGATAGTTATCTTGGCAATCGTGTAGGACAACTGTGTGGGGTACTTCAGACCCAACAAGTTGAATAGCTGTTTGAACACGCCGTACGTAGTCTCTGGCGCTGGCTTCGTAGCTTGCAGTTGTAGAGTCGTATCTTCTTCGTACCTGCAAGAAGAATACCAGGCTATTAAACTGGCGTCAGTAATATATTCTGGATTAAACTCCTAGGTTAAGCCAAATGCCGTTATATGGGTACCTGCCCTAAAAAGTGAAATAACATTGAACATGCACGTAGGATGTAAGTATGCTTTGTACTGCTTGAACAAAGGCAAATGACCCTTAATTCTTTCAGTTTTAAAATATTGGTCTGGGAATTTATCATAACCCTAGAAGTTAAATGACGTTGCCAGAAAAGATAAAGGCTATGAGAAAATAGAATCCAAGTTGGACGTTAGATGTGCCATAAAGTATTGCGAGTAGGCTAGCTAGGCGCAATTTTGTTAAGAACAAAAGTGATATAATATTTTGTCAGGCCATTTTAATTATACACTTAACAATATAATAGGTACCTGAGAATGAGCACGCTGGTGGCGACGATGGTGTAGGCGAGTAGAGTGCCAATAGACATCATATCAATCAGCTGGTTCAGGTTGAACAACGCCGCCATTATTGCTGAAAACAAAAACATAACTTATTGTTGACTTGATTGCGCTTGGTACTCAACTTGTATGGTATAAGATACAGCTAGGACCGAAGATAAAACGTTTTATAATTAAAAAGAGCTATCTGATATGAAGTTCTTAAAAGGTTTTGGGCCTTGGGACCTTTAAAGGCCTATCTCTGTACGTCGAAAGGCCATGCTTTCTAGCTAGTTCATCCTTAAGATTTCAGTAATCCGGTTGTAAAGTTGGGTGACAGTCATTTCGTGAAAACACCTATAACAACCGCATCAGGGTCAACTGAACACCGACCCCGACGTCATAAGGAAAACGCTCGATGATGATTACTTGACTACTGACTTTTTAATTTTATTGATTAAGGATATCCACAAACATTTACAGGTGAACAAAGCATAATAAATCTATTGTACTTCCTTTATGAAGACCATTGCATGCGCAATAACATTAAAAATACAAGTAAGCTGTAAATATGCGTAATACATTTATTTGTTTTGTTTATACATTTATCACATACATTTATTTTATTGAAGCTGGAAAATAATTAAAAAATATTAAGTTAATATGAAAAAAAAATTTAACTAAAAATTGTATAAATTAGGAAATCATTTGCAGGTTTCACAAAATTTAGTAGAAAGGTACATATATCCAATTTTGTCGTTTGCGATAACATATGTATTATTTCTCCTACAAAGCCTCGGCACACGAATTGGTATACCTACTTCTATATTTTTTACAAGATAACGTTAAAACTAGTATAGTTTACTAACCAGATAACAAGCCACTGAGTGCGGTAGCGAGGAGCGGCGTCTGAGTCTTCTTGCTGATGGCGGCGAGTGGGCGGAACAGCACGCCATCGCTGCCCATGGCGTAGAGCACGCGCGGCAGCGGGAACATGGCGCCCAGCAGACTCGTGCACAGCGCGAAGATGGCGCCGATCGTCACGATCCACTTGATCACCGGCAGGTTGGCCTCCGTGAACACGTGGGGGAACGGCGCGTCCGCATCCTGGAAATTTGGAGAAAATTACAAGGAGCAATTCGAGTATACAATAAAGAAATAAGAAGCTTCAGAAGGCCAGGTAAAAAAGTCTAAAAAAATATCGAGTAACTAGTAGTAATTTCGGACACGCGGAAATTTTCAAGTTCAAGGACAGTGAACTCGAGGTTAAAGTCAGAGACCTTTAGGTCACTTTTTTGTTTAATTTATGCCTTCATTTTTTACTAAAATGTACTTAATTCATGAATCAGTTTACAATATGATATTATTCTCTTCTCATAATCTCGATGTTTTGTAATCTTCTTTAAAAAGTTACGTTTTATAACTTCAAACCAGCTTACCTGTAGGTAATAAGGCAACATCATCGTCAGTACGGTAGCAATACTGAAGTATGAGACGAAGATCACGACTAGAGACAGCACGATGGACAGCGGGATATCTCTCTTGGGGTTCTTAGCTTCCTCGCCCGTGGTGGCCACGCAGTCGAAGCCTACGAAGCCGAAGAAGCACTTGGCAGCGCCAGCCATGATGCCAGCCATGCCCCACGGCGCGAAGCCACCAGCTCCAGCTTGACTCTTGTATTCTTCCGGAATATCCTCGAGGGCTATATACCAGTTTGCTGGATTGCCTGCAGAAAAAATGGGTCTGGATAAAAAACTATTTTTCAAATTCGCTTCGAATGCAGGTGTCTATTTTTTTAAATGGAAAGTGATCAATTTTATGACTTATTAAATCTTGATGAAGTTCGCTGTATGCCCATAAACTACGCTCATACCATTCTGTGGTGATTTGACCCTCAAGAAGAAAGCATATTCCTTCCTGAAAAGCCGACAACGCATTTGCAAGCCTTCTGGTGTTGCAATGTCCATGTTCGGAGGTGATCACTTACCATCAGATGAATGAGCCTTCTGTATGTTTGCCCCCTTACCTAATCATAAAAATCCTTTTTATACTGAGGTAACAGTTTTCGTTATGGGTTGCTCGTCATTTGGGGAGGTTGTGGGGTATATCATGTGTCACATGAAGTCACATCAGCGATAAGATATATTATAGAACTTGGCTTGGTAGTTTTTATTGCCCAAAATTTCCCTAATTCGGAGATTCAGAACCACTTTAGACGTCTTTTCAACTAACAATTTATTATGTGCTAAAGAGTCTCAAAGCCTGTACAAACACGCTACTAATAAGGAGTGCACACAAGCTTTCGCTTCGTACCACTTTCACATGTCAACCAACTTCACAGACTGGAAGACCTATGCGATGCAAACTTGTGATATCTAAGTGTAATTGAAGGTTTAAATCTTGTATACATTGCCGTTTCCACCTAAAGAAGCGTTTGCAAAAAAAATTGTACAGTAATTTGTTTTTTGTTGTGTTTATTTTATCAGGACGATAGATTTTCTAAGTAAGAGCACTTTTTTAATTTTTGGTAACGCTTGTGAGATTTCTTAATTAAATTTAAGAATCACCATTTGAATAATGGATATGTATGCCTTTTTGTCCTACCTTTAGTACCCAAGGGTAAAGTAAAGTTCATTTAGTAGGTAGAGTAGGTACACCGTATCTACGGTGTACTAACTATCTATTTAGTGCTACCCGTACGAAGCTAAGCAACTGGGAGTAGGACGCTGCGAACTGGGAGAAAGAAGATGGGATTTCACTAGATGAACCCAGTGAAATTGAATTGATGAAATAGTTGTTCACATAGGTACATTATTTGGTCCAAAATGTTCAGTCTAATATTATAAATGCGAAAGTATAATAATATCTATCTTTTTGTTACTTATTTACTCTAAAACTACTGAACCTATTTACATAGTCCCGAATTTTTGGTATGTTTACAGGGAAGAATACAGAATAGCTATTATCTCGGAAATTATTCTTTAAGAGCCCGAAAAAGAGGCTAAATGTTTAGCAGATGAAGTTGAGAGCAAAAGCCAGTACTTTTATAAGGTTTTTAATCGGAAAACATAACATCTTATAGAACAAAATTATCCTAAACTAAAATTCGGCAATTCTCTTAGTTAATTACAAGTTTAAGTGTAGACTACTCTATCTGATATTGTAAATGCATATACACGTGCTGTTTTATATGTACTTCAAAGGCGAACGGCAGATTTGGTACCGCATATTTTTTTTGTTGTTCTGTTATAGAACTTGCACCACTTGATAAGGCAACTAAGCCATTTATTTTCATGTAAGTGTACTATTTTTAGAACTTTGCATTAATTAATAATATCAATAAAAAGATTTTAATAAAGAAACGTAATACAATCGTAAACTAAACGAAGTTATGTTTTTAGAAGTTGCCATATGTAAAATAACACAAATATCGAAATGATAATTAATTATTTAGAAATAGAAATAACATTAAATATAAATAAATACTCATATATTATACGTACAAACGCATAATTGTTGGATAAAGTAATATTAAGTTTTTTTTAAATATAAGTAGGTATAATAATTGTACTTACAAAAAAAAGTATTGTTTTATTTACCGACACTCAAAACCCCATCAGAAATTCATCATGATCAAACTGTTGCAGTCCGCTGCTGGACATAGGTACCTATCTCCTAATACACCGAATCCTCTTCACAATCTACCTACTTAAGTAAGTAAAACACTACAAGGATAGCGACAAGCAATCTAAGACATTTACTTTACCACCAAAACAATGTTTATGTACCTATAAGTAACAATTTACATCGGTACACTAGTACATAACCTCAAAAAATAGAACTGGTTATAACTTTTACGTCCCAAGTTCTAAAAATCTAAGAATTTAAAAAAGGCTTGTCTATCATATTAACTACCAATTAAAACAAAAAGTATCCCAAAACACGAAATTTTATTAGGTGTACGAGATTCTCATACAAGCCTGCCATTCGCTTTTATGTTGCAATCGTTAGTTTCAATTATATCGGTCAGATACCACGAAATAAATGGTTTATATTATCAATTAAGAGCACTTGAAGTTAAATAGATCAAAGGAGCAAACTATTTAGTTTATAAATACAAAACACGCGCATGAAGTAGCCTCTAATAATAATTTATGAATATAGTAATAATTAAGTTTTGTACGAAGATAAGCACAGTGGAAATTAAGCCTGCTTTCTATGGTAAAAGGTCTAGAAAAACAATTGCAATTGAGAGTTTTTCTCGGAAGCCATGTCAAGACCACCAACGTGCTTTAAGCGTGGCTGGTTATAACCTAATCGCTCTCAAAAGGGAGAAGACCCGTGCTGTAGGGTAGTAAATGGGATGATGGTGATATACCCACTTACTTCCAGTTTTTCACCGCAGACTGTATAAGGATAACAATGATAATTTATTTATCAGACGAGGTAGCTTTGTTGATTTGAAAGAAAGATAGAAAAACAATAGTATTCTCCGCAAATTTGCTGATTTTTCTTAATAATGCCAATGATTTGGTCCTGCCTTCACATTGAATATGGCAAATTTAAATTAATTGCGCTACATTTGGCCTATGCCCCACGGGAGCGGCCGCCAGGCTGATCAATTGATAAGATTTGTCTAGTTAGCCTGTCTAGGTCAGCTGTGTCTTTGAAGGGGACCGCCAGTTGTGACGGACAAATATATGTCGCTTCTATGACTGCTCTAGGATGGAACATCATGTATTTTCGCTTACTAGGAGTTCAGAACCCTCGCCTATACTAGATAGACCGTATAGTTCCTATCAAAACGTCTTTCCTGCTCTGAAAAGAACCGTACAGGTATTATTTTTATTCTGTGGACGAGCTTGTTTATTTGCAGCCGCTTTTTTTAAATGGCATGAGTTAGTAGCCCTTATGATCAAAATGTTTTCGACTTACGTATGTTCAAAATACTATATGATTATTATCATGATTGGCATCTATGCCTTATTGTAAAAAAAAAACAAATTGCTTAACAGAAACGAACCCATCAAGTTTAATACACAATCGTTCATGATAAATCTCTGAAAGGTCTTATGGAGAAAGTTGATCCGGACAATTTTCGCGAAAAAAGTCCATATCGATTCTATCGATCAAAATTAATTCAATTCCTTGGGGGAGACCTATGTCTGGCAGTGGATGTCTAACGGTTGATATGATGATGATGATGATAATTGGGTATTGTTATATTGAAGGTTTAATTGGCAACATTACGGGTATAATATCATTTCAATCCCAAGGCCAATGTTCGCTATTCAAGTTTCGCAAATCATCGCTAGCAATGTATTAATACTATGACGCTGACACTGTTCCATATTTCTCAATTGAGCCTTGTTCCGTGGGAGACATTATAAATAGCTCCCAGCATCGTGGTGGATATTGTCTAATGACCATACACCCACCAAATGGTCACGTTCCTACATCCCTGAATAAACCTAAGGGGACATAACTTCCTACAGGATGTGTTATAACTTCTTGCGGGTAGATTAATAAATCTCAATCTTATTTGAAGTGAATAAGATTTATTTCAATGTCTGGTATTCGAGTATATATGAGAAATCAGTATTTCGATATTATTGTTAATCTTATCGGAATACAAAGTGAAGTATTCATTTGTGTTGTTACAAAAGAAATATTAATTAGTTTGTGTGTCAAACTTCTAATTAAGTACTTAGTGCTAAAAAATCTTACACCTTTTCGAAGTTAAGAAAGTTTTTATCATATGCTCAAACGGTGAAGGAAGACGTCGTGAGGAAATCTGCATGACGGAGAGATTTTCACGGAATAGGCTAGTGTGGTGGATTCTTGCCTAATCCCACTCAGATGAGTTGAGACCTGTGTCCAGCAGTGGGTCGGTAAATGAGTTAGTGGAAAGAAAATCATTGTAATTTCTTATTAGGACATACATAAGAAGATATATATTTTGGCTTGTATTATACATGTAGATATACTCACTCTTAACAGCCCCGGCGATGACGACAACGATGACAGTGGTCAGGTTGAGCGCCGTGAACACGTTGTTGAGCTTTGTCGACTCCTTCACGCCGATTCCCAGCAGTACTGGAAGAATACCGCTGTTATAAATACTTTTAATACCTTTCCTGTCTTGGCAAGAAGATACAGATAGAGGAACGAGTAGCCGGTATGTCCTTGAGCAGTTTTTTTCTAAGCGAAGTCTTGTAGAGAGGTCGCCTCAGTTTGCCAAATCATTGGCGTCAAGTTTGAATCCAACTTTGACTTTGAGATACAAACATCCACTCATGCTTTTTATTTTCGTAGAAGTACGTAGGTGCTTCTAGGCAGTATCTACACCACACGTCCCTGCATGACACTTTGATTCGTTCAAATGTACTATATTATTTTTAACTCTTCATTATTTCAAACTACAAAGTTTTTTTTATCACAATTGTCATTCAAAGTATCACAGCACAAGGTCAGAACGCATTCCTAACTAATGATCGATTGAAGGATTTTCTTACGGATTTTTCGGATTTCTAACCACTGTGGGAGTCTTAAATCCATTGTATTTCTATTTGCACCTATGATTAATTATGATACATGTCAGGTAAAGACCGTAAAGGTTTAATTTATCAGGCAAAAACTAGACTCACCAGTAATAAGCAGCACCAGAGCAAACGCGAAGAAGTCAGGATAGTCTGCCATGAAAGACACATTGATTGGGGCAGCTTCGGTCATAGCCCTCGCCATGGAGTTGTTGCACAAGCTGTCTATATACAAAGCCATGCCCTTGGCGACGCTGGCCGTGCCGATGACGTACTCCAGGATGAGGTTCCAGCCGATGGTGAATGCGATGAACTCGCCAACGCTGACGTAACTGTACACATATGCTGAACCGGCTTTGGGCACGCGGGCTGCGAATTCTGCATAGCAGAGACCTAGAAGAACAAACGATGGTTTTAGGACTTCTTTTTATACATTTTTTATTGTTGTGCAAAGGATTTTTTTTAAATACATACATTTAACGAATGTATTAATTTATCGAATCTCGAGGCATTTCTTTTGCCACGAGATATGTGACCACTAAATAACAATAAAAACTTATTGGCACACATGAAGATTTTTCCTGTACCATGGGTCCAAAATCTAAACAAAAAATTTCTTTTACACTGCAGAGAAACACAACCAGGCACATAATAACTACTTGCGAATAAAACGCCGTCAAAATATTTTCTCACAAGAAAACTATTTATTAGTAAGTCTTGGACCATTCTTTACAGTAATATGGCCGATGGAATCTGTAAGAAGTTACCTAGTATCCGTAGCAGTTTTCATTTGAAGTCTAATATTCGCAACAGTGTAATAACCTAAAAAAATTTTTTACTATCAATCTTAATGATACTGACTACTGTATGAACGCTAAGTAGTCTGGTTATACAAGACCATCAATTGCTGCAAGTTAATTTAAAACCTATTGTTTAACAATAGTAAAAAGATAAAAGATATTTTTATATGCGAAAACATATAATTGGTAATTAGTTTTTATAAACCTGTATCTTATTTTAAGTTGTTAATACTGTTTGTTTTCCCAATAAAATAAAATAAAATAAATAAAATAAAATAAAGATATGTATATCTTCACGTTGTGGGTACTCGACACGATTGAATATTGATAATTATTATACTTATTTCTCATTGTTTTACGAGTAGATAAACTTAGATCCTTCTTATTATTGTAGAAGTGTACTTCAAAATATATGCAAATCATTGAGGATATTAATACAGCGCGATCTATTTCAGAGATAGGCAAAGAGACTTTTTTTTTAATTGGGACGTGCCCACCACCCTAAGTCCCTACTATTGCAACTCCTGTAAGCCAGGATCAACAATAGTAACCATCCAAAATATCGTCGAGACAATGAAACCCGACGTGTCCCAGGGAAATGATTTTACCTGTCTTGCAACCCGCAGCGAAATTAATCATGAAATTAAATCGGAGGAGTAAGAAAATAACAGTTTTCCACTTCCCACCTTAACAAGCGAGAGACAGAATAGAGTTTACATATCATTGACATAAGAACAGATGTTTACAACTGAGACTTGTGTTAGGGATAACCAGATGGTTATTTAGTAGACCGTTTTTTTTTGTAAATACATGCACACAAATTAACATATAAACATTTATGACTCCCATGTTTGTATAAGTACTTCTTCCCACTTGTATAAACGAATATTCAATCTGTTGACTGATTTTAAATTAATTGCAACTACGAGGAAGCAGACACTCATAATATCCTCAGTCGTCATTCGATATTCCGTCGTGTTTTCGTGTGGCCATGTCACTGTCACAATTGACGGCCTTCAGAAGGGAGACCATTCACATTCACGCTCTAGCAACATAAACCCTCGTTCAGACAGCGACTATTCGGTTTCCATTTTTCCGTCAACTAGACTCTAATTCGCACGACAGTCATTACCATTCTATTATAACGTACCATACCGTAAGGAGCTGTGGTAGCCTAGCGGTGTGGCCAGTGGACTGAGATGTCACTTTTCGAAAGTTATGTGCGTATTTATCATATGCTCAAACGGTGAAGGAAAACATCGTAAGAAAACCCGCATGTTTGAGAGATTTTATCAATGGCATGTGAAGGTTGCCAAGTCATTAACGTCCCACTGCTGGGCACGGGTCTCCTCTCATTTGATCTACTGCGGGTTGGCAAACTTCACATGTCATCAGGAAAAATCTCTCAAGCATGCAGGTTTCCTCACAATGTTTTCTTCACCGTTTGAGCTTGTGATAAATACGCACATAACTTCCGAAAAGTCAGTGGTGCGTGCCTTGAGTTCGAACTCGAGATCTTTGACGTTTCAGACCACTGGTCACACCGCTAGGATACCACAGCTCACGGAAATTAAACCGAGTAATCTCAACACGGGATTACTCGGTTTAATTTCCGTGTCATCAATTTTTACGTTTTTATATAATATACGTATAGTCTGTTGTCACTATTCTGTTCTGTTCAATAATATTTCTTGTATGGTTTACAGAAAAAAACCGCCGTCTGAACGTAACCTTATAGACCCTTCTACAGACTACTACAGAGTGTCCACTTATTTAACCATTATTGTTTTATTCTGTGATTTTGGAACTGCAAGGTTGACATGGACGACTAATTCGGTGTAATAACCGACTTAGAAATAGTAGTTAGAGGAGCATTTTTTATAGGAGTAAAGACAGCATAATTACACGTCACTTGATGGTTGGTAGAATATATAATACTTCTCAAAACTAAATTAGGAGCAATTCGGCCATTCTAAAACTATCTATATATAACTATCTATAAAATATATTAGTATTTAAGACACAACAAATATGTAGACTACAGTTGCTGGACCAATGAGTAAGACGGTTTAGGACTAAAGTCCTAGACCGTGATAGATAAATCTAGGCACAACCAAATCAGAACATAACATTACGCCTGTCTCTCAGAGGGGGTAAGCAGATAATTATTGATGTACTCCCACAAATTTCTGGTATGTGTTTAGATGTGGTTTATGTAATAGGAAGCGATGGATTAGTATTACCCGGGTACAGTCTAACAACCTAATTGCATGTATACATGCAACTATCGACCGATCCATGTGTATGCATCCATGTATCCATGGAATAAGCCAATTAGCTCGTTAGAGTGTACTAATCCAAACTCCGAGCTAAGGTTGAAAAGAATTTCAGAAAAAAACCCGTGATTTCACATTCAACAGTTGCACTTGCGACAGTTAAACCAATGAAGCAGTTCGAGGACCCAACTGCAATACAACATTGCTGAGAGCCAGTAGATTAAAGTTCATCATACTCACCAGCAAAAGCAGACGCAATAGCAGCAACGAGGAAGCTGATGCAGACGGCCGGACCGGCGACGGTCTTGGCGACCGCGCCAGCCAGCACGTACACACCCAGACCGAGGGTGCTGCCGACGCCCAGCGCGGTTAGGTCGACCAGGCCGAGGCACCGCGCCAGCTCTGTCGAAGTGTCGCCGTCATTCAGTTGCTTACAGCGCCGTAACGCGTTGAACATTCGACCGCAAGCCATCTGGAAAGAAGGAGTTTATAGGTTTTATAGATTTATAGGATTTTCTAGTATAAATAATACTACAGCGTGGTGGAGCCTAGTCCCTCTCAAATGGGAGGAGACCCGTGTTCAGCAGTGGGACGTTAATGGGTTGATGATGATGATGATAGTATAAGGTTGTTCAAAAAAGGTGTGATAAAGTTTTTCAAGGTCAGTAACCCGCGAAAGAGACCTCTGGTGTTGCAAAAGTTTATAGGATGGTAATCGTAAGCGGTTACTATCTTAAAAACGTTTGCAACCACCCTTACGATCAGGCGGGCCGTAAACTTGTTTGCCACTTGTATAAAAATCTGTTACAGCCTAGTAGGGTGACTAGTGGATTGTGGAAAATTAAATAATCTCGAGTTCCTTTCCTATGCAAGCACCGCCTACTTTATCACATGCTCAAGTGGTGAAGGAAACTGGAAATCATGGAAGAAGCATGCTTGACAGATTTGCTTGATGGCATGTGAAGTCACTTACAAAAATATTGAACTCGGGATTATATATTCATATATATGCGAAAGAAAGCTTGATAGGACTAAAAATTTAGCATACAAAACAACTTCAATTCAATTTTCAGTATCTAATTGTTTCTCCGTATTTTTTTACATCGACATAAATGACAGATCACGACTCTAGCGCGAAATTGCTTTTTCTTCTTCAATAATATAAAGAAATTTAGTTGTAAGTCCTCAATGTGAAAAGGTTATATTATATATCGTTTGTGAAGTCAATTAGGCGTAAAATATGACATTCTATTGTAGTTTTTTCTAGTCACGCCTTAGCACTTTACATTGTTAGATAGAGTAATCGTAGGCACGTGTTAAATAATTTGTTAGCTTCGCCGTAATTAACACTTCTAAGTTTAAAATAGATTTTCTTTCTTGTCTATTGGAATATTTTACTTTGTGACGGGTGATAAATATTTATCTTCATATTTTGAATAATACTAGAGCACGCACAGGAAAAGTGCGTTAATATATCATCCTGTTTATTACTTGGGCCGGTTAAGCGGGTTTTTTTTCTTCAATTAGGGCCAGTCAATGAATAAAACCTCGTCAATACGTAAATAAGTCAGATTAATAATAGAAATAAGAGATTAAAAAGGCGAAAAGGAGAGTGGAAGTTTATGTACGGAATCGATAATTCCTCAAAGCGGAAAGTAGAAATACATACATACATAGACTCACGTCTTTTTCCCATGGGGGTAGGCAGAAACTACAGAATGCCACGCGGCATTAATTCCAAGCAGACGAAGTCACGGACAAAAGCTTGTAAACATGTATATGTATATATATATTATTGTATATGTATATGTATACAATATACTCCGAGCGTTCCTAATCCATTAACCACAAGTATGAAGGTAATGACATGACATAACGACTCGCCCTTGACCGTGGCGTATCGTTGACATTGTTAAACATCATTGGGAATCAGTCAACATTGTATGAAATGGATCATTCTATACTGTAGGTACATAAGCAAGGTTTAGTTGGGCCGAAAAAAAAACAAGTTATATTAAAAAAGGTCCTAGTATCTAGCCATCTTGTCTATTGAAATTTTATCACGGATCATCTTGGGTAGCTATTGGTTTTCTTTAAGACAGACCCAAATTTCAATAAAGTCCACGACTGATTAGCCCAGCGGTAGTTAAAGATTGAATCCCGGTAGGGACAAATGTTGGTGTGATGATCAACATTTGTATCCGAGTCATGGATGTATAATAAGTAAGTATATATTTACAAAAATATTAAGTATGTATGTAGTATATCAACCTTCTTGTATCAGTAACACAAGCCTCGTTGCTTACCACGGAACTAAATGACGCTGCGTCATATACTGTCCACATATTATATTAATTAATTAATTGATTTAACAAAGAAGATCGTTGGGTTCTACCATCTACTTGGAACCCCATTTAAATAGATCGTAATATAAAAGTATCAAATTATACCACCAAAACACCCAACAACTCTGTCTGCCCGTGACCATAGTTGCGTTCCAAAACGTCTGAATTAAATAGTGTCAACATACCACGATAAATTCTGTAAAAAGGAATTTTATTTGTAAGAAAAAAAAACATATATTATTTTTTCGATTAATCAAAAGGTTTCTGTTCGAAATAGTCATTTGGCAAGATTATAACAATCAAATATCACTTAATATTATAATCATACGATTTAAATACATACTATAGATTCTCGAAATGACTGCCCATTAAAACTGTTAAGCAGGTAATATAAATTCTTATGGAGCCCATTAAATATGCCTAATAAAATAAGTAAACGTGAATGCTTTAATCTTTATTTTAGTGCTTCATCTCGTAGTGTAAGTGCTGTCAATTGTTGAAGTCGATTGTTACTAAAAAGCTAAAATAATATATCTAGACATTATGACACAGCGCACTCTATTTCCAAACTAAGCAACGAGGCTTGTGTTACGGAGCTGATATTTATAGTATATACTTTTTTTGTAAATACATAAATACATAAATCTATGACTCAGTTCGAATGCCCATCACACAAACATTTGCCCCTACCAAGATTCAAACCCAGGACAGTTACCACAGAAGGCGGAGAAGAGGCACACAAGGCCTTAAATACTGAGTCGTGAAAATATGGACCTACTTTGAAAACTCTGAAAAAAAAACCTTATTTATTATTATTCGTAGTTTTATGGATACGGTAGAACAATTAAAGGCATTTGATTAAAATCCAGCGTTACGGATCAATGTCGTCACGCGCCGCGCCGTGACCACGGTAATGAGTTAATCACGCTGCGTCGTTACGAGCATGACAGACGGCTTGTCACGGTGTCGTGAATAGACGACTTTACAATGTTGTCTGTGGATTTGTGTACGTGCACGCGTATGTGCCGTGATATTTAATGTTTATGATGAAGCCGCCTGAGTCTGACTAAATCAAATTTATTTGTTCTTTCGCGTATTGCGGATTCCTTAAAACTGTAATCGCGCAAATAATAATAACGTAACGAGAGATATTATTTAATGGTCTAAATTTATTGAAAAATTAATATTATCACTATACCAACTTTAATAATATTTTTTTAGTGGCTACGTATCTGATTAGCCATTAGATCATTTGATATTATTATCATATTTATAGTCAACACGTGTATAAAGTTAATGCATAATATTAATAAAAACTACAGGCCATTTTGTTGCGTAAATATGTATTATGACATACATAATAATGTAGTTATAAATTATTATATGTCATATATACTAGCTGACCCAGCAAACGTTGTTTTGCCACATTTAAGGAGTTGGTGGTAGGAGATTGAAAATTTAAGGTAATTTATGAATGATTTATTAATGCCAAATCATAAAAAAAATACAAAAAAATGTTTTGTTAAAAAAAAGTCTGGTGAGAGACATCCTTATCACCTAGGGGTGTTCAAAATAGCCTACGACCGATTCTCAGACCTACCAAATTTACATACAACATTTCATAATAATCTGTCAAGCCGTTTCGGAGGAGTTCAGCGAAAAACACTGTGACACGAGATTTTTATATATAAGAAGATATACAGCTGTATGCAGCTATATATTGCTATATACTGCCACATATAATTCATTCACACTCATACAAATAATTGAGACAGAACGAGCTCACCGTGTCCTGTGTTCTGTGTAAATCTGATTGTCAATTATAATTGAAAATGTAAGGTAGCTGTTAGTAATTATAACTTCAAGACGGCCAACACCTCAGTCAGCCCGTGACCATTATTACTATACTCTTTGCCCAAGACCATGGATGCTGTAAAGGATCCGAAACGTCGGGATAAAATAATATCAACATACCGCGATAAAATCTGTAAAAAGTAGTTTTATTTTAATGTCTAATATTCGCGTAAGTATAAGAAATCACAAAAAAATATAATTAACGAATCAGAGACAAAAAGAAGTATACAGACAGAAATATATTTCTTCTTTCTTTCTTTCAAATAGAAAAGTGTTTCATCTATTTCTGGGATCTCCTTCTGTATGCACCTTTTTGACATATCCTGTATATTTATGGTATCGGCACGGTTGGTGCAGTGGTCGAATGATCATCTACTGCGACGCGTGTCAAGGCTTCGATCCCCGCACGGAACCAATATGCATCCTACAAGTAGTTGTTCCGGGTCTGGGTTTTGCGCGTTGTGAATATTTACGTTTGTAAACGCACCCACGACACATTCATACATACATACACTCACGCCTTATTCCCATGGGGGTAGGCAGAAACTACAGAATACCACGCGTTACGGTACTTGTATACCACCTGCGTACCTGCGGTACCACTTTTGCCTCGTCCACATTCATACATCTCGTCATGCACGCGCGCCGGAGAAATAGGAGAAATTTCTAATGTTTTTAACAACGAGCGATGTTATTTAAAAAGCATAAAAATAAATCGTTTACGTGATATAAGTATATGTACACATTTGTCTCTATCAACGCTAGACAAAAGCTAGGCTTATCAATCATGCAGACAATTAACTTAAGATTAAAACAATCACATTTGATCTTGGGATTATCTTAACACTTATCTAAGTTAAATATTTTTCCAGTTCAAATGCTTTGTCACGTTTACGCGTAATGATAACTCAGATTCATTTGGTGTTTTTTGTCGTTTAACTCATTGATACTGTTATCGTTACTTAATGTTATATTTTTTACTTTAATTCTTGTTTAATTAATAACCTGTCAGTGTTTTTTATAAATTTGTCCGATTGATTAGACAGCTGAGAATAAAAAAATGGATACGCGATAAAATAGCAATACACACAAAAATAGACTATGGAATCTCGTACACACGGACAAATAATAATATAAATAAATAAATATTCCTGGACATTATGACACAGCGCCATTTAGTTCCGAGCTAAGCAACGACGCTTGTGTTACGGATACTAGTTGGTTGATATACTACATATTTTTTTTTTTCGTAAATACATACATATTATACATAGAGACATCCATGACTCGGATACAAATGTTGATGCTCATCATACAAACATTTGTCTCTACCGGGATTCGAACCCGGGACCCATAGCACAGCAGGCAGTGTTAACTACCGTTGGACTAATTGGGTCGTCAAAATAGAATAATATTTAAAGTATTAGAAGATATAAGTAGGTACATATAAAACCAGTTATTTCCCGCAACTTTGTCTGCCTAGACTAGAATTAGTTATTGTATTTTATCGAACCTGCCAATTTTTCTCAGTGCTTACGTGAACCGTAGAGGGTCCCGAAAAACTTCCTTCCGATTCGGAGGTAGTGTACATGTAAATATTACTTACTACCTTCTTTTAATAAATGATCGATTCCACATACAAACTTAAAGGGATAATTTCCAGGAAAAAGCTAAGCTATTCTCTGTTCCCCGGAACTCAAACTATCTCCATAAAAAAAAACATCTAAATCAGTTCAGCGATTTAAGCGAGAAGAAGTAACAAGCAGACAGAAATACAGACAGTACACTTTCGCGTTTATAATATTAAGAATGAATATGGGTTTCGACTAACAGGTAATACACGGATCTAATTAGTGAGCTCTAGTACGCATACATGGCAAGATGTCAAAATTGGTATGCAGGGATCGCAATGTGTAGCGTTCTGTACTTTCTGCCTACCTTCATGGAAAACCTGAAGAATCACAAACGTTGCCGTATTTTTTTATGATCTTGTATTTTGTTGGTCCTGCTTAAAACACACTCCAAAGTTACAACTTATAGCGAGAAAAATAACACACAAAAAACTCACCAAAGATGATAATTTACTGATAAAAAGCAACATTGCTGTAACTGCGTCCCTTCACGCCAAATAATGACAACGTAAAATGAGATACATCTGTGTTTCGCTCCCCTATCTCCGTTATCAGCAACCGATTATAATCCTTAAACTAACTGAAGAGACTTGCAAATCTCTTGGCGGATGATTTGTGCGTTTGTCTGTTATTCCAAATCGGAAGGAAGATTTTCGGATACATCTAGGGTTCTCACATAAACGCTGAGAAATTTTTAATTAGTCTGTGTGTTGTGAAATTTTATTTTCAATGTACAGTTAATGATAATGTGATTAACGTTTACACGTAATAACATAGAATTTTCTTTTGTAGGTACATGTGGACTTTTTGGCCTTAACTCGGATAAAATCATAATTACTCATAACATTTTTAATTTAACTTCGAGGTGTTTTTCATTATTTAACTGCCTGTCTTTTCTAACCAAATGCCGGCTGTAGTCTGTGGCAGGGGTTCACGGATTCGATATGTTTATTCGATTATGTTGCGGGTATGTGAGATTGTGTGTGTATGTGTGTGTAAGAATTTGTTCTTGATAATCTATCAGCCGCTCAATAAAATTACTTTTAAGTGCAAAATGATTCGCAGTACCAGGATCCCACAAAAAACTGTAGGCAAAAACAATAATTATTCCTTTTCGAACATTACTCATTCTTCGAATATCTGTTTGATGTGGCAATACTTAACACGTTTAAAACGTAGTGTTGCAACTTGTAATAAAACTGTTAGGCTTCAATTATTATTATTAGTTATAAAATATATTACACTAAATCAATGACATTTATATCATTGCACAAAATGGTCTTTACAAAAACTTGATTGCGTGTCAACTCTATTGAATAAATAAAGTAGTTCAATTCTAATATTGAAATGGTCTGGTTTTGAACAACTATCAAATAATTATCTGTTCGTTTATGAAATAGCCTTCACCTGTTCTAAGAATTATTATTAAAATACAACGGTAGATACTTCAATTGAATTACGATGCAAGTGGGTAAGTAATAATGACGCTAGTGGGTCGATCTGTAAGTGTTAAGTTAAGCTTTTTATAGTGTAGGTTTTCATCATCAACCCTTAATTAATGTCCACGGGTCTCCTCTCAATTGAGAGGGATTAGGCTATAGTCCACTACGCTAGCCTACTGCGGGTTGGCAGACTTCACATGCCATCGAGAATTCTCTCAAGCATGCAGGTTTCCTCACGATGTTTTCGTGCCTTGGGTTCGAACTTGAGACCTCTGACATCTCAGTCCACTGGTCACACCGCTCGGCTACCACAGCTCAGGTTTTCAGGTGTTGAATAAGTTTAGGTATTGATTATTAAATACTAGGTTTTGCCCGCTACTTCGTCTGCGTAGAATTAGTATTTCCATCACGTTTTCCCCCTTTTTAGGGACGATTTCTGGGATGAAAACTATCCTATGCCCTTCCCCGGGACTCAAACAATCTCTATACCAAATTTCATCTAAATCGGTTTAGTTGTTTTAGCGTGAAGAGGTAACAGGCAGAGAGACAGACACACTTTCGCATTTATAATATTAGTATGGATAGTATATAGTATAGTATGAGCGATGGAGAGGGCTATGTTATGAGTTTCACTACCTGATTGAATCAAAAATGAGGAGATCCGTAGAAGAACGCTGATATAGCCCGAAGAATCGCCAAACTCAAGTGGCAGTGGGCAGGGCACATCGCTTGAAAAACGGATAGTATATATAGTATAGTATATTATATATATTGTATAGTATACATAGTAAGTCTGGTGTTGAAAAAGTCCACTATGGTAGGCTACGGTAACTTACAGTGACGCTTACCAGTTGGGGCGTAAGCTTCTTTACCACGGGTTGTTACTACTTACACAATCGGTGCAGAACTTATTGATTTTTGAAGCGTAAATAAACCAACTTAACGTTTATATAAACACATATATAAGTACTAGTACTAGTACTGACATAGCCCGAAGAATCGCCAAACTCAAGAGGCAGTGGGCAGGGCAAATCGCTCGAAGAACGGATGGTCGATGGGGCTTGAAGGTTCTCAAGTGGCGACCACGTACTGGAAGACACAGCGTGGGTAGGCCCCCGGCAAGGTAGACCGACGACCTGGTTAAGGTCGCTGGAATCCGCTGGATGCGGGTGGCGCAGGACCGGTCGTCGTGGCGATCCTTGGGGGAGACCTATGTCCAGCAGTGGACGTCTAACGGTTGATATGATGATGATGATGATATATAAGTAACGTATTTTACCGTCGGTCTTTGCTGTCATAAAAATACCTATATCACAGTACAACAGTAGCTAGTAATATTCAGGAAAAAAACTACATAAAACCATAATAACGAGTTTATTCTAAGGATATCGGTATTTCCCCAGTAGTGGCATTTCTCAGACAATAGAAGAAACTATAAAAACGACACAAATCGTTTTTGCTTCGCAGCATATTCACAATCTAATTTGTGCAACGTTCGGATGTTGCGTAAATTCAACGTAACATAACCACATTCGCAATGTGAATGTCGCAAGAATTTAACAGTCGTCCATCCAGTTTCCTGTTTTATTTACTATTACATAATAATATATAAACGATAAACTATACTATTCTACTTAGACATTAAATACCGTTTGAATTTTTATGGTGATAAAGGGGCAAACGAGCAGGCGGCTCACCTGATGTGATTACTGCCGCCCATGAACATTTGCAACACCAGAGGCTTGCAAATGCGTTGTCAAACCCCTTAGAAACCGTTCAGGTTTCTTAAAATAGGGAGTTACTGAACTGACAGCAAACGGAATTCCCATGCTGACAGAATAGTCACTCCCCCAATGAGCTCTGGTAACCTTACTCACTCGCAGAAAGACTATTGTTGATTCACTGCGGCCTTCTATAAGGCGGAGGTCTCGCTATGCCCTACCTCCTCCTAAATTTTCCTATACCGTTTAAATCTGCAAATAACTAAATAAAATAAAACAATTAAATATCTCCCGACAGCGACCATCTTGGACCAATTTCCATCAAACAGCTAAAAACATTGCCTAACTAACTCCCCTTTCAAACAAAATCAAACTCGGTTCATCCGATCCGGAGCTATGATGCCACAGAGACAGTGAGACACACACACAGTCAGTCAAACTTATTTATAAGACCCCGTCGTATTTGCGTCGTGGGTAAAAGAAGGAATCTATTAGAAGGACTCCAGAAATTTGATACGCTCATAATTTAAAAAAGATAGCGGTGTGGGCCTATTATTCAACCTAGGTGAAAAATATTTTTTTATCGTCTGCTCCTAGTCGTTTAGCAATTGCCCTTACCAGGATTCGAACCCGGGACCCTTAGCACAGAAGGCAGTGTTCACTATTGCTGGACTAATTGGGTCGTCGAAGAATTAAATTAAACTATAATTTAATAAAACTATAAGGATGCTTATTATATTTTATCTATACATACAGTTCCTAGAATAATTATTATCACAAGAAAACCCACATTTTAATCTTAGTGTTGCATCAATCATAAAAAGTGCACACATTATCAAACAATGACGGAGATGACAATATAACAAAGAATTGTTTTATCACTGTTTGCAGAGATTTGGAGGATTCCAGAAAAGCGTTCATCATTGTAATACGTGCATTGACCTTACTTCATCTGTCAGTATTCAGTAGTTCCTGAGGAAGGTGATATGGAACATTGTCTGTTGCTAATTCCTACTGAATAGTTTACTAGCATTTGCTCGCGACTCCGTTCGCCTATAATTAGTAACTGAAGGATATGGTTAATATTAAAAACTTTTATAGTACCTAATAATAGTCTTTATATTTTTGACGACCCAATTGGTCCAGCGGTAGCTAACACTGCCTTCTGAGTTAAGGGTCACAAATGTTTGTGTGATGAGCATAAACATTTGTATCCGAGTCATGGATGTATCTATGTATAATATATACGTACTTACAAAAAAAAAGTATATATGTACTATATCAACCAACTAGTATCCGTAACACAAGCCTCGTTGCTTAGCCCGGAACTACATGGCGCTGTGTGTGTGTCATAATATCCAGGAATATTTTTATTTTTTATATTTATAATATTTATTATCATAACTTTATTGACACAATATAATCCGAGTCAGCGGCGCGATACAGAACAGAATAGAAGAGAAAATATCGCTAGGTGACGTCATCAAATTGCTTATTTCTGGGGTAGACATTTTCAATTCTTTTAAGAAATTATCTATTCCATTTACAAAATTTCACCCCCAATTTCGCCCTATTATCGGCTGATTTCCGGGCGAAACCTATCCTGTCCTTCCCCGGGACTAAAACTATCTCTATAAAACTACCAAGGTTCATCTAAATCGGTTCAGCGGTTATGGCGTGAAGAGGTAACGGACAGACAGACAGGAAGAGGTAACGGACAGACAGAGAGACACACTTTCCCATTTATAATATTAGCATGGATTTACCTATCTTCTTATTATGTAATATAAAAATATCGTGTTTGCTATCAACGTACTCCGGAACGGCTTGGCTGATTGTTATGATTTTTTTTTGTGTATATTTCGTAGGTCTGAGAATAGGTGATTTTTTTGGACGATTTTTTATAAAACGGCCTGGCAACTCTAAATGTTTAATTCTTCTTAACACCAGTCCCTATTCTTTAATAGGGATATTAGTATTTTTACTTTCATCTATCTACAGAATAAAAATATAAATGGCACAAAAAATAAATAAACGCACACATGTCTCATCCACACTAAGATTATATATTTCAATTTATAATCTTAGTGTGGATGAGACTAGCAAAAAGGTAATAAGGTCATAAAACTGGGTTACCATTTCAAGCAGGTATATTGGTAAATAATTTTGCAAATATTACCATATGTCTGACCATATACCATCTGTGTTGAGGATATCAGGTATAAAAATAGCAATATAAAACCCCAAACATGTCGAAATGGCCTTAAAAACATCGACTTACAAGGTAGATGACCTCCCAATATTTAGGTTTTTATTACGATGTTAATAGTGTTGAGTGAAATCGTAAAATATTCTCGTTATTGAGGGTTTTAATTTAATAAAAATTCAGACTTTGGTCAGTTAATAAGAAATTAAATAAACTTTAAATTTAAAAAACCGTTACATTATTTGATTACTTTGCGAGTTTTAAGTAAGATTATAATAAATTAAAGAATATATTGATTTCTTAAACTCACGCGAATATTAAACATTGAAATTAAACTACTTTTTCCGGATTTTATCGCGGTATATTGATATTATTTTAACCCGATGTTTCTTTACAGCATCCATGGTCACGGGCAGACTGAGGTGTTGGTCGTCTTGAAGTTATTATAACTAACAGACACCCTACCTTTTTAATTATTATTATTATTGACAATCCGATTTATTTATACAAAAGTAGTTTTATTTCAATAAATTAAAGAATTTTATAATCCTTTTAAAAAGTTGCTTCACTTGGAACTAGATGGCGCTCTGTCTTCTGCTGATACTTCGCGTACATTCAGACTTCAACGTACACAATTGAGTACAAAATGTGAATTTTCGCTAGTATGTACCCCGGCTACGTACTTTTTTGATTCCCGATGCCAATATTTAATTTTATACAATTATGTTTATTAATATTTCTACACAAGAAGTCTTAAAAAACCGAAATTTAAGCAACAAAATCTCTTAGCGAAAAACGAGAGAGGATACTTCTTGCTATCGTTAATAATAACATTGAACAAAATTTACAAGCAATTTTTTACTAAGCCCCTGATTTTGTTTATTTAATTTGTATTAAAGTGGAAGGCTTACACATGAAAAGGATATACGTAGGTAAACATTTTTTTTACACATACAAGTTATTGTAAACAAGATAACACCTTGCTGGCTCGAATAACATTGAACCTAATTAGGTTTTTTCTTACACTTATGCAAATACTAGAGATTGAAATGAGATTATTCTTTACAGTTTTTCCACGCACAGTATCCGTGACCATGAAAAGTAAAGTAAAGTAAGCAAATAACACACATAAAATCCGTAAAAAGTAGTCTCACTTCAAGGTTTGTTTTTATCAACGCTGCGTGTACGCATATAAAATTCTCCTCACTAAACAATCGAAACCGTTCGTGACGATATTTTGCAAGAATTCGGATAACATCAAAACTCGATATATACGATACATCACTAGCCATGTGATTGCAATAATAAGAGCCGAAAATGTAAAGAACATGCGTTGGTCATACAAAATAGCTTCCAGTGAAAGTTACGAGCTGTGAGCGGTATGTATGTGTGTTTTGTATCATGTTTTTATGTTACATACCATCACGCTACTTCCCCTACAAAGGTAACGCAGAAATACTAGTGTAATAACAGCTCCTTGGTTTATTTTTTAGGACTAATATGATAGGGCCAAACCTAGGTATAGATAATAATAATAATAATAATCAATATTCCTGGACATTTTGACACACCGCCATCTAGTTCCGTGGTAAGCAACGAGGCTTGTGTTACGGATACTAGTTGGTTGATATACTACATATATACTTTTTTTTTTGGATAGATGGAATATGCTTTATCCTACATCATGAGATTGGTAGTGGTATGCAGGTGGTGGCCTAGTGGATTGAAAAAGATCGCGAGTTCAAGACCAAGACACGTATCGCTGAATTTTATATCTAAGTTAAGTGCATATTTATGACATGCTCAAACGGTTAAAGGAACCCTGGATGCCTGATAGATTTTCTGTAAGGTGAGGGAAGTATCCAAACCCGCAGTAGGCTAGCGTGGTGGACTATAGCCGAGACCCTCTCAAATAAGAGGAGGCCCGTGCCCAATAGTGGGACAATCAAACATTGACTTCTCTTTTTTAAAAGCGTTGCCACACTAGGATTTGCTCCTGTGTCGTGGGTGCGTTTACAAACACAAATTTTCACAAACACAAAAGCCCAGACCTGGCACAACTACCTGTAGAACGCACAAATAATTATATTGTATTGCTCCGTGCGGGGATCGAACCCGCAACCCGTGACGCACAAGCCGATCGCTCAGCCACTGCGCCAATCAGGTCGTCAATTATTATTATTATTTGGCCCGCCAGTCTCTCGTCAAGGTCGACTAAACTAAAAGATGAATGTTATAAAATACACTAAACGTATATAATAAATTCTTTACTTCCTTACTAATATTATAAATGCGAAAGTAATTCTGTCTGTTTGTGTGTTACGCAAACGCCTAAACTACTAAACCGATTTAAATGAAATGTCGTATTGAGATATGCGAAAAAAGGGATGTAAAGAATTGAAATAGGAGATGAAAAGAAGCTTGAAAGTCAATATTCCACGCGGACGAAGTTGCGGGCACAGCTTGTGCTATATAAAACAAATACAACAATTCACGATTATCCTTGTTTAAATGATAGTTTATTTGTTTTAAATGGAGCCATTCTTCCGACGAGGTAACGCGGAAATACTATCTGTATTTACACGTGTACACTGTAGTTAAATGTGTGTATGTTTGCGTGACTCCAGCCATTTTAAAGATCAAGAGAATCATTAATCCTTTCATTCATTCATACCGTCACGCCTGTCGTCCCCGCAGGGTTAGGCAGAAGTGTGCTAACGTATTACGCCGGTACGTTTTAGGTTTAAATGTAATAGAGGGCGAGCTGATTGCCATCAACCGGGCACGAATCCAAATTCCGAGCTGTAACTGGAAATTTCATAGAAAAGATCCAATAATAACACTTTGCTCGACCCAGGAATTGAACCCAAGACCTCTTGATCAGCAGTTGCACTTACTATCAAAAGATCAATGAGGCAGTCATTTTATGTATTGGGAGAATTTATTAGGTTGATACCTAAAGTTACGTAACATTTATAGCAGTCATATGAGATTGTTTTTTTAATTCAAATTTGATTGCTTTTTAATTTGCAATCTGATGTTGGTGTAAAGGTAATTTGAAGTTACACAGTAACAATTAACGGAAAATGTAGGAATACAGATTTCTTACTTAAGCTAACGCCAATATTGTAAATTGAAATACCATTATTTATGTGAAGTAGGGCATAGCGATTTCTCGCTCAAATTGAGCTGCCCGGCTGGGGAAGTTCCTTCGCCTTACAGAAGACCGCAGTGAAACAACAATAGTTGTGTTTCTGCGAGTGAGTAAGGTTGCCAGAGCTCATTAGGGGAGTGACTATTCTGACAGGATGGATTTTCCATTGGCTGTCAGATCGTAACAAGAGTAATAATTGTAACTACATCATTATTATATAACTGTACATAATCTATAAAGGCTTATTCACAAGGGAACATAAAAAATAATACGCCATTTAATATCTATAAGGTTTAAACAATAGATGTTGTGGTAGAGTGTCTATTGTTCAAATGAACAGTATTTTTTCAACAATGTCTCTGAAGAATATGATTGGTTTATCTGTAGAATATCAATCATTCTTCAAAACGACCCTATTAGCACAACGGTAGGTATTATATAGGCCTTGTGATGTTAGGGTCGTAGGCTCTAATCTCGGTAAGGGTATTTTTTGTGACGAGAATGGACATTTAACCTGTGTCATGGATATTTTCTACGTATAATATGTATTTATTTACCGAATCCGTAACACAAACTTCGTTGCTTAGTTCGGACATAAAATCATCATAATGATAATACATATGAAGTCCTTAATATATTATTCCTGTAAACATATATTTTAAAGCACATTTTTACAGTCTTACTAATTGTCGTCGGTGTTTCTTGACTGACGACCACTGAGAAGAAACGCCAAAGTAAACACACGTTCGTTAAACATATTATAACGATAAACATTTTGAAAGCATGGCGAAATACCTATAGGTAAATTTGCTTATAAACAAACATTTCCCGAGTACTTCCGAAAATTAATATTATATGTATCCACGTTTTATGTCAACAAACAAAACGAGGTCGATAAAATTACTATAATAGCCAGTAAAAGTAAACCAGTTGGACAAAATAACATGATTTGCAAGAAAATAAAACGGCATCGACATTCATATATGCAAATTCATACCAAACGATATTTTAGATAAGGTTTATTTTTGTGACATCAGGTTGCGTATATAAAGACCACATATATACGAATGCCCAAACCTTGAACTGCTGTCTGTAGATTTTATAAATATTATATTATTCTAGGTTTTACCCGTGACTTTGTCTGAAAATTCTGCTCCCCTTATAATTTCCCGAAGGATAATTTCCGGGATATAAACTATCTTCTATCCTTCCCTGGAACTTAAACTATCTCCTTACAAATGTCTATCTAAATTGGTGCAGCAGTTTTAGCGCAAAAAGTTACAGACAGACAGACATACTTAAACCGCTGAACCAATTAAGATAAAAATAGTATGGATGTTTTGTGGGGAAATCAACACCCATAATACCCGTGGCAACGCAATAAAAAATCTGAAGTTAATAAAACCTCACACTTATTCCTCACACTTAAGCGTGAAAAATCAAGAAATAAAACTTGCTTTGTGTGGGTTTTATCGCGGTATATTGATATTTTTTTTTATAATATAATATTCTGCGACCATTTTACACTGCACCATCTAGTTCCAAACTAAGAAGCGCTTGTACTATGGGTACTAGACAATGGATATAATACTTATATACTTTTTTTTTGTAAATACATACTTATAATCAATACATAAATATTTCCGGACATTATGACACAGCGCCATCTAGTTCCGAGCTAATCAACGAGGCTTGTGTTGGTTGATATACTACATATATACTTTTTTTTTTCGTAAATACATACATATTATACATCCATGACTCGGATACAAATGTTTATGCTCATCACACAAACATTTGTCCCTACCGGGGTTCGAACCCGGAACCCATAGCACAGAAGGCAGTATCAACTACCGCTGCACTAATTGGGTCGTCAAAATATAATACATAGGGAACACCCAGACGAACATAAAAACTTATATTCAACCCACGACCTCGTGATCAGCAGTCCGGTATGCGAACCACTAGACCACAGGAGGTCGTCAAATTATTATTGTCCGGACGTTTCGTAACTTTTACAGGACTTGAACATGATATGGATATCATGTTCATGTCATGATCCACTTTTATTTCTAAAAAAAGACATTCGTAAGCAGCAAATATAAAATAGAAGATTGTGCAACAAAACAGTACCTAAAGAGTAAAGATTTAGTATTTAGAGAGTAAGTATTTAGTTATCAGGGGATTCACATTTACCTGATTCATTAATTTTTATAACATTTCCATTGTTTAAAACCTATTGAAAAGATTAAACAATAGATTATTGAATATGTTGTTATGTTTTATGACACAATATAGTGTCCTACAGTAGGGCATTCCCCTTAACTCAGTATGATAAAAAAAAGTTTTATTTGGTAAAAATAAACTTCTAATTTATTCTCATACCATTTTAAACTTAATTCAGTATTTTAAGGAAACTATGAAACTAGAATCATATTGAAGTTTTTTCTTATTAAAGTTTACTAACAATTAACAGCCGTTCATTTATTTATATTTCTTTAACTGCATTTTCATTACCGTTGTCCTACACTAGGATTTTCTCCCGTCTCGTAGGTGCGTTTACAAACACAATTTTTTATATACACAAACGCCCAAACCTGGAACAACTACCTATATATCGTAAAAATATTTGCTCCGTGCGGAGATCGAACCCGCAACTCGTGACGCGCAAGCCCAGCTTTGCACAGATTGCTCAGCTTCAATCGAGTCACCAAATGAAGGGATTCTCCGTGGAAAACATCTAAACTAGAAAAAATCCAGATGGATGTCCCAGGGTAGGGTTGGCATCCATCTGGATTTTTCTACCTAGATCCAATTCAACAGGACAAAAATACGGCTTACTTGATGATAACGGCAGTTATTGGCCATGACCAAAGCCGTAACTAGAAGTAATAATTGCTTCACTATTTTTATTGTACCACGAAAAGTGACAAACAAGATTGCGGCCCGTCTGATATTAAGCGGTTACCGTAGGGACCATAAGGACGTTTGCAACAGCAAAGGATACTCGGGCATTGCCGAACCTGTGAAACCTTTTCATTAATTTTTTTAAGAGCTCCATGTTGCAGTCGTTATGGGAAAACGACTGCAACACAAAGTGCCTAATATTGAGGAGTATTAGGTTCCTTTGGCCGTACATAAGGTGATGGTATTGGTTCCAAGGTGTAAGAATTAATTCGCGGTGAGATGTCCGATTATAAAAAACAGCCGTGGGCCGACTTAATGCTTACATATACCTACATACTACACACATGGTTGACGTCGTATTAAAGTATGGCGGGGCGATGGGGTCTGTGGTCTGTGCGCGGCGGCCAAGATATCACGTGATTACTTAGCGAACATAACTATGTATATATATATATGTATTTAATGGGTTATTGATCGTGCGAAATCACTAACTTATTTTATTTTTGTGTGTGTGTGGATTTTTCTTAAAAAGGTATTAACGTGAGTAGGATCATTGTTGTAAAACCAGTTCTACCATTTATAACACGTGAAGTATCTAAAATTAACTTCATGTAAATATATTTTAATTAGCTAAGTATAATTTGGGAATCCCATGACTCAAAAACTGCAAATTAAAAAATTCAAGAGGTAAAGTTGAAGCCGGAACAAAAACCCAGATGCTAATTTCGGTTATGTGATTTTTTAATGAAAATCATGGTGTGGGACGGCTTTAAGATTTTCTAATGTATTAACATTGTGTCTACAAAAATATCTCACGTATACTGCCATCATTAATTAAGCTTACGTTTATTTTAGTTTATACATATCGATGGCCCCACAGAATAAACGTGCAAGTGAAAAACATGAATTGTTCAGGAAAAAATAAAAACGTTTGAGCTTGAATAACTGTTATTTAAAAGTAAATTGGGTTAAGTATTGTATATCAAATTAAAGATATAAAAAAAACTCATTACATTACATTTTTTATTTATTTTTTAATCCATCGGTTTTCCGGAAAATTATGAAAAACCATTTAATTTTTTTATTCTCGTAAAATTTGTATGACTAGATAGCAGTAAATTGTCATTATACGTTTATTCGTGTAAAATGTCAAGCGAACAAAACTTATAATTTTATATTATACTATTATTCGGCGTAAATTAAGTTTTTTTTATACCCAGTAATAGGCATTAGCACGGTTGTTTACAGTAACTTACTCTATTTTTTGATTGCTGTAAAGATAGAATGCATGTATATCAGGGTTTATAAGATCGACTCCATTTATTTTTTTTTTTTTTTTTTTATTTATTTGGGACAAAAAACAGTTACATGTTACATTTTAACAAAAGATATATAAATAATACATTAACAAACATATAACCCACACTATTGTCCACGGATTAAAAATACGTTAAAAAAGGACCGAAAGTGACAGACGAATACACAAGTAATATAAATTGTTCAACACCCAAGATGACCGTTACCTACACTAACAGATAGATAATAGGCAACTCAATCATCCTAGGGGTTCAGTAATGAAACGACTATTTTTTTAAATTTAGGTTGAGATAGCGCGAAAATATCTATGTCAATACAGTGTGAATTAAATGTAACCACCAGGCGGCGCGTAGGTGCCCGTTCCCCAGCGTTTGTCCTGCACTTACACGTGTGAAACAAACGCGGAACGCGCACCTCGCGCCGCATTACTGTCCTAGGTACCACATAGCACAACTTATTTGTAAGATCAGTACAGTCAAACTTATTGTTACATATACCATGAAGCATCATTACCATAAGCAATTTACGTCTAGACTCTAAACTTAACATATTATAATGATTTAATAAATCAGCGTAATTTAATCTGGTGCGATAACACTTGTAGTGCGTACTACGTAAAAATTTCTTTTGAACCATTTCAATAAATTTGTTATATTTATCATAGAAAGGGTTCCAAATTGGGACAGCGTACTCTAATTGAGATCTAACTAAAGTCTTATAGAGGAATATGAAAGTAGAGGGTTTTTTAAAGTCGTTAGAAGATCTCATGACGAAACCATACATCCGATAAGCTGAGTTTACAATATTATCGATATGTGTGTCCAGGTGTAATTTGGAGTCGAGTAACACACCTAGATCACGTGTGGACTCGACTTTATTTAAAGCAATGCCATTTAGAGAGTAGGGAAAATTAACACTGGTTTTATTTTTAGTAAAAGAAATGGTAAGACATTTTTGCAGATTGAGGTGAAGTTTATTAACCAGACAGTAGTTACTAAGTCTGTTGAGGTCCTCTTGAAGTGACAAGCAGTCTTGAGTGCTGCTGCAGGATTTATAAATTTTTATATCATCCGCATACAGTAGGACATGAGAGTTAATAACACAAGATTTGATATCATTAATAAAGAGTATGAAAAGCAGAGGACCCAGTACCGACCCCTGTGGCACGCCTGATGCAACAAAGTTATTGCAATCCGACTCGAAACCATTAATGACGACTTTCTGGGTTCTGTTGTGAATGTAAGAAGCAAACCAACGCATTAAATTTCCTCTAATTCCGTTAAAAGCAATTTTATCCATAAGTATTTTATGGTCCACCTTGTCGAAAGCTTTTCGAAAGTCTGTGTATACAGCGTCTACCTGAACACGGTTATCCATGTGCTCAAATAGGAAGTCTGCAAAGATCATAAGGTTTGTAGTGGTAGACCGGCATTTCATGAAACCATGTTGTTCAGGTATGATAATGCGACGTATAAAGGGAAATATTGAACTATGAACAAGACTTTCGAAAAGCTTGGACAAGGTAGATAGTATTGAAATAGGACGGTAATTTTCAATATTGCTTCTATCGCCACTTTTATAAATGGGGGTAATAAAAGCACGCTTCCATGCATCAGGAAAAGTACCATAACATAAGCATTTGTTGAATAAGATGTGAAGGGGGAGACAAATGTTATCTGCTGTTTTATTTAAGAAACTGGGTGGCAAGCCATCCGGTCCAGATCCCTTGGTGACGTCTAAGGATTCAAGTGATTTGCATATTTTATCCATGCTAAGATAAATATCTGAAAGGGAGTTACATTCGTCACTAAAGAGGTTTGAAGGTTGCCAGGTTTCTGGGGCGAAATTGGAAGATTCATAAACCGAATTGAAAAAAGATGAGAAAAGATTACAAATTGTTTTCGGGCAGTTAGAAGAAGTATCTTTATAATACATTGCAGCTGGAATACCAGTTTTCTTCTTACGGTTAGATATATAAGACCAAAAATACTTAACATTACGTGGTATGCTGTCTTCAACAGAATTTATATATTTGTTAAAACACTTGACGCATTCTAATTTAAAGCACCGACGATGGTTTGAAAAGTCTTCATAGTCCGATAAATTACGATATTTTTTCCATTTAATCCAAGCACGCTCCTTTTTCTTGAAAATGTTGATAAGTGTTTCGTTAAACCAAATAGGAAACCGAGAAGATCTAGCCCGTGTATAAGGTACGTATGATCGAATTAGTCCATATACGAGATCGTAAAAGGTGTCAACCGCTTGTTCCGGGGACAACGGGCTGAGCACATTTTCCCACTTTATTTGTCTAAGTTTGTCGTTAATCATATCATAGTTTGCCTTAAGATAGTTGTATTTCTTGTTATTATGACGTTTCATATGTGTAAACGATGTTTCTAACGACGTAAAGACGGAAAAAGGAGGGTGATGGCTATCTGGGGGTAGAAGTTCCACGCCCGACTGTATTTGACATTCGACATTAGAAATGAATAAGTCAAGAATGCGACCTAGATTATTTTTCGTTACATTATATTGCGAAGCATTGATAGTAGACATAAAATTAGTTAAACATCGACTTATACCGCCAGCAGGCTGCGCAAGTACTCGGCCGTCGCAGTTTAACCAATCAATATCAGGTATATTGAAATCCCCTCCTAGGTAGAATGCTTCAGTGCACGGGTCATTGAGTAAGTTTTGCAACATGTCAAAGTGGGCAATGTACAAGTGTTCATGTGTGCGAGGAGGTATGTATGTAGCACAGATAATGTGGCGTGTGCTAGCGCGCGAGGCAGGTAGCTGGATCACAACGTATTCAATACCCGCGTAAGCAGGTCGCGTCGATAGTCTCATAGGCCGCAGCTCACGGAGCACTGCTATAAGAACTCCCCCACCATCCCGTTTGTTTGTCGCAATACGATCTCTGTCGTCCCTAAACACAATATATCGGTCGTCTATAAACTCGCTGTCGGCGATATTTGGAGTAAGCCATGTTTCGGATAGTATGATTACGTCAAAAGAAAACGACAAAATGTTCATAAACAAAGTGTGTTGTTTAGTGCGAATTCCTCTACAATTTTGACAGTAAATAGATATGCTGTTTGAGTGCATTATTACAGAATGAAGTTTATTTCAAAAGTATTAGTCGAGTGGTGTATTTTTATTATGTAGAAACGAGTGGATAGTTGAAGAATAACAGTTACAATGTTTACATAGGTAGTATTCACATAGACAGTAGGCAATCTTGATGGTATTGTGTGACGTATAAAAAAATAAATAATAACAACAGGCATCAGCTGTATATTAGTCGTTTTAAGTGACAGTGAAGTTTTATAAACATAATTGAAATAATAGTTACATATCGGCATGTTATAACAAAGAAATTTTATTACGTGACATAGAAAAAAGGTATAAAGGTGACACAAAAAGACATATCCGCCAATCTGCAAGAACTTAGAATAGCTTAGAAAAAACAGGTAGATATAGATTGCTGGACAAGAACTATAGAATAAGGAATTGTTACTGCAGATTTTGTTAGCACTGAGAAATCCTATAAGTATAGTTAAAATAACATTCGTTATTATTAAACCCTCATACCTACTACATAAAGCATTCACAGACCAACATAAACAATTCGGAAGATTTATAATAAATAGATGATCAGTAGGAAATAATGTATTATACTTAATGTTTTTGTTTACCCTGCGAAATTTTACTAATATCGTTGAAGCAACGCACGGCAAAGGTTTTCGAGTTGTCGGTTTCCTTAACAAGTATAGTGGCGTTTTTAATCCAAACATATTTGAAGTTATGTTTTTTGGCCATATCACGGCATTCACGAAACATATTTTTGTTGTACAGCGTAAGGTGTTCATTAATATAGATGTTTTGAGAAGTACCTGTAATTCCAATACCGTCAGTTTTTAGATTTCTGTTCAAACGAAAAGCGCTTAAAACATTATTACGAAATACACGAGATGCGAACTTTACTATAATGTTCTTGGGTCGGCCACTATCTTGACTGCGAGCAGGAGGAACACGATGGACTGCCATGATGTCCTGATGGGAAATAGGACAATTAATAGCAGCACCAATGGTTCCAAGCATATTAAGCAAATCTTCATCGCGTCTTTCGGGTACATTGCAGATTTCAATGTTGTTAAGCCGAGCTTGTTGCTCCAACACCTCCATTTTTAGCTCGAGGTTGGACAATTGCTCACTTATTGCATTGAATGATGACGTGCGATTATCAATTTGATCCACACGTTTCTGGAGATCATCATGTTGCTCAGAGTGGAATTGAAGGGAATGCTCCAAGTTCAGTATTTGTTGTTTGAAGGTAGAATGTTCCAATCTCAACGAATTTATGTCGTTTTTTATATCAATTGAGGTTTCTCTAAGAATATCCAAGTCAGCCTTGATGGTGCTCACGATGTTTTCCTGTATATGAGTAAGCTTGCCGTCAAGTTCGCGCCGAAAATCCTTTAGTGCGTTTGCAATGTCACGAGTTGCCGATGAATGAGAGGCACAAACAGTTGATGAACAGTCACATTCAGGTTGTTTTCTTTTGCGCACCGTTACACAGGGGTCTTGAGAGACAACGGCACTGGGTAAATCAGGGTTCGATACCGTTTTATTAGGAGATCGAAGCATTGTTCGGCTTATCACTTAAATTTAACCTCACTTCACTAGAATATGGACCTTAAATGCACTATCTAAGGTATGTTTTACTTGGAAAGTTATGATACTGATGTTAGTTACACTAATTAGTTATTGTAGCTTATGACACGTCCACCGTCAATCGCTCCGTGTGAGAGTGTATACACTGTTGTTATTGCATAGAATTATAATGTAATTTGCTTTACTTTATCAATTATACAGTAAGAAGGTGAAATAAAAGAAAAATATAATAAATAACTATCTATCTATCTACATGCATACAAAATAAAGAACTAATGATAATGTAAAATTGAGTTCAAACCTAGCTATTAACTTGAACTTATAACAAAAAAAATAATGAACCATATTGTAATTTGAAATACTTGAGATTAAGTGCCCCCGTTACAGTAATTGGTTACAAAGATCTATGTAAGTACGTACCTTAAGTGTTCAGGATCTTCTGTAGGTTCTCCTCACTACCCTCGTAATTCGTTTTCACGAGAGAATTTTCCTTATATTATTCACTCCAGTAAATTTTGTAGCTATTTATGTCATGTATGTCAAAGATTTTGAGTTACCCAAGGCACACAGCACTGACTGTTCGGAAGTTATGTGCTTATTTATCACATGCTCAAACAGTGAAGGAAAACATCGCGATGAAACCAGCATGTTTGACAGGTTTCTTCGATGGGGTGTGAAGTCTAAGCCAACCCGCAGTAGACTAGCGCAGTGGACTATAGCCTAATCTCTCTAACATAAGAGGAGACCCGTACCTAGCGTGGAGAACAATAATGGGTACATGATTAATGTCCTTTAACCAATTCTTCTATTTTATGAGTTCCTTGAAATCTATAAAGATCATTATCTATCATCTGTTTTATTTGGTATTTGTACTCAGTAACTGTGTAATTTTCTATCAAGCAATTCATTTGATCGGTCGTATATTAGTATGTAAGATGCTGCTCTCAGTCTCCTCTCACATAGTTTTAGGTCTTCCTCTGTTATCTTTTACATAGTTCTCATTTCCTTCTTCAACTTCCAAATAGCGGTATGTATATTTAATACTTGCTGTGTAATTTAAGAATATGGTTATGCAAATTTTAATATCCAACTCGGTATCTATTTCTTTATTTATCTTTTCACAACATTTTAATTTGCAGTTACAAGACGATTTCTGTGTGTTTTATAAATACACGGTATTTATAAAACACCCGTTCACCGTACTCGTAGTCGTATTGTTTTTTTTTCAATATTGAAGACTGAGGGAAGAGGGGAGTACATAGAGAACTTACAAGATGTGAACATTTTGTTATAAATTATTGCTTGCTTTGCTTTAAAGGATAGACATAATAAATAAGGGCGAACGTGTCAGAAATCAGTATAATTATAATTATCTGTGGAAAATTTCACGCACAGCTTTTAGACAAAGAACTAATTTTCGAGCACATCGCAGAAACATTTGTCCTGGGTGGAAATCGAACCTAAGACCTCCGGTTTCGCATTCATCGCATTATTAACTACTAAACCAATTAGCCAGTTAATACCCTTATATTTCGCCGAATAAAAGTATTCAATGTTTTCACAAACAAGAATACTGTCACTTCAATCATATCATCTAAATAGAACAAATAATCAGTAAAATACCTGTGTAGTCACAATTGGATTGAACGGATCGTTGATCGTCGTTACTATGCATTAACTTAAACTAATGTGATGAAAATATATATAGTAATAAATAAATAAAGTATTTTGATCACTTTAGTTTATTTGAACAGTCCGATTAAATACTGTAAGGGACAATGCAATACCTTTTTTTTCAGTAAAAAATATATTTAATCTTTCATCGTATAATATGAAACATTAGGAATAAAAACTGCATGCAATATTACACGAATAAACGTGTAAGTAGCCATTACACAAACGCACAAGTCGTCTCAAACGTTTACTTGTTGTAACATGTTTATTCTTGTGCCCTCGGGGACCTAAAAAGCATTTAATGATAGCATATACTATTATATTTGTGATATTAATTGCTTATTTTTCCGTAGAATAAAGGAATCAAGTGATATAACAAGCGTATTTTCGGTCAAAACATAAAAAAAAAAATTTTTTGGGTAAGAGCTCTTGCACGTTTATTCTGTGGGGCCATCGATATATGCTGTTAGTGTTAAGATACATATATTTAATGTAAGAATTAAGTGCTACACCCTTACAGGGTCTATGTATGTTTAAGGTAACAATTTTTTAAGTTTGTTCTCTGTAAACTACATGGTGCAATAAATAAATAAATGTTTAAAGCCTAAAAGGTATATTACTATATCTTTGTGACACGCAGACACATTTTACTTACTAGTCATCAAAGCCGTACACAGATAATTTCAATGGACAAAATTTCTATATTGCCTGAGATTTAAAGTAAAAAAAAAATATATGTTAAAGTTATCGGTTTGAAATGACACGTCCAGGGTCTTCACGATAACGTCTAGATACCGTTTAGTAGGTACATGCCTCGGTACTTTTTCAGTTCTTATGTAATAGATTCTTCTTAGAAAAATAAATTAGTATAGAAATAAAATAAAAAACCTGACAATGTAAAAAGTAAAAAAAAAGTGATTAAACAGTTTGATTTCTATATTAATTTATTTTATTTGACACTTTTTAGTTAGGGTCAGTAACTTAAAAACGATTTTCAAATACCTATTCAATGATACCCTACACTTGAGATAGTTCGTCGATTTTAATATATTTCTTTTTCACATTATGGCGTCCAAAAGCGGATTTTCCCAATTTTTTTTATAGCCTATGTCATTCCCGCTCTGTCAAAATAAATCTAACTACACCCCATATGTTAAAATCCATCATGCCGCATACATACATTCGAAAAATATAACCCTCCTTCTGACGCAGTCGGGTAAAAACACCCACGTATGTATCTCCATACATATACGTATTATGCATTACAGAGAAGCGTGCTGCGCTTGTGATTTCTGGATCATGATAGAAGAGTGGAAACAATGAAATACTTAGCCATACGTACTACTTTTAGTAGGTGTTTATATAGAGAAGGTCATGCCTGCTGCACGCAACCGTCAGTAGTAATTAGAAGTGTTCAAATCCGTTATATTATAAAAGCGCGCTATAGACTCTACCGAATAACTAGCGCTATATTTTATACAGTAGCGTAGAGTGGGGGGGTAGGGGGGTAGGGGCAAATGGGGCCATGGCCCCGGGTGGCATATGAAAGGGGGCCATGGCCCCGGGTAGCATATGAAAGGGCGCGGTCAAGTGCCACGTCGTTTTTATACTACTAGAAAAGGGGGCGGCAAATTTCCAGGCGGCCCCGGGCGGCAAATATCCACGCTACGCCACTGATTTTATACCTTGTGTAAAACGGCCTCATTGTTCAGCTCACTGTAAAGCTGTTATGGTGTTTTGATCTTATTCCCCGAGTTTATTTCGGTATTTCGCGTCAGATGTCGTCAGTTCGGAACATTGGAAAAGTTATATTTATGGGATTAAAATATCGTTTCATCTCATTGGGGTTTTCTTTTAATTTCTCAATAGCAGCAGTTTGTTTTTGTGTCCGTTGGATTTTTAATGACTCGTCCCCTATTACATGGGACCTAAAACATACCGGTGAAATGGGTGTGTATAATTAGTACACTTCTGCCTAACCTTCCGGGGACGACAGTCGTGATGGTATGTTATGTTTAATTTCATATCATTTAATTATTGTTTTAACAGATATGATGATAATGATATTTCTTAAACGCACACCAGTTTCAAGTTTAATACATACAATACTGAGTGTTCAATTAAGATTATTATCTATTAACAAGTGATTTGAGTATATTGACCTCAGTTAACTTCGTTGTTTGTACTTAAGTAACATCAGCGGGAATTCCCCGTAACCTTGTATTGTGATTGTGACTTACAATTTCAAGTTAATTTAGAGTTTACAAGTAGTTTAAAAGTTAGTTAATTGTTTTTCTACAGATAATGTAGAAATCTAGGGTTTGGGCTATATCCATATCCTTTTTTTTAATCTTTACTTCCATACTTAATATTATAAATGCGACAGTGTGTCTGTCTGTCTGTCTGTGTGTTACCTCTTCTCGCTTTAACCGCTGAACCGATTTAAATGAAATTTGGTATAGAGATAGTTTGAGTCCCGGAGAAGGACATAGGATAGTTTTGATCCCGGAAATCATCCCTTAAAAGGGAGAAAAGGGGGGTGGAAATAAAATTACTAAAATTACGCAGACGAAGTCGCGGGCAAAAGCTAGTATAGTATATTTGGGTAGGTATATTGTACTGGTATTTGTATATGTAGGCATTTCATAATACAACCTGACCTGGGAATTGAATTTAGGATATCTTAGTTAGCATCTGGTCCTCGCGATCGCCAAAACCAAAGACGAAGATAATGAAAAGACTGATAAATCGTTTTTTGCTCCTACTTCGATTTAAATACTGTTATTTAAGAACATAAATTATGCAAGGTGAACGTCTTTTTAAGTAAGTCGTAAGTTTATATATACCTACCTAGCTCCATCAATAATCGACGAATAGGCACGTGTCTAACTGACCATAGAATATTTATGCATAACAGTAATGATGTATTATTATACATACATAAATACACTCACGCCTTTTCGCATGAGGGTTGGTAGAAACCACAGAATGCCACGCGCTACGGTCCCTGCATACAACTTTTGCCTCGTCCACATTCATACATCTCGTCCTGCACGCGCGCCGCCGCGCCGGTTACGAGTACTGCGCACCTTTTTGAAGGAGTTCACCTTAGGTCGGTATATGTCCTTCTGTGGCGCCCCCTCCCGGCGTTTCTACTGACATTCGCCTTATATAAATTCGTTTTGTCAATTGCCTATCATTCATCCTCTCAACATGCACAAACCATCGCAGTACATTCTTCTCATTATTATACATATTTTTATTTAACAACACTTTAAACTATCGTTGTTATCATCATCATAATCCCATTTATTGCCCCACTGCTGGGAATACGTCTTTCAAATATATTAATTCTAAAATCTGTTTTTTTACACACATGCTTGTTTAAAATCGCGCGACGGGTTTCAAGCTTAAAACTAGAAAGTCCTCACTGACTGTTTGCACGAGTTTGTGGACCAGTCAGCTGTTACGTTACTCTACCAATTAATATTCATCACCATAAAGGATTAGTATATATAAAGTGCCGCCCGGGGCCGTCTGGAAATTTGCAGCCCCTTTTCTAGTACTATAAAAAAGACGTGGCACTTGATACCGCCCCCTTTCGTATGCCGCCCGGGGCCATGCCCCACTTTGTCCTCCCCCCCACGTTACGCTACTGATTTTGGGAAATATTGGTTTTTATTTGGCAAATTAGTAGTTGGATTATACAATTATATTTGGAAAATCTTCTTTATTTATCTGTTCTAAAAATTGTTAGCTACTAAAGCCACTTTCTAAATAAAACCTTAATACTCTATTTGGGAGACATCACGGTGCGTACAAACTTAGTAACATGTTACATAACACGTTAATGTTACGTTACGTCGTGTTATAAAACATATGTTACTAAGTTTGTACGCACCGTTACGCGTCAGTTTGGGGCCAAGCCGTTTTACTGTATCTGTCAATATGAGACCCAAACTCTCCCAAAGACAATTTGTTTGAACTGCCTGTTTTCTGAATATGCTATCTACAGGCGAAGGTTCGAATACCTTGAATATTTAACAAAAAGTTACCTACTTATTCAAGGAAATACAAGTATAAACGTAAACAATATACAGTCGGTCCGTGACCGAAGTCTTTTAACTCGATGTGAATTTATTTTACAAACAAAAGGTTTTGTTAAATTCAAAAACACTTAAAATAATTGTTGTAAGACATTAAAATAATATGGCGATTTGTGAAGTGACTTTTAAATACTAATTAGTTTGGATTTTTCGTAAGTAATGTTACCGTGAATTAGGCACGGCAATCGGAAACACCAAAGGCGGAGAAAAATGGTGCACAGATATTAAATTTTTGAGTTCTCTGCTTGACCAAAGAAAATCCTTGTAGGGCCTTTGTATTCTCTGTGGTGTCAAGAATTCTATATAGGTTCTCATAGAATTCTTGACAGAATCATATATTCTATGAGAACCTATATCTTATCGTGTTCCTCTTGTCTATCTTCCATATGGAAGATAGACAAGAGGAACACGATAGGGACACTGACCATCATCATCATATCAATCAGCCACTGACGGCCACTGCTGGACATAGGCCTTCCCCAAGGACGCAGATAGGTCGTGGGCAATTCTGAGGCATAAGAACTTATTTACTCGACTGTGAGAATGAGGTATTTAACTTCTATAGGTACTAATAAAAACACACAAGATTTTCCATAATCTGGTTATTATTATGGTATTTCTAAACTATTCCATAAATGTTCCGCAGTCAAGTCTTTGGTCTGTATACGATCTAATAACTCATTTGATTACGTTTAAAATATTGAATATGTTTTTACTTCGATTTAGTATTTAAAATTATTTTCTATTTTGATGAAGAGGTGATTTGTGCTAGTTTGCTTATTCACAGTGTTTAATATAGAAAGCTAATTCTGTATAGATTCTTTTATATTATGATCAGACAGAAAGGTGTTGTGGAGGTGTTCGTTGCCTGATATTGTCGATGAATACAATTGAATGTGGCCGACTTTGAATAAATTATATTTTGATTTAGACTTAACTGTTATTTTTTTGTGTTACGTTTGTGTAATTCGATCATCGTTTAGTGCCCCATGTCCGTGCCGTGCACGGTTTCTCTCTTCTCCCTCTTTTTTCTCTCATTTGAGAGAGATTTAACTATAGTCCACGACGCTAATCTAGTGCGGGTTGACAATTTTCATACTCCAAGAAAATCTCTCAGGCATGCAGGTTTCCTTACAATGTTTTCCTTTACCGTTCGAGCATGTGATAAATACGCAGGTCAGGACACAAGGCTAGGTTACTATAGGCTAATATTTCTCAAATGAATGGACGCCCGTGCCCAGCAGTGAATCAGCAAATGGTATGATGATGACGATGATCCTCATAGTTTCGGAATTGGCCGTAAAGGAATCTGTTAAAAACTTAACCAGTATATAAGATACGAACGTTCTTTATATTATATATTCTAAACATATTAACATAACTACTTTCTAGCACTCGTAAGGCCGCCGACAAACGAGTATAACCTGTACATTTTAGCTTTTAGAACGGACACTGTGTAAACGTATCGTTTGCTAATTTCCTACGTTGACACCAATCCTGTTTCTATTATAAAGTTATTTTAATGTGAATTTATGCTTTAGATTTCTCTGTTGGATTGTGGCTGTTATTTTTATACTCCACGACTCGTTTAGCGCAGTGCTTTTTTAACCGATCGGCTTGTGCGTTACGGGTTGCGGGTTAGATCTCCGCACAGAGCAAATATTGTACGATCTACTGGCACCTATGTACCTACCTAGTTTTTTCGGGTCTGGCCGTTTGTGTATGTGAAAATTTATGTTTGTAAACGCACAACACAGGAGAAAATACTAGTGTAAGGCAACAAAATTTCAAAAATAATTGTCAGAACCGCACGAAGCAAATATTTCGGTTTTAAACATGGTTTATTTCTTAAAGAACACTTAACACAGATTATATACTTATAGAGAAAATTAATTATCATTTTTGAATGTCTATTGCATGGTGCTGCAGTAATTTAAGGTATAAGGAAATGTGATACATACTTTTATAATATAGCAGTTGCAGTATTTGTACGGTCTAAATACAGGTACTTCGTAAACACCCACGACTCAGGAAAAAATTGAAGTGTAGATTTTTTTTTATAAAACCAGTTTTTATAACATCAGTTTTTTAAATGCGTATTAAGGCTGATTTCTGTGGCAAAGGTTCGAATTGCGGTAGGAATAAATGTTTGTGTGATAAGAATGGACATTTGCATATCTAATTAAAACTTCCTTTTTGCGGATACTTTACATTATCTGTGGTCTGCCCGTGACCGCAAAAAGTAGTTTTATTTGAATGTCTGATATTGGCGTAGGTGTAAGAATTTAATACAATTATAAATAAATATAGTATCTACCAACTAATATTTATTTATTAATCAACACATAGCTTGGATTTAGATTATGTTGGGTAAAAATAAATGAAATTAAAGTAGGGTCTTCATATTATTATTCGCTATTGTTATAATTTACGAGAAAATTAATAGATGATATTTTTAGTGTTGGGTTGGACCCGAGCCGACAAAGGAATTAATTCGACTAAATATTAAAAAAAAAACATTTCGTTTTTTTATTCGACACTTCATCGAATATACGGAATTCAAATTGATATAATATGCAAAATTTTATTATATGCCAATTTTTACGATCGAATACGAATCTGTTCTAGAAGTAAGTTATGCTGAGCCATTCAGGAGGTTGATGCTGACGCTGACCAACTAGTGTTACAGACAACTAATTATAATAATAAATAATAATAATTTATGCCGAAATTATGACACAGCGCCATCTATTTCCTACTACTAGATACTAGATGAGTACATTACATGTATGTATACTTTTTTTAGTAAATACATACATATATATCTTAATGACAACAGTGGAACTTATTTCGACAATTCAAAAGTACCTGTAATACTAGTCTAATTACTACTAAGATACAAAATATTATGTTGATGCTAATCACACAAACACTGTCTCTACCGGAATTCAGCCGCTTAATCACAAGTGGTAGGTAACCGTAGTTTATAGAGGTCTGCTTGTCACTCCCTTTAAGAGAAACCCAAAAATTTATAATGAATAAATATAGATAAATATTCCTGGACATTATGACACAGCGCCATCTAGTTCCGAGTTAAGCAACGAGGCTTGTGTTACGGATACTAGTTGGTTGATACACTACATATACATATGTCATATATCGAAGAGTTGAAATGGTTCAGTCTGTCACTTTTTCATATGTACGTTTAGTAGCATTTTTTGTCCTCAATCAAGTAATTACTAGTGAGGTTCTTTAATTTATCTCACGTGTCTAAACACGTGATACGCTAAAAGTTTAGCGTGTGATTCTAAGCAAGTAATTATGATCATTTAATTGTATAGGTAGGTAGGCCATTTTATGCCGAATGGGTTATAAGATCTTATGATAATTCATGGACACACACCAGTACTTTTATGACTAGGTACATCATTGTATGTATATTAGTATATTTACTAAAATACTAATACAAAGAGTAAACTTTAACATACTTGGTACATACATACATACACTCACGCCTTTTTTCCATGGGGGTAGGCAGAAACTACAGAATGCCACGCGCTACGGTCCCTGCATACCACTCTTGCCTCGTCCACTTTCATACATCTCGTCATGCACGCGCGCCGGTTACGAGTACTGCGCTTTATTAAAAACTAGCTGACCCGGCGAACTTCGTACCGTCTTACAGTCAATGAATATTATCTTTTAGCTGAAACTAAATTAATATTTAATAACGCAATAAAATGAACACAAAAAATGCATCAATAGTTTATTAGGATATAAAAACAATAAAATTACAAAAATCAAGTATTGCGATGTTAAAGTCATCCACACGAAGTGGATCTACTTCTTTTAGAAACCGAAATTAAAAAACTACGCATCATCATTATCATCCTATTAGCCGTTAGACATCCACTGCTGGATATAGGTTTCCCCCAAGGATCGCCACGACGAACGATCCAACGCCATCCACATCCAACGTATTCCAGCAACCTTTACCAGGTCATCGGCCCACCTTGACTACCTTCCAATACGTGGTCGCCACTCGATAATCTTTAAGCCCCAACGGTCGGCTGAGTGGCACAACTATGTATGTTGAAATGAAAACTATGATATCGATACTCACTCTTCAATGGATTTTTAATTTTGACATTGCAGTGATAATTATCGTATCATTGCCAGAACATGAGTAACGGTTCATATAAATGGTGTTTAATTAATTAATGCAGTTGCCGAGTATCGCGACGTGTAAGCACAATATCTTGTCTTTCCAAGTTTTTAACAACTATCAGGATTGCAGCGGGTCTTGTATCCGCCCTGATCGCATTTTGATATACGCTTCACAGTAGTGTACAGATGACAGTCATAGAAATGACAGTTATGTCAGTTTTCTTCGTTTTCTTTTCTAATGTAAACTGCTAAGGTTACAACGAAAGCGGTAATATACCTAGTCGTTACGATTTTTAAACTAAAAATCGTTTTTAATGTTTTATGGCTGTCAAACGGAATAAATAGTATCCTATGTGCGTTTCCTGGCTCTAAGCTACCTCCTCACCAATTTTCAGCCATATTGGTAAAGCCGTTCTTGAGTTATAAATAGTGTAACTAACACGACTTTCTTTTATATATTAAAAATAAGTTCGATGGTCAAAAATTATGCGTTCATAAATACATATTATTCGATATTTTCTTTCACAGCGTCATCTATTATATACATATAATCATATTAGATAGTTGATACATTACATATTATATCCTACTAATATTATAAACGTGAAAGTTTGTATGTATGGATGTATGGATGGATGTTTGTTACTCTTTCACGCAAAAACCGCTTAACAGATTTGGGTGAAATTTTGCTTACACATACATACATACTTTATTACCTAGATTAACACATAGGCTACTTTTTATTTTTTTCAAATTCAAATTCAAATTCAAATATTTTTATTTCAAGTAGACCAATATTACAGGTTCTTTCGAAATGTCAACACTAGTTGCACGGTTCCAAAAAGTAGGTCTTATGGAGAAGAACCGGCAAGAAACTCCATAGATACTCTTTTAAATAATTCGTTATATTTACAATTTTCGTTTTTAATATTAATATGAGAATAATGCAGTCTGATGTGAAACGCATGAGTTATTCACTAGCACTAAAAAAATAAAATAAAATAATTATAATATAAAACCCGGATGCCATGACATGTATAAGCCGACCAGCCCCAACTGACAGCACCCGTTCACGAGCATGACGTGTGTATCAGCGTCGCTCTACTCAACCATGATATAGGGAATAAAGGGACCCGACACACAACGCCACCATCAGCAGGACATTTGAGAGAGCATGACAAGCCCAGACTGCCTGGCCAAAATGTCTACCAGTAGGTATGCATTTTTCATTTCGCAAAGCAACATCGAAGCTAACATTAATCTCATATTTTACAGGAAATTTTACAAAATCTAAAACAAAATTTTGAAATAAAATAAAACTATTGTAACTAAAGTTACATGCATGTCAGTTAAAAGTGTATAAATTAAAATAATAAAATGTCAAGATAATAAAATCATAATTGTGCAAATTTCGAAATTATAAATGATAAAAATATTATGTCAAGAATATAATAATAATCATAAACATGTTTTGATAGCCCGTTTCATCAGAACTATTCAATCCCAAGCACTATTATCATCCATGTAGTCTTTCAACGTATAATAACCTTGAGAACAAAGTCTCCGTTTAATAATAGATTTAAATTTGCTTAGACTTAATTTTTGATAATGTGTTGGAATTTTGTTGTACAAGCGTATGCATTGACATTTAAATGAGTTTATTTAGTATGCCGACATAGTATTATCAATATAGTATACGTACCTACCATAAAAAATTCATGCTACGTTTTTTGCACGCCATGAACCGACTTTAATTAACCTTTGTATGTACTTTGTACTCTGTGTAGTTTGGTAGAACTTGAGTGACGGGTATAGTTTTTATCGCAATTTAGAATTACAATATTTTTTTATTGCAAACCGGTATCTGAACCAAGGACATGCGTCGCCGGGTCTTCTTGTGATATAAAGAGGACGGCAAAGACTGAAACGCTTGTCAACACTTTTAGAATAGAATAAATAAAAGAAAACAAACTAACTACAAAGTATAGGGGGTGGAGAAAGATCGTTCAGAGAAAGATGGAACAGGGATTTCTTTTTAGGTTCCGTACCCAAAGGGTAAAAACGGGACCCTATATATAAGACTTCGCTGTCTGTCCGTCGGTCTGTCACCAGGCTGTATCTCAAGAACCGCGATAGCTAGACAGTTGAAATTTTCACAAATATGTATTTCCGTGGCCGCTATAATAACAAATACTAAAAACAATATACCATTTATATTTAAGGGGGGCCTCCCATACAAAAAACATAATTTTTTTTTTGCAAAATTTTTTACGGAACGCACTTGGCCGGATTTTTTATACCACGAAGGTGGCAAACAAACTTAAGACCCACCTGATGGTAAGCGGGTACCGTACGCCATGGACGTTTGCAACGCCAGAAGTGTCGCTCGCACGTTGCCAACCCTGCAGATTCCCACGAAACAGGAAATCTGATCTACACAGTTAACAACGCGGGATACCCCTTCCTTCTGTATACAAGTATGCGACTTGAACTCGAATTACCATACCTTGTATGTAAGTATACCGTTGTTTGCTTTCATGTAAATATGTGCAGTTGTTTCACTTCAGTGGCGTGAAATGATATAACATGTATATGCGTCGACCCATTTAGCTCAGCGGTAGTTAACGCTGCCTGCTGTGCTATGGTATCCGAGTCATGGATGTATCTATGTATAATATGTATGTATTTACAAAAAATAAGTATATATATAGTATATCAAACATTTAGTATCTGTAACATAAGCCTCGTGGCTTACCACGGAACTAGATGGCGCTGTGTAATAATGTCCGGAAATATTATTTATGTATGTCACCATATTATTGTGTGGATCTAAGTTAGATCTATGTAGATAAAGCGGTACTTCGTAATATAACTATTAACTATTTTGTGATGTAACTCTTTGTGCCAATGCATGTGTCCTTTATACCTATGACAAAATATACCCTTTCTACCAATACTAAGTGTACTTTTCGTACAATAAACAAGTGATTGAATGAATGAATGATTGTTTATTTCTGTAAATAGATCTATTTAAAGACACTTTTACAAGTCATGCAATATTTTTGTAGTACGTAACTAGTTGGCATCGGCATTTCCTAACTGACGACCTCTGAGAAGTAATGCCGAAACAAACACAGAGAATCATGGTCTCTTTTAAAGTCCAAACATTTTGGTTGCAATATGTGACGATGTAGGTTAAAGTCTGAGATGGCCTTTTGAAGAAAGCACCAGTGCAGCTTTGAGTTGACCTGTCCATACTGACAGTACGCATACGTCGGTCATCATTTAGCTCAACCATTATTGAGGGAGCTTAACGACCCGACGCAGGTCAATGCAAGATCAGTGGGACATTTGCGTAGGCCATTTCGAAATCCCAAAGCCGCCAGACATTAGTTTGTAAACGTATGTTTATCTACCTACAAAGTGCTCACATTCACATAGATATGTATATTACTAACAATAAATAATATCAGTACATAAAAATCACAATGATGTCAAATATAAAATGATTATATCACAAGTACTAAACTATCAGAAAAAAAAACTGAAAAGTGCCGTTTCTGGTTACGAGAGCCGATGTGTTGAGCCATTGTGTTGAAAGGATTGGTCAGCCTAGACACTGCGTTACCCTGCCCAGCTGCTTCGAGGGTGCACCGCGGGGAGGCTCCGTTCATGCACCCTTTTTCATGCACAAAAGCCTTTCAATGTAATGGGCAGTTGAGATAAGAATAAGTATTTATGTATTTAATTTACTTTGTTTCATTGAAGTGGCCTCTTATTATTGAAACATTGTTTAGCCATTGACATGATAAGAAAAAGAAAAAAATCTGATGGTAAATATCATTAGGAAGCTTCCATGCCTGAGGTGTTTTCTTGACGTCTCTATCTAACCTCCAGTTACTTAGCAGGGAATTAGACGGCCTGGGAGGATGGTTTACCTAATCTTTAACCTGAGAGGAGATTCAATAGCTCAACTATGGGTAAACAGATGTATTGTTGACGATGGTAAGGTATGTAAAAAAACAATAATAACACCTTGCTTATCAAATCATTAAAAGTTTACAAAACAATCCGTGTAAATCGAAATGAGCGGAAACGCTCAATTTCATTGTATTGCTGCCATTCAAGCGAGTCACGTGACATATTATCAAAGACGAAAATGGATTTGAACGCTTTTTTTATCACGAGGTGGTAAACAACGGCCTGCCTGATAGCAAGCGGTTACCGTAGCCTATAGACGTGTTCAGAGGTGCCGTTTAATCAAATAAAAATGTGTATTTCTTTTCGTCCATTATCAGTTAGAAAACACTAACTAGTGCGTCAACGCCGTCTATTATCCACTAAACATAACAAATAATTAAAAAAAAATATTTGTGATCATCTTTTCACATATTTTATGAATTTCTTAAATAATTTTTTTCTTGAATTTTATGAATTCTGAATTTCCACCGTAAGGATGTTAATCCCGATAGGGAAAAATGTTTGTGAATTTTGTGACATGTTTGTCACATTTTTATATCTGAGTTATGAATGTTCCATTTACCATTTAACAACATGAAGTGTATCAACTATACCTCGGAACTAGATGACGCTGTGCCATATTTATTTATAAATTAACATTATTGTTAATGTTATTATTTATTTTCCTATTGTAATTTTGTAATTATGTATAGTAATGTATGTGTCTATTACCGCAATAAATAAATAAATAAATTATTCAACATTAATAATTTTCGGTTTAAAACTAGTTTCCGCGTCAATATTCGATGAATAAAACCGTATATTTTGACAAATCATACACATCATGCTCATCGGTTTTACCACTAGTAAAACCGATTAAATATCTTAATCGGTTTTACCACTAATGTGCGTGGGAGTGATAAGGAAAACCGGTGTTTGAAGTATTCATTCGGTCTCATCAGTTTACCTCGGCGCGGGCGCAATGCGTGTGTACTTGTATGCTTGTTTTTATGTCAATGTCGGTTGGTATTGCGGCTGTCAATTACCGTAATATCCATGTTGTGATTGCTGCAAAAATAACGATGTGCTATAAGCCGGTTTAAGGTTACCGGTGACTGAAATGTGTATGTTGCATGTGTACCGTATATTTTATTGTTTGTTTTATTTACGTTTCAGTTACATTTTTATTTCATCCGTCAGATGTATTTCAAGCATAGCTCTGTGTATAGTTTGCTGTGAAACTTTTAATTTGAGGATTCATAATCGTCAACCCATTTTTACTGACACACTGCTAGGCACAGGTCTCCTTTCATTTGAAAGAGATTACATAGGCTATAGCAACCGGATGAGAGGAGCTGATGAGCTCTGTGGCGTTCATTAGGGGAGGCCTACGTCCAGCAGTGGACTAAAGGCTGATGATGATGATGATGATGACATAGGCTATAATCCACCACGTAGTATATAAACACGCCAAGCAGAAAATAACTTAGGTTTTCTCACAGTATTTTTCTTTACGGTTTAAGCGTGTAACCTCGAAATGTCGGTGGTACGTATCATTGACTTAACAGTTCACTGGTTACATCAGTAGGTCGTCACTGCCCGTCACTGTCTGTTACCTGTTCACGCTTAAACCGCTGAACAGATTTAGATGAAATCGAGGAGAGAGTTTGAGTCCCGAGGAAGGTCATAGGATAGTTTTTTTCCTGGAAACCATTCTTTAAAGGTAGAAAATGTGGGTGGAAATTTTAGAAATCGATAATTTCTTAAAATAGAGTAGAAATGAATAAGCAGATTGGACAATTGACAATTACATGCTAATCTTACGCAGACGCGCGAGAAAAAGCTACTCATTATGAACAAGAAATCAAAGGCTTTAAAACTACTAGCTGACCCAGCAAACGTTGTTTTGCCACATTATAGGGGTTGGTGGACTACCCCTAACTTTTAGGGGGATGAAAATAGATGTTGGCCGATTCTCATAGATACCGGATAAGCACAAAAAATTTCATCAAAATCGGTCAAGCCGTTTCGGAGGAGTATGGCAACGAAAACTGTGACACGAGAATTTTATATATTAGATATACATATTACGCGTTAAAAGAATGCTAGCAGTTGAATGTTTGTTTATATTTCGATTAAAAAAAACATCTTTTGAGAAAAATTTTGTCAGCCCGATGATTTCTTTGCGATCGGTTTTCCTTTGTATAAATATAAACTGTTAGTATGTATATGTTAACGTTAAGATATTTTATCGCTCTCCAACCGACTTATATTCACAAAAGGCTTTCAATGTAGTGAGCTGTTGAGATAAGAATAAGTATTTATGTATTTAATATACTTTGTTTCACATTATATCTGTCTACTCGTGTCAAAAATATTATACTTGTAGAGATAAGTGTTCAATAAATACAAGGATTTTATTGACGTTATTATATTATATACTTTTTGGGACACCAGTAATATAGTGTAGAGAAGGAGAAAGCTTACATTTTAAGTATTTTAATCCACTTCAAAAAAAGAGGGGTTTTTCAATTCGACTGTATTTTTTTTATGTTTGTTACTTCATAATTTCCGTACCCAAAGGGTAAAAACGGAACCCTATTACTAAGACTTCACTGCCTGTCCGTCCGTCTGTCACCAGTCTATATCAAGAATCGCGATAGCTAGACAGTTGAAATTTTCACAGATTATGTATTTCCATTGCCGCTATAACAACACATACTACAAACAAAATAAAATAAATATTTAAGGCGGGCTCCCGTGCAAAAAACTATTTTTTTTCCTAATTTTGTACAGAACCCTTCGTGCGCGAGTCCTGGTCGCACCTGTTTCGTGATTCTCTTTTTATTTGAAAGTTGGTGCTTCCCGTGTGGTCCCAATTTGGTCCGTTTCTGTCATTGGAAGTGCGTTTTTTTTGGACAGAATTATTTTATACCACAGGCCATGCTTGGCGGTCGGATTTTAAGATCCACGGGGCTAGCTTCTAGTTTCCTCGGTCCCACCTTGAGTTATAATTTTAGGTACTTGCTGCGTTTCACATCTATGTGTGGACTAGGACACGGGAGTTTTTTACCACGATGAAATCCGGAAAAGCATAATTAACTTATATAAGTTTAATATTAGAGTATGATGATTTGAAGCTCAAACGGTGAAGGAAAACATCGCTAGGAAACCTGCATGCTTGAGAGAATTATCGATGGCATGTGAAGTCTGCCAACCCGCAGTAGGCTAGCGTGGTGGACTATAGCCTAATCTCTCTCAATTGAGAGGAGAACTGTGCCCAGCAGTGGGACGTTAAAGGGTTGATGATGATTAGAGTATGATTTTAATTATAAGCATCAAAAATGAACTGCGCTTTTCAAACATTCGTCGTAAATGAGGTGGAGTAAGGATACATACTAAGTAATGAATACTCAGATAATTGTTCAGTAATTAATTAACCAATCTCATGTTTAGTTAACTGCCTAACTTTCACCTCATTGTCATTACGGATAATTACATATTTAAATTATTACAATAACCTATAATTTATAAACTAAGTATGTTTTTTTTTATATATATTTTTTCAGTTGTGTCTCTTTTGTAAATCCCTGTGCGAGTTCAAACTATAACATTTATTTTCTCCTTTTTTGAAAATAGAATATTGGTTTGACGTTTGAATTTGTAGTGTAATTTTCTTGACAACAATCGAAATTTAAGGGCATTAATCATGTTTATAAAATCTGGCTTTCGGATTGGTTGGAAAGTTTTCAACCAGCCAATCACAGCGCAGAACGTAATAAATAAAAATACGCCAACGTATTGATTGTTAGAAAAAGTAACACTAGTTTTCGTATTTTATTGCAACTGTAACTGAATCATAAAAACTATTATAATAAACATTGAAAACTGATTTCCTAAAGTTTCCTACATTGTACAGTATGTTTACAAACAATTAAATTTTACATGCATTGCGTTGGTACTGCTTACATACCAATCAAACAAAATAAAAACCTATTTTTTATTTTTGACGATAGGCACTATAATTTAGTCTGATATGTATTTTTTAGGGGTGTAGTGGGTTTTTAGCGTCGGTGATCAATCCAGTCGGCCATTTGGCAGATGATCGCCTAGTTAAATTCGTTGATGCCCACAACTCTCACCAGTGGCTCCTCGTAGCTGTTTGCACGCAGCGGCCACACCCCGGTAACCACGTCGACTCGTGGGCCAAACCTGGTCGAGGGGGCTTGAATGTTCCGACAACCAAGCTTTGCGGTTACTCCCCGCATAGTGCACAGGGTCTGTCTCGGTTGTAATAGCAGTCCACCATCGGTGGCGAGATAGCTAGGCAAAGTGGATGGCCTGAAGGGTGGCGATAGGGGTCTTGCTATCGTCAACCAGACACTGCGACTTGTTTCTCTCCGATTGTAGCGGCTATCCGTTCCATTGGGAAAAGGGGGATTAGGTGGAGAGGGTGCGTCTATGTTTGCGCAAGCATTTACGCACCGTAATATATCTCGCGTAACGGACTATTTCTGGATACTGGTTCTTGAGACTTGTATAAAGCCCTGTGGCGATAGACTAAGGTAGAGAGGTTTGGCTTTGCACGCCGAGCTTTGTCTGAGGTCTGCACACAGGCGGCATGGGGAGATGGGTCGTTTTTGTGTTGCACTGGAACAACAGCACAAACTGGGCAGCACCCCATGTGACAAAGCAGCCCTTTTTAGGGTGGCACTGCTTTCCTTGCTCAGTCTTGGAGGGAGCTAGAAAAGGTGCTCCAAAAATTGCTTGTTCCTATTTTAACGGGAGGGTAGTAACCACGGCTGCCTTTGCATCCCACACTGCGTGGTCGAAATACTGCAAAATCAATTTTCAAAAAACCAAAAACGTCTGATCTGATCTTTGGTGCGTGGAATGTACGCACACTTATAGACCGCGACGCTAATACTTGCCCAGAACGTAAAACAGCTATAGTGGCAGGAGAACTACGCCGCTACAATGTAGATATTGCTGCTATCAGCGAAACTCATCTTGCTGACGAAGGAGAAATCGTGGAACATGGCGCTGGGTATACATTCTTCTGGAAAGGTACCGCTGCGCATGAACCAAGACGCTCGGGTGTAGGATTTGCTATCAAAACTGAAATTGCCAAGCGCCTAGAGGAATGCCCCATTTACATCTCGGATCGTGTTATTACACTGAGACTACACCTACAACACAATAACTTTTTGAACATCATTAGCGTGTACGCGCCGACCTTGGACAAGTCAGATGACATTAAAGACCAGTTTTATGAAGACCTGACACAAACGTTGTCAAAAATTCGACCTCGCGAGCAGATATTACTGTTAGGTGATTTTAACGCCAGAGTTGGACATGACTTTGACGCTTGGCCAAACATTCTTGGTAGACATGGAATTGGAAATATGAATAGCAATGGGCAGCTCTTACTCAGTTTCTGTGCCCAATTTGATTTATCAATAACGAACACATTTTTTCGACTCCCAACCAAACATAAGGCAACCTGGATGCATCCACGGTCTAAGCACTGGCATCTTATCGATTACGCTATCGTGCGGCGCAGGGATATTGCCCAAGTGCATGTAACGCGTGTTATGCGAGGTGCCAATTGCTGGACTGATCACCGACTTGTATTAACAAAGCTCAACATTAGCCTTCGTCGTCCTCGTAGGCGCCAGTTTGTCAAACCGTTGCGCATCAACCTACAAAAACTGCAAAACATTCCATCCAGGGAAGCGTATGTGCAGGCTTTAGATAGTGCTCTGTCATCTATTGATGTTGTGAATAAGGATCTAGGAACATCTTGGCAAACGCTTTCAACACATATCACCGAATTAAGTGCTCAGGTTTTGGGCGTAACATCTCACAAAAGCGAAGATTGGTTTGATGAGAACGCCGCGAACTTTGCTGATGCCTTCCGTATACACAGAGACCTCCTCAAACAGGAAACTAATCGTAACCATCAGGGTGGTGTGTTATATCGCATAAAAAAGAGCAGTGCACATATCAGGAAGCTCACTAGAGAAGCTAAGAATAAATGGTGGCAAGATAAGTCTCAATATTTGCAATGGCTGTCAGACACCAAACAACTAGGAGCTTTTTACGACGAGCTAAGGAAGCTTGTAAATTCATCAAAGCGTAGCTCTGTACCAATCAAGTCACAAGATGGTGTATTTCTGACTAATAAAGATGATGTCATGAAACGTTGGGTACAACATTTCAGTAACTTGCTCAACGTAGATCGTACAGCAAATCTACATTTCATAGAGTCTCTTTCAGAATCACCACAAAAAATAGAGCTGGTGGAACCTCCGACGCTACAAGAGACTATTTTTGCCATCAAACAACAGAAAAACAACAAGGCTGTTGGTGTTGACAGTATTTGCGGGGAGATGATTAAGTACGGAGGAGATTTTCTACACGACACCTTGTGGAAGCTTTTTGTACGTATGTGGAATGAAGAACTTGTACCAGAATGTTTTAAAACTTCTCGGATCTGCTCGCTGTACAAAAATAAAGGAGACCGTTCCGATTGTAATTCGTATAGAGGTATATCGCTTTTATCTACTCCGGGAAAAATATTCGCCAGGATCCTACTGAATCGCTTACTGCCTTTATCAGAAGCGATTTTGCCTGAAACCCAGTTTGGCTTCAGACCAGACAGAGGAACATGTGAGGCCATCTTCTCAGTTCGCCAACTACTAGAGAAGAGCAGAGAACAACGTCAACCAATGTTTCTTTGCTTTGTTGATCTGGAAAAAGCATTTGACAGTGTACCTCGCGATGCTCTTTGGGTTATTCTAGGCAAACTTGGGTGTCCGGACAAATTCGTGAGTCTCCTCCGACTATTACACGATGACATGAAGTGCTGCGTCTCCGTCAATGGGGAACAGTCCGAGTTTTTCCCCGTTACCTGTGGGGTCAAACAAGGCTGCGTCTTAGCGCCTACATTATTTGCCCTTTATTTTAGTGTAGTTGTCAGAGAAACCTTGAAGGACCTGTCTGAAGGTATCCATATTCGTTTCCGCATGGATAGTGGCCTTTTTAATATCTCCAAGCTCAAGTCCCGTACAAGAGTTTCTCACGCTGTTGTGACCGAAATAATGTATGCTGACGACCTGTGTTTTGTAACGGACTCTGTAGTTGGTTTACAAAACTTAATAACTAGTCTCGATAAAGCCTGCTCTAAATTTGGTCTCAGGATAAATGTTAGGAAAACTGAAGTGATGATTAATATAGAAGCTAATAACATCTTAGCTTCTAATATTTGCATTGGTGGAGATGTTTTGAAGCAGGTGGATAAGTTTAAATACCTTGGCAGTACAATAACATCAAAATGCGACCTGGACGCGGAAGTTAACAGCAGAATAGGCGCTGCTGCTGCAACATATGGTAAACTGAGATCAAGGGTGTTTCACTCACATGATTTAAAGCTCTCCACAAAAATCAACGTGTATATGGCTGCAGTGCTACCGAGTCTCTTATACTCCTCAGAAACATGGGTTCCATATCGGAAGCATATTCGCACACTGGATAGATTTCATCTCAAATGTCTTCGAGACATCATGAACATCAAATGGTCAGACCACGTCAGGAACACAAATGTCCTGAGGCTCGCAAAGGTCGGAGGTATAGAGATGTATCTGTTAAGGCGACAGCTGCGGTGGTGTGGACATGTGTCGCGTATGGCGGAGAGTAGGGTAACTAAGCGTATCTTCTTTTCAGAACTCCAGTACGGTAAGCGTAAGCGCGGTGGCCAGTACCTGAGATACAAGGATGTTCTGAAAAGACATATGAAAAGATGCAAAATAGAGCCCTCACAGTGGGAGGCCAAAGCAGCAACGCGCCCTGAATGGAGACGTCTCATCCATCAACAGGTTAATGCCTTTGAAATTGACCGCCTCAAGGAGCTCGACCAGAAAAGAGACGAACTTAAAGCCCGACCACCAGTGGCATACAGTTATAACTACGTGAATGGGGTGCTGACGTGCTCCAACTGCGCTCGAACCTTTTCCAACAAGATTGGATATGCGAGTCACCAAAGAGCGCATCAAAGGGTAGAACGACTACACCCAGGAACTCAGGATCCGGTCCTTTAATAATAGTCGCTGTGGCCGAAATCGGTCAGGATGACATCATGTATTTTTTACAGAATTGAAAACCGTGTTTTGTCATCTAAGTACCTAGGTATTTACTTTCCCACTGCTGGGCACAGACCTCTTATAATTTGAGAGGGATTACACTATAGCCCATCACCCAATGCTGGAAGGCAGAATTTACATGCCCTCGAGAAAATCTGTCAGGTATGCAGGTTTCCTCACGATGTATTCCTTGATCGTTTAAGCATGTGATAAATACGCACACGACTACGAAGCGTGATGAAAAGGCAGTGGTACCTTGGGATCCCTATCAAGATCTTTGACTTTACATGTCTATAAGTCACACCACAAGGGTATCTGAACTTCTAAATCTGTGTAAAACTAAGAAAAATATCTAATACAAAGAAAAGAAAATATCTAATCAAATACAAAGGGCAGGTATGGCAAAAAAAAATGGTATGGCAAGTTCATGAATTCTTTGTAGATAATAATATTATTATGAAAAAAATATAAATATTCTTTTAATACTGACATTTCGACCGAATTCCAATAAATACATTAACATTTCTTACAAAAACCTCAATACTATCATCATCATCATCACATCAACCGTTAGACGTCCACTGCTGGACATAGGTCTCCCCCAAGGATCGCACGACGACGGTCATGCTCCGCCCGCATCCAGCGGATTCCAGCGACCTTTACTAGGTCGTCAGTACACCTTTCCGGAGGCCTGCCCACGCTGCGTCTTCAAAACTATACTTTAAAAGAATACCCACTAGGCATGTATATTGACGACCTCTGTGGTTCGAGTACCGGACTGCTGATCACGAGGTAGTGGGTTCGATTCCCACGGGATACAAATATTTATGTGATGAATATAAGTGTTTGTGTTCATCTGGGAGTTTTCTATGTATTATAAGTATGTATTTACAAAAAAAGTATATAAGTATTTATATCCATTGTCTAGTACCCATAGTACAAGCTCTGCTTAGATTGGGACTAGATGGTGCTGTGTAAAAATGTCGCAGAATATATTTATATATATTCTGCTATTTATTAATAGCGAGAGCCTGGAGATCTGTCACACAGGTTCCGTACCTAGTACAAACTCCAGCTCTCATCAAGGTTTTAGATTAAGCTGTACCTAATTTAGTTCCTAAATGTTCCTAATTGTACCTTTTTGAGAGAAATAAACGAAATATTATTATTATTATTATTATTATTATATATTTATAATATATTTTTATTTATCGATCATACCGCGGAATATTAATATTATTTAATTACTAACACACCACTATTTGGTAGGATTAACATCGAGGCACCCTGCACCTAATAAGTCAGTTAGAAACATGGATGCTGCAAAAATACACCAGGATACCGTACAATAAGGTCTTATTTCAATAAACACATAAAAAAATCAGGTCACTCAGGTGATTAAGCTCATGGCTTAAATAAATTATTCACAAATTAACTGTGATAAATAGTCAGGTTAGTACAATAATGCTTCATTAATCTTCGTCAAAATAAGATAAAAGGTAGATACTAATAGCAAATAAATAAAGGAGTCTATACTCCTTTATTTATTAAATGTATCTACCTGAATTTTTATTACAATTAATTTGTGGATAATTTATTTAGGTCACATGACATTTTAATGTACCCATGTGTTGTCTCTTAACTGCGAGGGAAAATGTCGTCAAATAAGAAAAATATATACATTTTTAATGACAATTTTCTAGAATTTGTTGAAAGAAAGAAATATATAATTTGTATGTTTATCTTTTAATTTTTTTAAGTAAGATATCCATGCATAAAGATTTTGTTTTTGAATTTGTTGAATGAATTAAATTAGTTTTATAGCTTTCTATCTTTCAATTTATTATATAGGCACCAATTTAAATAAAACACAAACTCACCTTTTCAATGAAACTATTAATCCACAATTATATATACACAGCACAAAACACAGTAGCTATAACAATAAAAATAAAACACAAATAATTATGTACTCCTAATAGGAACACGGATGATCGATGTATTGCGATCAACTCCTACGCAACGTGTTGCGCGCGCGCACTGACTGACCAACGATCGCGAACTGACAGAGCAAGTGTCAGATAATACTTCAACTGTTGCAAAAAAATTTTGTAAGTACATATATAATATTGTATTGTTTATGGACGTGATGAATAGTGAACGTATAGTAAGTATGTATTGGTATATTATAAGTATTATGACATATGTCGGAACAAAAGTCCGGGAAATCGGACATAGATCCACGTAATTGGATTCATCATAATTTTGACGCTGTTATGGTCAAGTGGTACGAACAGTGGATTGCGAAATCAAACGTGTTGAGTGAAATCCAAGGACCACTGACTTTTCGGATCTTTACGCGTATTTATCACATGCTCAAATGGTGAAGGAAATTTCGTGAGAAAAATATTGTAGGTCTAATTGTCAGCACGAGTCGTGAGCACAGATTTTAGTAGTAAAACCCATTTTACGCATGTACGCTTTCGGCCAAATTTGTTCAGTATCGGTTTACCGGTTAGAAACTATCGTGTGCAGCCTCGGCGCCCCTCACCATGGTCATTCCGCCAAAGAGACCGAAAATTTATGGAATGCGCAAGTGAAGTTTGTGCTCTCGCCTCGTGCCGGTACCTATAATAAGCTTGAGCGAATTTCTCAATGACATGTGAAGTCTGTGGAACCGCACTAGGCTAGGGTGGAGGACAATAACCTAATCTTTCTTGTATAAGCGGTGACCCATGCCCAGCAGTGGGACAATAATTGGCCTGATGATGAAAGAGAGGACTTAGTTATAGTAAGTAGGTATTTGTATGACGTTCGGCCTGGACGTAAGTCCGGGAAATTGGAAAACTGTCTACGTAATAGGATTCATCATGACATTGTGTCAGACGGTCGGTCACCAGTTTTCATTGAAATCTTTCTTCGTTATGCAGATGTTTAATTAATTTCTACTGCACATCAATTTTAATTTAAGCACATCAAATAAATATTAGCCAGTTTTCGTTAGTTGTTTAAGTAAAATCTTAGCTTGAGTGTCAGTAAACCATTACCGACTTTAGTGAACTTACTCACTTGGGTACTGTATTTAAAAGGTGATTGTGTATATACTAAATTAATGATAAATGTAATTTAGAATCGATTTAAAATATATTTTTGTCGTTGATTCAGTAAAGCTCGAAAATGGTCCCATTTTCATTTCATTCGTCATGCGCTTTGACTGAAGAAGCAGCTTGGATAAACTCCATATCAAATGGGAAGTATGTAGTGATTAAGTTATTGTTAGGGTCATGATAATTCCAAGTCAAGATTTTTCCTGTAACATGTAGGTAGGTACCTAATTATGGCCAAAGAAGTGCTACACTTGCCCCACAAAAGTACTTCTTATTATTAACTTTTTAGATTAGTTGAGGCTTTACGGATTTTTAAGTATAGAGCTATCTTCTCTAAGATGGTAAGTACGTAAATAATTATATAAATGAAAACTCTTTTGAAATGGCTTCAAGGTCTATATTTGCTTAATAATCCTAGACACGTAATTGTGTAGGTCACAAGAGTACATTCATAGAGGAAAACAATATATAACTGTACTTAATATCCTGTATTTACGCAACGTAATGTAGTATTTCGTCAATGACGTCGGTATACGAGTGACTGCCGACCTACTACCGTTACTCGATGAATTATCGCCACGTGCTTGACGTGCAGACCTACGTCCGTTCGCTCGTTCGACTTCCTACACGCGATCGAGTTATGGTTCTGAGACGAATAGGATAAAGAAATGCTTGAAATTGACTGTACGTTTACATATAAATAATATTTCTGATTATTAATATAGGTACTACAATCCAAACAGTAAGTACAGTAATATCCCGGACTTACGCGATAGGTGGGTCCGATCGATGACCGCGTAAGTCGAATTCGCGTAAGTCGGGGTTCAATTTTTATATTTAATTGGGCGCTTAGAAATAATTTATTGTTTAATTAAAAGAAAATTGTTTAATGAATAGGTGGTTATTAAAACATTTAGTTCGTAGCTATTACTGTATTATATTGAATACAATCAGAAATAAATCTATTTATATATAAATTTAATGAATCCCTATTTCCCTGTGTCACGGCATCACGGCATTAATTTTGGTGTTGATAAAGACGGAACCTTGGAGAAGGATATAGGCTACTTTATATCAACCTACCACTTGGGCGGAGCCGCGGGCGGAAGCTATACTATAATATTACTTGTACTTCTTACACCAAGGGATTAAAATAAATCTGGTAACTACTATGCCATGTGACCAAGGATACTTGAATGGTTTCAAAACGTCTGGATCGGATAATATCCATATTATAAGTATTTACATAAAAAGTAGTTTTATTTCAAAGGTGTTTGGTGATAAAATACATTTTTTTTTTAACAGGTTAGACCTTTTTTTTCACCTGCCCTTGGGAAGTACCTCCGCCTTACAGATGACCGCAGACGCGCAGTAAAACAACCATATTTGTGTTTCTGCGACTGACTAAGATTCTTAGGAGCTCGTCAGGGGAGTGACTATTCTGACAGCATGGGAATTCCGTTTGCTGTCCGTATAGGAACTCCCTTATTGCCAGATACCTAAAACGTTCCCTATTTAATTATTATTCACAACCCAATTAGTCCAGCGGTAATTAACACCGCCTTCTGTGCTATAGGTCCCGGGTTCAAATCCCGGTAGGGACAAATTTTTGTGTGATGAGCATGAACATTTGTATCCGAGTCATGGATGTATCTATGTATAATATGTATGTATTTACAAAAAAAAGTATATATGTAGTATATCAACCAACTAGTATCCGTAACACAAGCCTCGTGCTTGGCTCGGAACTAGATGGCGCTGTGTCATAATGTCCAGTTTTTTTACAGGATTATCATCACGCGAGCGTACGTACTGGTATTGCAAACGTCCATATCTACGGTTGCTTCTTTGCCATCGTCGTGGTATACAAAAAAACGTAATGTATACAAGAGAATAATTATTTAGTTTTTGTTGCAATTTTTGAGTTGAATCATTTCACACATGTGACAAAATTTAATGCAAATGTTTCTAGCATCTAACTTAATTGGATATTCCCAAAACACGGTAAGTCAAGTCATAAACAAATCATCACGACCTTGACGTCATAAAATATTAAAAATGACGTCAATGCGAATCCCCTGGGTGCTGTTTTCCGCAACTTCAAAACAAAGTGAATATTTTGCGGGCTAATAAATAAATAATCATTTGATCTTAAGATACTTTAAAACTTAATGTTTTGGTATAAATAGCGCTGACTTTACCTGTCTACGAGTCATATATCAAATATTCAAGATTCTTAATGCAGAATTTAATCTAGAATAGATAAAAAAGAATACCCAAAAGCAGCTTTGAGAAGACCTGAATCGATAGGCATGACATAAAATAATCATTCGACCAACATAGGTCGACCATAATGTAATCAACAATGACACATAATGTAATGTTATTATTTTTCTTGACAAAAATACACTCAACCGACATTCAACATTTTTCAGAGAGGTAAGGCATAGCGAGATTTCTCACTCAATTTATTTGCCCGATTAGCAACTGCGGAAGCATAGCATAGGATAGCATGGGAATTCCGCTTTATGTTATTGTAGCAAGTTCCCCTTTTTTAATATCAAAATTAAAAACAAAAGGCGCCAATTTTTTTTGTTTCTTATAAAAGGGTCGGCAACGCGCAAGGTAACAACTGACAAACAACGGAAATTTATAACATTTTTTTATGGTGATAAGGTGGCAAACGAGCAGGCGGCTCACCTGATGGTAAGTGATGACTGCCGCCCATAGACATTTGCAACACCAGAGGCTTGCAAATGCGTAGCCAAACCCATTAGAAACCGTTTATGTTTCTTAAAATAGGGAGTTACTGAACTGACAGCAAACGGAATTCCAATGCTGGCTGAATAGTGTGGTCTAGTGTGGGTTGGAAGACTTCACACGCCATAAAGATAATCTGTGGCGGTCAGGTTTACTCACAATATTTTCCTTCACCCTTGAGTATGTTATAGATATAGATAATATAATCAAATATAAGACCTTTAACAAACTTTTCTGGTCATCTCAGGCGTGCAAAACATGATCCTCATGCACCAGGCCATTACGTAAAGATACAAATACGTCATGGATTACGCTTGGACTACTCATAATATTTGGTTGGGATTTTCACAGAAAGTCATTTTTTAACATGAGATCATTTTGAGGAAACAGCTCATTCATAATAGAAACCTTTCTTCCTTCCTTAAATTTGCCATCTATTAAATTATTGTTTTCCTTCTACAACGTATTAAACGGATATTAGTAATCAGTCGTTTATATTTTTCCTTTTAGAGAAATATTTGCAATAAAAAACTTGATAGAAAAGGACAAAAATATCTGTTCTTTGTTATTAAAAATTTCCTTTTTAATAACAGTAAAAGTATCAGAACAATATTCTATAACCATCCAAAAGAAAACTTATAGCTAAGAAAACTATTAGTTTTCTTTTGAGTGGTTACAAAAAATTGTTCTGAACTTTTATTGTTATTAAAAAGAACAGATTTTTTGCCCTTTAAGCAGGAAAGAAAATTTAGTTTTCTTTAGGTATCTACTTACATAAAGTTAGCTATCTTGATATGAACATAAGAAATAAAGAAAATATATGTACCTATAATAGTATTATTAACCAAATTTTATTCTTCATTGCGTTTTTCAGCTGAATCTATATTGAACGTTCAAGAGCAGACATTTTGAAAGTATGTATTTGTTCACGATATAATTAATTTATTATTACTTACCAGTATGATTAATATCTACAAGTTCCGTATTGACAAATGTTCCTGATGTTTAATGAAGGTTAATTTATTTAATTTACACTGGCAACATCAAGAAGATGGAAGAATTAAGATGGCAAGATTTTACGGGAGGAAGAGATATGGAATCAAAAGCTTTGGTCTTTTCCTCAATCGAAAAGAACATAAATCACAAAATTAACAAAAAATTGATTTTGAAGTTTGATGTTATTACACTTATAATTACTAGTAGCTACCTTAAATTTTGTAAATCTAAATATATATAACACAAAGGTGACTGACTGACTGACATAGTGATCTATCAACGCACAGCCCAAACCACTGGACGGATCGGGCTGAAATTTGGCATGCAGGTAGATGTTATGACGTAGGCATCCGCCAAGGATTTTGATAAATTCTACCCCCAAGGGGATAAAAGAGGGGAAGAAAGTTAGTATGAAAACTATACCTAATTAATAATAATACTTCTTAACGCGAGCGAAGCCGCGGGCTAAAGCTAGTTTAAATATATAACTAATTACTTTTAAAGTCTATACTGGCCCAGAAATCTAAGCCTATTCAGTTTTGGACAAAACTCAAAGCGAAAATACGGTTGACGTTTATCGATATCTGTGACGTTATATACCTAACGGTATTTCAATTTATTTGCCACTTTATATGTACTATGTAGGTATGTATTATATTTCAACACAAAAACTTGTTCGGATTGGCAATCAAACAAAAAACCAACAAGATTTTGTAACATGGTATTAATAAATCAATTATTATTAATATGTGGTTGCAACAGACAGATATTATATACATATACCTACATACTTTAAACTTATAACACTTTTTGCGTCGGAGTCTAAAAAAACAAATGTTCAATGTGCACACCTGGGATCATATTTTAAAAATAATTGCACAGCCCATAATGTTAAGTAAGACAAGCAAAAGTTACTCTTATCACTGTATAAGTGAAATAAATAATTAAATATTTCTGGACATTATGACACAGCGCCATCTAGTTCCGTGCTAAGCAACGAGGCTTGTGTTACGTACGTATATATAGGTATATACTTTTTTTTTGTAAATACATACATATTATAGATAGATACATCCATGATTCGGATACAAATGTTTATGCTCAACACACAAACATTTGTCCCTACCGGGATTCGAACCCGGGACCCCACAGAAGGCAGTGTTAACTACCGCTGGACTAATTGGATTGTGGTGTAGCTTTTTAGGTAAGTTACGTATTCGGTCAATTTATGGATGGGTAACCGTTTATCCGTGCCTCGGACACGACTTTAAGCCATTATTAACAGTAACGGTTGATAAACTACACATATTCTTTTTTTTTTTTCGTATAAATAATTACATACAAATTATACATAGAAATTTCCATGATGTATTTACAAATGTCCATCACACAAGCATTTGGCTACCGGGACTGAAACCGCTGTGCTAATCAGGTTGCCAATAAATAATTGAGCTAATTATAATATTGATTCAATATCTCATCTTTATTTAGATATTGATACTTGTTGTCAAGTGTATATACATATATGTAAATACGGTATGTCGACGACCTCGCGGACGAGACATTTCTTTCAATATCACAATGATTATAACGGCCATGGTCGATACTACTTACATACAATGCAAACGGTATAAATCAATGGCATTGGTATTTAGTCGAGATATTTCCTGTTCTCGTCTATCATAGTAGCATTCAATTAAATCATGTTATGCTATTTATGTGACTGTAACTAGTTTTTGTTAATTATATCTGGCTACCCGCTGCATTTTTTAAAAGATTAGTTCTTATTTCAATGGCGCAGGTATGCTACATATAAAATCTGAATGGTTTTCCTGTTAACATATCTCAATAAAGTACTTCAACATTATTATTAGATAGAAACATAATATTAATATGATTAAAAATAAAAACCATGTCCTCATACAAATTAAAAAGTTTTATTAGTATAGAATAGAGTACCTAGATACAAATTTCATCATCAACCCATTCACGTCCCACTGCTGGGCACGGGTCTCCTCTTATTTGAGAGGGATAAGGCTATAGTCCACCACGCTAGCCTACTGCGGGTTGGCAGACTTCACATGCCATCGATACAAATTTCTCAAGCATGCAGGTTTCCTCACGATGTTTTCCTTCACCCTTTGAGCATGTGATAAATACGCACATAGCTTCTGAAAAGTCAGCGATGCGTGCTCGGGTTCGAACTTGAGATCTTTGACATGTCAGTCCACTGGTCACACCACTAGGTTACCACAGCTCCTTTACTTACTTTTCCAGATACATATTTATTAAAGAGTTATTATCGTCCCATTCACGAATAATAGTTTACCATTAGGTAAGTTTATATTTGTGAGTTTTTTAAAAGTACGTGATTTATCTCAAACGCTAGAAGGCGTTTCACTATGAAGTTTCGGCCCCGGTTTGAAAAAGTCGTGGATTCGCAGCCTAGCTGCTATTATAATTATGTGAAAATTTGCCAGAGTTTCAATATTTTACTAGTAATTAATTCGATATTATGACTACAAAATCCGTTAAAATTATGAAGGACTTATAATATAAACTGTTTGTCGGGTACTTTGAGTTTCCGACTTACTACCTGTCTGTTAAAGGCAGCCATATTGCAATCAAGAACGAACGCTTAACATTGAAATAAAACTAGATTTTACTCATTTTATCGGAGCATTGATTCTATTTAATTCTGATATTTTGGATCCATTACATCTTTCATGGTCACAAGAATACTAAATGCATTGGTACTGCAATAAAATACGTTAAAAGTAGTTTTATTTTGAGGTCTAGTAGGTAGGTATTCGATAAATAAGTGCAAAAAATCTTTATCAACATATGCTTAAAGTTATATCGCACTACACACATCCATAATGTTTGCTTTCCAACAAGTCAGGAGGATGATGCTTGAAACAAACTAGATAATATGTAATTATCCAGTCCATATAAAATGAGTAAAGTCATGCACCAACTCACCGCAATCAGGCGTCCGCGAAGTCTTCGTCGATTGAGGGCTAGCGTCTTCATATTTATTAAAAACAGCCACTAGTATATGCAAGAGGATCATTCAAGAGCTAGGAGACAGAGAATTAAATTTCTTTAGCAATAGTTCCGAGCACACCGCTTTATATACAAGAAACACTGTCCAGCGACCAGCGCACGCGCACAACAGATTCAAAATCTTCTACTGATTCTTTTTTCGTCATTTACAGGGCTACCCTCAAACTGTCAGTAATAAAATGTGTTCGGATTTTTTCTCAAATGTGTTTCAAATATCGAATCTGCGTTTATTGTTAATTTTTTTTTCATACTGACATTTTTTATGCTTGAACGTTAAATATAAATGGATTGATTATATAACAATTGACATACTTATAAAATAAAAGTAAATAAAATCACTTGATTATAATTTCTAATTACCTATGTTCGGATATTCATTTGATATTTACTATTGTATCTTCTTTTTATTTTATTTATCTAGGAAAAAATATATAGTAAGTAGTTACGTAGTAAGTGTTACAATAAGCAAGATATGATTATTTTATAGTATCAGAAACATTAGGATTATAATAATATTTAACTAAAATCTGTTAAAAGTAGTTTTATTTCAATTTCTAATATATATATTCGTTAAGTGTAAGGAATCAATATAATTTCTTGTTGCCACTTATAAAAATATACGCAAGACGTAGGGACTAAAAACTATTCAGTCTATATACTTTTGATTATACCTATATCTACTAATTCTGTACATATTGATCGGTTACAGTTATATAAAACGTATCCTTATGTCTTAGTTATTAAAAAGGTTTACATACCATTGTTTCGATGAACCGTTTGTCTCAGCGAGTATAAAAAGATCCTTAGATCTTCAAGTCGATGGAACAAGAGGAGCGAAGCGCCTGAATTACAACTAATACGTGTTTGTCATACGACACATTGCTATTCATATTAGATCAGGCACTAAATTTAAGACCGTGGAGTTAATTTACCCTACAATAGTCTACCTCTCGCTATTAGCAGCGAAGTCAATGTTATCCATTGGAATCAATATAATCACGAACTGCATATTTCACGAGGACCTTCATCCCGTGGAATGAGCTACCTGTCGAGGTTTTCCCAAAAGACTACCGAAAAGACTTCCTCAAAAAAGAAAGTAAGGTCTTTACGGGTTTGGCAATTTGCATACGCATCCATCAGGCGGGCTATAATCTCATTTGCTGTAAGTTTTTAGGTTGCGTGTGTTTAAACTAGACATGTTATGGATATGATCGATTTTTCGGATCTGAATACCGATATGGATAAAGGAATGAAATTATATCGGTTTCGGATACGGTTACGTAATTATTTCGGATTAGCCGTTAGTTTCGGTTGCGGATATTAGATGAAGTTTCAGTGAAGTGCCAACTCGTTCCCGGGAAAAGGTTTTATCACACTGTTTACATTTTGTAGAATCTACATTACCAAAATTAATAAAAAAAATAAACCTGTCAAAATTTGTCGTTTTATTTAGACTCCGCCCTTATACGAAAACTATCCGAAACTTGTGAAACGGTTACGGTTACGGATATATTTTTATTTCGGGTATCCGATAGTTTCGGTTACGGTTACGGAGTTTAACATCCCTGGTAGAAACAACACTAACGCCATCTAGTAACGCGAATTATAACTAAATAATCTGGTAAACTAAATAGTGACTAATTAAATTACCTATAAATATGTGTAGATTAACTTATCTACAAGATGATCAGTGATCGTTATCAGACAACGAGCCAGCAAAATTATTTGCTATCTTTAAAATTATTAGAAGGTGATTTAAATGTGTAAGAATGTTATACATGACACTGAAAATTTGAATATCTTTTCTAATAACTTTTGTGATTAAAATGTAGATAAATAGGTAGGCTTTATACGATATTTTTCTGTGTTAATCCCAATGGAATACTGAAATTAATGTGTACGTTTCGTTCGCATTTTTCATATAAACGTAAGTATATTAAATTGTAAGAAAAAAGTATTTTAGTGCTGCTTTCTTTGCTTGTAACTGTGGGTCATAAACTTTTAAAATAGGTATCGTAAGAGATTTTTTGGTCTTTATAATATACTAGAAAATATTGTGTATTTTTTAATATTTACGCCAATATTAGATGTTGAAACTGACTCGTTGGTCAGTTGGTGGTTGGACAAGAGGTGTTGGGTTGGATTCCCAGGTTGAGCAAAGTGTTATTGAGCTTTCTATGAAATTCTCAGTAGCAGCTCGGAGTTTGGATTTGTGTCCGGTTAATGGCAGTAGGCTCGCCCCCTATTACATAGGACCTAAAACATACCGGTGAAACGTGGGTGTACATTAGTACACCTCTGCCTAACCTTTTGGGGACGACAGGCGTGATGGTAAGTATGTTATGTAGATGTTGAAATAAAATGACTTTTTACGTAGGTATCTCATCACCGTATTTTTTTGGGACATGCCCGCCATCCTAACTCCCTAAGTCACTACTATTGTAATTCCTGTAAACCAGAATCGACAATAGTAACCATCCAGAAAATCGTCGAGACAATGAAATGAAATGAAATGAAATGATTGAAATGATTGATTGTGAAATGATTGTGAAATGATTGTGAAATGATTGTTTATTTCTGCAAATAGATCTTTTTAAAGACACTTTTACAAGTCATGTAATTTTTTTTTTAATATCTAGTTGGCATCGGCATTTCCTAACTGACGACCTCTGAGAAGAAATACCGAAACAAACTCAGAGAATCATGGTCTCTTTTAAAGTCCAAACATTTGTGTCTATAGTATGTGAGCCTGACGATGTAGGGTAAAGTCTGAGATGGCCTTTTGAAGAAAGCACCAGTGCAGTTTTGAGTTGACCTGTCCATACTGACAGCACGCATACGTCAGCCATCGTGTAGCTCAACCAACATTGAGGGAGCTCAACGACCCGACGCACGTCAATGCAAGATCAGTAGGACATTTGTGTAGGTCAATTTAAAATGCCAAAGCCACCAGACATTAAAAGTTTATAAGTGTGTTTATCTAGGTACCTACAAAGTGCTCACATTCACATAATTATGTATAAAATTACAATAATGTATATTGAACATAACAATCAAAATAATGTCATTATATAAAATTATTGTAAAAAAATAATGTTTAAAATCGAGATATAGAATTCATGTAAAAGATAAAATGAATAATGTCAAAAAAAAATTGAGATCTTTGTATAAAAATCATGTCAAAAATGTAAAATAAAAAATATAAAATTATTTCAAAAGAAAAAAATATATAAAAGTTAACCTCAATGTATGAGATTGATATATAAAAAATATGTCCAGATTATAATAAATAACATAATAAATGGTTTGATAGCCCGGTTCATTAGAACTATTCAATCCCAAGCAGTTTTATCATCCATGTAATCATTTAATGTATAGAGTAGCCTTTAGCACAAAGTTTCTGTTTAATAAAGGATTTAAATCTGCTGAGACTATATGTTTGTATATGGGTTGGGATTTTATTATACAATCGTATGCATTGACATTTAAACGATTTGCTTATCTTCTGGAGCCTAGTTGCAGGAACAATAAATTTATTCTTATTCCTGGTATTAATACTATGGATATCACATCGCTTTTCAAAAAGATTGATGTTCTTGTGAGCATATAATAGATTTTCGTAAATATGATGCGATGGCACAGTCAAGATATCAATCTCTTTAAATTTCTCCGTCAGTGAATATCTGGGACTTAAGCTGTAAATTGATCGAATAGCCCTTTTCTGCAACACAAAAATAGTTTGGATGTCAGCAGCATTCCCCCACAACAGAATGCCGTATGACATCACGCTATGGAAATAGCTAAAGTACACTAAACGAGCTGTTTCTATATCTGTTAAAAAACGTATCTTTTTAATGGCATAAGCTGCAGAACTAAGCCTCTTCGATAATTTCTCTATATGTGGGCCCCACTGAAGCTTAGCATCCAAGGTAATGCCTAGAAAAACTGTGGAATCCACAAGATCCAACTCTCCACCGTTAATAAGTACACTGGTTTTTACCTGCCTAACGTTAGGCGTTGTGAACTTTACACATTTAGTTTTATTTTCATTTAAAAGTAAATTATTTGCATTGAACCAGTGTACCACTTTCGAGATAGCGCTGTCCACATCACCAGTAGCCATTTGTTGGCGTTTCAGTTTAAATAAAAGGGAGGTATCATCTGCAAACAACACTATCTCTTGATTATCCCCCATGAGATACGGTAAATCATTAATATAAATTAGAAATAAAAAGGGGCCAAGAATTGAACCTTGTGGAACTCCCATAGAAACTACAGACCCCGGAGATATCTTTCCATTGACGTCCACCCTCTGAATCCTTTTACCCAGGTACGAAATAAGAAGATTCAGAGAAGTGTTCCTCACACCATAGTGGTGTAACTTCCTGATTAATGTTTCATGAAGAACGCAATCAAATGCTTTAGATAAATCACAAAAGATACCCAAAGCATCGTGCGACTCTTCCCACGCATTTAAAATATGACCTATAAGTTCAACACCGGCATCGGTTGTCGAACGACCCTTAGTAAAACCAAACTGTTTTCCATTTATTAGTTTATTGGCGTAAAAGAAACCTTGTAGTTGCTCTAAAATTATTTTCTCAAAAATTAAGAAGAAAAATTAAGAAGCCCGACGTGTCCCAGGGGATGATTTTAACTGTCTTGGAACCCGCAGCGAATTTATTCATCTTATTGTCGTACCTATATTGTTATATCCTTATCCTGTAAAGGATCCGAAACGTTATTATTAAAAAAATATCAATATACTATACAGTCCCTTTTTGTTTTTCTTCTTTAAATGCGGAAAAATCCTTTACGGACCGTCCCGCCGCCTGGGGAGGCGACGGGGTGTGTCGGACTCCGCCCAATGTGAGCGTTTACCGACTAAAAAACCGCACCCGTCAACGCCACCAACCCGATTGCCGGGGCCATGGGATTCGCAAAAGCATGCACCACAACCCCGGCGGGACTATACAGTCCCTAAGTTTATTTACAATCAGTACATTAATAAGTAAAAAAGGTAGAGAAATTAGGAACATTATCTAAACATCGAAATAAGAACACTGTAATGACTTGTATTCTAATTAATTATGACAGTTTATCATGAAGGGTGTCACCTGACGAATCAAAAAGGCATAACGCACGATAAACAACGTTCCGCCAATTTCCCGATGTGTACACACTAAAACATAGATAATGGCGGCCACTAATCGTCTCACTATCAGATAACATCAGTGTTACAACGTCTTTCACGTCAAACACCGCATTTTTTGTGGAGAAAACGTACCAGAAAATGAGTTGAGTGATATGATAAGTGTCATTTAGTGGCAACTGTGATTATTAGTGATTTATTCTTTGGAAACATTTGTCAGGTAATGTTTGTAAGGGTTTCATTACGTAGTATAATATTTATGTCGGTGTAAAGGACACTACACTATCGTCTAGACATTTTTTTACATACGCAATCTATAAAAATGTTTATAACGAGCTGAACTCTGCTATGGATTTCTGTGGAACATGGTGAAAAAAATTATATTGTGCGTGTTCATATGACAACCGGGAGGAACGGTTTAACACCCTCTCACTTTGTGACCCATCAATATATTAACCTCTGCATTCGCAGCTTAACTTAACAGGTCGATTGACCTGTGTGGTAATAACTTAGCCACGCACTGCTATAAAGAAATGATTAAGAAATGCTATTGTTATAACAATGTCATTACATTTTGAACAATTGACTGTTAAAGTGAAAATAACCATACAATTTTAATCGCACCTTTTTAATACACTGGGGACCCACCCCGGTACCGCACGGGTAGATAAGTATACGTAGGTATTTAATAAATATTTAAAAAGTAACAAATTCGAGAAACATTCCGGTAAGGGCTTTTTTTATGGTGATAAGGGGGCAAACGAGCAGGCGGCTCACCTGATGGTAAGTGATGACCGCCGCCCATAGACATTTGCAACACCAGAGACTTGCAAATGCGTTGCCAAACCCCTTAGACACCGTTCAGGCTTCCCTATTTATACTGTGGTTCAGGTGTCTTAAAATAGGGAGTTACTGAACTGACAGCAAACAGAATTCCCATGCTGTCAGAATAATGACTCCCCCAATAAGCTCTGGTGACCTTAATCACTCGCAGAAAGACAACTATTATTGATTTACTGCGGTCTTCTGTAAGGCGTCGGTACTTCCCCAGTCGGGCAGCTCAATTTGAGCGAGAAATCTCGCTATGCCCTACCTCCAAAAATTTTTTACGGTAATTTTCTTACAGGTTACATTCTAAATTTTTCACCCGGATCTCTGTTTTCAATAAAATATAGCCCATGTTTATCACGTACAATATTACATCACTGTTACTTTGATAAAAAAGGAGTTGTAGTAGCCTAGTGGTGTGACCAGTGGACTGAGATGTCTTGAGGTCAAACCTAAAGCGCGCACCACTGACTTTTCGGAAGTTATGTGCGTATTTATCGCATGCTCAAACGGTGTAGGAAAACATCGAGAGAGTTTCTGCATGCTTGAGAGATTTTCTCGATGGCTTGTGAGGTCTGCCAACCCGCAGTAGGCTAGCGTGGTGGGATATCATAGCCCTCTAGAATGAGAGGAGACAGTGAGACAATAGTTGACGATGTTGATGGTTGACTTCATGCGGTTGATTGACACTGCTGGGCATGGGTCTCCTCTAATTTGAGAGCGATTAGGCTAATTATAGCCTAATCTAAGCTAGCGTGGTGGACTACCACCACGCTAGCCTACTGCGGGTTGGCAGACATTACATGCCATCGAGAAAATCTCTCAAGCATGCAGGTTCCCTCACGATGTTTTTCTTCACCGTTTGAGCATGTGATAAATACGCATATAACTTCCGAAAAGTAAGTGGTGCATGCCTTGGGTTTGAACTCGAGTCCTGTGACATCTCAGTCCTAGGGTCACACCACTAGGCTACCACAGCTCCCTAGGCTACCACATCTCGTTTAGGTCATATAAGTACGGATATCGATCAGATGTTAGTTTATTTCTTTATTCAGTTATGTATGACGTTCAAGATAAACAACACCGTTTTCACAGTTAGTATCTCGCTGTAACAAGTTAAAAAGATCTTCCGATTATTTTTTTATCTTATCTCGGGTACCTTATTGTTATCAACTGTTTAGTTACACGGAGTGCGCGCGCGCCGTCTCACGTTTACGTTTTTCAATTAAGAATATGTTTGCGTATACTATGGAGAATTTGGGGTGAGTTGAGGGTGTTTGTAACCAGTACATCGGGCTGTAGGAAGAGGGATTATTTCTTTGCTGTATTTCTTGTATTAGCGATACTGTTTTTATGTAACAAGTGCAAGATATAGATGATGGTTTGGATAGTGTTATGTGTGTGTAAATATCAAGGATTTTTGATAAGTAACAAGAGAGATGAATCAAGATTTTCGGAGAATTGTTGAACAGATTTTAGCATCGGAATTTCAAAAAATACTCAAGTGGATTCTGAGGTCAACGGCTTGTTGTTTTTTGGTGGAATTATGTAAATATTGTTTAATTTTAGAGCTGATTTAAAAGTACAATTAAGACGTTTAAAATAATTACTTACTTACCTTATTAAATGTTGCCTACTTGAAGCACAGAGTATCAAAATGTTTATGACTGAATAATAGCCAGGTTGTTTCATCGACCTGGAAGATTACGCCCTTCTATGCCTTCGAGAGCACGTTAGGGCTGTCGACTCCGGTTAGGCAATCGACAATCCCGCTTTGACAATCGATTGTGATAGTCAGATACTCGAAAAGTCTGACGACCAGTATAATCCATTAGCTCACATAATTAGGACCCATATATTATTATTTTGTCATCCGTGGTGCTTGGCAATTGTGTCGAACCCAGTTGTACACATCTGTCTTGTGTCAATAGCATTCAAACTTTATTCGGACTCTTGGTTGATAAGGAGGGAAGTGAACAACTAATATTTTTCGTACTCCTTCTAGTTCATTCCCTGATTAATTTCGCTGAGGGCTTGGAATCCTCAGGGTATATAATTCTCTTGGGACACGTCGAACTTATCTCAACGATTTTCTGGGTGGTGCCTATTGTTGTTCGTGGCTTACAGGAGTTGCAGTAATGTGGTGGGCTTATTCAAAAAAAGCAGTATAATGTGCAACGTTTTAGTTTAGTGTACTTTAATTGTGTGGTACTGATAATCAGTTGCAACTGGGTAGATTGAAAGCCAATTTTAGTCGGGAAAAGGTTTGAATGATGAAGTGCGATACATCTTCATTAGAGTAAGGATGTAGCTGTTCTAGTATAATATCCATTAACGATTAGTTCCTTTGATACGTTTTAACAAACTAGTGAACACGTGAATAACATAACCTAACTTTTTATTGAAGTGGAAACTGCAGTTATGTTTCCTACAATTTAATTCTTGTGATGATTCATTGAAATAATACTGTATTTTATGGACCTTTATTGCAGTATATTGATTTTGTATTAGTCTCTTCGTTTTGGATCCAGCATCCATCACAGTCAGGGCAGTGTGTCGTATTGGGTGTAATTAGTAAATGAAGGATTTACTATTTTATATCAATCCTATATTTTTTTTATTTATTTTACACGTGTGGTTTATTAAATGTAATGTAATGCTAAGTTGGGTCTATGGTATAATCAGGACATTATAACTTCTTGGAAGTACTTAGAACACCGTGTTTGACATTAGTTATATCTTTTTACGCGGGTCCCTATACTTCTTTTCATTAGGCCAAAGTTAGTGAAACAATAATTACAATAAATTCTGCATCTTGTATAAGTATGTCATTGCCGATTTCAAGATACCTAGTTTAAACGACCTGCAATACATCAGGCTTTCTAGTTTTGAAGATTTTCTGGATGGTAGCTATCAGCCATAGCAAGGACTAAATATATTCTATGGAGGTAGGGCATAGCGAGATTTCTTGATCAAATTGAGCTGCCCGACTGGGGAAGTACCTCCGCCTTACAGAAGACCGCAGTGAATCAACAATAGTTGTCTTTCTGTGAGTGAGTAAGGTTACTAGAGCTCGTTGGGGAGTGACTATTCTGACAGCATGGGCATTCCATTTGCTGTCAGTTTAGTAATTCCCTATTTTAAGAAACCAAAACGGTTACTGCAGGGGTGTGCAACGCATTTGCAAGCCTTCAGGTGTTGCAAATGTCCATGGGCGGCGGTGATCACTTACCATCAGGTGAGCCGCCTGCTCGTTTGCCCCCTTATCGCAAAAAAAAAAATGGCGTGTTCTAAAATGTAACCTATCTTTTGGCGCCGCGTTGTCGAATTTCGCATAGCTATCTGTTTATTTGTGAATCTGACAATAAATAATATATAATTATAATAACTTTGATACCAACCAAGAATTACGTTATCTATAATATTTGAGATATCATTGTGATAATAATTATGGTCATTATGAAAACCTATTTATTGCTCATGTAGTGATAGCGAAAGCATCATCAACTGAATTATGCCCGCTGCTGGGCACGGGATTTCTTTGAGAGGGATTAGGCTATAGTCCACCACGCTAGCCTAGTGCAGTTAGCAGATTTCACAGGCGATCTAAAAAATCATTAAGCATGCAGGTTTCGTCTCGATGTTACCCTAAATTTAAATTGCTGGAGTGAAAATTTTGTGACATTTATTATTATAACGCGGTAATTGTTAAATCCCCTAGGAGGAGACCTATGTCCAGCAGTGGACGTCTAACGGTTGATGTGACGATGATGATGATGAATTGTTAATTAAATCAGTATTATGGAGTTTGAGTGCACGTCTTCATTTGATAAATAAAATCGATATAATTCTTTCTGGTGCAACGATATACCGTTAATTCCTACAGCTCTGCTTTGGTTGAAGGGGTGTGTTGATGTTAATAAAATAAATAGGTAGATAGATTCTGGAGTAGGTTAAAAAAAAACCGTTTATAAGATAGTGCTTAATAATGAGTTTGAGAGTCATATGTTCGATTAATGGAGGTCGACGGAAAGATTGTTCGAATGGAATTTAAAAAAAAAACTACTTATTATCGCCAAACGCTACTTCGACTGAACGATTTGGTAATCGAATATTTATTAATCTATGGACTGCTCTCTAGAATGAGTTTAAGTTATTATTCAGAATTTAATAATTCAAATACAATTTTATGAATAAGATTTTTCATTATAGACGTCGTATTTTTTCATAAATTTGATACATTAGCGAGGAAATCAAACAGTTTTAAAATATCCTACGTTTTCCTGTAGATTTAGAAACATTATTTTCGGTGAAAATGAAGATAATCAAGCACAAATGAAGCGAAATGTTTGTAGTATGAAAATAACTTTTACTGTACGATTATCGCACAAAATTGAGGTGTTCAAAAATCTTTTCAGTAGTTTAGAGTTCTTTAATGCATAAAAGTGAAAAAAAAAAACACTAATAATCAATTTTATCAGCGAAGATGTGCATATGAGATAATAGTATAATTGTCGGCACGAGTCGTAAGCACAGATTTTAGTAGTAAAAGCCATTTTACGCATGTACGCTTTCGGTCAAATTTGTTCAGTATCGGTTTACCGGTCAGAAACTAACGTGTGCAGCCTCGGCGCCCCTCGCCATCGTCATTCCGCCAAAGAGACCGAAAATTTATGGAATGCGCAAGTGAAGTTTGTGCTCACGACTTGTGCCGGTACCTATACCTACAGTCGAATTGAGAACCTCCTTCATGTTGTGAAGTTTGTTAACAAATGAACGCCCTAACTACCGTATCTCAATAATTCTAACGTCGAACTCTGCTTACACCGCCAACTAAAGAATTTGTAAGACAAACAGATAGTGTTAGTGCGTAATCTCTGTACACATAATCTGAGATGTTATCTCGCGGTAACCTTACGTTATACTAAGTTTCACAATCCTGATAGCCAGTTAAGTTATCAACAGTGAAAGAATATACTTAATCTCTGTATATAGTAGGAAATAACTGAAAGGATTTGAAAACTGGTTTAATTTCTTGAAATGTGTGTAAAAGAAAGTTAAAGAGACATCTACACATACGGAGATTGAATTTGCGATCCGTAGTATCGAAGCCGATTGCTTTGCCAATATTACCATCTGATCATCATCAAATTTTCACATACACAAACGCCCAGACCCGGAACAACTACCTGTAGAACGTACAAATATTTGATTTGCTCCGTGCGGGGATCGATCGAACCAGCAACCCGTGACGCACAAGCCTATTGCTCAGCCACTGCGCCAATCAGGTCTTCGGCTCTCCTCATCCAGTTGCTGCCAGCTGCCTTCCGCAAGTCATTGTTCCACCTGGCTGACGCTCGTCCTACACTACGTTTGCCGAGACGCGGTCTCCACTCAAGCACTCGTTTGCTCTAACGGTTGTCGGTTCTCCGAGAGATGACGACCTCTGTGGTCTAGTGGTTCGAGTACAAGACTGCTGATCACAAGGTCGTGGGTTCGATTTCCGCGGGACACAAATATTTATGTGATAAAATATAAGTGTTTGTGTTCGTCTGGGTGTTTTCTGTGTATTATAAGTATGTATTTACAAAAAAAAAGTATAGAAGTATTATATCCATTGTCTAGTACCCATAGTACAAGCTCTGCTTAGTTTGGGACTAGATGGTGCTGTGTGTGAATGTCGCTGAATATTTATTTAAATGTGACCGGCCCATTGCCTTCCTTCCATCCTTTGAACTTTGTCGGTAACTTTAGTCCTCTGACGGATAACTTCATCTAACATCCATCACCATCTAATAATATATAATTTTAAAATTTTCGTTATAAGTTTTTTTTTAATTCTAGGAAGTTTACTTTGTTAGAATTTCAGGCTAGACTTTAATTAGCACTGTGGTCTCCAGCAGTGGTAGCATGGTCATATAACCAGGGACTCCTAAGCTATAACTCGTGAGTTCGAATCCATAGCATGGATCTCTGAATTTTCGAAACTATATGAGTATTAATTATCCTACCTATCTTACGCAAGTGTCCCATCGATCAGGTGTTGACGTGTGTCGGGTCGTTGAACCTTTTAAATAATTATTGAGCTGCCTGATGGTTGATGTATGTGTGCCATCGATCGAGTCGACTAATAGTTGCTATGATGCTTTCTTCAAAGGCTATTCTGGACGTCTACCTATATTCTTGGACTCACACATTGTAAATAAAAACGTCTAGTCCTTAAAAAACCATAATTCTCTGACTTAGAGTCCTAGAGACTTAGAATTACTTCTTTAGTTTGGAAATCCTTACACCATAAATTATTAAACAGTGTCCTAAAAATACCTATTTATTTACAGAAATTAATACAATTTATCACTCAAAAAACGGTTAATGAAACAACGCGAGTAAACCTATAAATAAATAAATAAATATCTCCGGACATTATGACACAGCGTCATCTAGTTCCGTGGTAAGCACCGAGGCTTGTGTTACGGATAGTAGTTGGTTGATATACTACATATATACTTTTTTTGTAAATACATAATTATTATACGTAGATACATCCACGAACCGAATACAAATTTTAATGCTCATCACACAAAAATTTGTCCCTACCGGGATCCGAACCCGGGATCCATAGCACAGTAGGCAGCGTTAACTACCGCTGAGCTAATCAGGTCGTCAAAGCCTGTATCTATGCCTGATAGATTAAAGTCTGCCAACCCATATTAGGTAGTTTACAATTACGTTCTCTCTTTCAAGCTGAAACAGATTTTAGAGCTGCACCCATAACCAAAATAATATTGTAGCATCCTACGGTTAATTAAGTAAAACCTATCTGCATACAATCTTTCATAATGAAACCTCTTTTATGATAAACTAGCTCTAATTCTTCTATCACAACTGACATCCAGCAGGTCATCGCTTATTTGACATTTCAAGTGCCTCTATCAGCTGACGCAATAATTTTGTCATATAATACTTATCATCTGTTTGTAGTGAGTCGATATTATTACAAGAGAAGTTTTAGTGCCCTACACATGATCTCCTAGTAGTTCTAGATGAATTACCACACCACATATCAGGTGGACCGACGACCTGGTAAAGGTCGCTGGAACCAGCTGGAAGCGGGTGGCCCAAGACCGGTCGTTGTGGAAATCTTTGGGGGAGGCCTATGTCCAGCAGTGGACGTCCTCCAGCTGACATGATGATGATGATGATGATGATATCAGGTGGCAATCATACAACCTAAAAGTTTATATGATAAAAATGTCAGTGCGATCGAATAACCAGTGGGTATATATCATTTCCTATTTTACCAATTGATTCTATACCACGGTTTGTCCTCCTGATTCCATTTTTACACAGTCTATCTATCTTCATTCGCCTTTATAGTTCATTCAGGGCCGCCAGACGTCACGTATTATGGGAATATCCTTAAAAATAAGTCGCCACTTGTATTGGCCACTTATTTTTAAGGATATTGCCTAAAATATACGTAAAAATCAGCTTGGAGAATTCACGTGAGGTAAGTAATATTTGTATATACCTTGATTACCTGATACCTGAAAATTGGCCCACTAAACAGGCTAGCTGGTAGGCATGCGTTCTTAGTACATACTAGCACTACTCAATCATCCACATTTGGTTCGTCAGAAAATACATGACGTCTGGCTGCCCTGGGATCTTACTCTATTACTCTCTGTCCAATATTCATGTTTCAAATTTGCTGACATTATTCCATTCATTTTGTCTATCCCTTAATCCTGAGGTTATGAGTGAGTAGTTATGCACGTACTGAGTGGTTACGAGAACCACTATACCTTTTAATGTTGACAGATTGCTCTCTATTCAGCGCGATCAAACGTAGAGTGGATTTGCCTTTTGGACTGTTAGTAGTAGAAATCAGTGGCCTTGAGTATTTGATGGAAATTGAATCCTCTGGTCAACAGTTATTTATTATTATTATTATTTACTTATTCTAGATCCACACAATGCTATATTTTGTCCAATAGTATTCATTCATTCATCAACCCATTACTGTCCCACTCCTGGGCACGGGTCTCCTCTCATTTTGAGAGGGAATAGGCTATAGTCCACTTCGCTAGCCTACTGCAGGTTTGGAGACCTCACATGCCATCGAGAAAATCTCTCAAACATGCAGGTTTCCTCACGATGTTTTCCTTCACCGTCTGAGCATGTGATAAATACGCACATAACTTCCGAACAGTCAGTGGTGCATGCCCGAGTTTGAACTCGAGACCTTTGACATGACAGTCCACTGGTCACATCACTAGGCTACCACAGCTGTCCAATAGTATACTCTATTTTAATTCCCTTGTTGATTTTAACGTGCCTGTTTAGAACTGCCTCTTAGTTTCTATTGGTTAATTTCCCCAGGTGTTTGGCGTGAGTCCAGATGTGGCAGAGGAGGTACACACTGATCAATGGCTGAGGGGAAGTGGCGGAACATCTGTCGGGTTGTGTCCAGGAGACGAGTGTTCGAACCGGAGCGGGCGGAAAGCGGCGGTTTGCGGAGGTGAATGTCCTAATATTTTTCTCCTTGAAGTAATAGCCTTTGTGCCAATGCCAATCTGAAGCATTTTATCAAACGACCCTATATTTCAATTCATTATATCAGCTAGAATAAGTTGACGTCCACTGATGGGCGTAAGCCCCCAAGGGTTACTACAACGACCGGTCCATATTTCCATTACTTTACGCCATATAAAACGTATCTCTATGCTGTCTCCAGATGCTTGAACGGCTGGGACCTGACGTCGTTGGGCGTGGGCAGTACGGTGGGCATCGGCGTGTATGTCCTGGTGGGAGCTGTAGCCCTGAAGACAGCCGGTCCGTCTATCCTGCTGTCCTTCCTAATAGCTGCCGTCACCTCATTGTTTGCAGGTAACAGTTTTGACTAGATAACGGGTTCTTTGGATGATTTCGCAATAAGAGTGCGTGCTTCGGTTTCTAACTTTGAAATCCATTGCCATATGACTAGACTACAGTTACTCATACGATCACGACTTTATTCCCGCCAGGCAGTAGCAGAGGTGCACTTATCTCTATCTTATTATCAGTGTAATACTGATTTAATTAAAAAGATATCATTTTTATCTTCCCAACCCTTTCCCCCCAATGTTGGGTGGCTTCTAGTCTACTTAGATGTGGCTGAATATCAGTATTTTACTTTAATCCTATAACTAAGCAATAACTATACTCTAAGAATAAACTTACTTTCTTTTGGGACTACCGTAACATCGGTGTTAGATGCTGTAGATAGTCGTATTGCAACAAAAACCGACGGCTTAACATGCTCTACAGATAGAGAGGAATCATGATGTAAGTATGTATTATGAATGGCGAGCCCCTTTATGCTCATAAATTACTATTTATGAGCATAAAGGGGCTTTAATATCCTATAGTTGCTTAAAAACTTCTCCCTCTTACTCCTTAATTCAGTTCTACATATTCCCGTGTGTTCTAGAAGGATTTTATTTGTGTACAGTTCCGTAAATGACACTTGAGCCTTGTCACAGCTTTGGAATTATTGTTATCAGACAATTATTATCGATTTGATTGTTTGACTATCATACGCGGGCCGAAAACATTGTGCCTATTGTGTGTAAGATATACATTAGTGTTTCGTATGACGAATAAATACATATAAATAATCATGAGATAAAATTTTGATAAACGTTTGGATGAAAACCTTTTTGGCTATAGAAAGCCATTTCTTTTAGCTGCGTATACTTTTCAAAACCAGAAATACTCAGTTGGGTCTTATGAGAAAGAGTTGTACTATAATTAATTGTTAACTGTTGAGAGAGCCTTAGTTTTTAACATACATACCATTAATTATTGTAAGGGTTACTGAGAAAATGCATACGTAGGTTAAATAATAGCTTGGACAGTTTATAACACTATTAACCCGCTGTTTGGCTAATCTATCACCACGCTACTAAGTATGATGGTTTCTTCGCTTTAGCGAAAGGTTTTTAATACCACTATTTGTTAGAAAGGTCAGAAATTTCTGCCTTGGTTCCAAACTTGATATCTATGAGTTTGCAATCCATGATATGACGATTATTAGATAATTACAACTTTGCTTAATGCTGACTACGTTTTTTGTTCACTAGTTTAATTAGATAAAGTAGAGAACACCGGTGATACCGTCCTGTCCTACCTAATATATATAATATACTTTAAGTTAGAAGGAACTTAGAACAAGTGAAGGGCGTTTTTGGGGACTGACTTTATTGTCGACGTCCAAAAAGAGCCAATCAAATTTGACCTACTTTGAATAAATGATATTTTGACTTTGACTTTGAACACAATGTTCATCAAGGTTCCCTGTATTTCCAGGACTATGCTACGCCGAGTTGGGTGCCAGGGTCCCGCTGGCAGGGTCTGCCTTCATCTACACGTACGTGGCGGTCGGAGAGGTCGTCGCCTTCATAGTCGGGTGGAACAACATACTTGAGTTCATCTTTGGTGAGTTATGTTTGTCTCACTTATCAAAAGGAACTAAATTACGAATATTTTTGAGTACTTTGGTCTTTTACCTTCAAAATACAATCTCTGAGATTGCTTTTCATTAAAATAAAACTTCTGTTTACGAATTTTATTGCGGTATATGTATCTATTGACTTAATTTCATCCATAACTTTCGGATTCAATACAGCATCCCTAGTCATAGGCCTTAGAATTAAACAAAAATGCTTATATCGTCGGTTGAAAGAAATCCGTCTGCTGGGATTCCTTGCACAGTTTGAGCTATGTGCTCAAGTAGATAAGTTTCAAGTAGTGATCAAACTCAAGAATTGACTTTACAACCTACTGGTCCCTAGTAGTTTGCTAGGTTATCACAGCCACTGAGTACAATAAAATCAATCAACTCAGCCTATCGCAGTAAGGTAAGGTTCTCTACAATACAATACTGAAAATAATTTTATTTTTAATTATCTTCAAAGGACAATATAAATTAAAACCCTATTGAGATCACAATATAATATTTTAAAAGTGGTATGCAGGGACCGTAGCGCGTGGCATTCTGTAGTTTCTACCTACCCCCATGGGAAAAAGGCGTGAGTGTATGTAAATAAACAATATTGTTATTGAGATCTGACATTCAATGTGTATATGTCTCTCGTCCAAGGGTCTGCAAGCCTAGCTAGAGGGCTGAGCGCATACATCGACACGGTAGCCAACCACTCCATGTCCAGTTGGTTCGAGCAGACCATGCCAGTGCCAGCCGAGTATGGCATCTCAACGTACTTCGATCTCTTCTCCTTCATTTTCGTCTTAGGGATGGGGAGTAAGTATGCATTTTGATAATTTACAAATTATATCTGGTGTGATTTACTACTCAGACTTAGGATGAATTTCCGTGCGTTTAAGCGTTTTTGCCATACCTATTATTGGAATCAGATATAAAAGCGCACATTGTTAGGACCCATAACTTATTAATTTGTCTTCCGTGGTGCCTGGCAACTGGGCTTAATCCGGTTGTAAAGATCTGTTCTTATGTCAATGACATTTAAACTCTATTCTGTCTAAAATTTGATTGATTGATTACGCTGTGGGTTTCAAGACATTTAAAATCATTCCCCTGGGACATGTCGGGTTTCATTGTCTCGACGTTTTTCTGGATGGCTACTATTGTTGATCTTGGCACAGGAGTTGCAGTAGTAGGGACATGAATACAGTACACTAGTTGGGAACTAGACAGTAGTTGGGAATGTCCCAAAACAAAAGTATACATTGGCAGCTTCTAATGTCCTTTTGTAGGCCAAATATGTTTTCCCAAGAAACCTGCTTCAATAAAAAAATATTTAAGACTATTAACGACGGTTGGAGCAACTGCGGGCTTTTGGCCCGCGTGTCACCGTTAGAACCCCGCCCGGAACAAATATATGTATGGCCTACAGGTTGTTGTTTCGGGTCTGGGTATTTGTGTATTGTGAATGTATGTGTGTAAACGCACCCACGATACGGGAAAATTTCTAATGTGGAGCAAAGTTTAAAAAAAAAGAATAGTAAGAGAGGTGTACACACGATATATGAATTTATTGCAGTTGTTATTTAAGTATATCTTGCATTAGTCTATAGTATCTTTCTAATACTGATAATGTTGAAATTTCATCCTTTTAGTGTCCATCCTCACAAAGAGAATTTTCTTTGACAAATTATATTTTAGCTAAAGTCACTAGCTTAATTCCTTAAGGCTATACGCCAAGCTGTGGTTTTTATTAATTTCACTTTCTATGGTGAATATAAAGAATAATAGCTGTATCCTGCTACGCTTTTCTTTTGCACATAGTAGCTAGAAGAAGAAAATATTCTTTGAAGCGGGTATACGGTGTCAAAATTTGAGATAAATCGGTGCAGAACTTTTTGAAGGTTACACGAACCAACGTGCGTTGAATCAATTTACATCAAATTACACTTCAAACCTATAATTTATATTTCTTTTTTGCATAAACGTATCGCCCTCAACCCTTATATAGTGTAAAATCCGCTTTAGCTGTCCCAGTTTATGATTCATGCACTGCATTGTTTATCTAATTAACAATAGTCAATAGTGTTTACTTTGCACAGTTCTGTTGGCGCTCGGCGTGCGCGAGTCGTCCACAGTCAACAACGTGTTCTCCATCATCAATGTCATAGTCATCATCTTCATTGTCATCGCTGGAGCGTTTAAAGGTTTGTTGATGATTAAGTGTTTTTGTGTGTATAAATTTGTTTAATGGATACTAAAGCCAGGGATTCTACCAGCATTTAAATTTAGTATGGGTTTAAGGTTGAGTTTTGTAGTAGGTTATGCCTACTTAAACTTTTGATACCCATAAAAAAGAGATAGTTTAAGTAGAAAAGATGATTTTGATTGATGATGATCTTAATATCACTCAACTGTTAAATTAAAAACTGCAAAACATGATATCCTATATTACAAATAAATTTTTCTTTCTTTCTTTCTTTCTACATGGGACTCCAAACTGTCTTTGGCTAGACAGTTTTAAGTCACATGTGTCCCCTTCAAAGATTTAAGATATCATTGTCAAGGCATCGGTCTATATCCTTGATAACATGAATGCATTCATTCTGAAGTTTTCCTTTTGTAGTGGATCCAAGTAACTGGGAGATCCCAGTGGAGCAGGTGCCTCCTGGTTATGGTGTCGGGGGTTTCTTCCCGTACGGCGCGTGGGGTACCCTCAAAGGTGCCGCTATCTGCTTCTATGGATTCGTCGGCTTTGATATCGTCAACGCTTCAGGAGAGGAAGTGAGTGTTGATATTGACGTTTCTTCAAACAACAATTCTTCTGCCTTCGAAATATTTATTTCGTAAGTTACTGCAATTGAGTCTGGCCCGTATTTTTACGAAAATTTTAAGATTGTTTACAAAAGCTGTATTTTCATTTAGATATACATCGGTTTATGTTTTGTAACTTGCTACAATCGCAAATTTTGGAAAAAACTTACATACCTATTTTTTACTTTTGTATTTCAAAAATAGCCTTCACGCGTGATTTATGTATAGGTATTATTATCTGCCCATTGTAATCTAAAGCTTAACTACCGTGTTTGAACCTACTGTACCACTCACCAGTATTTTCTATATTTCAGGTGAAGGAGCCAAGAAAGACGATTCCTATAGCGATCCTGTCGACTCTGTTCATAGTGTTTGCCGCGTACGCTGCCGTGAGCGTCATAGTCACCATGATGGTGCCTTATTACGAAATGGTACGTCATTTCTACTGCAGTTTTACTCAGCTTGACAGGTGTATGAGTGATGTTTAGGAATTCAAATGTCCTTGGAATCACAGCCACAAATTACAATTACAAATTACAATACTGTTATTCTACAAATTTACCGGCTTACGCTTAAAAAACCGTTTTAAACTAAGGTAAGTTTTTTTAAAACGAATGGCTAATGAGCTATGGTAGCCTAATGGTGTGTCAGTGGACTGAGATGTCAAAGGTCTCAAGTTCGAACCCAAGGCACGTACCACTGACTTTTCGGAAGCTATGTGCGTATTTATCACAAGCTCAAACGGTGAAGGAAAACATCGTGAGGAAACCTGCATGCTTGAGAGATTTGTTTCGATGGCATGTGAAGTCTGCCAACCCACAGCAGGCTAGCGTTGTGGACTATAGCCTAATCCCTCTAAAAAATTAGAGGAGACCCGTGCTCAGCAGTAGGACATTAATGGGTTGAAGATGATGAAGCAATATTTTAACATGGACAAATTCTTACCAATAATACAATTGTCGTTAAATCAAAAATACCGTTTTATCATCATACTATCAATGTTAGGTTTAAATATTTTAAAGTCTAGTTTAGTATGTGAGTTTATAATTCCAGACTGCAGTTGCTTCAGTGTCAGCAGCGTTTAGTCATGTGGGGTGGGACTGGGCGCGATGGATTGTTACCGTTGGTGCTGTCTTTGGTATTACAACAAGGTAAGACCTAAAGACTTTTTAAAAATATGAATACCTTAATAATATCTTCAACAACACTCGCTCTAGGCAGTGTTGATAAAAATGTCTAAATCACACCTGTTCTGTCTTTGAAATATCTTTGCCAAATTCTGCCTTAATGCCCACCGCTTCTTCAAATTAGTTATACTTACTAATTTCAAGATTATACTTGCTCTTTAAATTAGAATACTTGATGCTGATTGGTTGATCGTTTGCAAAGCAAGCTTTTGAGTACGGAAACTCTCAAGTCAGATGTTTAAATTTTAGCTTTAGGATCCAAATTATACGTATTATATAAATAAAACACATAAGACACAACATTGACGACCTCTGTGGTCTAGTGGTTCGAGTACCGGACTGCTGATCACGAGGTCGTGGGTTCGATTCCCACGGGACACAAATATTTATGTGATGAATATAAGTGTTTGTGTTCGTCTGGGTGTTTCCTATGTATTATAAGTATGTATTTACAAAAAAAAAGTATATAAGTACAGTAAATAAGTACAGTATAAGTATAGTACCCATAGTACAAGCTCTGCTTAGTTTGGGACTAGATAGTGATGTGTAAAAATGTCGCAGAATATTTTTATATTTATATTTATAAGTTCAGAAGCATTTATCCTCTAACGGGTTTTGCTTAAATACTTAGTCCTTATTTCTTACATAAGAGTTCTTATATTGCAAAAACCTACATAATTTTAAATAGTATATTTTTCGTCATACCTTTTATTTTTCTTTCTTTATAAGTTACCGTAACTTCTCTGTTTTCAGTTTGTTCGGTGCGTTATTTCCCCTGCCTCGTCTGTTGTACTCCATGGCGTCTGATGGGCTGTTCATCCATTGGTTTGCTAAAATCAGCGCCACCAGACGTTCTCCCATCGTGGCTACTGTCGTACCAACGGTTGTTATTTGTGAGTCTAACCTTCCTTCATTTCATTCCTAAAAAGCCGGCAACGCATTTGCAAGTCCATTGGTGTTGCAGATGTCCATGGGCGGCGGTGATCACTTACTATCAGGTGAGCCTACTGCCCGTTTGCCCCCTCATTTCCATAAAAAAAATACCGAAAAAAAACTATTCAGGAATCGAAGCCCGTCGAATAATATCATATGAGCCAATTATTGATTTCTTTGTTGGAAATTTCAGAATTAACACTTCATTATCTAATGAAACAATTTGGCTGTGTACAATCATATCAATATTAGTTTCTACAGCTGCTGCATTGTTGTATTATTTCCAGCTCTGTTGGCGGCATTCCTGGATTTGGAGCAGCTGGTTCTGATGATGTGTATCGGAACGCTCAGCTCCTACACTATCGTCGCCACGTGTGTTGTCTTACTCAGGTATGTGTTATTGTATATTTTTATTACAACGCCGCACTACGCAAATAACGGCGAAATATAAAACTAGCTCAATAGGTATGCGTCTCCTCCCGCGTGGCATGTCGATAAAATGTAGGATATCATTAAGAATAACATAGAATAATATTTCTATTCAATAACACAACAATTCACAGGAGTTGCACTAGTAGCGACTTAGTGTGGCTGGCTCGTCCCGAAAAAGGTGTAAATTATCTGTATGCAAAATTTAAACCAAATCCGTTCAGCCATTTTTTTGCAATTAATGGATTTAAATACCATTATGATTTAAAATTACAATTATTAAAAAACTGACGCAACTAACATTGGAATAACAACAAAGAAAATAGGAAGACTTGATTCCAGCAACTTTATGCTAGGTTCAAGCGAAGTGGTTTTTATAAAAAATATACTCTAGACTAGACCGTTGATAAGCAGGAGCATAAAAAGGAATCTGTTTTTTATTCATTACTAAATGTGTGAACTAGCTTATGTATTAATATATTATACAATCTGAATCTGTTTACATACCATCACGCCTAACCGTTCCCGGACGATGAGGCAGAGGTGTCCTATATTGTACACGCTACATTTCACTGGTATGTTTTAGGTTCTATAATATAATACAGCGCGAGCCATAATATAATTTGCCATCAACCGGACACGAATCCATACTCCGGGCTGCAACTGAAAATTTCATAGAAAAAACCCAATAACACTGCTAGCCCTGGGAATCGACACCAAACCCTCTTGCTAAACGGTAGCACTTATGAATTGATCAACGAGACAGTATAACTAGTATAAAATACAATGTATCTGTTTAGAACAAAGGAATTACATACGACACACATTTTTGGCAGATCATTGTCTTAAACATTTTGGCGAAAGTCACGATGTCACAATACCTATTTTAATCTAATTACTTCATTACTGTATGGACAACATTGTAGTTGAAAGCGAAAATATATGTACATTATCATCAGAAAATATTATAAACAGTCGGGTATTGCGAGAAAACCTCTATTTAAATAAATATTTTATCTTTCTTGCTTTCTTTTCTTACTATTTTAAAAGATTTTCCACCGTACCGTATGGTATATATTACTGAACCTTTCACATGAGGACATATTTTTGATTATAATTTCTGTAGAATTTTTTGAGCTTTCGAACGCTGACAATATTTTGAACCCTTGGCAATGCCAATATATTAATGAATTCGACTGTACATTAGAATAACACATATCTACGCTACTTTTAACAACATATCTTGCAGACAGAGCCGCGTGCGCACACTAGTCTATATATTAATACGTGAAGCAAAAACTTGGTATAAAATTTCCCACACAGAGTTTATATAAAGAAGGAATGCAGACTGCATTTTTTTTTAATATGCATAAAAAAGACTTTCGACTTTCGACCAGTGGGCGACCGGGAGTACTAAATAAATGTGTACTTTCCAGATACCGTTCCAACCACGAGCCTGAAGTAGTATCAAGCTACATGCGGCAGATCATTGGCCTAGGACATAAAAAGGCATCACGAGCATCCTCCAACATCATCTATGTAGCCATGGTTTTGTATAGTAAGTATGATTCTAATCAAGTCCTAGGAGAAATTTCGAGAATTCTAGGGTCGACAGCGCGCCAGCTACGCCTTTTCGCCGCAGCAATTCGTCTACAGGCTATAGTAACCGCTTAACATCAGGCGGGACGTTACTTGTTTGTCACCTCGTGGTTTAAAAAAATAAAAAGAAGCAGACAATCGGAACCTTAAAATTAAAGATCAAAATTACAGACTTATATCATAAAACAAGTAACAGTTCTGTCTTATATAATAGGGCAATATTGGGACTTTACCACAGAACGTATTATTTTTCTTTAAAAAAAAAACGTTGCCCACTAGGATTTTCTCCTGTGTCGTGGTAGTTTACAAACACAAATTTTCACATACACAAACGCCCAGACCCGGAACGTAGAAATATTTGCTCCGTGCGGGGATCGAACCCGCAACCCGTGCCGCACAAACCGTTCGCTCAGCGTCTCCGCCACCGAGTCCAGCAGCCCTTTTTGACGTTGTAAGAGTGGGATCGTTCTTTAAAAGTTGAATAGCGCAACATGTTGTGTTATGGCCAATTTAGATCTAGTTTTTAATCAAATTACTGTCAAGCCGCGCATAAAATCCCAAATAGTTCTTTCTACATCTGACAATTTTGTTTCAGTATTCATGTGTTTAGCAATAGCACTCATAGTGGTAAACGTGGCAGAACCTCTGATTCCTGTGATAATCCTGCATGTGGTGACTATCCTCATTGTCTTGGTGATGGCGTTGCAGCCGTCTAGTGAAGAGAAACTGTTTTTTAAGGTATTCTTTAAAATGTATTAATTGATCAGAACTATTCTACTGACGACCTGGTTAAGGTCACTGGAATCCGCTGGATGCAGGTGGCGCAGGATCGGTTGTCGTGGCGATCCTTGGGAGAGACCTATGTCCAGCAGTGGACGTCTAAAGGTTGGTATGATGATTCTACTGAGGAGCCGCTAATAGATAATTTATAAAAGACACTATTGATGGGTAGTTTTATTAGATACAGTAACATTGATCATGTTATTCTCGCTTTGCCAATTTTAATCTTTGTTGTTTTCCAGACTCCGCTTGTCCCATTCATCCCGTGCCTCAGCATCTACGCTAACATCCACTTGATGGTCGTCATCAATATACACACATGGATTAGAGTTCTCATATGGATTTTAATAGGTATGTATATTATGGAGGTTTAATTCGCTGCTCATGTATTAGACTGATTTTTGTTCTATAAATGTAATATTTATACACGTATGTATATAGTAAATTATTATATACCTATACATAATTATATAAAGTTGAACAGTGTCAAAAGATTTTGTATGATATTGCACGTCGATTTGAGGCTATTGCGCCCGTTTTCGAATATATTGAAAACGGGTGGGTGTTAAATATATTATTGATTGTTAACATGAAGAACAAATCATCATAATACAAACGAGATATTTCCCCAGGGTAAATGACTATTATTACTATTTATTTGCATAATTCATGTAACTATTGAATTGACAACTTTGTGTTTAATTTTCAGGGGTCCCAATTTATTTCATATGTATATGCTGCTACACACAACATGCGGGGAAGAAACCTAAAGAGGAAAACGCACCGGAAAGTAATAAAAATGGAAAACCACCAGTAACTGTTCAAATAGTGGTGGAATCACCATCCCCTCCCCGCACAATGACTAGATTAAATGAGAACATAGAGGAATATGAAAATATAAATAAAATTGATAAGGAACCAGAAAATAAAGTTGTAAGTTCAAAGAAAATAGAAGAAATCCAAGAGATCCAAATCGAAAATAATGAAGAGAAAGAAGCAAAAATCATAGATTTATTAGATCAAGTGTTACAAGCTGAAGAAGACACTTATGGAGAAGTCATAAGTCTCAAAGATAGTAAAGAAGATGACAATGTTTCAAATAAAAATGAAATACCTCATAGAAAGTCTTTGAGCGAGCTCTCAGATGCAGGGTCAGATGCGTCATTAGGTAATCAAGTGTTATCCAAATACGACGTGATTGCTCAAGTGCATCGAGAAGATATGCAGATACTAAGTGAAGAAGATGAAAGGTTAGATAGTAACGACAACTTAGATAATATTGAAGATGAAGAAATAACAGCATTTAACGAAAGTGAAACGAATTCAAGAACAGACGAGTCTGGTTATTCGGACACAATTGACAGACCAATACTAAATGAATCAGTGGAGGAGGACATGGAAGTTTCAACAATACCAGTACCTCCACCGCCACCATTAGATGAGGACTATTTTAAGACCCCTAACTATAAGAAATTTTATACAGTATCCTCTAGACATACTAAAACAGAGCCAGAGGAAGTCAGTGAAGATGAGGAAGACATTAGGCCTAGAGGGAGTATACAATCAAATAATTCACAAGGCGATGCCAACATGAGATTTGGCAGCGATAGACAAATCAAATTCATGTCCAAATTGAACGATATATTTCAAAAATCAATAGCTCCTAGTGAAGACGAAGATGAGCCTAGAAAAAGGTCACATTCGACGGGGAACGTAGCTGATCCAGAATTATCGGTGATGCGCGAGAGGCCATCACTCTTTTTAGATTTAAAAAAAGAATTGTTGTCTGGAGAAGCGGTGCAAAATTTGCGTCCTGTTAACGTAGAAGACAAACCTGATGAAAAACAAAATGCATCTGACTCATCTGATTCAGAAGAAGTAGAAGATAAGTCTATGAGTAGAGAAGATTTAAAACACAAATTAGAAAATATATTTGCAGTCGGTGGGCCACAGCTTATGAAACCACGGCTGATGAAGTCAAATCCACCGACGCCTGAGGAATCTTACCAAGCAACAGATCATTCTGGTGCGGAAAGTATAACAAAGTTGCCAAAGCTTGACAAAAATGATACTTTGAAGAGACAGAAAGAGAAGTTTGGTAATGTTTTGAATTCTTTCCGATTAAGTATGAACAAAGATGACGATGTATAGTTATGTTAGGAAGTGATATTAAGTGAAGCAGTACAAGTTGTTTCGACTAATTATTGTTGATCAAAGTGTTATTATTTTGTATTGAAATTACTGATCCCAAGTTTGATATTCTTATTTCAAAGTGTTACTTTAACTGGCTTCTGTTGATCGTAAAATGGTATAACAATACCAGTTACGATATACCCGGGTATGAATTCCTAGTCGTATAGTGCCTTATTTTGTATACATATTTATGTACTAATACACGAAACTGATTCCCAATAAGCAACTGTTAATAATACAACACACTTCTCAAGGCAGAATCAGAAATTGATTCAATTTATTATTCCTTGAAGAAATCATATTCCATGCTCTACAATGACTCTTTAACTAATCAAATACATTATTTGTTATGGTTAGAGGTTTTTATAATTGTGTTTACTAGCCCTAATAAAACAAGTTGACGGTTGCTATATTTTTTTTCTTTACCAGTGTTGACACATCCTTAATACAGATAATATAAACATCTCATATTTAATATAGTTATACAAGAAATTACAACAGATGGCTCTACTTGTATTATTTTGTTATACATTATAACATCAACATTTAGTATCGAATCGTATGACATTATTGTCAAATTGCAACGAATGATCTTGTTAGAGTCTATGCGTCGATTATCTTGCTTTTTCAGTAACTTTATTTAATCCCTTGTCCTGAAAATCTTGTTTCATAATTTATACCCTCGTTTTTGTCATAGTTGAGTCTTGGTTATTACTTTTTTTTTCACGTCCAGTATTTGCCTATGTATCAGAAATCAGTGACTACCTTTTATCTTTTGGGGCAGGCTGTTTTTTATCAAAAATAAATATTGTATTGAAACCATGTTTATAAGTTGATAAATAAGAGTAATAATATAATATTGCATAATGATATCTGAATTAGTGCACAAAAACAGTGGCATATGTTTGTACGGTGGTTGTAATATATCTAGTATATAAAATAGATACGAATTTTAGTACATAAGTAGTGCGTCATCGAAAATCATGATCAGTAAGACTGATAAAAACCTTTGCATATTACTGATCAATAAATTCAATTGTGTCCTAAGTGTGTATGTAGTTGCCAATTTTAATAAAAATATGCTTTAATAAGTTTGTAGTTTAATTTTTGTTGTTCAACCTCTGAAGCGTAACCTCTTCTGCAAACTAATAACTAATTTGTTGTTTGTTATACCTATTTGGTGATAAGTACTTTTACCAAGCACGAGGTTCTGGGTTCTATTTCCAGGTAGTGTTATTGAGTTTTGTTTGGATTTTCTGAGTAGCAACTCTGAATTAATATTGTGGCATATGGACATAGTATCTTTTTTGGTTATGGAGTGGAAACCTTCAAAAGACCCGGCATGGTGCCGTAAAGGTACGGGAATGCATATTCCTCCTCTCTGATATGGAACAATATTACAATGTTGTGCCCGATAAGGTCCACACTATTCCTACTTTTAAACTTGCTATCAGCTGTACAAACCCACATCATGGAATGCAAGAAAAGATTGAGTATTAAATAAAAGATTAGGCAAAGGAAAACAAATTTATTAGAAATAAAGCATATGAAATTCACACTGGGCACAATGTTAGTATGTCTCTCCGCTGTTCTGGTCACAGCAAGATGTCTCTTTCTTGTATATTTCTAGCATCAAATCCCTAATTTCCATCTCTTTTATGCACCCTGAGAGCATTTCATCGATTATTTGCTCTGAAACACTGAGAAAATTAACGATTAGGAAATTGGACCTTAATTGTGTGATTAATTTTCATGTTTAAATAAAAAATCGTATGGCGTCGATTGTTCGCATACACTTTTGTTAAACTTTTGAACTACCTACTTCGATAGTTATAATATATACTAGCTTCCGCCCGCGGCTTCGCACACGTGGTAGGTTGATAAAAAGTAGCTTATATCCTTCTCAGAGGTTCCGTCTTTATCAATACCAAAATTAATCTAATCCATTCAGTCCTTCATACGTGATGCCGTGATCAAGGGAAATGGGATTCATTTTTATATAAATATACAGATATAATAATAAACTTGCTTAATTTATTTTTGCACACAGTTTGTACTTTGGTCCCACTTGAGATATAGGACAGATTTTCATCCACCATTACATGGGACTTAAATCATACCGGTATGTAGATGGACATTCGTACACCTTTGCCTAACCCTTCAGGGACGAGGGGCGTGATAGTATGATGAATAACTTAGTCGAAGTTCTTGCAGACAGCTAGTATATAGGTATATAAGTACTAACAAACCTGGCCACTATATCTGCACACTAGGATTTCATATGTGTTTTGTACATATCTGTAGCAATGCATTCATTGCTACAGTACTTCTAAGGACCGATTTCCATCAAAACGGAGAGGAGAGATGTGTTTTGAATAATAAATCAAATACCGTAGCGGAGATGAGACGTGGAAATAACGAAATCTGATTGGTTTTTGTTTTATGGTGATAAGGGGGCAAACGAGCAGGCGGCTCACCTGATGGTAAGTGATGACCGCCGCCCATAGACATTTGCAACATCAGAAGCTTGCAAATGCGTTGCCAAACCCCTTAGAAACCGTTCAGGTTTCTTAAAATAGGGAGTTACTGAACTGACAGCAAACGGAATTCCCATGCTGTCAGAATAGTCACTCCCCCAATGAGCTCTGGTAACTTTACTCACTCGCAGAAAGACAACTTGTTGATTCACTGCGGTCTTCAGTAAGGCGGAGGTACTTCCCAGTCGGGCAGCTCAATTTGGGCGAGAAATCTCGCTATGCCCTACCTCCTACTTTTGGTGGTACCTGGTTATTCAAAATACATCTCCGCACATCTCCTCTCCTCTCCTCTTTTGTAAAAACCGCGCCAGAATCTAAACGAATGCGTGAAAAGTCGAAAATTTGTCTTGTGAAACCAATTTACTATCTACCCAGCTATATAAGGAGTATGATGGGGTGAAAAAATGTGAAGAAAGACATACCAAGAAAGACGTACCTACTCCCCTACAACACATAGGTGCCACATACTGCGTTGAGATTTTGATTAGGGGAAAGCTAAGGACAGACAGTCTGGTGACGTCATTTTCGCCCCTAGTCTTCGAGTCACGTCTTGCCATTATTTGGGGTGATTTACAACTTTAACATGATTGTATGTCTTAAGTTATTACTTAAATTCGACCTTTAAGTTAAAATTTGTTCCGATATGTGTTTACTGACTAGCATTTTACCGGGCATGGCATTCGCATGCTTGATACGATAAAAGCGTTATATATTTATTGAATGAACTCAATCTACCCAAAATATAATGTAAGTGTCCTAATGCGATAACAATTGATTTTCTAAATATAATATACAATTTGTTATTGATGGGCCTGATTCCCTACATTTAAGCCCAATGTAGGGATTTGAATTATTTCGTAATGATAAATGAAAGCAACGCGAATAACGAGATTTAAAATCGTCCAATTGGCACTACATCAACTTTATCTCCGAGAGAACTGATTCTGTACTGGGAGTTGTTGTTGTTGTTGTTATCGACAATGAGAAATATATAGAAAAGTCATCCCGCATTGTCATCAAAGAAAATGTTAGCTGGTCAAACATCTTACCTGCCAATCATTTCCCAGGGTTTCCCAACAGCGCTGTTGGCGTACATGGAGCTGGTCAGCATGTGCTGCACGAACTTGGTGCGGTATTGGAACAGGCTGTCGGCAGTCTTCTCGCCAATGTTGAACAGCAGCCGGTATCGGTCGGGACCGCGCGCTGATGGCGCCTTCTTGTATAAAGGCTTCGGCACCTTCTTCTGTATTGTCTCTTCTAGTATCTGATGAGGAAATAAAACAGATAGTAGGCGTACCAAAACACCTGCACACTGATCGAGTATATTATTATATCATATTTTTCAGTAGATCTCGAATCGCTATTAAGTAAACCAAGCATTAGCTGGCGTACCCACGGTGAGTGTGGAAATGGGAGGTTCCGAAAAAGGTGAAAACAAATAGGTAACATAGTACGCCCATGCCGGCTGCACTTTTTTCAAACATAGATATCATACTGAGTTAAAAAAATATTAGGAGCTTGGTGGATTTACGCGTTAGATGAACGCATGAAGTAGAAAAAAAAAACGTTATAGAAAGCCGGATGATTTTGCTAGGTGTTTGCTTGTCTAAAAGTCCAAAAACAGGAATTAGCTGCGTGGTTAGCGAAGAGACCATCAGCGGACGCAGTAAAGATTTACAATATTGGAGCATTGCTACTACACTGCCGATCCACGGCCTTCGAGCTACATAGGGATGTCATGTGTCTATGATTTACTTACCCGAAGAAGTTGCGGCGTACTTGGTTGTCGTGGACTGCCATTACTGTTCATGTAAAGTAACTGAGCGTTTTTGGCGCCTGTTATGCGTTCAGCCCTGTTCAATGAAAGAAAATTATTATTTGATGGGGAACAATAACAAATATAATGTCAGGCGCGTTAATAGCAATTGAAAACCAAGTTTAATAATGTTGTAGCGCCTATGTTTTTAAAAAGTATTTTAATGGCGTTCCATGCATAGTTTTTACTGTTCCATAAGTTTTGAAAGTTACCTGTAATTAGCAATTACCTGGCAATTGGCTTGCCATCATATTACATAAAACTTTTTTCTTGCGGCAATGAGACAAACACAATTGTCTTTTTCGAATATTTAAAAAAAACTTTTATTGAGTTGTGTTGCTTTTTATCTTATTCATTAACTCAGTCTATCGCAGTCCACTGTCGGGCATAGGACTCTCCCAAACTGCGCCACAACATTTACACTTTTTTTTCATTATTAAAATAAAATGCCTGTGGCAATCCCTTGAAAGAATCTGTACGAGGCAATGGAGTTACGCATGGATCGTATATAACATTATCAAGGAATTAAAATTATGGTTGAAGTGAAGTAATGTGAAACTAAATACTGTATGATAGAGGTCCTTAAAATCCCATCATGCAATTGTGTGGGTATATTCTATGAGATGTAATATTGTTGTTGCCTTAACTCTCTCGAGGACCTGTTTAGAGCAATGGCGATAAGGCTTAATGATGTTTGACGACCCAGTTAGTGCAGCGGTAGTTAACACTGCCGTCTGTGCTATGGGTCCCGGGTTCGAATCCCGGTAGGGACAAATGTTTGTGTGATGAGCATGAACATTTGTATCCGAGTCATAGATGTATCTATCTATAATATATATGTATTTACAAAAAAAAAAAGTATATATGTAGTATATCAACCATCTAGTATCCGTAACACACGTCCTCGTTGCTTAGCACGGAACTAGATGGCGCTGTGTGCCATAATGTCCAGGAATATTTATTTACTAATTTATTTATTTATCGGTAAAAGGTGATAATGTTGTCCATCACCACACACGTAGATGAAGCAAATAATATGTGCCAGGAACGTAAAGGGTGAAATGTATGTAATTAAAAAAAAAATTAAGAGCTAGTCATATTTGCACGAATTTCTACTTTAAACTTTACTACAGTACAGCTCAGACTATAAAACCTCATTAGCAGAAAGCATCACAAAGTTAATTATAATTAAGTTACACTACCAGGACACCAGAAGGGCATGGCGATATGTCACATGATGTATGGGAGGGAGACACCCTAGAGTGTCGCCGTCTAGACGCCGCACATAAAAACATTGTACTATGCGACATGGCTCGTGCCTTATGAAGTTTAACCTTTCAAACGTGGATAGTTTACCCTCGGTGTTCCCTGGAAGGTCACGTGAAGGCTTGACTTTTCGTCTACCGTTCCACGCAAAAAATGGGTTAGGCTAGGTCATGTTGCTATATTTTAAAACTAGCTACCTCCTGTGGCGTTGCCAAAATGTTGGAAAAAGGAGCCTATGCGTTAATCCACGTAATATTAAAACAGTTTAATATTACGTGGGTACTAATAATATTTATAGGTACAGACCTATGTATGCGAAATTTCATGCAAATTCATCGGTGAAGCGGTTTTCGCGTGAAAGAGTATATATAATACTAGCTTCCACCCGGGGCTTTGCAGCGATTTGTTTCAAAAGTCTGTTATCTAGCAATTTATTGAAATCAGATGATGTAAGTAACTCTAGAAAAGTAGAAACGAAACATAAAATCTATCTGTATTTTACACCTTCGCGTGCCGGCCAACGTGTACCACTCCGTTCCTGTCTCCACAAGGCGCCCACCATGCTTCCCTGTTTATCTCCCAAGGTCAAGGTCGAAATTTCCAGATCGACGCGATTTGCATTTGTTTTTAGCTTTCGTTCGTGACCTGTCTGTATTGATCAAAGATTGCCATTAATCTGCTGCGTTCTCAGAAATTTCCGATTTTTTTTAAATAGTCTGTTGATTCATGTTTTAGACATTAATAAAATAAGCTTGATTTAAAAATGACACAATATATCAATTTTGTAGTCAAAGTAATGAAATCTATTACAGCAATATAAAGAATAAAACCATAAATCAATTACCAAAATCTTTAAAACTAAATTCACAATTATGTCATATGCAATAATAATCTCTATATATCCCTATTTCCCTTGGTCACGGCAGAACTTGGAAATCGCTTCACAAAATTTATTATTCTTTTTTTAAACGTTTTCTAATATTTTGTAGAAAACTTTTACGGTAAACAATATTTAAAAAATTACGCAGAATAATAAAATAATTAAAAACTTAACAACTAGGTATATTAAAGCTTTTAATCTAACCTTACCAGTTTACATTAAAAAAAAAACAGTAGAACACTGACATAACTCTCATTTTTACAGCAGTTCTCACAATACCGACTCCATCAACACCGACGCCAACAATATCGACGCTTCCGATACTGACGCCACCAATTCCGAAGCAAACAATACTGACTCTATCAATACTGACGCCAACAAAATCGATGCTTTCAATACCGACGTCAAAAATAACGATACCACCAATACCTACGCAAACAATACTGACGCCACCAATATCGAAGCCATCAATACCGACGCCATCAATATCGACGCCACCAATACCGACACCAACAATGACAACGCCAAGAATACCGACGCCAACAATAATGACGCCACCAATACTAGCGCAACCAATACCGACGCCACCAATACCGGCGCCACCCATATCGACGTCATCAATATCGACGCCATGAATGCCGACGCCAACAAAATCAATGCCATAAATACCGACACCTCCAATACCAACGCCATCAGTAACGACGCCAGCAATATCGACGCCATAAATACCAACGTCTACAAAATCAATGCCATCTATACCGATGCTATCAATATCGACGCCAACAAAATCGACGAAATAAATAGCGACGCCACAAATACCAACGCCTGCAAAATCGACGCTTTCAGTACCGACGCCACCAATACCAACGCTTTCAATACCGACGCCTTTAATACCTACACCAATAATACCTACGCATCCAATACCGATGCCACCAATACCGACGCCACCAATACCGGCGCCAACAATACCAACGCTTCAATACCGACGCTTTTAATACCTACACCAACAATATCTACGCATCCAATACCAATGCCATTAATATTGACTGTAACAATACGGACGCTTTCAATACCGACGCCACCATTACCGACGCCACCCAAACCGATGCCATGAATACCAACGCCAATGAAATCAACGAAATAACCATACTGATGCCTCCATTACCGACGAATTCAATACCGACGCCTACAAAATCAATGCCATCTATACCAACGCCACCAATACTGATACCGTCAATACCAACGCCAACAAAATCGCCGAAATAAATAGCGACGCCACAAATACCGACACCTGCAAAATCGACGCTTTCAATGCCGACGCCACCAATACCGACGCCACCCATACCGACGCCTTTAATACCTACACCAACAATACCTACGCATCCAATACCGATGCCACCAATACCGACGCCACCAATACCGGCGCCAACAATTCCGGGGCTTTCAATACCAACGCTTTTAATACCTACACCAACAATATCTACGCATCCAATATCGATGCGATTAATATTGACTGTAACAATACAGACGCTTTCAATACCGAAGCCACCAATACCGACACCATGAATACCGATGCCAACGAAATCAAAATAACAATACTGACGCCTCCATTACCGACGCCTACAAAATCGATGCCATAAATACCGACGCCTGCTAAATCGACGCTTTCAATACCGACGCCACCCATACCGAAGCCAATCCCGACGCCATAACTACCGACGAAAAAAGAAACGACGCGTTCAATATCGACGTCATTAATATCGACGCCATAAATACTGACACCATCTATACCAACGCCATCTATACCGACGCAACAAATACCGACGCCATCTATACCAACGCCATCTATATCGATGCCACCAATACCGACGCCACCAATACCGGCGCCAACAATACCGACGCTTTCAATACCGACGCTTTTAATACCTACACCAACAATACCTACGCATCCAATACCAATGCCATTAATATTGACTGTAACAATACGGACGCCACAAATACCGACGCCAACAAAATCGACGCCACCCATACCGACGCAATCAATACCGACGCCGACAAAATCAACGAAATAAATAGCGACGCCGTAAATACCGACGCCTACAAAATCAACGCCATCAATACCGACGCCATCTATAACATTGCTATCTATACCGACTCTATCAATACCGAAGCTTACAATACCGACGCCATATACACCGACGCCGTCAATACCGACGCTACCAATACCGACGCCACCAATACCGACACTTTCAATACCAAAAAAAAACATAAAATACTAATTTTACGCACACGAAGACGCGAACAAAAACGACACTTTCAATACCAAAAAAAAACATAAAATACTAATTTTACGCACACGAAGACGCGAACAAAAACTAGTAGCATGTAAATCATAAAGCACCAGTTTTGGTCATAAAACAGTTAGGTTTCAACCGGTGACATCAGCATCCAAGGACAAGGTCATCTCAATCAACTGCAACGGACAACGTTTATCTCATCATTGTCGCGGATTACTGTCTTGCAGGAATCTGGATTATGATAATATCATAATGTCTGGAGGTACACCCACAGTCTATTTCATTATGGATATAGAAATTTTAAATTCAGTCGTCGAAACCAACTGCCTTAAGAGGTACACGATGTTAGAAATTTACGTAAATCCAGTAAGATTACAAAGTGGGTCACTAGGATAGCAAGCAAACGTATGTTTTTTGTGACAAGGATGGCATACCGGCCATACGGTCCGCCTGATGGTAAGCGGTTCCCGTAGCCTATAGACGTTTGCAACACCAGAGGTCGCTCGCGCGTTGCCTACCCTGCAGAAACCGTCTAGGTTTCTTAAAATAAAGGAATAACTAATAAAAACTAGAAGTATTTATATTTGTCTATTGAAATTCTTAGAAACTTTCTGAAAAGATAATGGCAACAGACCTCTCAGAAGAAAGGCCCTTACATAGAACCTAAAACAAATGAATAAACTACAAGTATAAACATTAGAACTCTGTCTACCCCGTCGGGGATACAGTCATCATGGTATATCACAATAATTAGTTAAGTAGCTAACATAAAAGCGTGCAATGAGATAAGGGCGTCCTTCAAACGAGTGTAATAGTGTCGTTTGCATATAACCACCGCAGTGGTATCGCAGCGGCATCGTTAATTGGGTGCAGCGCGCAGAATGACCTAATCGCACGTGAGACGGCCAAGCGACCAGTGAATGTTTTAATTAAATTAACTCTAAAAAAAACGACAATATCGATTGGAACAACGGAAAAATACGACAGAAACATTGGTTCAATTTATTTGTATTTAAACAAAATCTTTAAAACACATTGTCTAGAATATTAGGTGTCTATGAAGTGAACGTCTCACTATGTAAGAAACGTCGAAAAAAAGTAAGCATGACAAACACAAATACGTCACACAAACGGCCAAATGCCAACCCTACTCAATATTAGGAAGTGTTTAAAGAATATATGTAGTGCTGCCTGTTGCACGGGCCTGTGAAGTGAATTAGGTCTATATACCTATATTTGAGAGCTATCTAGTACCCAAGGAGCATAACTGGGCTTTAGTCCATCACGCTGGCTTGGCAGACGCACGTGTGTATTTTGGCAGACGTCATACGTACTCGAGAAAACCCCAAAAAAATAAGATTTTCTCACGGTTTTTTCCGATGGTCAGAAGTTATTTATTTTTTATTTATTTAAAAGTTATGAGTTCAGGAGTCATTTTACAAAGATGTCGCTTTCAGGAGAGCTATAGCATATCGAGATTCCTTATACAAATTGAGCTGCCCGACTGGGGACACCTCCCCAGTCGGGCGGTGGTGTAAGGGGAAGCACCCTTCCGCCTTACAACCGAAGAACACCGCAGTGAAATAACAATAGTTTTATTTTTGCGGGTGCGTATTAATTACCAGAGCTCATTGGGGAGTGACTATTCTGACAGCATGGGAATTCCGTTTGCTGTCAGTTTAGTAACCCTCTTATTTTAAGAAACCTTTTCACAGACGGTTTTTACAGGGTAGACAACGTGCAAGCGACACCTTTGGTGGTGCAAACGTCTATAGGCTACGGTAACCGCTTACGTATGCTTGTATGCCAACCTTATGACATAAAAAACATACCAGAGAAACAGCATTAAATTAATATCCAACTACCATTATACAATGTCTATCTTTATCATCTGAAGTCCGATGTATCAGTGCTAGCATTAGTTTGAAAACAATGGGATGTAGTGGCTTTAACTGCAGTTACATAAACCGTCGCGAAAGGTAACGGAGACCATATTTTCCAATAGTACGTGATACCCATAGCCGTGGCTCTCATGACACCATCGCAAAGTCTTCATGACCTCACTAGGAGCTATAGAAAATTGCTTTGTTCTTTCTAGTCTTCCAATTCCATTTAATGGGTGATTGACGACCCGTTTAGTTCAGCGGTAGTTAACGCTGCCTGCTGTGCTATGGGTCCCGGGTTCGAATCCCGGTAGGGACAAATTTTTGTGTGATGAGCATTAACATTTTATTCCGAGTCATGGATGTACATATGTATAATATGTATGTATTTACAAAAAAAAGTATATATGTAGTATATCAACCATCTAGTTATCGTACCACAAGCCTCGTTGCTTAGCTCGAAACTAGATGGCGCTGTGTCATAATGTTCAGAAATATTTATTTATTTATTGCAAGTTTTAAGACAGTTTTAACAGTTTTATTCATTATTTTTATATTTAACGCAACTCTAACTTTTCTTATTGATTACCATTTGATCAAGTGGTGATGGAAAACATATTATTAGGCTTACCCTGCGTGTCTGAAAAAAAATATCAATGGCATTATAAGTATGGAGAGTCTTACTGTTCCCGTACTCGTCTGTGTCACAGAAAATGAGCTGATGATAAGGGTATACAAAATTACGTAATAACTATGACCAGTTTAATCCTCATATCACTATAATTATCTACAATTCAATGTAATTTTGGAAATGAAGTCCATTTTCAAGATAAGGCAATGTAGTTATTTTCAGAAACATCTGATCACACAGATATAATATTATACACATTTGGCAACAATATAAGCTGTGATAAATACATCGATAATGTCTTGTTTGTTATTAATGATACTAGTAAAACTTTGACTTTAAGGGACTACCACCAAAAATACTGAATTGCACACTAAATTTGCTCATCAAATAAATCAATTATACTATACTGTTAGATCTTTAAAGCTTAATAGGACCGATTCGGTTCTGGCGTTGTGGTCACAGTCCTAACCTAACCTAAACCAATAATTATAAATAGGACCGATTAGGTAATCAAGTAGTTAATTTGTAGTGCAGTCATTTATTTGATACGCAGTAGGTTATTAGTTGAGAAATGTTGTTTGCTTAAATTTCTAAATAGAGGTGCAGTTAAAAATTCCCCAATTTTTTATACCTTTTATTAATAGGTTAACGCTTGATTGCCAATTCACCTGATGTTAAGCTACACTGCGATCTACGTGTGAGCGTGTTTACCTAAAAGACACCGGTTTACTCATGGTAGAAAGACACACAGATTAGCTATATCTATCGGGGAAGACCAACCCAGGAAACGCATTCTACGTTTCAGCGGTACACCTGATATAAGTGGACTTATAGCGTTTCATTCAGGTCTTTTCATCATCATCATCATCAACAACCCATTATTGTCCCACTCCTGGGCACGGGTCTCCTTTCATTTGAGAGGGATTAGGCTATAGTCCACCACGCTAGCCTACTGCGGGTTGGCAGAATTCACATGCCATCGAGAAAATCTCTCAAGCGTGCAGGTTTCCTAGTGATGTGTTCCTTTACCGTTAAAGCATGTGATGAATACGCACATTACTTCCGAAAAATCCGTGGTACCTTGGGTTTGCGCGAGACCTTTGACATCTTAGTCCACTGGTCAGACCACTAGGCTACCACAGCTATATTTATACCGCTTTTCTGTGGGTAAATAATTTAAAAAAAGCTGTGTTCGGCAAACGCTGTATAGGACGGCTTTTTATCAAAATGGATAACCTGGTAAAGGTTGCTGGAAGTCGCAAGATATGAGGCGGCAAATAACCAATCTTCATTGAAATATATGGGGAAAGACCTTGTTCAACGATGGATGTAGTTTGCCTGATATGATGCCCGTTTTTGATATGATAAACAGACCGGATTCTTTTTTTAACCGACTTCAAAAAGGAGCAGGTTCTCAATTCGAAGTCGGTGCCAAGACAAATGTAAAGGTATGTACGCTCATCACGCGTAATCTTGAGCGGGGTCGTTTTAAACCAGGCACCGGTTCCGACTTCATACGTTTAAAAATAAAAATAAGGCAAAACTGTTTTAAGTTATTTTTTGCTTTATAGTTTTTGAAATCGATTTTTTTAAACGCAGTTTTTTATTTGTTTATGTGACAATTATATTCTCATGGGTGTCGGACTGCACCCGGAGTGGGTGACCTACTGAGTATAGACCACACGCGCCAACGTCAGCCCTATAATTGGGGCTATGGGATTTGCAAATGCATTCACCGCGACCCTCACGGGAAACCGTCCACACTATCATATGTTGTCTGGCTGGATTAGCGCAGCGCTATCGAAGGCTGCCTTCTGCGTTAAGAGTCCCGATTTGGATTCTGATAAGGGCTAATGTCAGTGTGGTGAGCCAAAGAGTACAAAAACCACAAAAAATAAAAATATGTATCACCTATCTAGTATCCGTAAAACTAGCCTCGTTGCTTAGCTCGGAACTATATATCGCTGTGTCATAATGTCCGGTTATATTGATTTATATTTATCAAAGTACATATACCTGTATGAACGTATAACAATTAGGTCATCAAACATACTTGGATAAAAAATAAAGGCCAAGTTCATATTATACGCACTCATGTCACGACCATTATCTGATTACAGCACCTTGTACAAGAAATAACACATTTAAAAATACAGATATACACATGCATTGAGGTAAAATGTAAGTGTGCTAGAAAACGTTTGACAGATTATCTTTTTAAAGAAGAATTAAGTTTATTTTCTAAAAATTCACCAAGAATCATTGAATAGTTTCCAGAAACGTACAGTATAAAAATCCGAAGAGATTTGGTCGGTAGGTATACCATATTATTCAAATACAGAGAACAGTTACAATCATTAGATAGTTATTGGTTAGTAAAAGTTAAACCAAAAATGAATATTTCAAAAAGTGAACACTTTCACGTTGTCTTCACTTTACATTGTTCTGACTCGTTTTAATTCAAAATTTCATGAATTTCGGATTGTGTCAGTTATAGCTTTTACTCATCAACTCACGAGGATTTCAATTTGCGAAGTTTTATCAAGGAAATAAAACCACGATGACAATAAATTTATGGAATTAAGTATGTGTAAACGTACCTACATAACATAGGTATATACGTATAATCTAAGGATTTGTGGATTATCGGTTTAGATACAAAACAAATGGATTCCATGGAATTGTTATTAGAATGTTTTGAGTGAATCATATCAGTTTGTCATTATTTTATTATAATAAACGATTGTATAAGGATAATGAATGGGCAGAAGTATTTTCATGATATACTCGGCTAAGGAGGACATTTTTATATAACTGACCTATTAGATGGTTTACAATTGAGGACTTACATACTTATATATAGATGATGCAAGTACCATGTATTGTATCTGTGCAAAACACAACCTATTAATGATGAGAAATATTTACGAACTTCGAAGATTTGAAGAAAGAATTAATTTATAATTGTAGTAATGACTAGTTTTGATTGGAGTTAGAAGCCATTTCAGTACGTTACTATTTTTGTAGTCTCATTTAATTAAACCTAGTTTGTGTCCTAAGCTGTACAAATTACTTCACACATAATAAATAAATCTACAAACATGCTTTCCACTTCTTTCACCTACAGGCCCAAGAAAATTAACAAAACGAAAAATAAACAGAATATAAGTGGTCCAATCCAAGCAATTGACACAAAGCTAAGTACCGTGTAAAGTCATAAAATACCGTGGGTGAAATTACTTTGTCATGTCTTAAGTACTCATTTTGACATATATACTGAATCAGCCCACACATTCGACAATCAGGTACTTTTTTTTTGGATAACCCGATTTTCGTAAATAGTGGCGTTCACTGCTTGTTATTGCAGACGCGAGTTCCGTCGGTTTTCATTATAAACAGTCTATGGAATGAAGAAGGTAAGTGTATCATCATCATTCTTACTCTATATTACACGGCAATTAACGCAATTTTACCTTAATCCCCGCGAAAGTTTAAAAGTTGTTATGATTCTGTTTTCTTACAATTACGCATACGCATAAGTGCGCGTAAATTTCCATTCTACGAAGATGCAGTGGAATATAAGTGTTTGCGTCAAGCAGCAAGCTACAGGGAACAGACCTCCACAACTGCCCATAACTGCACCTACCTTCGTATACACTGCTTGTCTAGTTATTGGAATTTTTGCCTACCACTAACTATTGACACAGGGACTCTACTGAACCATGAGGGGGTCTTGATATCTTGCAAGTTGCTGGTCATCCATCCATAGGAACCTGGGTAGCTGGAGCTTAACCTTACAGTACCCCTTTTTCCCTTTCTGCTGACCCTTTTAGTTTTACACAGTATCAGTTTACTTTTACGGAACCCCACGCGGTAATCCTTGTCCATATTTAGTGTGTACGCTCAAGTCTTACACCTCATCCCATCAGGTGTAATTAGTCACACCATCCAATACGGTCCCCATGTGGGTGTGACACGCCACCAAACTTTTGCCATATCTCTGTCCTCGTCTCATCAATGGGAAAAGAGAGAGACGACGGAGTTTGCGCCCGTTACTCGACGCTTATTTAATGAAAGCCCGAATAAAGATATCGCGATTGAATGGTTCAATTAATTGTTTTGGAATAAATGGTGTTTCGTATCAGTCAAGTAGTTTGTTACTGTAGTCGTTTTGGTAATAACCAATTAGTTTCAGTAAAAATACGAACGTAGATATTTGGGTTAGGCATATAAGTAGAACTATGTATATGTATAGGTAGGTATAGGCTACAGGCTGTGTGAATGCCTACAAATATAATATTCTTAAAAATACTTTTTAGAGGAGACCCGTGCCCGTGTGTGTGGGTAAGGGTCTCCTCTCATTGCAGAGGGATTAGGCTATAGTCCATCACGCTAGCCTAGTGCGAGTTGGCAAACTTCATACGCCATCGAGAAAATCTATCAAGCATCAAGGTTTCATTACGATGTTTTCCTTCACCGTCTGAGCATGTGTTGTCATAAGTTATTTAGAAAAAACAAATTTCAATTATCATCCTCTTATATTTGTTCGCTGCTAGGATGTGAGACTTAACTATTGCAAGAAGATGTCTATGGGAATAAGTATTAAATTAAAAACAGTAAATGACTAATGACAATACATTTCATAAAGATTTACAATTTTATTTCAATGTCTACACTCCTGTAGTAGTCTCCTGTAGTGCAATCAATCAATCACTGTTTGTCATACAGTTTATAATTGTATTTCAAAGAACATAGGGACTACAACAATACATAATAATATGTATACGTGACAGAGAGCATTGCGAGATTTCTCGCTCAAATATAACTGCCCGACTGGGGAAGCCTCCGCCTTACAGAAGACTGCAGTGAATCAACAATAGTTGTCTTTCTGCGAGTGAGTAAGGTTAACAGAGCTCGTTGGGAGAGTGACTGTTCTGACAGCATTGGAATTCCATTTGCTGTCAGTTTAGTAACTCCTAAACGGTTTCTACGGGGTTTGCAACGCATTTGCAATCCTCTGGTGTTGCAGATAACCATTGGCGGCGGTCATCACTTACCATCAGGTGAGGCTCCCGTTCGCCCCTTAACACCATAAAATAAGAAAGAGAGTTATTCTGCAGATGGAATTTTCGAAGAGAAAGATTATACAAGTTTACACCAAGCCGAGGGCAATAAAAAATAATGAATGATTACTATGCCAACACATAGGCCGCATCCGTTTCCTATTTACCTTGTTAGATAAACTAAATTACTAATACATGATTATGGTCATAATACGCAAGGTCGGGTTGGCAGGGTGCGTCTAATCATTGCTCTGTCATCCTTATCTAATAAAATTCTAATCGTGTTGTTTGCTCTGTAATATTTTTCTTGGAAATTGATTCATGTATTTACAATTGTAATCCTCATTTTTTTATCCCATTTACTATTGTTGAAAATGGGACTGTCAATGACCTATCAGATAGAGAACTGTGTAAGGACACTTAATTAATTACGACGTATAGCAATTCGAGTTTGTTTACTCCGAATTTTTCATTTGTCTTAACAGCTTTGGGTTGTAGTAAATAAATTAGGTTTCTACAGATTAAATGAATTCACTGTCTTGCAAAAGGCGACATGTTTCTAGAGTGCCTTAATTGGACCTTGAATAATTTACTGTTTATCCCGTTTTAGAGGAGTTGCAAGGTTTGAGAAATTGAATAATATTCCACATAGTACAAAATTCAATTATAACCATTGTGGTCTGTGACCTCTTATTGTTGAAGATTTTGTGTACTTGTGAGGTGTAATAAAGAAATAAATTTACCCTGAAGCGTCTCCACTGCAAAGCTGTTTGAGTAGTCTGGTAACCTGGCATCGATCAGGAGCCAAGTTGATCTGAGAAAAGAAATATAAGCAATGAATTATTTGGTCTTATCCATTGAGCTGCATGCATAAGCTCCGCTCTTTGGGGGAGGCCTACGTTCAGCAGTGGACGGCTATAGGCTGATGATATATGATATATATAATAAATAATATATATCATATATACATATTGTATATATATGATATATACAATAATAATAAATTTATTTCATAAAAACATGAGCACATTGCACTGTTAATATTGGACACCAATTATGTTACATTTGTCATAATTAGCACAATTATATGGACTCTATCCCTTAAACTAGGTCTTGCCTGTATCTTAAGAGATAGGGTTCCGCCTTATAGGTAGTACAATAATTAATAAATACAACAATTACAACGAGTGAGACAGTGTTATTGTTACATAAGCCAATACTTTCTATGAAATAAGTGTAGGTAAGTATATACTAGCTGACCCAGCAAACGTTGTTTTGCCACATTATAGGGGTTGGTGGACTACCCCTAACTTTTAGGGGGATGAAAAATAGATGTTGGCCGATTCTCATAGATACCGGATAAGCACAAAAAATTTCATCAAAATCGGTCAAGCCATTTCGGAGGAGTATGGCAACGAAAACTGTGCCACGAGAATTTTATATATTAGATTGAGCTGCATATCTGGACATGGTGGGTAGAGTTGGTGTTCTTGGTAAATACTGGTCCTTAAACGCCACAGATAGTGAAAATAAAAATAATAGTGAAGAAGCTCTTCCCCTTCAGCGGGCAACTACAGGCTTTTGATTTAATAATAATGAATTTCAAGTACTTTCAAGATGTTGTAAAAAATAACAAGAGTATTGTCAGGTGACGACGAGAAGGAATAAAAATTGCATTCTTAGTCTTCGTATGGACATGTGGATGATTTTGTACAAAACATTAGTATGATTCATGATGTTGATAGCGAGGCTGGTTTTCGAGAGTAGGTCAGTCATTTAAGAGCATTGATTTATTATCATATAGCTTTTGCCCGCGGCTTCACTCGCGTTAAGAAGTATTATTATTAATTGGGTATAGTTTTCATACAAACTTTCATCCCCTATGTTATCCCCTTGGGGGTAGAATTAATCAAAATCATCAAGTTCTTAGCGGATGCCAACGTTTACGTCATGCCAAATTTCAGCCCGATCCGTCCAGTGGTTTGGGCTGTGCGTTGATAAATCCACTATGTCAGTCAGTCAGTTAGATTGAGGAGGCTCTTTTATTTGGCATCGTACCTACTAACGTTTCCGAAAAATGCATATATTTGCACAAGAAACAGCAATGCGGTATTGTCCTGAACGAATTATTAGACCAATGGGAACAATAGTTTATAACATTTTCATTGCATATCTAGAAGGTAAATATTGGAACGGAAGGCGAGAAATTGAAGCGACTGGTCATCATACAAGACCGCGCGTCCTTCTGCGAGAACCTTCAATGTAACTGAATTACGGCAAACAAAACCAAACAAAACCATTCAGCCTCTGCTTCACATCCTTAATCACCTCCACCATAAAACAACAACCCCATACAGAACGTCCCATTAAAATCCTAAACGATCCAATTTCTTCGACAATATCGGGCACACATCGCACAGGCTCGGGCGTGCAGGCCGAATGCATGTATTACGTCATGCCGCGATAACAGGCTGGTATTCGCGACGGCGATCGTCGCGACCGGCCTCAGTCCCCCAAGACACTCCGCACAGGACAGACGTTGTGTGAACAATCAAACATGGTAAGTGTTTATAAACTTTTGCACTTACGTCTTATTTTTGTATGCCGTTAATAATAGCCGTTTGTTTGATATTTTCGGTGATAGTATTGAGGAGTTTCTATAGGTTTATAGAAATGATGTCTAAGTTTAGACCGGTGTCCTGACAAAATTCGTGAAATTTTAGCGCGCGAGTTATTTAAGGTGTTTATGGGCTGAAGAATCATGAGATGTTTTGATCGAGTTGTTTTATTACGTGTTATTTTCAGAATAATATTATTCTGACGAGCAATAGGTGTTCACGTTATTATTGTATAAGTTTTAAATAAACTATTACTGGAGCTTATACGAGTATTTTCGAGTGACCTGTATTTTCTAAATAAACTGACATTGAAACAGTTCGTTAACATTATTATTAAAAAATATACTAAACGTGTTTATACATTATAATACAAGCTTGATAAAAAAATATATAGGCTGCATATAAAACTGGTATTCAATGAGAATCCTTAAAATAATGACGATTTCTTGTCAATAGCAATAATGTTGTTATTGCTATTGACAAGAAATCGTATAATGCGTAATCTACTAATTTCCAAAGACAACGCTATCTGATTCTCGATTCTTAGCAATTTCTTGAGAATTGTTAAACATACCGTGAACCTTTCTAAAACGTATTAAAACGTATAGTTTATTTCCAAGTAAATAGCATATCTGGAACTAATCAGTGTGTACCGAAACAGATCATGTAATTGAGAGGAATGTGCATCTAATCAGCGGGATGCTATCGACATCTGTTTTGCTACTTCAGTGTCACGATACACATAGTAACGATGCTGGACCACCAACACGACACTACAAGTGATATGTTCAATCACATCTGGAAATGCTAGATGGTAAATATAACGTGGTCCACAAGGAAATATATGATGTTAATACAGATTTCACAACTCTGATGAGAATGGAATTATATTATATAAAGGTATCGATAGAACGGATACTTTTACTATTTGAAACAAACATGTTAAGGCTACAACGTTTAAAAATAAATCATGCTCCTATTACCCTTAATTTTAATTAGTTACCTTTCATGTTTAGGGGAAAAATAATACAACATTTTTCCTCTAAAGATTTGCAATGCAAAACAAAATGAAATAATAATATATCATTAAATTTTATCGACAGGAATAGCGTCATTATTATCAGAGCTAAATCCCAAATTGTACGATAAGATTTATCAAATAATAATGTACGATAGTGCTGATACAGCAATATTAATCATTTGTACATATTTCTATGTGAACCCCATCAAATTAAGACAGCGAATAAAACACTTTATAGCAAATTTGAAGGTCGAAACGATAAACTGACGAAGCACAACAATAATAAGCATCAATGTAGACAGTTATAAATACAGAATGTTTATGAGACGATTGTAGAAATCCTTCCAAATAATTTGAAACAACTAGCATCTGCTTTAACAACTGTAACATCTACACTTGTTCTAGTGAATTTTCACGTTCCAGATAAAATAAATAATGTTTTGAATCCGTTTTAAAATTTGGGGCATGTCTGTAGGTTGACATTTTTGACGGGCATTTTAGTATGTTATAAAACTTGTTTAATAATAGTAGGCGCTGAAGCAGCTGTTGTTATTATTCAGAGAAAGTTTTCGAGTTGAGGAAAAATTACAGGAAAATTGGTGGTTTCTATGGCCCATAATTTTCGAAAACAACATCTTGAATCACAATTGTCTCAATCACGAGAGTTTGAATAGGAAAAGTAAAGATTTTATAATGTATATTTTGTATAAATATTTTTTTAACTCAGTTCGGTTAAATAGCCAATTGATACTCTAGTATTTAGTCCTTCTTAAACCAACGCCCAATGTGTTTTTTTGTCTTACAATACAACCAATGCTCAATAATTAAGCATATATTTCACAGTGCTTCATACAAACACGAATTCAAAGTATGTGATACCACTAAGGTATTTGAGAATAGGCAAGGAAAATTAAATAATATGGCGCCGGTCATACATGCATGATTCAACGGTTATTTTTGTGAAATATACCCGATTCCAAGTATATGTAATGTTTCAGTATAATCAAAACAAACTGCTCACCTGTTCCGATGTTTATTAAGGTAGATTAAATGTATAAACGCGATAATACGTGATAAATATAAAAGTTTATACACTTTATTGAAATGTCATACAAACAGGACAAGGTGATGGACTGGTGGTACACGATGGTGGGAGACATAAACACGAGTGTCTCCCATATCTACCTCCTGTATGACATTATTGTTATGGGTCGATCTTCGCCTATAAAAATTGCGACATCTTCTTCCCAATATCCACATATTAACCAAGGAACTTAATGGCTCATCGCTTTATTAGATATTGAGTCAAAGATAAGTCTACATTTTCAATTCAGACCCTTGTTTCTTGCGAGAAAATCAAGTTTTACAATGGTCTGCTTCTTAAACTTATTTCTCGTAATTTATAGGCGGCCGAATAATTGAATACTTTCTTTTTAACTTTCTAATGTTTAAAGGATAATCATAAAGTTTATATTTCTACAAAGGCATCGAAAAAACCAAAGTCAATGTTACTCGTATTTGAAGGTAAAATTTCGACTAATCTTTGTAAATAACGTAATTTAACGCGTTCATTGTTACATATGGGTTGGCACGTGGCCACCCAGGTCGTCGTCAGGGATTCTGGCAAGATACCTTTCTAAGGTTGAATAATATATATAAATATACATATACATAAGGATGAAAAGAGTATCATGTACTAGTGATTTCTGGATGAATTTATTTTACGATGGAGTAATTTTCATCATTTCCTGGTTTATAATGATAAAGTTTAAATCCGTTAAGAAATGGAAACGACACTATAAAATTGTTATAGGTTATAGTGATATATATATAAGGAAACTCTAATTGTCATACAATATTCACTACAAGTATTGTATTTATACAAGTTTTTCTTTGAAGTAGAATGCTTTTATTTTTACCAACAGTTGCAAAAGTCGCGATGATTGTTTTATTAATAAACTTTAGTAATATTAGAAGGTTTTGATGTAAGTTACCTAAAATATATCATATATGTCGTACTGACATAACTAAAATTGTATTAATATAAATGGTATTATGTCTTACTAGTAAATTACCGACTCTGCATGGTTAGTCACTAGTGTTTTAATATAGAACATCTCTATAGTCGTTTCGTCCCACTCGGGTTTGTTTCACATTCGCTTCAAAATTTATCGCTATTGCGACATCTCCAACATTTCTGAATACACACAGTGTATTAGCGTTGTTTCTCATACTTATTCAATACATTTTAATACGTGTACAAAGATACAAATTACTAACACACTAATTACTACACTATAAACTTGTTGAAACTCTAGTTACATTAAAAAAAACATTTATGTAAATTATTTTTTATGAAAACAAATTAATTTCAATTATCAGTGAAATAGGCTTTGTCTATATCTCTAGGCTAGAAAAACAATAACTGCTGGAACAAAGTTGCAGTCTTTTAACAATCATAAAAATCTGCAACTATGTTATAGAAAAAAACAATTGGCTCTCATACATTGGGTCACGGAATAGGATCAACAGATATTAATGTTCCTGCATATAGCAAAGATATATGGATGCGCAAGATTCATTTGAAAATTAATAGTGGTTATTGGATAAATTACTCTCTCTCTCTCTAATATAATCTATTACAAACACGTGCTACGCTGATAATAATATAGAGGTTGCTTTAACAATTATAAAATGCTAGCTCTATTCTGCCTGCACATAAAATATAGGCAGAAAAAATCGTGTATTCCCGTTCGTCCCCTAGACTTCGTCCCCCGAGGGGGACGAACGGGAATTCGTTATTTATTTTCCCGATGGTCCCTCAAAATTTTTTGGGGGGACGAATGGGAATAATTTATTAATTCTTTTTCACAGTTCTAACCTAAACAAATAATTATGAATAGGACTGATTCGGTTCTGGCACTTCGCCGGCCGCTGCCGCGGCACGCTCGCTTCGCTCGCTCGGCTCGTGCGTTGTGGTCACAGTTCTAACCTAACCTAAACCAATAATTATGAATTGGACCGATTCGGTTCAAATTTAGTGTGCAATTCAGTATTTTTGGTTGTAATTTCGAATATTTTGATTGAAAAAAGGGGATTTACAGTTAAAGTATTAAATACGTAGTACAGTCATTTATTTGATAAGCTGTAGGCTTCTGCACAAATCTTTTTAGTGGGACGAATGGCACTAATCGAAGAACATATTCCCATTCGTCCTCTCTTGAATTAGGATTGGGACGATCGGGAACAAATTAAATATTATTTTTGTAAATTCCCGTTCGTCCCCCTCGGGGGACGAAGTCTAGGGGACGAACGGGAATACACTGAAAAAATAGATAAAAACGATCTTGGAAGCGGATTGTCATATCGTGTCAAAATTTTGAGTTTTTGAAGCGCACGTAAGCGTAAATTATTAACTTTTATATATTGTACAATGTAGTTATAACGTATATTATATGAATAAACACAATATCAATAATTATCTCGTCATCGATTCATACACATTTCAAAGTGAATGCTAAATGTACTCGTACCCGGCGCTTGAGCTGAGCAGACGTGTATCTAGTTATTATTCTAAAAATAAAAGTTGAGTTAAAAGGAATTAAACATTACACCGTGAATTTAAAGTCTAATTCACAATAAACAGTGAACTGCATATGTGACAGTGTTAACAACAAAAAGTGGCAGTGACAGCGCCCTTCACCCCCTTGGGTAAGCAAGACCTCCTCTGATTTTTTATCGCACTCACCGGCTACTATTATTTGGTGACGTGATCGGTGTGTGGTACAAGTCATGAGCGTGAGACGTTCACCACCCGGCCGAAGCGGGTCACTAACAGACTTATCGACTACTAGTGAGGAAGTAATAGAGCCACAAATCACTGTAAGAAAGCGCAAACAACCAGAAGCAAGCTGTTATTGTTTACAAGAAATGCAAGATTTTCGTAAAGATATTACAAACATGCTGGCCAAGTTTACGAACAACCAGGAAACTACGATGAAATTCATGCGGGAAAATATTGCTGATATGAGGACGCAGTTGAGTGATATCAAAGTATCTATCGACAGCTTAAACAAAGAGCAGACTTCCATGAAGACACAGATGGCAGAGCTAGTCTGTACAAATAGTGTCACTGACAATAAAATCAAAGTCCTGGAATTGGAAGTCACTAAACTAAAGCAAAACGTAACAGTTAACACACCAGCGCATAACTTTAATGAAAATATAATGCGAGAATTACGAGAACGTCATAAAAGAGATAAAAACATAATCGTAGTAGGAATCCCGGAGAGTAAAGCTGCAAAGCCAGATGAGGACCGCTTTTATGATATGGTTGAAGTATCAAATATAATCAACACCTTGATTACAGACTGCCCGAAGCCTAGCAAAATAGTCAGACTTGGTAAATATAATCCCACAAAAGATCGCAACGTCAAAGTGTGCTTTGAATCAGCTCAAATAGCCAAACTACTCTTGCGCAATAAAGATAAACTTAAAAGCGGCATAAAACTGTTCTCTGACCAAACCCCAGCACAACAGAGTTATTTAAAGGAACTTCAAAGTGAACTAGCGCAGAGAAAATCAAACGGCGAAGATCATATAACAATTAAATACATTAAAGGAGTACCGGAAATCGTGACATACAAGGATACAAAAAACTAACCGACCCCAAACGTAAAAGTAACAAAAGCGCTACACATTCTACCTACCAAGTACTTGAAGATTATGACAATCTAATTACTAGTAAATCCAGCCTAAACTTTTTTTATGCCAACATCAGAATCAACAGAATCAACCAACATCAGTATTTGCAAACCGGGAAAACTTGATGAGCTACGATGTATACTTCATTCCTTGAAAAGATGTATACACTGTATATTGTTAACCGAAACGTGGATAAAATCAGAAGAACAAGCACAACAACTTCAACTTCAAAATTATTCACATTATTATAATATCAGGCCTAATGTCATCGGGGGTGGTGTCTCTATATTTATACACAATAATTTAAAACATGAATTGATAACTACATCTATTGCCGGTGGAAATAACTACTTATGTATACATCTGCACAGATATGCACTTAATGTCGGCGTTATATACAAACCGGGACACACAAATTTTACCGAGTTTCTCGCATACTACGAGACACAATTACTGCAAAATAAAAGAGCTGTTATCTTTGGCGATACTAACATTGACTTATTGGCCTCGAATAGTAAAACCAAACGATATAACAATATGCTTACTGGATCTGGATACAAAGTCCTAAACAAAAAAGACAATATTGTACACGGGAAACAGCAACAACTAGAACGATCATAGACCATGTTGTAACTAACTTAAAGGAAAACCATTTTCATTTGGCGATAATCGAGTCCTCTATATCAGACCATAAGAATATATATTTTGAATTGAAGAGAGTGTCACTACTTGAGAAACAAAAAATTCAGTACGATGCTATAAATTTCGAAATGTTGTATAAAAGCGTAGAATCAATTAAATCTGAAAATGAACTGCATAATTTTTCTTACTTGGAAGAATGCATTAAAGCAAAAAATATTGAAAACAAAACTACTAAATACAAAATAAATAGACAAATCATTACAGAAATAAATAAAAAAAATCAACTATGGAGCCAACTGAAGCAAGACCCTAACAATGAGAGACTAAAGTCAAACTTTATAGCTAAAAGAGACAATCTAAGTCAGATAATAAGAAATACAAAGGACAATTATTTTTACGGAGAGTTCATAAAGTGCAAAAACAAACCCAAAAACATGTGGAAAATAATTAATCGTCTCTCTAATAACAAAATTGTAAATAGCTGTGCTCCTTCCATGCTAAAAATTGAAAATGGTTTAGAAGTTACAAATCCTTCAGACATCTGTGAAATTTTCAACAACTTTTTTGCTAATATAGGGACACTTTTAGCCAGTAAAATTCCACCTAAATACCACAAAAACAACGCTTACACATTGCCCACACTCAACTCAGACACAAAACATCGTGAATTTTCACAATTCTCCACATGCACTGTTAAAGAGGTGTCCAAAATTATAGATGACCTGGATCCCAATACTAGTACAGGTATTGACTGTATCAGCACTAAAGCTCTCAAATGCATTAAAGACATAATTATAATAAATCTGACTAAATGCCTGAACAAATTGCTAGCCGAAGGACATTTCCCAGAGAGTCTAAAAATTGCAAAAGTAACTCCGATATACAAAGCGGGAGCCAAATCAGATCCCAGTAATTACCGCCCTGTTTCAGTGCTGCCAGTACTATCCAAAATACTTGAAAAAATAATATACAAAAGATTAAATGAATACCTAACGGAAATAAATTACTTGTACAAAAATCAATATGGCTTTCGTCCTAAGTCTAATACACTTAGTGCAACCATAGACTTAGTGACTATAATTAAAACAAAAATTTATAAAAAGCAAGTAGCTCTTGGAGTGTTTATTGATTTAAAAAAAGCTTTTGACACTGTAAGTCATTCGCTTCTACTTAAAAAGCTGGAAAGTATTGGCGTCACTGGAATAGCGTACAGCATGTTTAAATCATACTTATCGGAGAGATATCAAGTTGTCAAGCTTGAAAACCACCAAAGTGCCCCTAAATCTTTGACATGTGGGGTACCACAAGGATCGGTCCTAGGACCCCTGCTATTCCTTGTTTATGTAAACAATATCCATCAAGCCGGCTTACTGGGTCAGCTGATTCTTTATGCTGACGACACGTCCTTATTTTACTATGGGCATAATCTCAGCGAAATAATTCAACGTGCCCAAGGAGATCTGGACATTTTGCAAAAATGGTTCCAATACAATCTCCTTACAATCAACACCTCCAAACTGCATATATAATTTTCAGTCCTAAAAACAAAAAAATATCCGACCACCAGGATTTAACTATTAACGGACAGGTCTTACAAAGAACCAATCAGGAAAAATACCTTGGTCTGACACTCGACAATCATTTAACATGGACCACTCACATACAGAATACAGTAAACAAACTTTCTACACTAGTAGGCTCATTACATAGTATGGTTAGGTGCATTCCAAGGAAGGCCCGCCTATTAATATATAACTCCCTTGTAAAACCTCACTTGCTTTACCTTATAGAATTATGGGGCAGTGCTGCTAAAAGTAATTTAAAACCTATCCAAATATTACAGAATAAGATAATAAAAATCCTATACAATTATGACTATTTAACGCCATCCAAAACTATATACAGGGACACAAAATTAATGAACATTCAACAACTATACACATACAATACATGCATAATAATTTATAAAATAACTCACAAACTCATTCACACACAAATAACTTTCACAACAAAAGGCAAAACACAAAAATACTCATCTCGACGCGCTCAACACCTTGTTCTACCTAGTATCAGAACTAACTACGGTAAAAATACGTTAGTATATGCAGGAGCACAACTATACAATAGACTCCCAAAAGATGTCAAAGAAGCGACATCGCTCAGTATTTTTAAAAATAAGTTATCAACGTTTGTAATCAACAATACTTGTTTCTCTGACGACAGTTTATAACTTGGACCATCCACCAATAATACGAAGCGATAATATCGCACTTTTTAACTGAGACTTGGAATGATTTAATAGCTAGATTTTTGTAACTACCCTCACCGGGTATTGTAAATAAATTATATCTGTAACTGTTCAGGAGCAAACCATAGTGCGATCGATTCCAACCAACTTAGGGCCAAAGTTTCGCTTTTTCTAACTAGATGGCGTTGGGGTCGAAATAGATCGCGCTATGGTTTCGTTACCAGCACCGGTATAAGTAGTCTCGAAATTTTTATTTCAATACAACCAGTTCAGATCAGTACGCAGTTGTGGTTTCATTTTATCTTTAACCCTTCTAGTGTATTTCAATAGGTCAGCAGATCGACTAGTCAGTGTAGCTAGTAAACATTGGTCCATCGAGCCGGATCGATAGACATACTTTTTGAGCACTTTGCGGTGTGCCTCCGTTGGCCCGCTATCTGTGTAGCCCGCAGTGGATCGCTGCAGAAGGGCTTACAGCAATCAGAACAGAACAGCGACAGCTTCGCCCCAGCACTGGTGGGCGGGCTCAGCAGCAGCGGAAAGTTCAAGAAGCTGCCACAGAGGGCGCTTCTACAATCAAGTTCAAGTGCAAGGTGACGCAGTTACCGGAGCAGGCGACGAATCTGACGTCACAAGCAGTGCAAAGCAACCCACCACTAGAGGGCGCCACTGGGAAGATCATCAAATTGTGGTAGTTGTGTGAAGTGCGATCTTGTGAGTACATTTTATTTATTATCGTTGTGGAACAATCAAGTCAAGCAATATTAAGCTTTATTTCTATCAAGAATTTAACTTTAACAATTTGCGAAGAAATTTGGGACTTAGTTTTGTCGTCTTTGAGAAAAATACTTTAACTTAGATTTAAGAAGTGTGCATGTTAGACTTAGAATAATTTAAGAAAAAACGAGGGAACGGGGAACCTATGCCCGATCCCCCCCCCCCCGTACATTTAAACTTAAAACACTTGTAAAATATTTTGTGTTTTTAGTAACTTAGAAAATTTCCTAAGATTTTACACTTGTAAAATATTTTGTCTGTCACTTAAAATTATAGATTGTTTATTCAGTTTTATTTGGTTACATTGGTAAAACATTAATTGTTATAAAATGGAAGGATTAATTAATCTTCTAAAGGAATTGCAAAATGTTATTCAACGTGGCTTAACTAATTTTAAAAAGAGTCCTAAGGAAAGACTTTCAGTTGAGTACATTCAAACGAGACAAGAATTGTTAGAAAGAGATTGGAGTTTATTTACTAGTAATTACGCCAAACTTCACGAGCGACATACAACACAAGGGTCTCCAGATATAGCAGAATTATATGATAGTACAGAAGATACTTTTGTTACATATAAATGTTTGATAAAAACAATGTTAAATAAACATAATATAAAAGAACCTTGTAAAGAAGTGGGTACTTCTAGTAGTGCAGCCAAATCAAGTACAAGTGCGTTTGTTAAATTGCCTAAGATCGCTATTCCGACTTTTACTGGTAAGTATGCAGAATGGATAACTTTTCGGGACTTATTTGTTTCACTTGTACACAATAATGACAGCCTAGATAACGTCCAAAAAATGCACTATCTAAAAGGCCACCTTGGCGGGGAAGCGGAACAGTTAATTAGACAAACGCCAGTTACCGAATCAAACTACATTCAGTGCTGGACTCAATTAGAGAAAAGATATAATAATAAAAAATACTTAGTTAACTGTATTTTGAAACGCCTTTTTGGCCAGAAACGCATGCATGTTGAATCAGCAACTTTGTTGAAGGAGTTACTTGATACCACAAACGATTGTCTAAATGCATTGACAAATTTGAAGGTGGATGTAACTACTTGGGATGTTATCATTATTCATATAGCTACTTTTAAGCTTGATGCAGAAACGAGAAAGCAGTGGGAATTTAGCATTAGTAATCATGATTCAAATTACTTGCCAACCTTTGTAGAATTTGCTACATTTTTAGAGAACCGTTTTCGTGCCCTAGAATTTATAGAACCTAAACGAAATTTGCCTAATCAGTCCAACAATTCATATAGCACAAAGGCGATGATTGTAAGTTCCAACAGTTTACGATGTGAGTTTTGTACTGAAGGTCATAAATTGTGCTTCTGTAAAGGATTTGCTAAACAACCAATTAGTGACCGACGCGAATTCGTTGTAAAACATAAAATTTGTTTTAATTGTTTAGGTGGAAATCACACGGTAGTAAATTGCAAAAAACCAACCACTTGCAAGCTTTGTCATAGACGGCATCATTCACTGCTGCATCCCGATGGGGAGGTCATCAAAAAAGACACGTTATCAAACCCAACTACAATTGAAACTAGCCCTTCGACTAATTTCACGCCGGTAGTTTCCTGTTTGTCCACTAACAGAGTGCCCCTGCCTAGTCAAGTTTTACTAGCTACGGCGCTAGTAAAAGCTAAGTCTAGGACCGGTAATTATCAGACGGTAAGAGCTTTGCTGGACCAAGGCTCACAAGCTTGTTTTGTGACCGAGGCTACAGTGCAATTGCTCAGACTGACCAAAATACCTATTCAAGGAGTGGTATCAGGATTGGGTTCCAAGTCCACCATTGCAAAAAATATGGTGAATATAACAATCCAATCCCGAGTGGATTGCAACTTTAAATTAAATATAAACGCATACGTTATGAGTAAAATTACGTCTTACTTACCAGATCATACCATAGATACAAAGGCTCTTAATTGGATAAACCTCAAAACACTCGATTTAGCAGATCCACAGTTCAATCAACCTAATAGGATTGATATTTTATTAGGTGCAGACGTCTATGGCTGCATAATGAAAGTAGGCATGGTAAAGAACCCATCTTCTACGTTAATAGTGCAGAGCACTACTTTAGGGTGGATTCTGTCCGGTGTAGTAAATAGTTCAAACAGTACCAAGAGTTCAAGGAGCACAGCAACAAGAGTTAGTGTGATGCATGCTCAGTTCAATTTAGATCAAATGCTTAAAACATTTTGGGAAATTGAAGATCAAAAAAGTACAAAGAAAATACTTACACCGGAAGAACAGAAATGTGAAGAATTTTATAAACTCAGTACAAAAAGGAAACAGGATGGTAGGTATGAAGTTCGGTTACCATTTAGGGTGGAAGATCCTCCATGCACATCAGGTAGTTCTCGCGCTATAGCTGAAAGCAGATTAAAAGCATTAGAAAGGAGGTTAGCAAAAAACACAGATTTAAAAGAAAAGTACACTGAAGTAATAAAGGAATACTTACACTTAGGACACCTGAGACCTGTAAAAGAAGATGACAACAAGAAGGACATAGCGGTGTACTTACCACATCACGCCGTTATAAGGGACGACAAAACCACTACAAAGGTGCGGGTGGTATTCAATGCTTCTGAAAAAAACAATAGGGGAGTATCTTTAAATGATACCTTGATGGTCGGACCGACTTTGCAGGCGGATTTGAGACACACAGTTTTGAGGTGGAGAATATACCCTATTGGCATGGTGGCAGATATCGTAAAGATGTACCGACAGATAAGAGTGGCTGATGAAGATACTATGTTTCAAAGGATACTCTGGCGTAACAGTCCTAAGGAAGAAATCAAAGACTATGAACTAGTTACAGTTACCTTTGGGACGGCCTCAGCTCCTTATCAAGCCGTTAGGACACTCCATCAGATTGTATATGACGAAGGTGATAAATATCCGCTTGCTGCTAATAAGGTCTTAAGGTGTTTCTATATGGATGATTTAATGACTGGATGCTATGACGTAAAAAGTGGAATAGAAATATATAAACAAATGAAAGACTTATTAAGCAAAGGGGGATTTCTACTTCAAAAATGGAACAGCAACAACAAAGAAATATTGGATATAATAAGTCCAATAGAAAGCAAGGAAAAGGACAACAAGGAAAGCGATATAAAGAATCAAGACAAAAAGGATGTAGAAATAAAGTTGGACAATACTATGAAAATACTTGGACTTACCTGGGACCGCAACGAAGACTCCTTCCAGTACACAGTGAACCTCCCGCCGCTGAAGACTAGACCTGTAACAAAAAGAACTATAATTTCAGATATCGCTAGATTATTTGACCCCTTAGGATGGTTGGCTCCTACTATAGTGTTGGCGAAAATCTTTATACAAAGACTGTGGCTTGCAGGTCTTGGTTGGGATGAACAGCTCCCAACGGATTTAATAAATGAATGGAGTACTTACCGCGAAGAATTGTCTCTACTTACCAAAGTTCACATACCTCGATGGCTCGGCTCAACGGTAGATAATGATATGGAGATCCATGGTTTCTGTGATGCCTCGAAGTTGGCCTACTCTGCTGTCGTATACTTGCGATCAATCGATGTCGCAGGGAAGGTCAAGGTGTCATTACTGGTTGCAAAGACCAGAGTGGCACCTATAAAGCAAATAAGTATTCCTCGTTTGGAATTATGTGGTGCAGTTTTACTGTCACAGCTTTTGACAGAAACGGCTGAACTGCTAGAGATCCCTAAGGAAAGGACCAAAGCATGGACAGACTCAACTGTGGTATTAGCTTGGATTAACAGTCACCCCAGTAAGTGGAAAACATTCGTGGCTAATAGGACAGCAGAAATATTGACAACAATGAATTCTTCGCAGTGGTTTCATGTTCCGACTGACGATAACCCAGCTGATTGTGCCTCACGAGGGTTATTGCCAAGTTTATTTATTCAAAATGCGCCATGGTTTTCTGGACCACGGTTCCTGCAAGAAAAAGAAATTATTTACAAAAAACCAAAGGATTTTCAAGTAAATTTAGAACATTCGATTAAGATTCATGTAGCTATTACTTCAGATAGTAATGACATATTAGATAGGTTTTCTTCCTTACAGAAATTGTTAAGAGTTATTGCTTATTGTCGTCGTTTTTTAAATAGGAACACAAAAGGTCAGTCTTATATTCAAAAGAAAGAAATAGACGAATCATTAGAATGCTGTATAAAATTAGTACAAAAGGAAAACTTCAAAAAAGAGTACACACAATTGCAAGGTAAAGAGCACTTACCTATTAAAAGTACAAACCTTAAATCATTATGTCCTTATCTTGATAGTAACGGCATTATGAGAGTTCAGGGTAGGCTCGAAAAGTCTGCATTAGATGAGCAAACGAAACACCCAATAATCCTTCCAAATAATTCACATTTTACTCGATTATTAGTAGCAGACGCTCACCATAAGACTCTTCACGGAGGTCCGCAATTAATGATCAATTATTTGAGGTCAGCTTATTGGATTATTGGTGTCAGAAACCTAGTAAAGCAATACGTTCGAAAGTGTGTAACGTGTGTTAAACAAAGAGCTAGCATTAAACCTCAAATGATGGGGTCACTTCCAGCGGTTAGATGTACGCCAGCTAGACCGTTCCTGCACAGCGGCGTCGATTATGCTGGCCCTATCAATATTAGGACAACGAAAGGTCGAGGACACCGGTCGTATAAAGGCTATATATGTCTTTTCGTTTGTATGGCCACTCGCGCTCTGCATTTGGAAGCAGTCAGTGACATGAGCACACAGGCGTTCTTGGCAGCTTATAGGCGGTTTGTGTCTAGGCGAGGTCACTGCGCAAAATTGTGGAGTGACAATGGGACCACATTCATAGGTGCCTCTAGGGAATTACAACAGTTAGCTTCTATTCAGCCATCAATAGCAGAGCATCTGGAAACAAATGGCACTGAGTGGCACTTTATCCCTCCACATAGTCCCAACTTTGGCGGACTCTGGGAGGCAGGGGTAAAATCCACAAAGTTTCATTTGAAAAGGGTCATTGGGGATGCTACTCTCACATATGAAGAGATCACCACGCTTCTCGGTCAGGTGGAAGCATGTTTGAACTCACGACCAATGAGCGTCATTAACGTTACCGACCCTGGGGAGCCAGTACCATTGACACCTGGACATTTTCTAATCGGGGAACCATTAGTAAATGTTCCAGACAATAATTACCATAGTTCAGATATAAATTACCTATCCCGTTGGCAATTTATTCAAAAAATGTTGCAATCGTTTTGGAAAAGGTGGGCGCAAGAATATTTATGTTATTTAATGAATCGGCACAAATGGTCTTCTCAAGTGCCAGAACCTAAAATTGGCGATATTGTTCTGATAAAAGAAGACGATTTGCCTCCGAGTCGTTGGTTATTAGGTCGTGTTTTAAATAAACATCCCGGTGATGATAATATCACCCGAGTAGTTACGGTGCGTACCAAAACATCGACAATTAAAAGACCAACCTCGAAATTATGTATTTTGCCAGTAGCGGATTAATTAAGTTTTATTTTGTTTTTAATCTTAAGTTCAACTTATGTTTGTGCCATCCATTTTACATTTTATTATTTACAGTTTTATTGTTTACATTTTTTATGATCAAATTCATCATAATTTGGATTATATTCCCTACTTTCTATGAAATTGTACCCTTTTATCGTGATGGTTTAGATTTAAGTAACCAGACTGCTATTAAAGTGAGTTTTGTTTTTTTTGTTATTTATTTTGTAAGTTCAGTTGATAATGTATTAAGATGAAACCAATTTTCATGTATGTACTTCAACCTTTATTGTTATAATGCAAAGTTCAATACCGATCAACCTATCGTTGTAATGTATAAATTTAATATTAAAATAAGAAGAACGTTCCGCCAGTAACGTCCTTGGTGGGCGGTATGTTCAGGAGCAAACCATAGTGCGATCGATTCCAACCAACTTAGGGCCAAAGTTTCGCTTTTTCTAACTAGATGGCGTTGGGGTCGAAATAGATCGCGCTATGGTTTCGTTACCAGCACCGGTATAAGTAGTCTCGAAATTTTTATTTCAATACAACCAGTTCAGATCAGTACGCAGTTGTGGTTTCATTTTATCTTTAACCCTTCTAGTGTATTTCAATAGGTCAGCAGATCGACTAGTCAGTGTAGCTAGTAAACAGTAACTACTGTTCTCATGTAAGTGACAATTTGTCTTATTGAGAAAAAAATAAAGATCTTTAAACCGAAATGAATGCATTCATTTACACTGTTTGTATACATTCAATTTGCGCTCACGATTTTCTTCTTGAGTAAACTATTGAACTGAAATTGTAAACAATGACATGTTAATTTGGACTAGGAACTGTTATTATTGGCGCTCTAGATAGATATGCAGTCATTACCTTCTATGTATGGGTGGGCTTACAGTGTAATCAGTTAACTTGCTGCTAAAATTCATTTAAAAATTCGTGCGATCGGATTTTTGTCACTCAATTACCGAATAATAGTTATCTCCAGGTAAAATTCATTTTTGGCTCATTGAATTATTTGTTTCTCAAAATCTCCTAAAGTGATTTTCTCATACTCATAATATATGTCACATGATATAAAGGACCCAGGATTGATCCTTGTGGAATCCACATTTTTTCACAAAATTCTTGCATACTTTTAATGCTAATACGTTCGCAAGAGGATATAGAGGTCAATAAATTATAAGAGGCAATATTTCAACTGTGAAAACTAGGTGTTTGGAGTTTAAAAAGGTTGGAGAGATCATTGCCAGATTCAAGGTTAGAAGCAACTGAATTAATAGTGGGAATAATTTTGATTTATTTGTTAATTAACTTCAAAATATTCTCTGGTTGAATAAAATCATTAGGTATATTTAAGATGTTGAGTAATCTATTGCACAATCTATTTGGAACACCTGACGAAATTCAGAATTCACCTGGAATCAACCTGTTCAACCTTACAGAAATATCTGTCCGGGCAATTTTGACGCCTAGGTCGTTGGCCGTAGTACATACGCGTTACAATATATTGCACGTATAAGCAATACTACGATGATAAATGACTAGATGTCGGCGTGAGTGCCAACGATGGACGTGATCCATAGAGACGTTTTAAAGGATTAATAGTAAGAGATACAATAACTTTATTAAGTGAAATGGGTAGTGTGACGTGCCATAATTTTTATAGTTTAAGAATTACGGTACATTTTTTTTAAGTTTTTGACATAGTTAACATATCATCACCTTGGCGTCCCCGAAGGGTGAGACATGGGTGTTTTTTAGGTCCCATATAATACGGGGCGAGTCAAACCCAAGACTGCCTGCTCAGTAGTCGGACTTACGTCCACTAGACCATTTTGATAGTTTAAAACTACAATATGCCCAAAAAACTCAACTAACAGCTTTAACGTTGTTAGTAGATATTTGCGAACGAAATGGCCCAGTGAAAAAGACATAAATTTACCAACTGTTGCAAAATATAATCACTGTTTTGTGATTAAGAAGGTGCATGACAGAGTTAGTAAACAGGTGCAAAGCACTGTCGTTATCTTAGCATGACGAGTGTTATTAATCGTCACTAAGGGCACGTTCAGGGTGGACGTGACTGTTGTCACGAGTGCACATCTTCATCTTCAGGTAAGCTGTCATCATATCTGTCCAGCTGTTTCATTGTGTACATCTATATGTAACCTAACAGGGTCAGACATAAGAAAAGGTGAATATCACGTACACTCACAGTTTACCGACGGTATTTTTTTAGGTCCCATGCTATAAAAAGTGAACTTATTAGACATTTACTCGATGAATTACTTATTGCAACATTTGATTTAGGTATTGAATCTAGGACTTGATGTTAAGCTATCGCGTTATCAACATCATCATATTAAACGTTAAAGTTCACTGCTAGACATAGGTCTCCCCCAAGGATCACCACGACGACAAGCCTTGCGTTATCTTTGATATATTGCTACTGAGTCGACTAGTGCTGCTGATTTCTGACACAAGAATATCAGACATCGAAATAAGACTATTTTTTACGGATTCTAAAGCGGTACAGACGTTTCGTATCTATTCGTGACCATGGATGCACAATACACCGCGATAAAATCCATAACATATTTCAATTTCAACACTCTAAGATTCGTTTATGAAGCGATTGTGGCATGGAGAGTAACGGAGACGCGCCAATGAAAGTATACGAGATTTTATTTTAACCAATAATTCCATGATACATTCAGGTGTTGGCGGGACTGCCAACACCACAGCATGACTAAGTGTTGTACAAATCCGCGGCCGACGTGATGCGTATCTATTATTGTTACAATTGTGTTCAATTGGTGTCGTGTGGAGCACGCTTTATTTTGGAATAGAATTTGTATATTATGTATGTATATATTCGTTAATACATAATTTGGTTGACATTCGGCGTTGACCTTTTGTGAAAATTACGATTTATGAAAGATGGTCACTGTAGATAGGAAACAACTAAATATTATAAGATCAAGTAAATCTCGATGAAACTAGCAAGGAATAGAACGTAGAATTAAAAACCTTGAAGTACTTTGAACAGATACTAAATTAAAACCCAGACCATTAATTAGCGGGAATATAAATTATTTGATATATATGAGGAAGATGCAAACCTCATACTACTTATTCGTTCTCATGTATGAAAGCAAACGTATGAAGTACCTAATACTCAAATAAGAGGATAATTATGATACTATGTAGGTATTATAATATGTGAAATTCAGTTGCTATAAATACAAGCCATTTAATTTAATAAACAATCACCATTAAACGATTAACTAAGTGCTCAAATTTTTTTTTGGCAAAAAGCCGTGTTAAAATACGAACTAAAATATTATTGGTTCATCATCAATCCAATTTAATGTCGCAGTGCTAGGCAAGCGTCTACTCTCATTTGAGAAGGATTAGGCTATAGTACATGACGCTAGTCTACTGCGGATTGGCAGACTTCACACGCCATCGAGAAAATCGCACAAGCATGCAGGATTCCTCAAGATGTTTTCCTTTACCTTTAGAGCATGTGATAAATACGCACCTAACTTAAAAAAAATGTTGTGCATGTGTATATGTAAATACGCACATAACTTCAAAAATTTAGTTGTGTGTGTGTATATGGTGTGCCCTGGGATCATATTAGAAACTTTTTGTCTAAATTATATCACCTCTCTATATAAATAAGTAGGTACTTAACTAAATATTACACATATGTAGATGAAGTTCGTTACGATCTCTTTACAAACGTGTAGCTATTAAGGTCTAGAATAGAATGGCAGATAACAAATAGCATCACAATTATGTAGAGTATTTCTGTGATACAAAATAAACAATGTATTTTAGTTCTAATGAGCGAACGTTTATAATTCTCTAGCGTTTTGTGTAAAACTAGTGAAATTTTCGTTCACCTCAAAAATAAAGATAATAAAATCTATTAATACGGTACTGTTGCTACAATTCTACTATAGATGGGGTCACCAAGATAATTGTCATTTTGTAAAAATAACGTACAAAGTTGATAGTATGATACTAATTATATATTAAGCTTAATATATTTACTTATATAGTGATTTCTTACACATACGCCAATATTAGTTACTGAAATAAAACTATTTTTACGGATTTGATCGCAGTATATGTTCACGAGCAGATCTGAAACGTAAAATCCGTAAAAAGATTTATTTATATAACTGGCTTTATTAATATAAGTTGATGAGATAATGTTATTAAAATGGCTTTATTATTATATAATATTTATAGTAATAAGTTTTCAATTTAATGTCTTTATTTCAATCAAATCAAAAGGTATTTATTTCATATGAACTTTTTCAAGCATTTATAAAATGTTATGCCTCTAGTTGCACGGTTTTTTAAATATTAAAATGGACATAATATAAGTTTATGAATACTATAAATAACGGTTTACTGTTAAACAAATATAGGTATCTGGAAATTCCAATTAATTATAAGCAGAATATGTGACAGTTACGTAGAAATAAACATTGAAAAGGGATTTTTATATAGCAGATTTATTTATAATGCAGGCAAAGGTATTAAATTTATTCTTCCATAAATGAAACCTCTCTGTGCTTTTTTCCGTAACGAGTGACGTAATGTAGTAAAGACAATATGAGAAATGGATTGTGAACTTTAAATCCAATTTAAAAAAAAAGGAGCCGTACAGTTTTTACAGGTCGGTAACGCGGAAGCGACACCTCTGGTGTTGCAAACATTCATAGGCTAGTGTTTCTAACTACTTACCATCAGGCGGGCCGTAACGCTGCACCTCTGGTATGAGTAAAGAATTTTTTATTAGCTCCTGAATTGTGGTTTATTCCAAGGCTGTTTGAGCCTTTTAAGGCTGGTAACACAGGAAAAATTAAATTTAGAATGGAGCTATATAATACAATAATGCCTACACAATTAATATAACATGATGCTGAGGTTACCTAAATGGTTATGGTAACCTGATTAATTAAAACACCTACATATAATGTTTTTAGTCGCATTAGTCATACAATCTATTACATTAATGGCTTGTTTGTTATATTGATATTATGACACAGGAGCTGTATTTTTTTATTAAATTTCAAGGTTATAAATTAGATGGGGTCTCTGAAGTCAAATATTATTGCAAGACATAAAGTTAGTCATGTGCTTTTTCGTATTAATTAATGGATAGCATGGATTCTATAAAATAATATAAATGTTGATAGCAAAACCGCGATAAACATATCATTAGGCCTGTCTTGGTTGTAGGTCTAAGAAAATAATACTAGGAAATTATTTTTGTACTACTGTATGTATTTTAAGAACAAATGCCCCACTAGCGTTTTCTCTCCTGTCATGGCTGTGTTTTTACTACCTGTCGATCGTACAAACAGTGAAATTGATTATTTGGAACGCGTAACAAACCAGCCGAGCGGCTACACAGATCGAGATTAAAAAAAAATATATAAATAATTTCAATATAAAATAAGTATCCCCTTATTTAGATATTTACACGTGTCGCAAACGGTTAAATAATATCATCCTGATATCACATATATGTACATAACATATACATACCCAGTTATAACTTATTACATTTTTACCTTATTCGAATCGCCACATTATAAATAAATAAAATAAATAAATATTCCTGGACATTATGGCACACAGCGCCATCTAGTTCCGTGCTAAGCAACGAAGCTTGTGTTACGGATACTAGCTGGTTGATATACTACATATATACTTTTTTTTTTTATAAATACATACATATTATAGATAGATACATCCATGACTCGGATACAAATTTTCATGCTCATCACACAAACATTTGTCCCTACCGGGATTCGAACCCGGGACCCATAGCACAGAAGGCAGTGTTAACTACCGCTGCACTAACTGGGCCGTCAAATTTACAAATGATTCACTAATAATGTTTGACTATATTTAAACAAACATACATTTACATAAACAATCAGTTTATTTGAACGCTAATGTGTTAAAAAAGTGTATGATAAATATTTGTATTCAACATTGAATGTAACATAACTGTTATTATATTTTGTTTCTTAATACTATTGAGTTTGAAGTTATTATAGTTTATCACTGAATCAGTGGAAGCCCCAACTTATTGTACATGTATGAGTCATCGGTCGGAGGTCTCGGCGCGTGCGCATTGATCTGAGTGACTTTTAATTATGGTTGCCATGAGTGTGACCCAGAGCGGGACCTTTTATAGAAAAGTAGTACATTGGCGTAAATAGGGCCATTTTTTAAGGGCCCAGTGCTAAGTGGTATGACCTGTTTTTCTACGCCTATTAAGCTTTTAAGATTTTTAAACCGGGACAATTTGTTTATCGGCCGGGGCGCCGGGACACCATTCTTCAAATCGGGAAATATCTCAGCGTACCAGGACATATGGCTACCCTACTTTAAGGCGATATTTGATGGATTTTGTATGACGTCGACTTCAAAAGGAAACTCGGAATACAGTTATAGTGATTTCATTCAATTACGCGACTATTAGACATTGAAATAAAACTGATGTAGTGGTAGTATCACACAGTCCGCTCGTGATCTTGAATGCTGTAAAGGATTCGTCGAGATAAAAATAATGTTAATATACCGCGATAAAAGAAGTAGGTTAAAGTAGAAATGTAACTTTAGTAACTGGAAACAATAGGTTTATTTCAATTAGACATTATAATGTAATGAAAATGATACTTAGTCAACGTTTTGGCTCTTTGTTGCGTGCGCGAATCGCGTCACTAGCGCGTCGGGTGCGCGACAGCCCCAACAGTCTCGTGGCTTCTGTAGCCGGCAGAGTAGATGGCCAAATAATTTGTCACTGGATAGCGGCACACAGACCGTCACTCAGATATATTGTGTAATTATTATTATTTTATTTTTTTAATTTTATTACGTGTTTTAGTTCTAGGAAGTGCCAATTAATGTTACTATAAATATTATTATGGATCTCTGGTCTGAAAATAAAGATTTATTATTATTATTATTATTAAAAAAACTGGGATCTATTTTTATGAAATAAAGGTAGCAAATTATGTATCATACTCTTGTTAAATAGTATAAAAATATAGAAAATGCTATATTTCTTTTAGCTCAAACAAAATTATGCAAATGTTTTTATTCTTAATATGTACCAAATGCAAAAGAAATATAAAACAATGAACGAGTTTCGTAATTTCTTAACTTCATCATCATACATTCGTTGTTATCAATACTGGAGTAAATTCTCGTATCATACAACAGCCCACACGTGAACTATTTCAAATTGTGTAAACATTCCGGTGCAGAGAAACGTCGATTGTCAATTATTCGAAGCATTACACTATCACGCTTACACCCCCAAATTGTTTGGCAGAGGTGTACCTACGTACATATTAACTTCACCAGTAAATTATAGAAACGCGAATTAACTAATTACATAATATATTTAACCAGTAAATTGCAGAATTAAAAATATAATAATATATTTATCTATATTAGTCTATAGTATATTATATTATAAAGAGGAAAGATTTGATTGTTTGTTTGTATTGAATAGGCTCTAAAACTACTGGACCGATTTGAATAATTATTTCACAATTACAATGCTACAATAGATTACAGAGGGCTGTGGTAGCCTAGTGATGTGACCCGTGCACTGAGATGTCAAAGATCTCGAGTTCAAACCCACCACGGGTTTGCAAGCACCACTGACTTTTCGGAAGCTACGTACGTATTTATCACAAGCTCAAACGGTGAAAGAAAAGTTTGTTAAGAAACCTGCATGCTTGAGAGATTTGTCTCGATGGCATGTGATGTCTGCCAACCTGCAGTAGGATAGCGTGGTGTCTAATCCCTCTCAAATGAGAGGAGACCCGTGCCCAGCAGTGGGACGTTAATGGGTTGATGATGAATGCTACATTGTCCATAATGAATATAAGCTAGAATTTATATAAAAACAATTAGGGACTAAATACCTATACTTGTACGAAGTCTGGCGAGCCGCTAGTATCTAATAATTTTATTAACCTAGTAGTCTGACCTGGACTGAGAAGTCATAGGTTTCGAGTTCAATTCCACGGACCACGCGCCTGCCAGAAGAGATTTTTATGAGGACGTGTGAAGTGCATCAACCTCTTGTAGGCTTAGGTTAACGAGATACACTGTAGTTACTCTCATATGAGTGGAGAACAGTCCCCAACAGTGGGCTAAGAATAAATAAATATTCCTGGACATTATGAGACAGTGCCATCTAGTTCCCAGCTAAGCAACGAGGCTTGTGTTACGGACACTAGTTGGTTGATATACTACGTATATAAATCTTTAATACTTTATAATACTATAATATTTTTTTTTTGTAAATACACACATATTATACATAAATACATCCATGACTCGGATACAAATGTTTATGTTTATCACACAAACATTTGGCCCTACCGGGACCCATAGCACAGAAGGCAGTGTTAACTACCGCTGGAATAAATGGGTTGGTGGGAGAACGAATACTATTATATTAATAAGTGTTACGCATGATTACGAGGCACATCACTACGCCGAGTGAGGTCGGCGTTTACAATGCATCCCACGCGCGAACTATTTCAGATTTTAGAGTAGCCCCGCTTGATTGCAGGGCTGGATGCTGAAGGCTAGGCTATTTCCACGTGATTGACGGCTAATGCAATTTGTTGTGATGTTGTCAGTTAATCTGGAACTGCTTGGCGAGATCGTGATATGAACATTTATTTCATCACTGCTGAACAAAAGCTTCTCCGAATATTTTTAGTATAGGACTCGCGAATTGAGAAAGCGAATTTTATTTTACTGAATTTTCTTGTGATTGTCATCTGATTTCAAGTCAATATTGACTTGGAATATACATGTTGTAAGATAATATAAGTACATACATGTTCTTTGGCTAAAAAATCCCTTTCATTATACTTTGATCAAAACGGTGTTAACATAACTATTATAACTATATTCACTAACATGATAAAGAAGAAAAATAAGAAAGGTATGCTATCCTCTTATTTACTTCTAGAATTTAAGCACTAATTTATTTCCACCTATACATAATTACCAATAAACCAGCCGTATCTGTAATGTGAAATTAATACTTGTATGACAAATCAGTAACTATAGCTATATATTTAGCCTTCTCAAACAATACACTACATAGTGTATCTACTTAGATAAATTATTGTAAAAAGATTTAATGAATATAACAGAATAGAAGTGAAGAATAGAAGCGTGGGAAGTACCGTCCGGTCACGAAAGTTGTAAAGAATTCACGTATTTATACGTGAAACTACGAGAGTAGATTTATTTATACTCTGTTAAAGATTTGGAAATCAGCTTGCTGTTTCCATGCTGGTCAAAATGCAGAGAAAACTTGAGGATTTATCAATATCTGCATAATAAATATAAATGTTAGCACGTTTGTCCTCTACCGTACTGCTTTTCTATACCATTTATTCCATTATGATTAAACTTTGGTGGGTTGTTCTGTGTACTTCAGCGATGGTTCCTGATCCAAAAACAAGTAGGGTAGGTCCCTACCTACGTTTAGGTAGAGACCTACCTGCCTGGAGAGTAAGCAGGTTGGGTACCGTAGGTAGGGTAGGTAGAGTAGTACAACGTACATACCTAGCTCTACTCGGATATATGGATAGGCTTATTATAATTTAAATGACTATTTTAGTGACAGTACAAGATCGTCACCGGATTTTATATGAATATATGACTTCATACCTTTAAAACTAAAAAAAAGGTAAAACTGTATGAAATTACTTTTTGCTTTTTAGTTCTTGAAGTTGGTTATTCTTTTTTTAAAAAGTTATATAAACATCATTTTTATATATCAAAGTTATTTATCTTCAGAATCAATATATACTTTATAAATTCCTCAGTATACTACGCATTTTTTCCTGTAACTAGTTGTTAGTACAAGCGTATCTACATAGTATGTAGTGGAATCTATAGAGATATAGTTCTACGGTGTCACATGGAAACAATCAAGCTAATTGATGATAGAACTGTTAGTCAACAAGCCGATAAATTGATAGTGGGGATTATTTTAGCCCTTATCTACCTGATTATTAGTGCTGTACTTAGTGGCGACTTTTTGTTTATTAGTATGTTTGGTACTTGTTTGTGGAGTAAACTTTATTGCTCGCAACGCCTATATACTATGTAATGTAATAAAATTATTATTCAATACGTACTGATAGTAAAACAGAAAAAATAAGTCTTGCAATTATGCTTAGCTTTTTTAGCATTAGTATGATATTTAGATTTAGCATTTGTATTACATTGGTAATACAAAAATGAATAAAGGAAGAATGAAAAAAAAGAAGAGAAAATGAAGTTATAATATGATCGTAAATACCGGTCGACTACATCGGTCTCCTGAAGTAAGTGCCGAGGGAATCTGTATTTCAGGAGACGTGTAATTCCTGGATAACAAATAAGTACAATTTATTAGATTAGTCAATATACACAGCTATATTATACATAAAGAAGTTATGAAAATTTCATAATAATATATTAATACTGTGAATAATTTAGATCATATCGTGTCAATTATAAGTCATAATATAAGTAATTATGAGGTCAGGCAGAGCAGGGAAAATAACAAAAATAAATATCTTTAAAAATATCTGAAAATTAGTTACTGAAAAGCTGGTGGGTCAGCTTAACCCTTCAGAGATTGAAGCGTAGTTATAGGAACGTTACATATCATACACATAGTGTTTCAAAGCCATACAATTAGGTATGTTAAATTCCGTATTTATGTATTATTACCCAGACGTTGTTGTATCACGTTAGAAACTAAACGCATTTTCCTTGTAACATTTTTCTATACTTACTAATTATTTGATATCGTTTAAAATCAATGTAAACACCGATATGTATTAAAACAAACAGATAATAATCTATTGTACTTTGACTTGTGTATTAACCTTATTGATACTGTGTCGTAACACAACCTGTTAAGTGCAGGTGAAATACAGATTATATTTAACGTAACATACATACAATAAAGATAAAAGATAGACAAGTTACAATAAAAGAATGAGAATGAGTTTCTACTCTCTAGTCTCTATCTCTCTGTCTCCCTTTTTCTCGTTGTATCTGTCTCTAGCTGTTTAATAGTAATGTCAAAGTAACGTTTGCTTAATCCACCATATACGTTAGGCTACTGCGGGTTGGCAGACTTCACACGCCATTGAGAAAATCTTTCCCGCTTTCCGGCGTAGCGGTTTCCTTACGATGTTTTCGTTCACCGTTTGAGCATGTGACACATACGCACGTAGTTATGTGCGTGTTTATCACATGCTCAAACGGTGAAGGAGAACATCACGAGGAAACCAGCACGCTTGAGAGATATTCTCGATGGCATGTGAAGTCTGCCAACCCGCAGTAGGCTAGCGTGGTGGACTACCGGAGTGGAGACCCGTGCCCAGCAATGGGACAATAATGGGTTGATGATGATGATGATGGCTATAAAAATATATGTTTGAACTCTGTGATAGTATAAAAACATTGCCATTGGTTATACTTATGTTAATCGAAATGTTCACTTGTATAAACATATACATAAAGGCTATTTTATCGTGGTAAGTCATATCGGACACTTTATTAATTACTGAAGTAATTGAGCGTGAAATTGTTTATAAACAACTTGAGCTGTTTTACGATAATTTACGTCTTAATTAAATATAATGAGCATATCAACTAATTATGTCTACACTTACACATAATTTATGTACAAATTTAATTTTCTAGTAATGCAGGAAAAAACTACATATATAAAACTATTTTTTTTTCAGATTTTATCGCGGTTGATTAGATTAGTGTTAAAGGTCTCGAGTTCGAACCCTAGGCACGCACCACTGACTTTTCGGAAGTTATGTGCGTATTTATCACATGCTCAAACAGTGAAGGAAAACATCGTGAGGAAACCTGCATGCTTGAGAAAATTTCTCGATGGCATGTGAAGTCTGCCAACCCGCAGTAGGCTAGCGTGGTGGACTAAGCCTAATCCCTCTCAATTGAGAGGAGACCCGTGCCCAGCAGTGGGACATTAATGGGTTGATGATGATGATATTGATATAATATTCTCCTGACTTTTCGCATATATTATAGTGTTCATACATTCATAGTCAAGGACAGATTGCTAATAAAATATTTGGCTTGGTTAGAAGATCTTGATTTCATGGCTGTGATAAAATAATACCAATATTCCGCTATAAAATTCCTAGAGTAGTTTTATTTCAATGTCTAATGTCACGTACGTATGATAATAATAAATATAATAATAAATATCTTTGGACATTATTACACAGCGCCATCTAGTTCCGTGGCTACGAGGCTTGTGTTACGGATACTCGATGGTTGATATACTACATATATACTTTCTTTTTGTTGTAAATACATTCATATTATACAAAGATACAACCATGACTCGGATACAAATGTTATTGCTCATCACACAAACATTAGTCCCTACCGGGATTCGAACCCGGGACCCATAGCACAGCAGGCAGTGTCAACTACAGCTGAGCTAAACGGGTCGTATAAGAAATTGACAAAAAAAAAAGTTTGATTGATTATAATCTGTCTAACGACCTATCTCTTGTATCCATTGAGTGTACTTAGAATCCAAGGCTCAGAGGCTCTATCTATGCTTTCCAAGAAGTATGTGATGGACAAAACAAAAAAAATAAAACAACATAGATTTAATTTAGAGCCTCAAATAATTAAGGGCAAACATATTGACCTGCTTTCATTAAAATTAAAGGTAATTTAGTAATAACTCTAAATCACACAGGTGATCAGTGATAATCTAGTCAAACTGTTTCTCAATCTTTAATATATTGCAAGATCAAGGTAACTTATTCATCTTGAACATATAAAGTTCTAAAGGAATATTGATGCAGATCCACTCTACGTTAGTGTATTTTACGTTTAATGTAAAAGAGTAGAAGACTCTTTTAGAACATAGAAATTTAAAAAAAAAAACCGATGTCTAACTGTCACAAAAGTAGTACGTAATCATAATATTTACGAGGCATAGGCAGTGGCTGTTTAGAGGTACATTTCTGTAATCAATAAAATCCTTTATTTGTAAAACTCTTTTATTCTCCAAGTAATATTCCCGATTCGCACAGTAAAAAAAAACAACATACAAAAATCTTTTTTTTTCTTCCGGACATTTATTACACAGCGCCATCTAGCTCCGTGGTAAGAAACGAGGCTTGTGTTACGGATACTAGATGGTTGATATACTACATATATACATATATTATTATTTTTTTGTAAATACATACAGATTATACATAGATACATCCATGACTCGGAAACAAATGTTGATGTTCATCACACAAACATTTGTTCCTACCAGGATTCGTACCCGGGACCCATAGCACAGCTGGCAGCGTTAACTACCGCTGAGCTAAACGGGTCGTCAAATAAATCAGCTCCATGTTTCGCGAAACTAATTTAAAAGCCACAAATCTCACACGTCAGAATTCCTCATTTCTAAACAAGGAGCCGCACAGGCGTGTCCTCTATCCTAACAAGGGCTGTCACCGACCAAAATAGTGATCTGACAACGAAAGCATAAACAAAAGAAATTGTGCGACGTATATAGACGCGCTCCCTAAAAACACGCCACAATTAACCAACGCCTCGACCTTGCGAGCGCCCTACATCTTCAATGTTTGGTGTAAGGGGAGAGAGGACAGCGGAATCCGATATTGAACTTTGAATTAATTAAAATTTTGAATAAACGTCGTTTTGTATTAGCATATTATTTACGAATTCGCGGTAAATTGATATTATTTCATCCTAATGTAACGTATCCTTTACAGCATCCATTGTTACGAGCCAGAGACTGAAGCGTTGGATGTCTTAAACTTGAGTCTGCGCAAAGCCTACACTATACCAAACTACACATTGTACAGTTTCATAAAAATAAGTTCATTCCCTCAGTTCATTGCGGAATAATAACGTGACACATTTTTTATAGGTATATGAATAAGATATAATTCTCTATAGCATTTCTTTGAGTTTGAATTGAATACTTCTTACAAAACAACTTTACGTGTTCAAAACGAGTGTCGCACACACATTTAAATGATGACCGCTGTCAGCGTATAACTTGAGCATTATAAAAAGCGCGTGTTGTTTTAACTCCTGCGCTTCCGAACTTGTCGGTGACACAGTTGCGTGACATTGTACGTCTAACTGTCTGGTATATGTGACGCTGTTGTGTGTACGATATTTGTTTTGATTAAGGACTATGACCTAACATTGTTCTGCAAGTTATGAGCGGCTGAGTCTTGAAATACTAGCATTGCATGGTATGCAGGTGCGTGGGCTAATTGTTATAGAATTTATTAATGATTCTGATATTAGAGCTGACGTAGTAACAGATTCGAAGATAGATAACATAGTTTAGTACTACTGGTCGTAATTCGACCATAAATCATTTATATTATAAGTTTTATTATATGCATAAATGTATATAATAAAAATATATTAGCATTTTGGACTTTTTCTCTTTATAAACTACAGGTGTGGAATTTCACACTCCTTCGTCCGCGCAATTTTTGTATGAAGGTTTTGCTTCATGCATTAATATATAGTTTCCTTTCTTTATTTTATGTGACACTTAACTATATGCAGTCAAGTTAAGGTACGTACTAAGTTTTTGAATATACTAAAATTATAAATTGTAATATCGAACATAATTAACAAGCCTAACCTAGGCACACGCACACACGATCGATAAAATAAAATGGAAATATTAATTTTACAATCTAGGTATTGCCAATTCCCAAAACTGCAAGCGGATTTTAGGCTATAAAATATGAACCTGTACCAATTTCAGCCGATTTTGGTTATGTTATAATAGATCAGTCACTCCGAACAAACGATTTTACAAATTTATTTAAAACACGTCAGCAAAACGCCTTCTATTCACCGGTTCGTAGCAGTTTGCCCGCGAAGAAGCGTCGTCTGTTTAATAAAGAAAAGCGCAACACTAAAATCGATCCATAGTTTCAGGCATCAGTTATTCTCATACACGGCAGTCGTATAAAAGTTACATAAGTGTTGTAAGTGCGACAAATGCGGCTAATAATGACAATGTGACACTGACAAGTAGACTCACCCACTATTTCCGAAACTTGTTCGCTCGGTTTGTTCGTATTTCGTGAATTAGTAATGCCCATTTAACACTACACGTATGAGTTGGAGAATGCTTACAGTATTCATAAAGGCTCGCTTGCACACGACGACCCGACTAGCGGTATTAAAGACTGCCTTATGTTGTATGGTTCGAATCCCGGTTGGAGAAAATGTTTGTGTGATGAGCATGTACATTTGATTCGAGTCATGGATGTGTATATGTATGTATGTATGTATTTACTCGATATTTTGTTTGAGATTTTTTCGATAGCATGAAAAGTCTACCAACCCGCAGTAGGCTAGCGTGGTGGACTACAGCCTAATCCCTGTCATATGAGAGGAGACCCGTGCCCAGCAGTGGGACAATAATGGGTTGATGATGATGAGGATGATGTATTTACAAAAATAAAGTGTATCCGTAATACCAGTCTCGTTGCTTAGCACGGAACTAGATGGCGCTGTGTCGCTGCCCAGATATTTTTTACGCAGATGTGAACTGTTTGTGAATTCTTAAGTGGAAACCGGTAGCTATTATGAGTCCAAAGCTTTTAAACCGCTAAGTAAAAAGGTTTGTCGCGTAATTGATATTATATTTCTGAATTCTGAATTCCCGGTAAGATCATTTTATATATGTAGATTATTAATGTATTAATGTGGATGCTGGCGAATGTGGGTCGCCATTATGTGTAATCAGGCAAATAAATACATTTTTTATACCTTGATACCATTTTTTCTTGTCCATTATCTTTTTTCTCTAAAAGATACGCTCCCACAAACATTTATCTCAAAAATCGACCCACAAAAATTCTAGACGTTACTATGTGACAACTACAAGAATTATTGATAGCACTGTTTCAGCTCTCAAAACAACAGTGCGCTCACTTCTATTCAACATTAAAAACTCTTTTTCTTTTCAATATTACATACTACGCAAAAAATATAGTGATTTGATTATTACGTAGTTTTTGTTTCAAAGAGCTCTATGTAGGTACCTATTGCAAAATATACAATAAAAATATTGGTTTAACAAAATCTTTAAGCACTTGCCATCGCTATCGTTACGTTTCGTTTGTAGAGACATTATTGTACTAGTAACTATATTGGACATTGATCTGGTAATAATAGTATTTAGTATGACTTTTTTCTTAGTATTTACTATAACCCACATCAGCGAAAAACTTAAAAAAGAACTTTATCCTGAAGTAACGGACCATATTATTCCAAAACCATTTTCATTTAGTCTGCCAGTGAACAGAGTAAAAAACATCACTATACCAAAAATACTACCAACTTAACCGCAAAAAAAAGCTCGATTGTAATGCTTTCCTGTCTGCATAATAATATATTTGTATTTTCAATTGGTTTGTTAACTCATTTGAAGTCTTCAATATAAAAACGGCAGCGGATACAAGCGTCGCTCCGCATGTACACTCTAACAACCTAATTGGTATACGTGCAACTAGCGACCCTAGCGGATGGTACAGGCAACTAACATATACGCACACAGTGAATATGTAGTCCACATATTAATTGTGTGGTAATACGTTTTTTTATGGTGATAAGGGGGAAACGAGCAGGCGGCTCACCTGATGGTAAGTGATGACCGCCGCCCATGGACATTGGCAACACCAGCTTGCAAATGCGTTGCCAAACCCCTTAGACACCGTTCAGGTTTCCTAAAATAGGGAGTTACTGAAATGACAGCAAACGGAATTCCTATGCTGTCAGAATAGTCACTCCCCCAATGAGCTCCGGTAACCTTACTCACTCGCAGAAAGACAACTATTGTTGATTCACTGCGGTCTTTTGTAAGGCGGAAGTACTTCCTCAGTCGGGCAGCTCAATTTGAGCGAGAAATCTCGCTATGCCCTACCTCCTACAAAAATATGAATATATTAGTATAGTGCGTATTATGCACATGCTCAAGCGAGCATTGACAATTCAAGTCTTATTAATTTAACATAACAACGGAAGTTATCCATGTGTGGATGTAAACCAATTAGGTTGCTAAAGTGTACGCGTACGCCGTGTATAACGCCGATACCCAAATAGGGAAAGTACGAATATTAATGGCCATTTTTTTATTGAGTGTTGTATGATGTCATATCTAAAATATAATCGAAGTGTATTTAAGATATCGCAGTTTATCGGCCGGCCCGTGCATTGTCAGTTCAAGGTGATTGTCAGGAGTTTAGGTATAGGTAGCAGTCTTGAATTATAATAAATGTTTTTTTTTATTTATTTGGCTCTTCAACGAGTATAATAGAACAATTACATAGTATTCTTATAAATTAGAACAACGCCTCACAAAACTGTACAAGCAGTTTGACTGTGGAATCGAAACAATTAAATCTAACGTTACTGACGAACGCTGACAATAAAAAAAAAATAGAGAATCATCATAGACTTTTTTGAAGTCTACGTACATATTTTATTTATTGTGTTACACACTCGAAAAATTAAGTAGTTAGGTTTAAGATAACAAAAAAAAATACCCTATAATAATTCGTTGCAACACACCTAGCTTTTGCACTCCAATGCTATGTACACCAATCATATTACGTATTTGCATCATAGTTTATGGGAAGAAAAGTTTATTCACAATTTTGTTTTTCTTTTGTTACAGTCGACTAAAGTAGAAAACCCCGCTGTGTGCAACAGCTGCAATTCAGTGATCAATGGAAAAGTAAGTACCTAGCTAAGCCCATTCATCATCAGTCCATATTCGTCCACATACACTGCTGGACACAGGCCTCCCCTCCCCTTCCTCCTCGACCCTTTATATACTATATAATTATGCGTGATTCCGTTGTCCCTGATGACAAATACCTGCATATTATTTCTTTTTTCTTTAAAGCCGCTGGGAAAGGGCCTAAGTCTCCCTTCATCCCTTCAGTTCAAATGAGTTCTTATTACATAAATGGGTACCATAATATTCTTTATAAGTTTTTTTTAACCATGATCTATATGAACCATCACCGAGCTTGACTGGCAGAGAATGCCTAGAACATTAAATGTACCTATACTTATGTTATAAAGTTAAAAAATAAAAATTAAGTACCAAAAAAATGATCGAAAAAATAGGAATTAAATAGAATCTTATTTGTATATTAACATAAAAGTATGGGTTATATACACAACTACCTATATTATTCTTAGACAGATATACAAAAAAATGAAAATAGAGAAAATATCTGGCGCCAAAAACCTAAGGTGGACCACAGACAATTTAAAAATGGTGATAAATGAAGCAGTAATATAACGGGGTTTTGATGCTTCTGCAACTATTATCCACACTCTAGTGCACTCAGTATTGTTTATCATCTTGAGCTGATAGGTAATGGGATGGCCCACTATCGACGATAAGCTCTGATATCACTCGATAGCGTTGAGGAGTGACACATTCTAGCTTTGTCTACATGTGTTCATTAGAAATTGTTAACACAGACCTGGAACATTCAGGTATGAGTATAGAAATTCTTGCCGGTTCTTCTCCATAAGATCGAAAGTGCTTGAAAAAGTTTATTTGAAATAAAAACATTTTGATTTTGATTTTTGAAAATGAAGGCTTCGGGCTAAGCAACTGTCGCTAGCAGATCGCTAGCAGAAGCAGACTAAAAAAAGGTGTGATTTTTAGATTAAATACATTATAAATACATATCGATCGAGTCCTTGCCATCGGCAAGAAAACATAATTAGAACGAAAATCAGGGTTTGAACTACTGACAGTGATGTTCGAAAGGATAATCTGTTCTAATAGTAAAGAATGGAGGATTTTGGACCTACTTGGTGAAAAATCTTGTAACTTCGTTTTTATTGAGTATATCGCTTTAGAACAAGACCAATATGACGCTTATATTTTTTTACAATAAATCGAATTGAGATATCTATTTTTGTACAATACACATAGTACAATACGTTTAGTATAAAACATTTATTTTCCAAGCGGTTTCTTGCGACAGACGAACCAAATGACCGAGGCAATTAGTTTTGCAAAACCAAATTGTCTCATATGTTTAAAAATGATAAATTGAAATTGACTTCAATCAAAGTTATATTGAGAATCAATTGTCGTTTGTCCCCGTATTAACCCTATAATAACTGTATATAATTCTATAACATACTAAGTTGATGTGTAATAACATGTAGGCATGTAGTAAATCTGCATAGTAAAGCAAAACAAATTACTATTCTAACAACCACATGCTTGTGAGAAATAATGTGGTCAGTCCGGTCAAGGCGTTCAGGATGCTCTAACCACGCAATAATTAGCTGGCAACCGACCACAAAATACAGGAGACTTACAAATTCGATGATGGATTGGTCACATGGGAAGACAATGTAAAAATGTAATATCTATATTTGGAAATATGGAAAGACACGATGGAAACAACTAAAAGAGACTAAATCATCGCTAGGTTAATGACTGAACGATTAAATTGCATCTGTCGAAGTCAAACCATTTCTTTTGTGGATATGGTTACTGAGATACTGTTAATTGACGATAGAGGATGCTTTGGAGTACGCGTAAATATAACACATTCTTTTTCAAAACGGACCGAGAGATATACCCAAGTCAGTTTCCTAAACGATAAAGAAGAAGCAGAATAATAAACAAGTCTGCTGAATACACAATTATTTAATTATCAACAAGTTCACTCTGAAATCAAAAGACAAAGCAAAAATAAATATAGTAATAATGTGGAATGGTGAAAAAACGCGAAGTTCACGGCATGTAGACATCGATATAAATACTCGAGCCACGTGGTCAAGTGCGAGCTTCGAAATAGACACGCATTGCGCAATGTAAGTAAACAAAGCGCGTCGTTAGAGCGCTTCAGAGATAAAACATGAAAAGAACGGGTTTTCTTAATTTACAGTCGAGAATGAAAGCTTCAATGGACTATTTAATTACCTTACAAATGATTAGAATTGACAATAGATGTTCATTTCAGGCAATTACAATTGAATTATTCTGAAAACATGTTGAATAAATGCAATGAAAATATCGAATTTGGTGGGAAGTTTGTTGAACACTAGGAAGCGTTGAATGGCGATTGTTTTTGGGTGTTATGTTTAATGTCGACGTTCAAATAGAGGCAATTACATTTGGCATACTTGGAATACAATGATATTTGAATATAAATATTAGAAAATTGAGACAATTATTATTAAACAGATAATAGAAAAAAATGCCTATTTCTAGATGATAATTGCCAGTGCAGTGATATCTTATAAGAAGCACAACTTCAGCGGTTAAGCCCAAAGTTTGCTACTGAACGATGTAAACCTGTTTTGTGGGAACCTTCATTCTCGTACCTATCGATTCCGTATAAGGAAATTGCGGTTAAACCTTAGGAATTTTACATTGTTAGCCAACACTAGTTTTCGAGAATTTTGAGAATACATTTTAGCTTTAATATAATAATCGTATTTATAGGGAAAACCGTATAAATAATTGGATTGAAATTGAAATATAATTATGTGTAGCTATTTATAACCTCTGCAGTTTCGACGTGATCAACGTCATGGATCAATATCGTAGAAGAAAGAATATTAGGTTAATATCCTACTTCTTTCATTCTCCTAGCAAGTCTGATATCCCCGAAAGCCCTTAGAAGAAGAAGAAAGAAAGAATGTTATAACTTTTTTGGGTTTCAATTGCTAAATTTCATAATTCTGTATCACTTCCTATTATCCTGCGGAGTTGAAAATTTTCATCATGAATTGAATTGATGCTTCGATTGCCCATTTTCAAATGCCCCGTTAAAAGCTTCTTAAAATATGTTTTTCAACTATCAATTTAGTTTTTTAGCAAACTGAGAGCAAATTTTGTATTCTTGGTAGGTGACAAAAATGAAGCATTGCTGAATACTAATCGGCTAAAAATATTTGCAAAACTAATGTGCCAAAATATCTTCCACAGATAGTGACAGCGTTAAACAAGAAGTGGCACCCGGAGCACTTCACGTGCAACACGTGCCGCAAGCCGATAGATGGCGCTAAGTTCCACCAGCACGACGGCGGTGTCCACTGCGTACCATGCTTTGCAGCCCACCACAGCCCCAGGTGCCATGGATGCGGGGAGCCCATCACTGACGTGAGTTTGATCCTTTTTAATCTTTGACTGTTGAACAGAGGCCGTTCTTCCTATTTTCGTAATGATTTTTAGGTTATGAGACTAAATATGAACAGTATATTGGTCTTCTTTCTTATAGCGTAAATAGTGCCATCATCACTCACAATAAATTAGTGTGCCATTTCAATGTTTGAATTAACACGTTGTGGTACTTTATTAGCATATAGAGATGGCATATCTTAGCTTATACGTGAAACATACCAGATTTGGTGAGTGATTTGGAAACCCTTTTTGGAGACGCTAAGAAAGTTAGTAAAGAGTATTTTCCACCGTGTATTTCATTTAACTTTAATGTGGCTGTAATTTTGGTTTAGTGTTTGAGGATTGGGTGATTATCTCCTTTTAGATTGGATTCAGTACAACTTCTTACGTGTAGATTTATTTCCAGTCCTTGGTCTTATTCTAATACCCTTTTACAAATATAAAAAATCAAATAAGCTCAATCGGAAAATATTCCAAGCAACAATATCCAATCCAATACAAAGTTAATATTCTTAAAGCTATAATAAACATTTCAGCCGCATAAACTCGGACATTAGATAACCGTAATAAATAGAGCGAGCATCATAAATACCGAATCTACACACGTTTCCGTTGTACAAATACTTGGAAGATAATACCGGTGACTAATAATACCTACATTTGTAATATTGGGGAAATTAGGAGACATGAAACACAGAGATGTGTGTGAGAATAACTAAGCAGTAATGAATTCGGTAGCTGCACCAAAATAACACAGTGAGAATTCTTGTTGCTGTTATTTGTATGAATAGCCACTAGAAGAGCTCTCAAGTGTAGAATATACTAAATCTTTTAATAGGAGGGTTTTTGAAGTTATGGTAAGTAACGCTACTCTCTCACTGTACTGAAACAATGATAGTAAGAACTTTTTACGAACGGATCAGCATTTTGGATTATTATATCAAGGTTCCGTTTGCTGTCAGTTTGGTAATTCCCTATTTCAAGAAAATTAAACGGTTTCTGCAGGAGTTGGCAACGCATAGGTATATATATTTTTGGGTTATAACGCATATTATAACCCAAAAAAGGTCAAATATTTCATTTCATTGAGGCCAATATTACTGGTACTATTAAATCGTCAAAAGTTGAACGGTTCCAATAAGTAGGTCTTATAAAAGTGGCCGGTAAAAAACTACATGCATACTCTTTCAAGCGAATAAATATTACAATAATCATTACTTAGCTTCTTTTACTTATACTTTTATATCCCTTTTGCGTTCTTCACAAGGACTTTCGCGTTTACCATTGATTGACTTTTTACAAATCTGTTTCTTTTACATTATTTCTTATACCAAAACGTCTGCACTTTTGCAGAATATATTCTTGTGAAACATGTTTAGGTTCCCACAACAGTTCAAGCGTACGAACACGGTATCAGATATCTATGAAGCGTGACGTCAAAGGCGTAGGGCACTCCGCAAGGTCTTAATGACATGGTCTAGATAACCATCAGGTGTTATCTCAGATATCATTAGTCAAGTCCTTGAATTATACTAACTTCTCACACGCAAGAATTTTTTCTACGATTTAAATGTTTTTCGGAACATGATATGGACAGTCGGTTGACTAGGGGAAGCTATATTTTGCTTGCTAATATTTTTTGAGTATTAATTCATGTGTCCAACAGAGGACTGTTTTGATTGAACTATTCAATCCTATCTTTTCTCGTCTTAAACACGCAAACACATTATTGTCTTTGTAAACACGTCGTTGATTTTTTTCAAGTGTCAATGGTCATCAAAATTTTATTTGAACCGAGTGATGAAGCTGGTCGTTGGGGTCAAACAAAATTGACATAAAACTGGCAAACTTTACTTAAGTATCTTAATAAATTTACATTAATACTCCTCCATTTGTGATGTGGCTTACTTCGAGAGCAATACTTGCAAAAATGACATCATATACACCAAGTAACAAAATATTGGATGACTCTTTCGCACAAAAAGATACAATCAATTAATCAGCAATCAATAAATCGCTATACATCTTCACTGACGACAAGATAAAATATTAGTCAAGACTTCAAACTCCCAGCGGGTGATGACTGGGAACGAGTGACGTCACAGCCGCCATATTTGGCCACTTAGTAAGCCAGGGGGCTCGCCCACTATCCGGTTAAAACAGACATGGCGAATTTGTTTTGTTTGGTGCCGTGAAAATATGAAGATCTGACGTTAATGACTCAATAATGGTTTTGCGCTCCAGTTATAAGCAGGTGATTCACGGTAACACGTACGTAGGCAAACACGATTTTATTTGGGTGTGAATTAATGATCTTATCGTTTTGCCTTATTGGGTGGGTGAAATTGCAAGAAATATGAATGTGATGTTTATTTAAAAATGGGTATTTGTCAGATGGTATCGGTTAAACAATCCGGTATAAGTAATTGTCGAACTATGTGCAGACGATTCAGCAATAGTCACAACACAATCACAGTTCTTCGCAAAAACCAATTTAAGCCTGATTTCAATTTTCAGACTATCTGCGCTATCTTTTCTCACAGCTCAGGGCTGATGGCTTAGTGTAAGAAGCTAATTCCCATGGCAAAATATATTCGTCAAGCTCTGTCAGCAGCCTATGTATGATACTGTAAAATCAGCCCTAATGACAACACCTTCCTGATAAGCTTCTGTAACTAATTTTGTTAAGCGATATTACCTATCGACTATACACTTCCCCTCAAGTTCCTCATATGTTAAATTAGAATCATGAGTAGGTTAATATAGGGTCGTAATTTGTAACATCGTTAACGTCGGCGCTTATATCTTTTTTAACGATATCTAAATAAGTTCATACTCCAAGGTTATGAATAAGATTTTATTAAACGGAGTAAGATGAGTCAGTGTGTTTTAGTTGCGCAAGAGTTGATTTCAATTAACCATGCTTTTTAATTGATACTTGGTGCGCATACAAAGTGCAATAGAGGCTACGCCTTTTAGAAGTAGGTAACCTACCTATGTTATTATGTCTACATTAGCTACTTGGGACTGTAATGCGTCTATCCTTTGACGAAAAGAAGTTAAAAACGAAAGCTTTTTACAAATAGCCTTTTTAAATTGAAATTGTTATGTGGGAGATTGAAATCCATACAATTATAACATTGAGATATGGGCAGTAAGTATGGTAATATAACAGTAAATAACTAACAGTCAACTTAAATTGAATGAATGAATGAATTTGCATTTTTTTACCTTGATTATTAAATAACGTTAAAGTTATCATATGCTCAAACAGTGAAGGAAAACATGCATGCCTAAAAATGTTCTCGATGGCTTGTGAAGTCTGCCAACCCGCACTGGTGGACTTACAGCCTTATCCCTTTCAAATGAGAGGAGACCCGTGCCCAGCAGTGAGATAGGATAGTAAGTTGGTTGATGACATTATTAAAGTTACCGTGTATTTGTGTGCTCTATTCAGTATGTACCGGCCCCTAACTAAAACATAATTATTCATAGTTACTTGCATAGTAAAGTGAGTATGTTTATTATAACTACCTCATAATGAGTCAACGAGGAAGTTGATTTACACTAAGTGGCAGTTCACTTAGACATCAAATTTTCATTAATTATTATTCACTTCAATATTTCGATATACGCGTTGTAAGTATACTCTTAACGTCATTGATATAAGTTTCTAATACCTACCTTTTTTTCGTTGATTGTGACCTCGTCTGATGAAGAGCACAGGTAGGGACTATAGTGAGGAGCACGCCATTCAAAGTACTCTTTCGTGCGCCAGTTTTTTTTTTGTTGTTGATTTAAACCTCGCCTGATCTAGAGCACAAGTAAGGACTATAGTGGGGAGCACGCAATTTAAGTACCCTTTCGTGCGCCAGTCTGTATTTTTTTTTATTGTTGATTATGACGTCACCTGATGAAGAGCACAGGTAGGGACTAAATTGAGGAACACGCCATTCATAGTACCCTTTCGTGCTCCAGTCTTAATTTTTTTATTGATGGTTTATCCTCAAAGAGCACGGAAAGGGTCTAAAGTCTAGAAAACTTGTGAAAGTGAAGCCGGTATCATATATCTATGCATAAATCTACCTACCAAACGTATTGGTAATCACTTCATTAAGTAACATTGTAAAGAAGTCAAAGATGACCAATCTAATATGAAAAGGATAGAACTCAGAACATCATCATCATCATCATCATATCAACCGTTAGACGTCCACTGCTGGACATAGGTCTCCCCCAAGGATCGCCACGACAACCGGTCCTGCACATAAAGCGATTAAATAAAATTTGTTATAAACAGCAATATTCATTCAAGTTTAGTATCAATTGCCTTTGATAACTCCAGAACATTAGCCGAGATTAAATCAGCTACCTACTTCACACACAATTAACTATCCGTAGTTTTCCTAGCTCCATTCGCATCTAATTGATAATTAATTGCTATCATAGCGGCCGGCCCGTGTGCCTAGTCTATTTATATCGTCGGTACAATCAATTTATTGTTTTCATTGCGGTTTGTGCAAGATAACTTGTGCGGCTTGATTTATTGGCCTTTTCTTTGTCTAGTAGGAATGAAGGGGTAAATCATGATTATAATCAACCCTATTACTGTCCTTCTGCTAGGCACGGCTCTAATTAGGCTATAATGCACTATACTAGCCTTGTATGAGTTGACAAACTTCACACGCCAACGAGAGCGTAACTGATTGAGCATGGGATAAATAATAAATAAATATTCCTGGACATTATGACACAGCGCCATCTAGTTCCGAGCTAAGCAACGAGGCTTGTGTTACGGATACTAGAAGGTTGATATACTACATACATCCTTTTTTTTGTAAATACATACATTTTATACATAGATACATCCATGACTCGGGTACAAATGTTTATGCTCATCACACAAACATTTGTCCCTACCGGGATTCGAACCCGGGACCCATAGCACAGAAGGCAGTGTTAACTATTGCTGGACTAACTGGGTCGTCATACACAAGTAACCTCGAAAAGTTAGTGGTGGATTGGGATTCCTTGGGATCAAACTCAGGACCTTTGACTCCTTGGTCCACTGGTCAGACTATTAGGCTACCACAGCTCTAGGGATGAATCACTGTCATGATATTGTTTGTGTTTAAGTAGGACAGTAACCGAGGCAGTTATACCTAGGTCACAAGTCCACTAGATAGCCCAGTGTGATTTAGAATCTATGACATCATACCTTTAAATGACTACTAAATAATTCCTGGAGATTCTTAATTAATACAAAGAATAGTTCCTATTGAATTAATTGGCATACGATATTATTGAGAATATTATGTTACATCTGCCTTTTCGGAAGTTATATGCGTATTTATCACATGTTCAAACGGTGAATGAAAACACCGTGAGGAAACCTGTATGCTTGAGAGATTTTCTCGATGGCATGTGAAGTCTCCAACCCGCAGTAGGCTAGCGTGGTGGACTATAGGCTAATCCCTCTCAAATGAGAGGAGACCCGTGCCCAGCAGTGGGACAATAATGGGTTGATGATGATGATGTTACATCTGTTAACAGATCTTTTTAGAAAATAATCTATGTATTAAATACCTACGTGAATATTAAACATTAAAAACTACTTTGTTTTTTTATGGATTTTATCGCGATATATTAGATATTGTATGAATGGTTTCGGGTGTTTTCCGGGTCGGGTCGGGTATTTATCCACGTTGTATTCAGAGCAATACAACGTGGATAAATGCAAATGCAACTAAATAATAATATTACTAATTTTCAACGCATATTTACTCCGTAAGTTGGGTGATTAAAGGATCCGAAATCCGCGACAAACTCCGTAAAAAATCGGTTTTATTTCAATGTCTAATATTCGCGTATGTCTAAAAAAATGTCATGCAATCAAGCAGTATTATAATATACATACATACAGTAGGTACCTTATCCATGACGGCCAATTACAAGAGAAACTTTTTTGAAATTATCAAAATATATGTATTTAGGTAGTTAGCGCTTACGAATTCGAGTCACGCACAAAATTCCTTTAAATACCTCTTTGGCATAATTTAATATTTGCATTCATCGCCATTAATGACAAATACTTATTACGTATCCACCTGACCTTTTGGAAGAACCTCCTCAATAAGGACGGTATACTTCCATCTATGGTAGCGTTTTGCAATCTGTGGCCCGCTGCCAATTTATAGGAACTTGAATATTTTTAAAGGATATTCGTTTATTTATAGGCAAAGAACACAAGTAAATAATAATAATAATAAATATTTCCGGACATTATGACACAGCGCCGTCTAGTTCCGAGCTATGCAACGAGGCTTGTGTTACGGATACTAGATGTTTGATATATTACATATATACTTTTTTTTTTGTAAATACATACATATTATACATAGATACATCCATGACTCGGATACAAATGTTTATGCTCATCACACAAACATTTGTCCCATACCGGGATTCGAACCCGGGACCCAAAGCACAGCAGGCAGCGTTAAGTACCGCTGAGCTAAATGGGTCGTCGTGGTGCAACAAGTGACAAAAATCACTTACCTATTAACGACGATTGGCGAAAGGAACGTTAAAAAAAGTAGGTAGTGCCTACACATAGAAAGCAGTAGAATAAAATCAATCTTCAATTATGAATAGATTTTTTTTCGGTTACTTATTGCAAATACTACGAAACACAAATATAATGCGTGCGTCCAAAACAATACTTAGCACGTCATTCTCATCACATGTTATGTATCATATATACACACCCACTATACATATATATATAATGAAGTGACGCTTAATGATAAAGGTCACATGATTCACACTGGTCATGGTCTTCCGTAACCCTTAAATGGTAAGAGACTCCGAGGAGCGAAAGTACGTACATTAAGTAGGTAGGGACATAAATATTTGTCACCGCACACCACCCACGTTGATGGGCCAGTTATGAATTAGAATAGGTTACTAAACTTTTTGGAGAAGGTTTTTTTTTTAATCTGGACTTTATGGCACAGTGCCATCTAGTTCCGAGTTGAGCAACGAGGATTTTGTTATAGATACTTGATATCATCGTCATCAACCCATTATTGTCCGACTACTGGGCACGGGTCTCCTCTCATTTGAGAGGGTTTAGGCTATAGTCCACCACGCTAGCCTACTGCGGGTTGGCAGACTTAACATACCATCGAGAAAATCTCTCAAGCATGCAGGTTTCCTCACGATGTTTTCCTTCACCGTTTGAGCATGTGATAAATACGCACATAAGTTCTGAAAAGTCAGTGGTGCGCCCGGGTTCTAACTCGAGACCTTTGACATCTCAGTCCACTGGTCACACCGCTAGGCTACCACAGCTATTGTATATATGGATACTTGATATACTACGCAGGTTTTAATTTTTGTAAATACCTACATATTACACATAAAAATATCTATGATCTCAGGCACAAATGTTCATGCTCATCACACTATAATTTGCCCCTACTGAGATTTGAACCTGGAAGCCTTACTACAGAAAGCAGCCTATAACAAATACCGGTTGTAATGTTAATAATCCCACCGTAGTAATAAATTTAACATGTCATCAACGTTTTGATAGACGAAATATATGAAAAAACTAAAGTACCGAGTAAAATAAATAAATATACTTAGGTAAAATAAAAAAATATAAAAATACATATTTATTTGAAGTCTAGCTGCATCCCGCGGCTTTGTCCACTGGGTATATAGATATAAAAGTAGCCTATGTATTAATCCAGGTAATGAACTATCCATATACTAAATTTCATGCAATTCCATTAAGCGGTTTTTGCGTCAAGGCGTAAATACATCCGTACAAACTTTCGAATTTATAATATTAGTAGGATTATACCTGTAGAATTAGTATGTAATGCACTACGTCATAGCAAAATAGTGTCCAACCTTTTTGAACACGGCCTTTTTAAATAATAATAATATAGTAAAAATAACATTTGATGTGGGGTAACACGTACTCAGGCAAAATGAAACTCGAAAAGGTTTACGTAATATTACGTAAATAAACTTCAATGTATGTTTATTGCATGTTTATATCTGATTATAAAATAAAAATAAGTAATAAAACGTTTTGGGACGTGAACGGACTAATGAGTAAACCGGTCATTTGCATATTATCAGGTAACGAAACAGGACCTAAATTAACAAGCTGTGATCATCAATCTGTATCTCATTGGATTAATATCACACGACAGCCGTTAGCGTCAGAATGAATAGCAAAATGACTTAGGTACCCAATTCCACTCGTTCACTGTAATTGTTTTAATAAAAAATATATCTACTAATTGAGTTTACATTACAAATAAAATAATAAATAGGTAGGTAAAGTAGGTAGGTTTTTTTCTAGATGTATGTGTGGTGTAACTTTGAATGATAGATTGAGGAATGATGTGATAAGAAAACGTTGTGGTTTGAAAGACGACGTAGTGACAAAAGTTGAGAAGAATGTACTGAGATGGTTTGGTCATGTTGAATGGATGAATGATAGGCAATTGACGAAAGGAATTTATAAGGTGGATGTCAGTGGAAACGCCGGGGGGCGCTCTAGAAGGACATACACCGACCTAATTGGTGAACTCCTTCAAAAAGGTCCGTAGAATTAGAAATTCTATTCAATCTGCTTCTTTATTTCTACCTTCTTTTAAGAAATTATCGGTTCTACAAACAAAGTTCTGCATTACATCCCCCTTTCCGCCATTTTAAGGAATGAATTTTGGGATAAAAAGTATCGTGTGTCCTTTCCCTGGACTCAAACTGTGTCCATACAAAATTTCATCTAAATCTGTTCAGCGGTAAAGAGCTAACAGACACACATACTTCCGAATTTACAATATTAGGAGGTATGGATAGTATGGGTGGTAATTCGTTGTAATGGATAAAGAATATTGTTATAATATAAAATTAGTAGAAACGGGTGTTCATATGCGGATCAACATTCATCGGCGTATATATATTATACGTCGTGCAACGTCGTTTGTCGTAGTCATAGTTTTCACTGCATGAGAGATAATAATGGTTTTATTATCATGGCATTTTGTCTGGTTCGGTTTAGTAATATCAATTTAGAGATTTAATACCCTTACTACATCCCAAATTATAATAAATAAAACTGATTTGAAACAGAATTCAAACTAGTTGTATTTGACATAATATTACTTGGAGTTAGAGGAGTCGGTTGTTTAATTTTCTTATTTACATGAAAACGTTTTACGTTACCTGTCTTGCCTTATCTGTCTTGTCTTGGAGAGCATAGAAGGGGCTAAGATGGGCACGCGATATAAGTACCCTTTCGTGCTTTAGCTGTTTTACACAATATTAACGATAGAACACAGTAAAACGATATCATTTGTTTCAATGCAGTCTTTTCTGTGGTCTCATTCTTTCCAGTTAATGGCAACTCTCCAGAACTACCTTTACTAGTCAATTGACCATAGTTTTAGGAGTACAACAAAACGTCTAAAACTGCAATCTCACGTTAACCTCTGACAGTTTATCTCGGAACCGGTCGGCACAAAAACAATGGCCCATCATTCAATGGCTGCCGTGTGCCGGTGACATCACCATGAGAAACAACGCCATTATATAATTTACTTTGTGCTATAATTGGTTCGAATTTTTTATCGCTGTGATACATTTGACGCGAAGTTAATCAAACGTTTTTGATCAAAACAATTTTTCTTATATGCCTTTAAGGAAATATGAACCGTACGCACAGCGCTCTCGATATGCGCAGCAGTATTACAAGCTTCCTATTATAAATCCCAGTGGGGACAAATGTTTGTGTAATGAGCTTAGACATTTGTTACTGAATTATGGATGTTTCGAAGAAGCTTTTGTAAACACATACATATTTTACAAATGAAATTAGCCTACTAGCTTATACTTAATTAGATGGTGTTGTGTCATAATATCTGAATATTATATTATTCTTAAAAGAATATTAGTGCATACCATATATTTTGGTTTCCAGAAAACTCTTTCAGGTTACACTACTAGGATTTAAGGGTTATATAGAGCTTAAATATTAGCCTGAAAAGTACTTTACCAATTCCGATAAAACCAAGTCAAATGCACATCTATTCTTCTTCTATAGCTTGTAAATAAAAGCAATGTATTAAAAGTACGATGGTAATGTTTCAGCGCGTGATCCAAGCGCTGGGCGTGTCCTGGCACGCGCACCACTTCGTCTGCGGCGGCTGCAGGAAGGAACTCGGCGGTGGCGGATTTATGGAACAGGTAACTATCACTTTTAAACCCTAGTCAGATATTATTTTAAGCTTAAGAAAGCTTAAGCTTAAAACCATCCCAACTTAGAATAAAGAGAGACTTAGAATCTAAGAGTGGGTATTGTTTTACTACTGAAGTCTACTCACTCGCACACCAAATGCGGATGAATAGGTGCCTTGTGACAACACGGAAAGATTAAGGCGTTGGGCGTCTTGATGTTAAGATATTTTCATTCTCCAATATTCGCGTAAGTGTAAGAAAGGTTTTTTAAACATAATTTATTACTTATTGATTTCTTGCACTTACGCGAATATTAGACATTGAAATAAAAATACTTTTTACGGATTTTATCGCGGTATATTATTGATATTATTTTAACCCGACGTTTCGGATCCTTTACAGCATCCATGGTCACGGGCAGACTGAGGTGTTGGTCGTCTTGAACTTATAATTACTAACAGCTACCCTACATTTTTAATTATTATTGACAATTCGATTTACACAGAACGAGCTCACCGTGTCCTTATTATTATGATTTATTATTTCCAGGCTGGCAGGCCGTACTGCTCGGCATGCTACGCTGACAAGTTCGCGGCGCGCTGCAAGGGCTGCGGGACCCCCATCACCGACAAGGCTATCATCGCGCTGGACGCCAAGTGGCATCGCGACTGCTTCACTTGCATGGTAAATACACGATATACCCAGCGACCTACAGGCCACAATAGGGAATCGGACAAATTTTCAAAAAGTGTGTGTAATAACAAACCAGAAGAAGAAATTCGCGAGAAGTTTTGTTTCATGGAGTTTATTCTTTATTTGTTGTTATGGAATGAAAATGTCATTACTACAAATAAATATAATGTGATGCTTAGATTTGAAACGTGTGTTTTTGCGTGCCTAATTTATGGTAGATTGTATGAGGGTCTTAATATAACATAACATCTGTAAATTTTTTACCTAATTTCTGTGCAAATAAAGAACTATTCTATTCTATTCTATTCTATTCTGTGCTTCAATTAATTTGTAGGAAATATACATTGTGTAATGTTAGAGGTTATATTTACGAGAGCACCCACAGATGACGTCACGTACTGTGCTTGGTATTTCAGTACAGATTAAAAATATTGTAAAAAAGAGGTGCAGGAATTTTTTTAAATGCATGCCATAGGGCCCGCATTCGCGAATTCATTTTTACTGGTCGTTGGCGCCCGCTTGCGGGGTGCGAGAGAAACTTTGGTGTTTTTGTGAGAGAAATTTTGCGGCTGCTAGCAATTTGACAGATGATGTCTAATGATGAGTCCCAGCACGCTTGATATCGACCGATGAATTTTATTGGTCGTTATCCCGAATGTTGGGAGCACTCGCAAGCTTTTACGACCAAGTTATCGACCGATGAGTTTTAGACAATAATAACTAGTACCTAATATTAAAAACTGGCTGTATTTTATGAGAAACTTGAATTTTCCCCCATTCACATGATTCGCGCTTGTTCTTGAAGTTCGGGATAACAGACAGATATTCAACAGAAGCGTTTGAAATTCAATACCTCTTTTTTTATTGTTACAGAAATGCAGAAACCCGGTGACAGATTCCACCTTCTCCGTGATGGACAACAAACCTCTTTGCGGCAAATGCGCCTAAACACACACATTGACATAAAGCCCACACAAACACATAACTATATTATATTTACACACCCATCGAGTAGCCATGAGTACGGTACATATTTTATAGCTTATCTTAGTGACTGAAAGATCGTAGAACATTTATTTATTATGTTTCAAAGGGCGAAAGATAGAAAAATTATATTTTTTTATAAAAAATGTTAACTTCTAATATTTGCGCCGTCATCGAAGTAGGAAAGTAAATCTTCTTCGACGCTCAATAAAATATTTTCTGTTATACCTACTTCTTACTCATTTCCATAATTATGTCCAGTTAAATAACTTATTGTTTTGGTACAAATCTATGGGTATTCTAGTTATGTTTACGGTCTTTGAGGGCGCTAATTAAATACTAAAATAAAATAATCATAATAATAAATTACTTAGGTTTTACGATGTTACAAAAAAATATTAAAGGATACAGCAGTTATATGACAGTATTTTTAAGGATTTGTAATACATTTTGTTCATAAAGAATAATGTATTTTTGTTAAGGAATGTATTAAAATAATATATATTTTTGCTGAACAAAATTTACGAAGTAAAATGTTGTTAAAGCATATTCAAATTAACGTTCATGCATGTGTTATTTCGGCCATATTTTAAGTGTAAGCAACGCCATCTATTGGCATAGACATGGTACTAAAAGTATCATAGAGAGCGTGGACCCACTTTTTAATAAAAACCTTCTTTATTAATGGGTAATGGGTTTATAACGATATAATAAATATAAAAAGATGCAAAATCTTCTTCATTAAGTAAGTTTCTTCACAATAATTTTGACGTAATTTTTATATTATTTACGTAGGCCCATGTAATCACTTGGTCGAATTGCACAAAGTCACACAAACTCCTGCACAATCTAAGTTAAGTTGTTGAACTTTGAAATTTGTTGTAAATAATCGTATTTAAAAATTTTGAAAATTCGCTGTGATGCTTTTGGGCTTTCGATTGTATTTATTCAATTATATTATGTACGTAAAATGACCTAGATTATATTATTATTTTTTACGCTTTTCCGATATGGTTAATTTTCCAATAAATTATTAAATTTTTGTTTTTGACGATACTAATCTTTTATTTCTGTATACCCTGAACATATATCAATAATGTTATCTGATGTTATTACGATAACAAGGCCATCATCGTATTTAGAATCAGTAAAGAACCGTAAAATACGACAAATCACACCATTAGAATGAAAGTGACCTAACGCAAAATTCCAGGAATTTCTGATTTTGCCATAATAATTATGATGTTACCAAACTCTTTATAAAAGATCAATCCATAAACCCGCAAAGAAAAAATCATTTACTATGAAAAACGGAAGAGATACAATTAAATATATTTGATTCTATACTTTTTTTAAATCTTTCTTACTCATTTTCCACTATTTGCATTTTTGACTTCGGTCACTTTCATTCTAAGGGCTCGAAATATTCTTAGAAAAAAAAAATACATTGACCAGAAACTATAGGCAATGTAGAGCTATCTATACCAGTTCAGCTGCAAGTATACCATAATTAGACGTAGCCTTGTATATAATGGTTAGGTACTAATTAAATGTTAATATCATTAGTCATCAAAATAATATTAAACTGTGTGAAAGACAAAGAAAGATATATTAATAGATATAAGCCTCCTGGATAACAGACAATGGGTTTTAGAGAAATATAATTAGGATAAGATCCATATCTCTGCTAGCCATAAAACGATTTTAAAACACTCGTTGTTGTTTTACAAACGTCTCACTTCGTAATTTTTTACCTTTTAAACGCTTTTGCGTAAATATATTTGCTTGTTACTACGCTAAAGTAGATTTTATTTTCAAATTTAACGTATTTTTTATACTTTAAAAATCTTCGTTTTCAAAGCTTCGTCCTGATTCTTATTTTATATTATCTTGCCCGGTAATGTTGTCACGTATTTGAAATAGACGGTAACGACGTCGCACATTTGGATCATAAAAAAATTGTTGTCACGTATATGTGACAAGAAAATGCGCTGAGAACGAGCTCTTAGCTCCTTCGATCATATTATGCGGTCGTCTATACAAAGTCTGGAGAAGCTCATAATATTGTGCAAAGGAGGCGACACCGTGAGGAAGGCAATAGATGGCAGCATACACCGAGCTGTCCACAAGTCGGGCTGGCGACGGATAGAGTGTGGTCGCGATCCTCAGCAATGAGGGAACGAAGAAGAAGAAAAAGAATATGAGACAATGGTGTTTAAAGGGTTAATGACGGTATTAAGCATTACATAAAATTATTTAAAACACTATAACTCTTTCTCAGAGTTCTAAAGTATCAATCTTACCTTATTCCTCTCTCGTTCTTTCTTTTCGGTTCCACTCTCCCGCTTCCTAGGAGGCGAGGAACACCTCTTGGGGGAGGAGCTCCTCCTACTGCTTTCACCATACTTATTTTCGACATCGTGGTCTTTCTTCTTTGCACACTGTATCTTGGAGACTGGGGTCAGCGGTGGCCCGTGACTCGGATCCTGGGCAATGTAAATGCTATTTAGTTGGGTGATACTCGCGAATGGTTCTTGTACAACTGGTCAGCTAATGTCCTAAAGTCTTTTCTCTTACTATTTTTCTCATCAATCCATTTACTAGGTGCATCTAGACACGGAGACTTCTCTATTTTTTTTTATAGTGTTAAGGGGGCGAACGAGCAGGCGGCTCACCTGATAGTAAGTGATCACCGCCGCCCATGGACATTTGCAACACCAGAAGGCTTGCATATGCGTTGCCAATCCCTGCAGAAACCGTTTAGGCTTCTTAAAATAGGGAATTACTAAACTAACGGAAAATGGAATGCCCATACTATCAGAATAGTCACTCCCCCAACGAGCTTTGGTAACCTTACTCATTCGTAAAATAACACTATTGGTCATTCACTGCGGTCATCTGTAAGGCGGAGGTACTTCCCCAGTCAGGCAGCTCAATTTGAGCGAGGAATCTCGCTATGCCCTACTTCTTAATTTGAGAGGGATTAGGCTATAGGCTACCACTCTACCCTAGTGCGGGTTGCCAGACTTCACACGCCATCTATATTTACCTAAGCTCATTATTTTAAATGTCTGTTACTATTAAACCACAACGTCTACGGGTAATTAATTGTCTCATTAAACAATATATACTTTCTAAAGAACTGATTTCTGCAGCATTTATTCTATTTGCATGTCCTCAACATACACTTTCATACACAGTCTGCTGAATAAATGAACTAAGACAGTACATCCTACCTTGATATTCTCGATTTCCCGATCCAGATTTTCGCTTACATCACTAAACCTGGAGGGAGAGTTGTTTCGCTTTGGCGAATTGCACTTTCTATGGTAAGCATTATTGCTATCTTCACTATCCAGGTCTTTCTTCATGGCGCACTGTATCTTGCAGACTGGCGTCACTTGAGTGAGGTCTACTGGTTCTAGGTTAGTTTTCATGGTGTTTGTGGTAGTCTTCCCGGTGTTAGACGCTCTTGGAGTATGCGGACGAGGTTTTTGTTTTGTGGGCGACGGTTCTGCTGTCCATTTCAAGGCTGGTACTGCTGGGTGCCTCCTTTGAGGGAGGGAATTGGTTAGTTGCATGTAAAGTTTTTTACAGTAAAGGTGAGAAGGCTAGTTTTTATCGCAAAGTTAATTTTATTCAATCGGTTGATCTGACGGTAAGCTGTCGGTACCTGGGCGGGGAGGGCGCGCGGTGCGGCGCGTGCGGGCGGCGCGGCGTGTGGCGGCGCGGCCCGCGCGGGCTGGTGTCGCGGCTGATCTGACGGTAAGCTGTCGGTACCTGGGCGGGGAGGGCGCGCGGTGCGGCGCGTGCGGGCGGCGCGGCGTGTGGCGGCGCGGCCCGCGCGGGCTGGTGTCGCGGCTGATCTGACGGTAAGCTGTCGGTACCTGGGCGGGGAGGGCGCGCGGTGCGGCGCGTGCGGGCGGCGCGGCGTGTGGCGGCGCGGCCCGCGCGGGCTGGTGTCGCGGCTGATCTGACGGTAAGCTGTCGGTACCTGGGCGGGGAGGGCGCGCGGTGCGGCGCGTGCGGGCGGCGCGGCGTGTGGCGGCGCGGCCCGCGCGGGCTGGTGTCGCGGCTGATCTGACGGTAAGCTGTCGGTACCTGGGCGGGGAGGGCGCGCGGTGCGGCGCGTGCGGGCGGCGCGGCGTGTGGCGGCGCGGCCCGCGCGGGCTGGTGTCGCGGCTGATCTGACGGTAAGCTGTCGGTACCTGGGCGGGGAGGGCGCGCGGTGCGGCGCGTGCGGGCGGCGCGGCGTGTGGCGGCGCGGCCCGCGCGGGCTGGTGTCGCGGCTGATCTGACGGTAAGCTGTCGGTACCTGGGCGGGGAGGGCGCGCGGTGCGGCGCGTGCGGGCGGCGCGGCGTGTGGCGGCGCGGCCCGCGCGGGCTGGTGTCGCGGCTGATCTGACGGTAAGCTGTCGGTACCTGGGCGGGGAGGGCGCGCGGTGCGGCGCGTGCGGGCGGCGCGGCGTGTGGCGGCGCGGCCCGCGCGGGCTGGTGTCGCGGCTGATTTGACTCGAAGCACACTGGATTACACGAGCACCAATCAATATCATTCATTATCATCATTATCATCATCAGCCTATATTCGTCCACTGCTGGACGTTGGCCTCCCCTAGAACGCCACTTTCACTATCGTTATTAGGTACACATTTTCCCTATGTAATATGTATAACGTGCTAGCGGCCCGACCCAGCTTCGCACTATATAAGTTTTTAATAAATATTTAAAAAAATATAAACTTCAATTAGATTTTTCATACGGATCCTTGATAATTTTTGAAATAGAATGTAGCCTGTGATCAACACGGATAGCGTAGCATTCTAATGGTGTACATTAGTACACCTCTGGCTAATCCTTCGGATACGACATGTGTCACGGTATGTGAGTAAGTACTTACAGGTTCAACAGCTTCGACCATGGTACGGATGTCTGTTTCTCTGGTCGGCCGTGGTGCCCGAGGGCGGCCCGCGTGAGGGTCGCGCATCAATGGACGACGGGACCTAGGAAGATTGATAAAAATATTACAAATGTCGTCCATTTTGACATTAATATACAAAACAAGAGGGCCTAGTAATAAAATGTATGTACAGTCAAAAACAATAAATCCAGTAGCACGTCAACGTTCATATTCGTTTCGCAGATATGTGTCTGCGTGAATTGAATTTATATCTCCCGATTTTTTGCTTGACTCATGATGGCGGAGATAGAGGGATAAGTACTTACTTTTCTATCTTTATGGAAGATGATTTTAAGTGTGACTAGTTTTGATACTAAAATTGATATCGGTTGCTAATGGACTACTGACCAATACTGTACCTAATTAAGGATATTCGATATTGTGTCTCATTAGTTAAGATATTAGCCTTAATAACGCATGTCAAGTTTAAAGGTGAATAAAAAGCAATAATACTGATATCCCGGAGACTTCCTCTGGCTCTTGGGCGTGTCAGCGTTCTTGTCGACTTGTCCTCGCTTCACGTGGCTACTGCACGCGTTACTCATTCCGGCGCGCATCCTTGACGTACTGCTGCAGACAAGCATGATAAAGTCCGAATCAAAATATCATTTATTCAAAGAGGTATTTTATTGGCTCTTTATAAACGACAAAAAAGACAGCCCACCCAATGATTAAATGATATTTATTTCTGTAAATAGATCTTTTAAAGACACTTTTACAAGTCATGTATAAGATATATTTTAGGAACTAGATGGCATTGACATATCCTAACTGACGACCTCTGAGAAGAAATGCCGAAACAAACTCAGAGAATCATGGTCTCTTTTGAATTCCAAACATTTTTGTTTACAATAGGTCAGTCTGAGATGGCCTTTTGGAGAAAGCACCAGTGCAGCTTTGAGTTGACCTGTCCATACTGACAGCACGCATACATCAGCCATCGTGTAGCTCAACCATTATTGAGGGAGCTCCAACCCTTCACTTCATGATATTCGTCAGTGACATTACCTATATTACGGCTAGGAACAAGACTCCTCTCAGGTTGTAAGGAATTAGGCAATCCATTACGCTGCTGGTCTAATGTAGAAGATTTTAGAGACGAAGGTATTTAACGATCTAGAAGAGTAAGAGATGAATCTGTATTTACCAAGAATTTAAGCTGAAAACCGAGGAATATTACAGATCCTGCGTTGCGGGGTATGTAAACCTTCATACCTGCCACCAGAACTCAGGCCATGTGCCACGTAAATATCTACATCACGATCATCATTTGATTGTAAAAGTACGTACCTGATGTGGGTGTCTTTAGAGGTGGAAGATTTTGTGTTCAGATTGAGCCTTAATGTGTCCAGCGAATACATGGATAGTCGAGCTTCGGTGTTCATAGCTAGAAAGAAACAAAACTACTTCACCACAAGCAGACTTTACATGACACTGAGAAAATTACTCAGGCTCACAGGTTTCCTCAAAAATATCAGAAGAGGGTACCTTGCATTGAACTAAAAGTCTAACTCATGGTAGTCTGTGGACATATTATTATGGCTAGACTATACTTTTGACAAGATATAGAAGAAACAGTTTAATATACTTTGGGATGAATGTTCTCAAGACGGGACCAGTGTTATTTAGTTTCGCTATTAAGAAATGTATAGTAATTATAGTATTCATATAAGTGCCCACTATGTAGTTCGGTGTGTATTTCCTTCTTGTAATAAATGTAGAACATTACGGGTGATGATTAAATTAAGCCTACTAACCATTTTTTGTGGTGTTTTTCATCCAGGGCGTAAAGGACCTTTTCTTTGATTTGTTCTTCATGATTTTCTTTGAATGCGCTGTATTCTATGGCGAAGAAAAGTTTCGGTAACTTTAAATCATTCAAAATAATTTAATTAGCATCGTCATGCAATACAAGGAGTACTGAAATCAAAATACGAATACGTACATTTTCAAAGCTGTTTAGAAACTCCTCACATCTGATCGCGTACTCACTGACGAAATCATCGACTTTGTCACACGTTACCAACATATCCTGGCAAAGAAGGCAGTCATTATACATGCTTATCAAATTAGATCAAAATGGACATCGGGAAATAAGTTGTGCGAAATATTGTCGCCTGAAGATGTCGTCTGATGGTAAGCGGTTACCTCGGAAGCGGTGGTCTTACTCGTGCGTTCTTAAAATATGGTGTTACTAAACCGACAGCAAACGGAATTTCCATGTTGTCAGAATAGTCACTCCCCCAACAAGCTCTGGTTGCTGGTGGCCCCAACATTACACAACACAGAAATGGAACTATTGTTGTTTCACTGCGTTATTCTGTAAGGTAGGGTGTACTTCCCCAGGAATCTCGCCATGTCGTAACTCCCTAAAATCATCATAGTACATACATCATTGTAAAGGTCAGCGGCGGCGGCGAAGTTAGCGGGCGCGGGCGCGCGGCGGCACGCGTGCGCCGCGTCGCGCGTGGCCGCCAGCAGCGCGCCCAGCGCCGCCGCGCTCTCGCGCAAGCAGCACGTCTGCGAGAACGACTTGTGCAGCACCTGCACCACACCCACATCATTTTTAACCCTCGACACAATGACCACAGGGTGTTATAAGTTTGACTGGTCTGATTTAGATGAACTTTTGGTATGGAGATATATTATATCCCGGGAAAGGACATAGGATAGTTTTCATTCCGGAAATCACGTTTATGGGGGCAAAAGTGGAAGTGGTCTGTATGCGAGAACGATAATTTCTTTAAAACTGAGGGTAGGCAATCAATTAGCAGTTTGGATAAAATTTGTAATTCTACGCAGATGAAATCGCGGGCAAAGACTATTAAACAATAAATTAAGTTTTATTTTTAGGCAATCACATTTCTTAAATGGAAAAAGCTTCAGCAATTGCTGATCAGAATGAGGAAAAACGCTCACCTGAAATGTCTGCAGTAAGCTCTGATGCAAAGACACTATCCTTGCCATCTGCGACTGAAACAGCGTGTGCTTCGCGAATGGCAGAGTGACAGAGTTGTTGCGTTTTATGTCGTGGATCTGTCAAAATTGACAGGCATTGAAATATAACCTGTAAATTCCTATTTATCCATACTCTTGCCTGATATGACCGTCAAGATTTTGTAAGTAAAATTTTACATTATGGCTACACCACGACTAAAGCAACATTTGTTTTTAATGGAAATAAGGGGGGCAAACGGGCAGGACTAAAGCAACATTTTAAGGAGGCACCTTAAACAGAACAAAAAATTGGTTGTCTGTGAAGTCGGTTTCATCCTCATCAGGGGGCAAACGAACAGGTGGCTAACCTGATGGTAAGTGATCACCGCCGCCCATAGAAAATTGCAGTACCAGAAGGTATGCATATATGTATTGTGTTGCATCATCATCACATCAACCGTTATACGTCCACTGCTGGACATAGGTCTCCCCAATGATCGCCACGACGACCGGTTATGCGCAGCCCCCATCCAGCGGTACAGTCGGTTTACGGACGATAATTTTACGTGATAACAAGACGAACGCTTAGGCCGATCGTGGCTCTCTATCGCTTGTTCCGCGTTCTCGCTTGCACGCGCGGCTCAAGAGGAACGTGACAATTTTTCGTGCGTGCAGCGGGCGTTCATCAATTTATAAGACATCGTTATGATCCAGCCTTTTGGTCTACAATATATAAGTCTGTATGGCCTTTTGAAGAAATCGCCATAGCAGTTTTGATTCAACTTGTGCCTGTTGACAGCATCCATACATCAGCCATCGCGTTGCTCAATCATTAGTAAGGGGACACTCTATCTATAGATCTAGATATATTCTGTATTACTAGATTCCTCTCACCTGCCTCTGAAGCTGGTACATATAGATCCTGTTAAATCGTATACAGAATTCTGCTGACCGCTTGACCATGCGTCCGATGTCTTCAGGTTCAGCGGACAGTATGTCACGACGATCTAGAGTTGTCCTGCAAAACAAAATTATCTCTCTCTTTCCCATTTAGTGCCCAGAACCCGAGTTTGGGTCGATATTACAGCAAGGCTCTGGGCATTTAATATTTAAGGGATATACTTAAGTAATTAAATTCAATGCCCAGAGACCTAATATAATATCGACCCAGGAGCCGGGTAATGGACAGTGAAAGGGTTAAAAACTAGCTGAGTGAATAAATTAATTTTGTGATCAATTACTGTATATGTACAAGTAATAAATATCGCCCATATAGCGACGTGTTCTAATAATTTATTGAATCCAGTGGAAGAGAAGGATGGAGATATACAATATATGATGTATTGGGTCATCAAGATTATTTTGAATTTACAATTTCTCATATGCAGAAGCTAGTGTTAATTTTTGTTTACTTACATCAACTCTAATAACTCCTCGTTGATTTTAATCCGAAGTTCTTTCACTTTCGCGCAGTATATACTGCTCTCGATCACATTAGTGACGTTTACGGAAGATTTGCCTGTTATACAGTAAATTAAAAATTACAAAAACCCTAGATGTGTACACTTAGAGAAGCAAGCCTGTCCGGACATAAAAACTTAGGTATGTAAAAAGTACTTAATTTGAATGAAAGCAATCAATGTTCTTTGACAAGGATTTGAAAGGAAGCCATCGTCTGATCTTTTTTTGACACTGACTTCTCCGAGGCCATTGGGATTAGCCATGCCATATCACCACTACCCCAACGGGCTTCAGCCCAGCCTCACAACTGAATAAACTACTAGGAGTGATGGCTTCTTCTAGGACCAATCTCTCATGGCAAACTCCCCTAGTCAGCAGCCGGCAGGCAAGGCATTTCATAGCCTAGACCAGGGCTGGCCAACCTGTGGCTCGCGAGCCACATGCGGCTTTTAAAGGACCTTTTTTTATCCCCAGTGCCCTTGGTCACCCAGATTCAAGCAAAGCTCATTCTAGCCATTGATAACTGTCTCGGACTATCAATGAGCTTGGCCACCCCTGTCCAACAAAAGAAAATTGTTTATAAAGGAAATGCTGGTAGGTAATAACGATTTGAAAACCAACCCTTATACTTAACGAAACAAATACATGTAATGTATGATCTAGATATGTCTGTATCTAGCTTACTGGATGTTTTGTCCATGCTAATGGGCCGCTCTGGCGAATGATTCTCGAAGACATCTTCCTCTGGTCTCTCCCTCACCGTGGACGGACTTGCAGAGCAGTTTAAGACCTCTTCTTCCCCTCCTATGGGATGGAAAAATGATGGCAGCATGCAGTAGCAATTTTAGACCTTCTTAATTTCGTTACATCGCGTAAAACTCGCAAGCAAAAACGAATCTATAAGCATCTACTGCTGTTATTGAAAAAAATTATAGGTGTAAGGGAGTTCTTGAAAGACGGTAACATACCTGACGGCTCATCATCGAATATGTGGAACATGCCGCAGTCATCCTTGTCTAAGTCATCCGCGAAGGTCACCACGCAGGTGTGCTGGACGTCGTCTCCGGCAGAACTGTCGCCATTGCCTTGTTGAGCCTGCTCCTGTGTTGTGATTGAGTTGTTGAGTTGTTGAGTGATGCTACAGAATTATCTTTAACTCTACGATGCACCCAGTGCCATATATGGGAGCGACCCTTGTTGGGTGGTAGACGAATATTTACCACTTTTTTTTTTCCGTGGGAAATAGATTTACGCACAGCCCACCGCCCGGGGCAACGGCGGGGGTGTGTCGGACTCCACTCATAGTGGGTGACTACTGACTAAAACCACACGGGATATTCCACCTCACCACCAAAGTACCGTGGTCGCGGATTCGTGTAGACATTCTTCAGCGACTCCGGCGAATATTTACAACCGTAGCAATAACCTTATTCATAATTTTGACAATTTAACCCCTATGAAGTGAAGTAACATTGCTGAATTATTCATCAATTACAGAAATGCATAACATATATCTAACACATTATTTATCGCAAGCTGTGATAACCTGCTAGTTTGACCAGTAGTCTGTGAAGTTGAAAGTCTTGTTTTTCAACCTTTTCCGAAATTATGTTCGTATTTCTCACATGCTCAAACGGTGAAGAAAAACGTAAAATAGCTCAAATTGAATTGATTTTTTGGATAACGATAATAAAGACAGCCACTATATTTTGTGTATTTTTATGTTTTTCTACTTTTGATACAAGTACAAGTGTGCCAACCTTAGCCCTGGCATCTTCAGCGCTATCCAGGGTCATTTTCTGAAGTTCCGTGTCCATTATTTCTTTTAAACAAGATTCTGGTAACTGGTCCAGAAACTGATACGGGTCATCTGGGTTGAACAAAAATTCGTATGATTTAGTTTCTAATAAACACAGTAGTACTTCTACTTTGACAAGGGCTGGGTTTTTTATTGAATAATATTTTATTTTTACTTTGGGCATTTATCGATGAACCTAATGTAAAATTCAAAACAATAATTTAAACAGACCTTAGAAACAATTAATTAAGACTTAGACTCTGTTTTTGCAGATTCGCGTAAGTGTAAAAGATTTTAGCATAAATCATACCCGTGCAAACATCCTTGACAACATCTTTTTCTTTCACGAATTCGTCCCAAATCTTTTGCTCGCGTTGTTTCATTCGCTCCCGTCGCGAGCTACGCCACGCCCTCTCTAATTCACCACCTTCAATATACTATGGGTAACATAATTAATCAATAGATGGCGTTGAATTACATTTTGTACTAGAACTATATGAATGCTGTATTACGTATATTAAAGAGTTACGTATATTAAGTGATGAAAAATTTTAGTCATTTTATCTGGTTTTAAATAACTATTGAACATCATATCTAGCACATATTTGTATAAAACCAGATCAAAGGCTACCAAACAACACTACGTTGTTGCGTAGTTTATAAATTAAATCATAGATGTCGCTAACAGTAACTCCTGAGCCAATATTATACAGACTGTAAAACAAATAATTACTAATCCACCCACTACACTAGTAATTTATTACAACTCTCCTTTGTGTAATAACAAGTCAATATTAAGTAATAAACAAGTTTTTTCCAAAATTGGGTCATCCAAAACGGTTTACAAAACAGAAAAGAGATGTACATACCTGTAAATCAACCAATTCAACTTTGTTATCGGACATAAAAGAAAAACCTCGGACACATGTCTCCATAATCGGTCACCACTTTTAAAAATCACACCAAATAAGAGTATAAGCACAAAAATACCGTATAATTGCCAGAAAAACCTTAATTATTTAGCTACATTATCGCCATTACGAACATTGTGTAAACAAAACATTTGAATTTGACAAGTGACACAGGAAGTAGTTATTGTCATGACAGTATAAATATATTTCAAGTCTCTTTAAATTTCATTTTTAAAACGTGTTTTAAGCGTGAACGTCTTTTAATATCAAAAATCTTTTAAGTTAATTCGAAGATAAATGAATGTAAATTATCTAGGTACTTATTTTAAAATATTTTTAATTACATGACGCGTTGTCATTTATAGTCGGTTGCTAGGCAACAGTTTGTTTGGTTTCGGTAGGATATAAACAAAAAGTGAGCACGTTAAATTTAATAATATAAATTACTAATCAATATATTTAATTTATTGCGTAACTCAGCAATGTGTTGGAAAGTATGCCAGACGTTTAAAGAATTTTTGTAATGTTATGCTAATTAGAAAGTACTTTATTTGATTAAATGGAACATTCGTTTGTGATGCAAGTTTGGATGTTGTGAAGTGAATAGTTTGTTGTGACTTTGTAACTCGGGCGTGGGAAGCAGGTGTGCGGTATGTTACTAAGCGCGCAGCCGTTGTCTGACATGGGGGCGCCTCCCCTGCCGGCTCAACAGCCGGAGTCGCGGCATTTTCCACAATGGAGCAGAACTGCGATTTTAACACTGTCTACTGTCTCCGAAGATGATGTCATCCCTGAGGTGGGTACGAAAGAACATAATAAGCATCAGCGGTATATTAAAACCGAACCACGGCAAAGGCAACTCCTGGTTAAAAAAATATTATAAACTTTTGGTCTCTCACGTGGACGTATAATATAGGTCCATGGTCTCTCATTATTCAATTAGAACTCCCTTTTAGATATAGAGGAGAACCCAAGAACTGGTTTTCAAGAGTCCCATGAGCCCTATGACATGCAAAAGTAACCAAACGTGGCAAGCACGCATCTCAGGTGCACGTACCCTAAGCACCCCTGAAACGGTGGTCGATCTATGAGAATATTCTGTACATTACATAGTTTACATTACAACAGTTGGCACGTAAGTAAATTCCCACTGTTGGACTTTTGGGACATTATCACATGAGTGTGTCCAACATTCACCAGTTACTAACTACGACGGTATTGATGAAAAGACTGGGCGCTGGCACTTGGCAGGTCACGCATCGTTAAAAAAGTAACCTAAATACCTACATACATGCAAGTCCACAAATATACAACCCTATATAAGTTACCTGTAGTCTATAAATGCCATCAAAAACATACTTGTAAAAAACCCAAGTCGCGCAACTCAGTTCTTCTATCGTAAAAAGTTATGAGATCCATGTAATACCAAGTCGGTTAATTTATTCAGTCCCTACTTTTAGATTTAGATTGACTTGGGCATCGCACTAAACAAACTTATTTAATACTACCTGCCTCCTGCGGCTTTGCCCGTATATATAGATAAAGCTTATGTGTTAATCCAGGTAATAAACTATATGTATGCTAAATTCCATCCAAAAAGAGTAACAAACATCCATCCATACGTACAAGTTACTAGCTACGACGGTATTGATGAGTAGACTGAGCGCTGACAGGTCACGCATCGTTAAAAGTAACCTAAGTACCTATACATGCAAGTCGACAAATATACAACCCTATATAAGTTACCTGTAGTCTACAAATACACATAGGTATAATTGCCCAGTATAAAAGCCAGCTCAATCACAGCTTTGATCCCAATTCCCCACATATTTTATTCATGAATAGCTGGACTGTACTCGGCCTATAGGTCAATGTAAGGTTTATTATTTACGGAACGCTTAACTGCCCGTGAGATGGCCTTAACTGAATATTTATTTATTTTGAATACCAACAGCAATATTATAATATTCATAGGGATCTTCTATGTTAGCGAACATCTTAGACCACATGGTCACTTACCATCAGGTGACTACGGTCCAAGGTTAAACTATCTGTTGTTGAAAAAAAAAACAAATAAATAGATCCGGACATTATGGACATTATGATGGACGGGCGTTTTTGGGGGCTGTCCTTATTGTCGACGTTCAAAAAGAGCCAATTAAATTTGGTCTACTTTGAATAAATGATAATATTTTGATTATGACACAGCGCCATCTCGTTCCGAGCTAAGCACCGAGGCTTGTGTTGCGGATGATAGATGGTTTATACACTAATATTTTTTTATATATTTTTGTAAATATGTACATTTTATACACGGAAACATCCATGAGTCAGTTCAAATGACCATGCTTATCTCAAAAACATTTGCACCCTTTAATCCCACTGCGTTAATTAGGTCGTCTAAATCTCTGTCAGTTAGACACACGAACACTATGAAGGTATATCTTTCTACGTCACCTAGGTATACTAAATAAGACCGTGCGTTACCTTTTCACGCTTAAACTGCTGAACCAATATACGTAAAACTTCGTATGAAGATAGTTTTATTTTCGAGGAACCACATATGTAGGATAGTTTCTATCCCAGATACCTTCAATGAATGGTATGAAAAGCGTGTAGGCGGGTTGGAAGCTTAAATGGAGAATTAGTAATTTCATAAAACTATAATTTTTTAACTTTACCATGTCCTGGAAGACGCAGCGTGGGTAGGCCTTGGGCAGACCCATCCTTGGGGGAGACCTATGTCCAGGAGTAGACGTCTAACGGTTGATGTGATGATGATGATATTTTTTTTCTCAAGAAATAAATAAACAAATTGTAAAAATAACAGATCGGATAAAAAAATAAGAAACCCAAAATAATAACCTAGATGGAGCAGACAAAGACGCGGGATATAGCTAGAAATGTATAATTAATAGTTACGCTTACGTGTATGAATAATTTAGATTTTATCGTCCCGAGAAGAATGTATTAAATAACTGTGTGGTTACGTAAAGGAGTTAAGTCTGGTGAAACCATTAAATTTGTTAATTCGTTTCACCTGCTGTTACCCGCCCAATTCGTTACCAACATCATACATACTTTTGTACGGTCGCCTTGGGAGCCTAATGGCAAGTCATTATTTAAATAGTTATAAATTTAAAAGTAAACTTTTTGAACGATATATCAGCCGATGTGGAATCGTCATCAATTGTGTCGGGTTACTTTTTATTCCCTACTACATGGTTGAGTAGACAGACGCCGATGCACACGTCATGCTCGTGAACGGGTGCTATCAGTTGAGACTGGTCGGTTCATACGTGTTATGGCTGTTGGTTGGTTGTTTTAGTTATTTCCTTTCTGCATAAATCATACGTTTCACATCGAATTGCACCAGTCTCATATTGATATTACATACATAAAACATTGTAAAACAAAACCAAAAATCTATGGAGTTTCCTGCCGGTTCTTCTTCATAAGACCTACCTTTTGGAACCGTGCAACTAAATTCAATTAAATTCGACAATTCAAAAGCACCTGTATTGGTCTAATTGAAATAAATTATTAGATTTGATTTGATTTGAATTGTGTCGGATTTATCATTGTCATGCAGCCTCATGCCTAAATGCTGTGCGTGAGATTCTAGTTTCTATTCCCATTTTTATACTAAGTACCTATGTATCTGGTTAATGGCAATTAGTTTGCCCTTTACTCTCTATTACATCTAACTTAATAGTATGTAGTAATAACATGCCCGCGATTTGTGGTACAACAATACAATCGATATCGCTGATGTTCATGAGTGGCGGTAGGCTGTTATAAAAAAACGGTACTTCTCTGCTTAACCCTTCGGGCTGAAAAGCATGGCGATGTGTTAAGTCATATAATATACAAAATGAATAATATAACATACCTCCACGAAAGAAATGAAGTCACTTTCATAATTAAATTAAAACTGAAGCAACAGACAGCGCCCGTAGCTTAACTTTGCAATTCATAGAAAAGGTTGCATGTCTGATCCAATATTGCAAGCCCATTAAATTAATAACATGAAACGCCTCGCTACAAATCGTGATATAGTTGTTTGTAACACCAAAGGGGTTTATTATGGCGAAATGGCCCGATAGTAGATTAAAAATAAACTGACTATAGGAAAACTAGTTATATTATACTGACGTAAACAATGAACGATTACATCAGTAACTGCATCAGTTAATTATAGTTACTGTAGTAACTGATTTAAGGTTTATATTCATTTATTCATTCTACAAAATCGAAATCTAAGTGACTAAAAAAAACTGAACAAAAATAAACTCTATTAACATGACTTATGATTAGAAAATCTACATACATACAACAAAGATTGACTGAATATTTTGACAAAAAGAGAGCATTTTGCTATTGGGTTGGTCCCGTAAAATATTCTTACAAATGTTTAATAAGGATTCCTACAAAACTCATGAGAAACAAAAGGTCATGCCTTTTTCCTTAAACACAGAGAATCGTGATATTTTCAAGGATATCCTCTTACGGGAATTTCAAAAGTAAGGACGAATTGTACAAAGTAAGAACAGTCTTACTTACAAACAATACATATGTAGGTATTTTACAGAAAATGTGGGTGTAAATGTAAAACATATTTATCAAAGTGGGTGTTAGAAAATCATTAATCATGTCGCTTTTATGATTATCGTCACTCAGTAAAAAAATACTTTAAAAAAAAACCATAGTTTGAAGATTTTTTAATAACCTTTAATAATACCTATTAATAATTAGCCTCATTGCTCTGGTGGTCGTAAAGTGCAAGTGAGCTAGAGGTCTAGGGTTCGACGCCCAGATCGGGGAAAGTGTTATTGGGTTCTTCTACTGGAATTGGGGTGCTTTTCGTGACCGGTTGATGGGGCGTAAAATTACCGACGAAATGTGGATTTATATTATATTATATCGGGGACGACAGGTGTGATGGTATGTAGTATTTAATAGGTTGTGTTTTTACTATGCGATAAAGCATTAGTTTTTGTGACGTTATCATATCTAGTGCCAACTGTTTAATGTACCATATGTTTTTGAAAGTATGCACTTTCTCCAGTCATTATAAATAGCTTTTTTGTAATTAATATTGTTTGTCTAGTGCTAAAGTATGCTGGTAATTCGTTTTAGATAAAGTAATTGATTACCCACAACTTTGATTTCGTTGAAAAGTAGAAATAGTTCGATAAAAACAGTCCAGTTGTTTAGTCTGCGGTCGGTTAGGGATTAATAACCGGTAAAAGCTAATTTTGTTGGGGTAGTCAGGGAAGTTTGTGGCGTGAGACATAACTATAATAATCAGAATTCGTTTATTTATTATTCAATAAGCAGGAATCGCTTTTATAGATCATTATAGGGAGACTATGGTAGACCAAAATATAATGTATGAAAAAACTACATAATAAGATCTTTCTAACCTTTTATTTCCGACTGACATGACGTAAAGATCGCCAAAAAAGTGCGCTACGTATGTCCAAACCTGTATGATATAATATGGTTGGATAAGATTAAGCTATTATCTGGGATTTCTATGACACGCCATAAAGCCATCAGAAGAGTTGGCATCGCGCCACAGCCAAATAGTGACAGAAACGAAGCCCGTGAGTCAGCGGTACGCGGAACCTGTGTGCGGCGGCGCGATCGATAGATACTGCACCCCTCCCCGCCGCCGCCCGCCTGCACCTGCCAACAGTACCCTCAGCCCCAGCTCGCCGTCCGCTCCACGACAAAAACACGCGAGAACTCTCCAGAAAATCGACAAAAACCGCAAGAAAACAGTGCTCTCATCAGTCAATTTCACCATTACCAACCAGTTTGGTGGTTCAAGGTCGCGAAGGTTGACGACCCCACTTAAGTTCAGTAATAACGTCTACCTCATGATGTATTTGTTGAATACGCCGCTGTTTATTATTTGTGTTGATTTGTGAATTTTATTTTTAATTATTACGCGTAGTGGGCAAGGTCGTGGTGCGTTTTGCCGTGCACAAATGTTGTATCTTTATCATTGGATACACGCGCGTGCTGCGCGGAGGTACACAACAAAGGAGGTTGCGCTAATCGCTTTTTCCTGAGCTCTTTGCTTTGTGGATGTGAATAAATCTGGCCTGCAGTGATGGCGTCCAAAGTCTTAGTGCCAGCCGCCCCGTTCACGAAGTTACAAGTAAGTGTATCATTATTATTTCGAGTCTAATTTCCATTTTCTCGTCACCAGCTCGCGAATTTGCGTCTGAAATAGATATCCTGTCAGTTCCCCATCTGTTTTCTGTCGTCTCTTCTCTCTGCATAGTGTTTATCAGTGCACGTCCAATATAAATAAATAAATTGCCAGGTCGTGGACACAAAGACCTACCTTCCGGTCAATGACATTATGGGAAAAGTCATTATGCATACCTATCAGATGGTTTTTCCCATCGCCCGTCTATGGGAAATCGTATTCGTTATAGATAGGGGCAATTTAATTGTAATTAGCTGCTTCCGTAATTACGAACTGAATTATTTATTAATATGAACAAAGGTAATAGAACATTTGTGTTATAATATGCAGGAAGAATTTATAATGTATTATTGTTATTTGTATATTATAATTTAAATATAAAAAACAACACATTCATATAAAAAAAACCACTCAATATTAAATACATCAAAGAATAAATTGTTTTTGAAATAAAATTGATCGAACCTACATGTATGTATTTATTTTCCGTGTACTGTTTGCACCCCAAAACAAAAGAACCCTGGCGGTACAACCTTTAAATTTGAATCCAATTTATCTTCAGGTGAAGAAGTCTCCTCCAGAGCCAACGAGCAGTGGCTTCATCATCGGTGGAGACCCTGTAGCCAGGGTAGCGCACCTGGAGCACAGCGTCAGGTTCCTGCAAGAGCAGCACCGGCTGATGCTGAGCGGTCTTCACGCCGAGATCGAAGCTTTAAGGGAGAGGAACAGAGGTAAAGTTGGGTCTCTTTCTTTAAAACCTGCGTACTCTTACACTAGTAAATCACATCCTTGATATGCTATCGATATACAAAATTGAATACTGACGGTGGCGGATTGACATATTTTGCCGCCCCTATTGAAGTTTGAATTCAATACCTTAGTTCACAATGATATTAATGACATATTTCTTTATCAATGAAATATCAACTTTATGACTAACTACTCTTAAAACTTAAATGTGGCGCCTTAGGCTCCAGCCTATTCAGCCTTCTGGTAAATCCGCCACTGTTACTCTAACTATACACAGACAAATGTGCACGTTGAGGGTGTATGTGTAAGATTGTTTACGAGACAGCTAACGGCGCGGGCGGGGGGCCTAGTGTATCTGACATAAGGGTGGGGGAAAGAGTGGCCAAACTGTAGGACATCTATGTACCTACGTACAGTCTGCTCAGTCTATCGCACACCTTGTAGGTGCTTTTAGTGCATCTGTCATATTACCACCTATATAACTTCATGATTAAATTCGCTGCGGGTTCCTAGACTTAAAATCATTCCCCTGGGACACGTCGGTCTTCATTGTCTCAAAGTGACTTCATTTTCTTGATAGTTACTATTGTTGATCCTTGTTTACAGGAGTTGCAGTAGTAGGGATTCGGGTGGTGGCAAGTCCCATAAAATCTGTCATATTAACTATTAACTTAAAAAATGTGGATAGTGAGAAGAATTTGGCGCCTTATCTGTTTTGATTATCAATTAATCAATATATGCGTATCACAGGCAGCTGCAACGCAATGAATGTCAATAGTATACTTAACCTCAGCTTAAACAGGGTTTAAAATAAAGTTATTATATATATGTTATAAAGTCTGTAAATATTCCGGTTCATCATTATGGGGCATAGGTTTTATGAAATAAAATCCCGAATTGTAACTTTAATGATATCAGTGGTACGGTGGCTTAAAGATGAGTGGCGGGGGTTCGAATATCAAACAGAACAGTCATATTTAGGTACATATATTTCGGCCGGAGTGTAATTCCTGATTGTTTATGAATATGTGAAATTTTCTGATGTTTATCATAGATACGGTTCTTCTGAAAATCTACTGGAAACGAGCAACTATAAAAATCAAAGCCTTATTTTAATCGAAATTAAGACTTAACTTTCAATTTTATTTCATCCGTAATTCGTTATGCATTTCAAAAACAAATCAAAATTTATTGAAGGCTGTAATCACTTAGAGTTTATTTTTAAAACGAACGTAACCTCTCTCCTTGTTCGTGGTATGAGTCATGTGTGCATTCACTTGCAGACGAGATGTCTGAAACAATGAAACAAAATGATCCATTCGATGCATCTCGTGCATCCATTGCTGTGACTTATACAACGAGATAATTAATGTCACCACATAAATTACTCACTCAGAGTTGTGCGTAGCTTGAAATAACTACTCGTACAATATAAATAAATGTCTGGATATTATGACACAGCGCCATCTAGTTCCGAGCTAAGCATCGACGCTTTTGTTACGGATACTACTTACATATATACTTTTTAGAAGTAAGAAAAGTACGCTGTTATGAACCATAGAGAATAGGAGAGGGAAGATGTTGAGGCCATTTGACACACTGGCGATTGCTCCACCGACAACAGCTGAGCTCTTAAATTAATAATAATAATAAACAGTTATTTTCGTAATATTCATACAAAGAAAAAAGAAACAAATTCAATTACCAATGGTTCTATGTAACTAATAATGTTGGGATATATTTTTTATTCGTATTGGGCTTGTTACTAGTGATCATATTTTTATGAACACACAGAAATAGTTTGCTAGGCAGTTTGTTGCGCAGCTTACGCTTCCAACAAAAATAGTAGGAAACGGTTTTTAGGAGCCAATTAAATATAAGAACCTACCTGCCTTGAATAAACGCTATTTCGACTTAGACTTGATAATCTAACAGTCGAAACCGTAATACACCGGTATTACGGTGTTACAAGCCTACTGTTAATATTTATTACTCAACCACTCATTTTGGAAAAAAAACTAACTAAAAAAACTGTTACAAAATATATGTATTTACGCACAGAAAGTCATCAAAGCCTGACCATATTCAACACTCCGCTTTACAAAACTGTAACCCGAGCCTGAGGGGTAAATATTCTGACAGCATGGGCATTCCGTTTGCTGTCGGTTTAGTAACTCCCTATTTTAAGAAACCTAAACGGTTTCTACAAGGTCTTGCAACGCATGTGCAAGCCCTTTGGTGTTGCGGATGTCCATGGGCGGCGGTAATCACTTACCATTAAATAAGAAAGAAAGAAAGAAAAATATTATATTATATATAATCTAAAATAATAAATATTATCACCATAAAAAAACGGAATGTAATATGTGTATATTTATGCTCAAACGGTGAAGAATAACATAGTGAGGAAAGCTGCATGCCTCCGTTTTTATTCCGCTGGAGCCTGATGCCTATTTTATCTCAAATGAGATTGAGATAAAATAGGCATCAAGCTCCAGATATGAGGCAGAGTAGGCATGAGGTTACACGGGTATCCTCTGCCCAGCAGTATAAAAAGAGGTTGATGATGATTTAACAGTAAAATAATATGACTGTTTAAATGTAGTTAAGTACTTAAATTTATGTACTTAGGTACCAACGTTAATATTATACTATGCTAACTTTAATATTACTATTTAAAATTAACGATTACCAGCCTTTTGCTCAGGAAACATATTTTGCTAAAGAGTTAATTTATAAAGTTACGGTAATGAAATATACCTACCTCGCCACCCGCACTTAAACAGTTAATACTAAAATGATGTGCACCGTTCGAGCATTAAAATATGTATCTGTGTCTGTTCACTACCTAGATGAAAACGGTTAGTTAAACTTTAAATTAGAATATAATAGGTCAATCAACTCAATCTATCGCAGTCCCCTGCCTAGGCCTAGGTCTTTCCCAAACTGCTCCAGAACTCATCCAGTTTATCCCCGCTACCTTTTTCAGGTCTACCTTCCACCTAGCCGGGGGACGTTCTACACTATCTGATTAATACTCATAATTATGTTACAAATGTTCGAATGTGAGACATTAAAATAAAACTACGTTTTTACGGAATATATCATACCGCGATAATATCCGTTAAAAGTGTTATACTTATTATAGTTTAATCCCAACGTTTCGGATTCTTTGCAGCATCCATGGTCATAGAAAGATGTAGGTATCAAAAATCTACAAACTCATCAATGATTTGGTCTATTTCTTTTCGTGGCAGCGTTAAAACAAAAGTTATCCAAAAAACTATGGTATCTAATGAATTGTATCTCTTTATTCCAGATCTGCAGTTCCAACTGATCTTTAACAAGGAGTCGACACCCAAAGCCAGCTCGCCTCCAGTGGAGGAAAATGTGGAGAACAATGAGGTAAGACTTATATCAACACTAGTTTTTCCAGGTATCTTTCAGTGCCCATGTAATAAGCACCGAACCGTCAACCTGCCATCAACCGAGCACAAATCCAAACTCCGAGCGTCTACTGAGAAATTCATAGAGAACCCCAATCACACTGCTCGACTTGGAAATCGAACCCAAGACCTCTTGCAGTCGCATTTATGGCCACTAGACCAACAAGGTTATAGTGGTAAGTTGGTTTAGTGGTCCCAAATGGCATTATAAGTGGTCTTATTTATCAAGTTCTTGCAAATGTTACGTTTCGTTTGTTCATAGTCCGCTGCCCATACAGGAAATTAATGTTTCAAAACAATGTCCAATTAATCTAGTTATATTACTACGAATACAAAAAAGTAAGTAGGTAGGTAACTACACAATTTTTACGATATTCCTTTAACCATTTGTAAGTTTATTTTGTGGTTTATGACTAATCTGTGGTCTGTGGTAGCGTTTGTGGTCGTTTGTAATAGCGAATAATTTAGCTGTCAGAAAAAAGCCAATCTTACCGTTTTTTTACACTTACGTGAATATTGACATTGCTTTATTCTGTTGTTTTGGATACCTACTTTACATCCAAAAATCTTACCTGCCTATATTTTTTTTATAGATTAAACAGGACACGACAAAAGTTTACAAATAATACAAATCTAATTCAAGTTATTAATGTAGTGTTACTTTTTATTAAAACTAAATAATAAGAATGTAAGGTTATATAACAATTTTTTTAAATCCCGTGCAATTTTATGTAATTTGAAGTCACTAAACGCTTACCTAATTTAGCGCATCGCCAACGCCATCTAGTTCACGTCAATTTAATTACTTAGGTACCTACTCTACTTACTAGCTATTTACTATCTACCAGTGAGCCAAAGGTAACTTTCATTATTCCTTATGTGATACTATTATGGTATTGGCGTACAGGCTTATTAAAAAAATAAGGTTGGTGCCTTAATTATTATTATAATCCAATCTACTTATGCTATGTGGAAGATCATAACAGCGATGGGCACTGCTGTCTTTCTCGGGCGTAAGAACATTTGTAGGATGCCATGACTTATTCTGGTACCTACTAATATTATAAATGCGAAACTATGTCTACCCGTCTGTCTGTCTGTTACCTCTTTACGCTAAATCCGCTGAACCGATTTAGATAAAATAAAGACAATCCTTTATGCCATAAAGCATTGTCTTTATTACGGAAATCATCCTTTAAGAGAGCGAGCCCCTTAGGGTTGAAGATTCTATGCGGACGAAGTCGCGGACAAACCTTAGTGTGTAATATGTATATACAAAAAAATATAATTATATAAATAATTTGTCCGTTTCAGGTGAAGTTGAAGCGCGAAGTTTCCCGACTAGAACAAGAAGCGACGGTCGCTCGCAGCGAGGCCAAGGCGGCGGAGGCACGCGCCGTACAATTACAGCAGATGGTTGACGCGCAAACTGAGTACGTACACACTCCTTTATACACTTACCTAAGCTTCTACAAGCGAAATAAGCTTAATGGGGTCCCATTTAGGCTTCATAGACAAGGCCAGTCCAGCTCATTCGGGTACCCTAAGAGACAACATATCATGGATTTGAGAATGGACGTTACAGTAGTTTCTTTTTTCTTTCTTTCTTTGCGATGCTATATGTGGTTCCGTTTGTTGCATCTGTCCATAATGTATAGGTACCTACTCTTAAGTGACAGAAATTTCAGTTATTAGTCACTTGACTTACTATACTCAAATCGCGTTAGATTGGCAATACAGGATAATGACCCCAACCTGTACCAAAAGTCGCAATTTAAAACGATAATTATCGTTTGCGTATCGCCCCCCATACTAACTGTTGCTGAAGGTCATATCGCAAGCGTATCATAATACATCGCCGTGCAACAAACGCGGGACACCTTAACAATTTACGAAATGGAGTTAGTGACTGAGTGAAATTTATTGATGAAATACACGTATAATATTATAAAAAAAAATTATACTGCACTCTAATTACTGTTTCATTATTGATACATGACTATTATAAAGCTTTACGTCAATATTTCCCAAATAAAAATGATCGTAGTGTTTAAAAAATGCTCTCAACGTAATAATAATCAATTGAATGAATTAAAAACCATAATCAATAATTTTAAAACAAGTTTGGCTCAGCTCAAGAATATAATATATTTGTGTGCATGTAAAATAAAAAATGGAACGTAGCCCATTGGAAATGAGTGGGGCCATTTTTTTGTCAGGAGTGCGCAACCTAACGACACATTTATGATGCCGGACCGATTTTATTATATTTATTTATAATACGGGAAAGAGAACCTACTTTATACGATTTTTATTTATTTATATATACCTTTATATTGTATTGTATAGCTTATTAGTACAGCTACTATACCTATTGTCGGCTAAAATGTTTAAACTATTAAGTCAATTAATATGCTAAAATCATTAGCAAATAATATACTAAACAGTTTCAAGTACTGTAGTATATATAGTTATGTTTATTATTTTAGTTGTAGTCACTTGGCGTGTTTGTCCAAATATTCGCGTTATTTGAGCAATTAGCAATTTAGCACTAAAGGTACATACACAAACTTACTCTTACTCCGTCAAAACCTTGCCAAGTTACGTGCCAGCAACTACGTGTTAAATTTGTTACGTTAATATATGTACCTATCTACCTAGTAGATATAGTAGTATAGTAATAGTATTTAACGGTTATTAAAAATACACACATACCTATTTTCTACCCTGTTAGTATTTCTCTTTTACAAAATATGTATGTTAACATCATGAAATAAAAAACAAATAAGTTCGAAAAAGCAATTAGGTTTAGCCTCCCTGCGGCGACCTTGACGACGAACGTGTCGTTTATCCCCGCCTACCACGATATAGCGAGCGACAGTAAATTTGGTCGATACGTAGAACAATGTTAGGTATCGCTTACGCAAACACGAGTAACATGGTAGGGAGGGTTCAATAATTTGTATTGCCAATCTAACGCGATTTGAGTATAGCATATAATATTTGCAGTAGGAACATATATGTATTTTAAAATTAGCCTGTGTATTAATTCGGGTTGTCGCATATCAAAACACGTGACATGCATACTTTATTGTGTTGATTTGACACAACACAATGATCGTGTCGCCATTAATACGACTTGGTAAGTTTGCGTAAAGGTAATGCCAATTATTGACCTATGCTACTTACACCTTTGTTGCACACGCGGAGTCCCATAGCGCATGTAGCTCCACAAATATCCCCAAGTAACGTGGTTGACGACAGAAAGCTGCGCGCGCTGGAAGTGTCCGGGTGCGGCGCGTGTGCGGAGGGCTGCGCGGCCGAGAGCCGCGCCGAGCTGCGCGCGCGCCTCGGGGAGGCCGAGCGCCTCGTGCGCCGCCTGCGCGCCGACGCCGAGCGCCAGCGCAGAGAGGTACACGCGGGGGGGCCGGGGGGCGCCGTCACTAACCTGCTGTTCGACGGACACGCTCACGTACGTGCCGCCGCCCGCCCGCGCCGCCACGCCCGCGCCACCACTCTCCAACCCCGCCCCAATCACTAGATCCACAAGATCAAAAAATAAACTTAACAGTTCAGTCAAAAACCTCTCTAAGAATGAATACCCGAAATATTCCTAAAAATCACACAGAATGTGCACTTAAAACTGCACGTAATATTTTTTAAAGAGGTCGGCAATTGATGACCTGTTTTCGACCCCACTAGGGCTGTGTAACGTTAGCTTATACCTGGGGTGTACAGAGTGGTGGTGTGGTGGGTCGCGGCGCAGCAGCCACTTGGCGCAGACGCGGACGGGACCGCGCCACGTATACACACAGCCGTAGCCAGGGAAGTACGAGGGACTACGAGAGATACTTTAGGGTCCCCCAACTTCAATATCTTTGAATACCCCAACTAGGTACTAATATTCTGGCGTCGATCCTAGCAGCCTGGTAATTTCGTGCAATTGCGCAAATTTTAGGGTCGACAGTCTATTTGTGACCGTGAGTGCTCTAAAGGATCCGAAATGTCCATGGCATATGTCTCCTCCCATTTTGTTTTCTCAATTACACGACGAGATTAAATATTTAAGCTCCCGTTGAGAAATGAAATACGGACACAATCGATAATTATATGTTTGGCTTTATGATCGGTTTTTCTCATTCATCCAAAGGAATTTATCGACAGTTGATAGCAGATATTTCCAATTACATCCGCATCTAGGAGTTTCCACCGTCCTGGAAGAATCCAGTCACAGAAAACTTCAAATCCCTACAAACTTCAAGGGGCCCTGGTACTCCTTGGCTACGGTTTTAACTAAACAACATTTAACTTATTATTTTGCACTAAAGCACAGTTGTGTTTGAATGTTAAGTCTCTCTTCTTAACTTGCATGCGGTAGTATTTGTCTTGTGTCCCGTCCTCGTGTGCGCTTTAACAAGAATCCTAGTTATTACTCTTTATTCTTAGATTTACATAGATGCTGCTGCCCAAAATGTTAAAGAAAAATCCATGACCAACAACTTATGTGTACATTCTCCCACATAATTATATGCTATGATCACGCACGTTGACGCTTACTCATCATGAGTTGCCCGAAAAATAAATAAAAAGCATTAAAATCTTCGAATCGAATCGTATCAAGAAGTCAAACAGAAAGCAGGATAGAGAACAGTGGCGATTGCTCCACCGACAAGAGCTGAGCTCTTAAATTAACAATAATAATACAATCTTTCAGTTCGATGGTAGTAAGCACTTGGAATCTCTGCTGACTTCTGATGAGTTAGCAGTATTGCTCATAATTATTATGATAAATTTGGAGAAATAGGCCCCGATTGGCCGAAATTATTCTCTATAAAGTAGACAAATTACATTTTGTAGGCAACACCAAAGATGAGATTGTCTATGGTCTTATTAGATTTATCAAATGAGGCCTTTATTTTGTCTGGCAACGTCCCGGATTGATCGCGTCGCTGAATAAATATTTGTATAAACTACAAATCTGGGCATTTGTATACTACACATTGCCTATTATTCGTTGGTATATATGATACCATTGGTTAAGAAAAACATAAACAATACAGTAGCGTGACATGAGCAGTTGTCACGATTTTGAATTTTTTTTAATCGTCTTCGGAATGTTACCATGTTTATAACGGTTTTGTAGTATTTTACTACAACTTCTAATCCCACAAGTGGCGAATTTTAAACACCTATAGCAAAAATAGTATGACATTGTAGCTTTAGTTTTTTCCAAAGTTTTGCACCTTATATTCACGAAAGAGTAGATACACCAATAGCAATCGAGTTGTATAAAGCGAAAGCAAATTAACGAAATAAATTCCATAAAACCATCTACAACTTTACTTAGTTGAAATGCATAGAAGTTTGAAACATGCACTAATGAAAATAATAAACGTTGAATTATTAAGTTCTGGTAAATCCTTTTTACTACTGTACTGTTATGTGTATGACTTAAGACATTTTTTTAGCGAATAGTATTTTTTTTGTGCTTCCTCTTCGAACATAGTCGGGTGTCCAAGTGGTGTGTGTGAACAGTTACAGTGCATGAAGAACTCGCTGCACGCCAGTCTGCGGGCCAGCGGGCTGGACGCCTACGGTTACCAGAACAATTACCACTTCCCGCCTGTTCACACGCCAGACTTCTGGCGGGAGCCGCTCAGAGAGTGAGTATTAAGTGTTACACATATATATAGGCAATGCCGGATTTAGAGGTCTGGAGGCCACCTGGGCCAAATTTTTTTCGAAGTCTTTATACCCAGGTTGCCTTTCCCTAAATCCGACCCTGTGCATAGGTCCGTACCTATACTGATACTCGTTACTGATTTTTTACAGTAACGCCAATATTACTGAAATTACAACAAAACTATTTCGCTTATCATTGAAATAAGTCTGTCTCGTGACCATAGCTGTAAAAAATTCGTAACATCGGGACTAAATAATATCAATGTACTGCGATAAAACTCGTCTAAAGCACTGTATCCTTCAAATTAAAAAAAGAAAAATAATGGTTTGGTACCCTTCAAGTATATGAATGTTGCCAATAAAATAAACCTCAACCTGTACATGACAGTGTTTGTTCTGTTGCCAGCTTTATTGCTCAGCTGAAAATGACGTGGGTCAAAAGTTTTGTGTAATTGCAGAGAGTTCAACATGGTGGGGTCGCGGGGGCGAAGCACCCGGCGGCCGCTCACACTGCCCGAGTTGTCCGGACAACAGATGCATCGCTCTACCGTGTATGCTAATAGTAAGTATAACACACACTTCTATCTACACACAAGAGCGGATACAGCTTTCAAGTCAAAGGGGTCATTGGCATTTCTGAGGCCTAGGGTTCACCTAGTAGGTAGGTACACTAATTTGGGCCATCATGATCTCAGGGAGAGGAGGGGGGGGGGGGTCACTTGGTCAGTTATTATCTAGTCATAACATACGCGCACTTCGATATTTCTAATTAAAATGACAATTTTCTGATCGATACGCCCAGCCCAGGGCTTGGCCGGAGTCATAGCCCACCGTACTTCAGTCACCATGCCATATTTTCAGTGGTTATACAGGAAAACTGCTGAAAATTATTAAAGTAGTTTGCACAGCGCAAATGTCCAAGATATGTTAATATATTTATGTTTCAAAATATACTTTTTTATATTTGTTAATCGTTTTATGAATAATTGTGCTAGATCTCAAATATGACCCAAAAGAAAAAAAAAACGAGAGTGAACAATTTAAAGAGATGACATATTAATAATTACAGATCATACGCGGCCCAGAGTGAATGGATATGAGAAGAATAAAAAACCTCAAGCAACAAATGGCGAGGCTGCGCCAAATCCCAAGACTCCAGAGGAAGCGACAGGTACTCTAATACTATCTATGAAACACAACAAAATATCTGGCCCCAGCCCAGCTGACATAAAGCCATGACACTTTTCTCGTAGAAATCGAATTCAATGTTTTATTTCAATTATAGCAATATGACAGGTAGCTTTTGAATTGTCAAAAATATTTGCACAGATCCAAAAGTAGTTGTTACGTAGAAAAGCCAGCAATAAAGTCAATATATATTCTTTTAAATAAATAATTATTATGAAGTTATTAATTCCACTTCTGGGCACGGGCCCAGCACTGGGATTTTTCTCTCATTTGAGACGGATTAGACTATAATCCCTGGTAGCACACAAATCAGACACATCGTCTTTAAAATATGTTTTCTCTGTACCTACGCAACTGATTTCTTCGTAAAATATGATGATTTTATCCGTCTCAATTTTATTTGTTCTTAATACCATGCACAGCAAGTAAGTTATGGTTTTTATTTCATTTATTTTAATATTCCAGAATGCCGAGTTAGATCAATGTACGCGAGTGATTTATCGAAACACGACAGTAGTAACATGAGCTCTAAGGCCATGTATCCAGAGTTGAAAATGGTTGTCACAAAATTATTACCACACAGTCAGGGTGAGGTGTTAGCACGTTTTTTATGTTCGGTTATGGCTCTTTAACTAAAATGGCTCATGGCTCATATTGTTTTGAATACTTCGTACTTTAAACTATATTATGTAGACCCTACATGTAAAGGTTTTAAGTATGTATAAATGCCCAATAAAATGCCAGTCAGGATGACAATGATTGAGGAAATTTTGGAGATAGTTTCCTTTGATGACATAAGATATCCTAATAAAAAATAATCATACAACCCATCTTTCAAAAATGTATAAATATTTTTCAATATCCCATTAACAGTATTCAACAAACAATTAAACAACAATGTTTATGAATGTTGTTAAACATGTTTAGAAAAGGTAGAAAACATGTCCATAACTTGTTTTTTTCTTATTTGTCATGAGTCATTGTTTATAGGAGTTATAATATAATGAATACTAACAGATGTAACTACCTTGTTGTGCATGCGATACTAACATAGATATATGAGTGTACACGGTTCCATTAATCAGGTGTATTATTTTATAAGCAATGTTGATTGATGTTGACGGTTCTTTCGGTCGGTTTTGGGTCTACATGTAGTTGCTGTAAGTCAGGGTTTACTGGTACCGTTCATGTACGTGAGAATTTGATCATTCAACTGCCTTGGTCAATTAACAATTGATTTCTTTTTTAAATAAATGGTTGTCTTTTAGCGACTACATTGCTCTATCACTATGTAGGTGTCGGTTTTCTATTTACTTCAGATGTAGTTGAATAATATCAGTATTTTACACAAAATGCCTGGTAACAATTATGCGCAATTTGACAATTATAAACACAAACTAATTTTTTTACGTATTACGTCATTAATTATTTAGTATCTGTAATACAAGTCTTATTGTTTACTTCGGAACTAGATTGATGGTGTGTAACAATAACGAATTAATTAGTATTTAACTAGTCTATTCTTACAACAAACTGTTTTAAGGGAAATTGAGAGACAGCCGCTGAAAAGTGGAATGACCTTCTCGAGTGGGTCTTCCCCGATAGATATAATCTGGGAGTCTTTAAATTAAGGTGGAAGCTCCACGCTAGCCCGCGAAATTCAATTATTACAGGCGCGAATCATATTTTGTTCAATGTACAGCCTGACAAATATAGACAGGTATTTGTCAGGCTGTACATTGAACAAAATATGATTCGCGCCTGTAATAGGTATTTAGTTACAGAATTATAATCATTAATATCATCAATACAATCCTCACATGGCATACAATTGGATTGAATGACTTTTTCATGAAATAGACAGTCAATACAGTTATATGCACTTTGAGGGATGTTTTATTGATTATAATTCTGTAACTAAATAGCTATTACAGGCGCGAATCATATTTTGTTCAATGTACAGCTTGACAAATACCGGCAAATTGCAAAAAACGTATCAAAATTTGAATTTCGCGGCCTAGCGTGGAGCTTCCACCTTAAGAGTAAATCGGTTTCTTTTAGGTAAACACGCTCCATTGTAGGTCGCAGTATCGCCTAATATCAGGCGAACTGGCATCAAGCGTCAACAAAATATAGTGTAGTTAGTATATTATCCGTGTTTGTTCCCCAGCGAGTAACGCGTCCGGCGCGGGCGGGCGGGCGCGCGCGCGCCGCGCACACCACCGCAAGCACGCGCCCGACCACACGTAATCACACACACACACACAGGCAGCTACCTACTGTACCTTCATATCTCACACGACGACCATCGACCTACAATATATTCACTAATTGTGGCTGCGTACAGACGAGTATGTGAAATTTAACATAATATAGTGATTATTCATTTGTAATAACACCAATTTTAACATCAGTATTTATTTTTATCTGAGAAGCGTTTACAAAAATAATGTTATGTTATGAAAATGTACAAAATAATTTATAAAGTTTTGACGATTACTTCATATACTTTCTAAGGGGTCTTAATTCTTAACAAAAAAAAACCTTATCAAAGGAATATCATTTTTTTTGTTAAGAAAAAAGATATTGAAAGCTTAAAGTTGACTTGTCTTTTAGTATAAATTTATTTGCGTTAAAACAATCAATTCAAAGCAATACTTCTAAACATTATATTTATGATTTGAGCTGTTTTACCTCGAAAAAATTCAAGACAATTGGCATGTATCTATTGCCTAAAACCCTTATTAGTGCTTACAAAATATAAGGCTAATTTTTCAATAGATAAATAATACAAAAACAAATATTCAAATTTACGAATAATACGTATGTGTGAAAATACGTTAACCTTTCGTCGTATTTTGCAGACGAACCTTTAGTCTAGCTTAATTAAAATAAATATATTGAAATTTTACATAAGTAGGTACGAAAATAAATTGCCAGTAACAAAAAGTCGATGGTCGGACCTAGCTTAGTAACATGGGCTGCATAAAATCGGAAGGATTCAATTATTATAATATCCTAATCGCCTCCTGTAACGGTAAATATACCTATATTAAATCGTAGTTATCGTGTATAGCCTGAAACGACCGTGTTGAAAGAGCGTTTGCGTTATGTTGTTCGATGCAATATGACTGCAACACACCTTGCCACATAATGTTGTCACAAGTGTTGCTAAATTTGTATCGGGATTGTGGAGCGAACGCGAGCCGGCAACGCGCGAGCAACACTCTGGTGTTGCAAATGTCTATAGACCACGGTATCCGCTACCATCAGGCGGGCCGTAAATTTGTTTGCCACTCTTGTGGTATAAAAAAAAGAATCCAAAATTAATAGTAGCGATTGGCACAGTGAATTTGAGATTGACGATTAATAGTAAATCGTCAATCTCAAATTATATCTCTTGAGTAAAAGAAACTATTGCACCACAGTCGTCCAACTGTTGCGCCACAGTCGCTCAACTCTTGCACCACAGTCACCCAACTGTTGCGCTGCAAACTTGTCGCCCGAGTTGCTCCGATACAAAACGTTTTTTTTTAAATCATGAATAATTGTCAATTACTATAAGTAAGTAAGTGTACTCGCCGACAAAATTAATTAAATCATTTTTAATTTATTTTTTGTTCAATGTATGGTACAACATAACACAAGCGCCCTTAGATTTTGCTCATTTGTGATTAAAAGTGCAATTTTGTACATACATTTAACAGTAACGTTAGAAAAACTTAGTACTTATGAGCAATAATGCTACGTAATAGTTGCTTAGTGTACGTCTCTTTCTTTTATTATAATGGATAAAAAGGACGCAAGACGAACATTCGCGAGTAGGGAAGAAGTTTTTCTTTGTCGGATATCTAGTGAGACCTTTATACTGCCATTAGCATTTATTTTCCTCGAGACATGAAATAAGTCATAAAGGCTTGTACTAAAATATAAAGACTAAAATATTTTTAGCGAAATTTAGAATTATTATTATATAATAATAGTTAAAATGATCTGCGATTTTAATCATGTTTGAATTTTTAGATAAAAATAAACCACTTTTTTATTATATTTACGCAGTTTTCCGCCCGTTTTGCCGTGTAAGTGTGAACGGCCCTTAAGCTACGTTTGTGAGAGTGAAGTAGTACCTATTAAATGCTATATTTGTAGCCTTATCCATATTAATCTAATTTATTAAATAATACTATTACTTACATATTATATTTGAATATTATAATTATTGATATAATAATATATTTATTGCAAATGATTATTGTTTTATTTATTGATACCAGATTCCATACATAATTGGCGACTTAATTATACTCTAAAACTAATGAGTAATGGCTTAAACAGTAATCAGGACTTTAGTCTCAAAACAACAATATCGATATATATAACTCAGATAAATATATATAAATATAAATATAAATATAATAATATAAATATAATAATATAAATATAATAATATAAATATAATAATAAATATATATATATAACTCAGAGCTATGCTTCAATAAAAAATATTTTAATCACCTCATTTTTTCAAAAAATACATGAGTATTACAAAACTTGTATACATTTCCTAAAAACCATAGCACACTATTCGAATTCTCAGTCTCAACTAATTTCTTAATAGTACCTACCATATTGTTCGTCACAAAAAAGTTCAAAACTACATTATAAATTTGTTCAGAGTTCATATTGGCCAGTGTTCTAAACAAGTATTCAATATTGGGGTTGCTAACTGATTTCTCAATACTAATAGATAAATAATGTACCATTTTTATCAACAACTCTTCGGTGACGAAACTGTTGGTGAACTCCTTGTGGCATGACAGTATGAAAAGGAGTTGAGATATCGTCGCTACCTTCAAATACGGAAGTTTCTGAAGGATTTTGTGTAGATACTCCTGCCTGAAAGAAAGATAATAATAATATTATTTTATATAATTATCATTTCGTCAATTTTAAGGTGGCTGGCAGCGGATTGGAAGATGTCCAAAACCGGGATGGTTGACGCTCTTTGGGGGAGGCCTACGTTCAGCAGTGGATGGCAATCGGCTGAGATATCTCATATTATGAGATACCCAAATTCCTTTCATTAATAATGAAAGGAGTCTGGGTATTGTCCACCATGCTGATTAATGTGAGTTGGATTTGACACCACAATACCCACCATTAGACGTCCACTGCTGGGCAGCTTGGTGGACTGTAGCCTAATCCTTCTCAAATGAGGAGAGACCCGTGCCCAGCTGTCAAATCAAATCAAATCAAATCAAAAGGTTTTTATTTCATATGAACTTTTTCAAGCATTTATAAAACGTTATGACTCTAGTTGCACGGTTCCAAGAAGTTGATCTCATGGAGAAGAACCGGCAAGAAACTCCATAGGCTGTGGGACAGTAATGGGTTGATGATGGTGATAAGTCCAACTACAAGGGAATACGTACTTAAATTCATCACGCAGTTGATACGCGAAATGGACAAGGGCGTACAACGCTGCATCTCTGGTCTCATCGTTGCTGCTGGCCAGGAGTTCAGTCAGCTTGGCTAAGGCTCCCTGAGCCGTCAGCAGCTCGCAGGCCTTCGGGCCAGAACCGGCGATATTGCCTAAAGCCCATGCACTTGTTACCTGAAAACCAATACAGGACATTTTGTAGGTCAAGACTAGACATTTATTAGCTTAAATGTAACCACGTTTAAGCTAAATACCCACTGTAAAGTAACCACTTTACATTGGGTATTTTATAATATGTTCTATACATTTGCCACTTTGCTTTTATGGTGTGCAAACATAGGTATCATAACATCAGCTATATGACGTCATGCTACTAGTAGTGAAAAAACCTGAGTGAAATAATAATTTATACTATTTTAGAAAATATATAGAACACACTCACAGCCAATTCAGTGGTAAGACTATCCAGTGCAGCAACGAGGTAAGGTCCTGCCGCTTTGGCCACTGCTAGGCAAGTTCGGGAGTCTCCAAGAGCCAGGTTACAACAACAACCGGTAGCTGCACACTGCTTATTCACTTCATGACCTGGGGAAATACAAGATGGGAATATGTAGATAATAGCACAGAGGAAGGCAATGACATTGCCTAGATGTTAACACAAAGACAAGGTAAGTAGTAAGCATTTGAGAAAGATTACCAGCAAAATGTTTGTTACAATTTTCTCGAAGATGCCTGCATCAATAAAGAGCCTCATTGCGAAAAGATAGTGACTACCAAACACTGGGGTGGATATAGGATCCATACTATCATATTATAAATGCAAAAGCATGTCTCTGTTACTTCTTCATGCTTTAACCACTGAATTGATTTAGATGAAATTCGGAAAGATAGTATGAGTTTCAGGGAAGGACATAGGATAGTTCTTGTCCCGAAAATCATCCCTTAAGGGGGGTGGAAAAGATTGAGAAATAAGCAGATTGGATAATATCATTAATTCTATGCAGACATAAAATTAATAAGGGCATGAGCTAGTGTAAATATATTTATCTCATAACCAAGAAAGTGTACTCTTAAAATAAAAATTATAATTCTATCTGCATCTTTACCTCAATACTAAAGAGACTATAGGGATCATAAACCCACAAGTACTAAGTAATCCAGTTAAATTATAATTATAGTTAATATTTTTTTAAAGATATAATATAATAGGATCAGTAGCAAACCGATTAAGCAACATTTTTGAACAAATTTTGATGATGTGACTCAATTATTGCGACAATAATAGCAAAAAGAAACAACATACTCCTTATTTACCATAGAATCATGTAATAATTAAGATAAATACAGTATATTTAATCAGTATTTATAAACGTATTTTGTTGGGCACAACAAAATATGTTTACTGGGTATACTGGGTCCATAACTGTATCTAGCATAATATTATTTGTTACCATCTATTATAATATTTTGGAATAAAAATAAATGATGTGAGTAGTTTTGTTCAATTTGAATATTACCTGTCATTTCTCTTACGAGCCCTCTTAATGCTCCATGAGTATGTAAAACTGTATCTATATTTGCTGCATCATCGATGAGGGCATTCTTCAAGAGCCGCAGTTCAGACAAACTCACTGCAGACTTCGTTTTCAGTTTATTGGATATATTGGCAACTGTACTGGAATTTATTCTGAAAATAAAAGAATAGAATTTATGGTCACTTGCATATAGTAGGTAAGCAGTATATTATAAGATCTTTAAAATAGTATTGTAATCGCTTTTATATTCTGCTATGCTGGTATGTAAATTAATTTATTGCAAAACCATTTTTCACTGCGTCATACTAGAATTTTGTCCTATAATGTGGGTATACACATTTTCAAATGTATGGCCTCCCAGATGTGGAACAACCCGTTCTCCAACCTGCAGGATGTGCAAATATTTGCTCCATATGGAGATCAAACCCACCATTGTGACACACAAGTTGATTGCTCTGCTACAGCCTCATCGACATTGTCATAACTAATATACATATTATAAATATAATAGTATTTCATTATTACCAGGGACCACACTTTAGCAATGCAGTTTTAAGTTCTTTTAGTATGTAAATACATGGGAAACATCAGACTATATATGTATGGATGCAAATGATTCTTTCACAGATATTAAATTAACCTATGCTTAACTTTTGGGCTTTATATTTCTAGTTGCTCACATGTCTGACTGACACGATGTGGGTACATTCCAAAATTACTACTACATACCGTCGCAAGAGCAATTTAATGGGGAGCCACAAAACTGTTTAAAATTAATGATTATTATAATAGACAGTGGCATAAGTTTCCAGTAATTATGATGCAGATTGTACTTTATACTTTAATTTTCTTACCTACCGCAAATTGTTGATAGATCGGCGAAAATCAGCTTCTTCATCCCGATGCTTTTGCCGGTTCAATACAAGAAGATTACGACTTGTTTCTCTTATAGTTTCGATTGATTCTTCATCCATTTTCACTTAAAGTTGTAGATCTCGTAGAATTACCTTTTAATTTTTTGTACAAAAATGTATCGGCAATAACAATATCAAAATTCACCAACTGTCAACTGCCAGGGCTGGTATTGAGCGGCCGCGACATTGACGTTGTAAGTCTTGCTTGACAGTGACTTTTCGGGAAAGCTTAGACTGTAGGCTGCGTATAGACCGGCCCAAAGAGTGCCGTGCCAATATTGGGTTTCACCACGGATTTAAAAAATCAATTGGAACCACTTAGTGATAGGGGTCGGCTGTTACCGTCTTTCGGAGTTTTGTGTTCCTTGCGCAGACCTCGCATCAAGTGAATTTCTTAGACCCTTCTCTTCACCATTATAACCCTAAATCATTACATCATAAATTCATTGAGCGATGATTATGAGTGGTGATTAGTGATTGATCCAAGTATGATGCTGAATCTTTAGGTTATCCTAAAATTTTTACAATGATAAATACTGTAAATTATTATTATATATTTAATAAGATTTTAATCTTACAAAAAAATATAATTATAATTTTCAGCAAATCATTATTACACTATGTTTATTATAGGTACTGTAAGATATTTTTAACAGTGGCGATTGCTCCACTGACAAGAGCTGTTCTCTTAAATTAATAATAATAATAAGATATTTTTACAAGACAAAAAATTGGTTCATCCATTCGGGAGCTACGATGCCACAGACAGGCACACACACAGACAAATGTCAAACATAAAACCCCGTCGTTTTTGAGTCGGGGTTAAAAAGATTCACGAGAGCATCCATTTAAGTAATCGTAGACTGACATTGAGCTTATGGACTTTGTAAATGCAATAAATAAATAAATATTTCTGGACATTATAACACAGCGCCATCTGGTTCCGAGCTAAGTAACGAGGCTTGTGTTACGGATACTACATACAGATGGTTGATATACTACATAATACACATACTTTTTTTTGTAAATGCATACATATTATACATAGATACATCCATGAATCGGATACAAATGTTGATGCTCATCTCACAAACATTTGTCCCTACTGGGATTCGAACCCGGGACCCATAGCACAGCAGGCAATGTTGAGAGATTGGTATTTCTGACTAGTACAGCTTGTACTACTGTGAACCCTAGCATGTATCTACTAACTCTCATTCTACTTCACCGGAGTTGGCTAAGTATCTTTACCTACTTTAAAATAATCAGCTACACAGTGGCGTAACGTGGGTATTTGCCGCCCGGGGCCGTCTGGAAATTTGTCGCTCCCTTTTCTAGTAGTATAAAAACGACGTGGCACTTGATGCCGCCTCCTTTTATATGCCACCCGGGGCCATGGCCCCCTTTGCCCCCCCCCCCCTCCACGCTACGCTATGCTGCTATTCCTGTCTTTGTACGTACCTACGCATGGTTTTTATGAGATTGTAATAGTAGGATCAGTAAAAACTAGTTGGTAGGGTTTATAGATATATTTAATAAAATCAGACAACTTTAGTTGTTCTCCATCACACTACATAATATATTTTTTTTATTTTAAAACCCATATAGCTACCCAACCCATAGTATTTACAATTTTTTATACCTTTATGCAGGGAAGGAGATGTTAATCCCTTCATTGGAAAAGTGAAGCGTAGTGGCTAGCTGCTGCGTCGATCAGGAGAGAGTGGCTCTGCCAGATGATCGGCCAAAGTGCAATGTTGGCTTGGAAACTTCCCTTGCGCGATGTAGGCCTAGCTTCGTCCCTGTGTACGTAGTTCAAATGTAACGAGATAGATGTCGCTACATCACTCCCCCCGAGACCAGAGGTCGATATTTTTATGACTTCGCAAATCGAACTTCCTTAGTTAGTGAGGAATAGAATCCACTTAGTAAATAACCAATCTTCCAATATTCAATGAATTCCATCAACGAATCGTACAGAATTGTATGCAAATCAGTCCGGTCGGCCAACTTGTCAATGCTTCCGTGGACATGCTCCAAAGGGCAGCAGACTCTATAAGAAGGGAAAAATGAGGTTAGTCTTTACGGATGTTTTCATTATCATAATTACCAGCTAGATGACGTTCACTGTGTATGTTTTAATACACACGAAATTTAACTAAAATAAAATGTGTGTTATAGTTTTAATTCAAGTAATAAATCTTAAGACTAGTTACCTACATCTCAAGACTAACAGAATGTGGTCTAACAAAAGATATCCTTGAGTGGTTAGGCAGGGCTACTTGCCTCACACTTCAGGTTTCATGGAATAAGGGTATGCCAGTTGCCGGGCAGAAATCCAATCTTCAAGAAAAATCCAATAACACTGCTCGACCAGGGAATAGAATATATCAACTCCTCGCGCTCAACAGCGTTTGTGACAACTAAACACAAGATACCAGTTGTGTAATAACCAGTACAATACTTACTTTAATGGTTTTCCGTCAATAAAAGAGACAATAGGAGCCGGCAGTCGGATCTCGAGGTTATCCGCTGGCCACGTCGGCCAGATCTGAACACTAGAAGACAGGTCACTACCTTGTGCCTGAAATAGTTTAATTTTCATCTTTTTTATGTACACTAACGCTCCCAGGAACAAGGAACAAGTTACAAACAAAAATATTTTTTCGTAACTTGTTCCTTGTAGTAGAGTTACATCATCAGATCGGCTAGTTACTTGCTACCAGTACATGCTGGCAACAAACACTAAATTTAATTGGCTCTTTTTGAACGTCGACCGCAAGCTGACTTGTCGAAACCGTTAGCGGATTCAAAAAGTCCCCGTTGTTGCAAGTCCATCTAAATTAACTGTTATGAATTTTCACTGCAATTTAAATATCTTTCGCTAAAATGGTTAAGGGAAACATCGTGAGGAAACGATAGGATTTTCTTGAGTCCATCAGAAGTTTGCCAATCTTCACTGAGCCAGTAAGGATATCACTTCTCACGCGGAGAGAAGACATTGGTCTTCTTTCCACAAAAGAGAGTGTGCGGGTTAAACTTACCTGTACAATATAAATCGTCGGTTTGTTTTGCAATGTGGTAGGTTTCAGGTTGGACATATATCTTGAAATTCCGATCTCACTCGAGTGAGTATGACATGATTCTACCTCTCCGTCTCTTGTTTTCATGAGCATCATAATTGCTACACAACCATATTCTGTGAAATCACGCTGGAAGACTGAAAAAAATAAAAATTTAAAAATCCAAGTGCGATGAGTCAAGATTTTCGAGGCTGTTATTCAACAGGCATTAAAAACATAGAAGACAGCTCATCTAATTTGATCTAATTTAATTGAATGAGAGGTGGAGAGTCCTAATAAGATTGACTTACAGCTTTCAGCTGTTCTAGAGATTTCTTCATCCGTCAGATTCTTGTGAACTTCAACTTCAAAACGAAACTTTTCGAAAGTTTGCTTAAATTTTGTGGCGATGTCATCGCTTGGAGTTGCAGGTACATCTTCAGAATGATTCACAAATTGTGGTATTGTCGAATTTCCTTCAAATATTAGCATAGCATTCTTTTTGTATCTGAAAGCTCAGTATATTATATTAGATATATTTATAGTAAAAAACTTGGACACGTATCTGAACACAGCTGAGCCAAAGCCAAGGTATAGCCTATTGGTGTGGGCACTGTCCACTGACAGTGGACAAATGTTTATGCTCATCACACAAACATTTGTCCCTACCGGGATTTAGAGATGGGCCGTATATGCTAGAACAGATCCAGGAACTAGGTATTTAATGAGACTAGGTAGCACCTATTCCCACGTTACAAAATATTCGATCCACCTAGTCGGGCTGTTCTGCACACGGCGTGCATCGTGACACGGCACCCGAAGTCCGCGCGAATCTTGTTAGGTTGCAAGCTTATATATTTATTATAAATAAATTAAAAAAAACTAAAACGTTAAATAAAAAGCTAAACCTGATTAATATATGGAGGGAAGGAGGTGGTAATCCCTCCACTGGAAAAGGAGGATCCTCCGACCAGGCGAGAAGTTGTGCCTGGTGGGCAACTGCCCAACGGTTGATGTTGGGTGGTTGTATATATGCAATCTCGCGTGCAAATGTCACTTGCGCGATGTAGGATTACTTGCGTCATCGCGCTGAGTCCGTAGTTCTTATGTGGCGAGATAGATGTCGCTACATCACTCCCCTCCGAGACCGGAGGTCGATATGCTTCTGATGAAGAGTCAGCGGTTGTTGCGTGTTGCCAGTGCCAGGTGTGATGTTCCAGTGAGTCGGAACAGGTTGCCGCGTAGTCCACAGTGGGTCGGGACTGTGTTGCGGTGAGTCCACGGTGAGTCGGGACTGTGATGCTGCGAATGCCTCAGTGAGTCGAGGTGGTGCAGTGATGCGTAGTGGCTGGCTGCTGCGTCGACCAGGAGAGAGTGGCTCTGCTAGATGACCGGCCGAAGTGCAGTGTGCTGTGCCAAGTTGCTGATGCTGGCTGAAGGTCCTGACCAGGCATGTGCGTCCGCTACAGGCGTGTGGTCAGGGTTGAAGCCGGAGGGTTGCTGGCTGGCAGGGTGATGCGCTGGAGAGTGCTGTGAGGAGTGATGAAGGCGAAGCTGCTGGTCATCGAAGGTTGCGTTGATGTTCAGCTCGGGGTCACCAGTATGGAGGGAAGGAGGTGTGAATCCCTCCATTGGAAAAGGAGGATCCTCCGACCAGGCGAGAAGTTGTGCCTGGTGGGCTACTGCCCAACGGTTGATGTTGGGTGGTTGTATATATGCAATCTCGCGTGCAAATGTCACTTGCGCGATGTAGGATTACTTGCGTCATCGCGCTGAGTCCGTAGTTCTTATGTGGCGAGATAGATGTCGCTACAAATATAAAAAAATAATTGAAATCTTTTAAATACGCCAACAATCTACAATATAGATAGATATTTTACGTGGACAGTCCTAAGCCTGTGTAAAGTATGAAGGGAAGATTACAATTCATTACTGTGTCCGTAACCGTACTTTCTTTCAGATATCACTAGCAGACTTTAACCGAAACATATATTTAGACATATAGTAACAGGTATTTAGATCGAGTATTTGTGCGGAATCAGACTGGATGCATCTAGTACCAAATTTACCTAGTATAACTCATCTCTACCGGGATTCATACCCAATTAGTCCAGCGGTAGTTAACACTGCTTTCTGTGCTAAGGGTCCCGGGTTCGAATAAGGGTAGGGACAAATGTTTGTGTGATGAGCATAAACATTTGTATCCGAGTCATGGATGTATCTATGTATAATATGTATGCATAATATATTTCCAAAAAAAAATATATACCTATGTTATGAAATGATAAAGTATATATTATGTAGTTTAAGAACCAACTAGTATGCTAGGCTATACTAGGCTTGTGCTACGGACAAGCCTCTTTGCTTAACTCGGAACTAGGTGGCGCTGTGTCATAATGTCCAGAAATATTTATTTATTTTAGTATGGATAATAGTAGATATGGATTATTTGCTATCATACCTGTCTAATTCATAAGAAAATCTTGCTCTAGTTGACACTCTCATAGCATCGTTGTGTTCCGACTCATCACTTGTCGATGGCATTACACTTTTATTTGTTGAATTTCGCTCATTGTTTTCATTAGATTCAACCTTTTGATATTCAGCTTTGTTATAAGGCAAAGCGGCTTGTAATATTGCATCTTCTAGGCTGTGTTTGAGTGTATCGTTTTCAATTCTGGGCCCCATATTGGAAAAAGTCAGACTAAATTGTGTGAAAACAAAATAAAACAGCATTTATCGCTTCTTATCGTGACATATTGATGAGCGTATCTCATTGATTAGAGTACATGTAGACCAATCAGAATCATTGTTCTATTTATTTCTAGAAAGACATATGTGATAAAACCATGAGATAAAATATATCGCAATGGTTTCAATAGTATGCCTAGATAATATAAACTTATAATATAGATGCTGACTCCCGTCCAGGTGCCGTCTAACTTAAATTGTAATGCAATTTTTAGAAACGCGTATGCGCGTCCATGCTGAATCGCTGCGCGCCGCCGCGCCGGCCGGCCGGCCTGTATCATGTCTGACGCCGTATTAAATGATGGCGGGGCGATGGGGTCTGTGCGCGGTGGCCGGGATCGCGTGATTACTTAGCGGACATAACTGTATATATATGTGTTTAATAGGTTGCTATATTTTATATTTGTGTGTGTATTTTACATATTACATACCACTTATTTACGTATATTGTTTGATTATAATTATATTTATTAGCTCTCGTATATTCTTGGATTATTATGTACTTATTTATTATTCACATGCAATTCTGCGTCGTGAAACTGGTTTGCATCCGTGACACTCACCTCCTGGTCCAGTTGAAAACCAGCGCCAGGCAGCTTACCAGTTGTCTGGCTTTTAGCTGAACTGGGCCATTTGGCACAGCCGTGGGGCACACAATGAGTTTGTTTATTGTCCAATGTTTTATTTTTTCTTTCTTTTTTTATGTTATTGTGTGCATTGTTCGTGACTGTGTCAATAAATATTATTTTCTTTCTTTCTTTCTATTATTTTCTTTCATAATAAGACAAAGAAAAAAAACATTAGAAGCTAATATGTTGTTTAGATTTCAAATAATGCTCATATAATTGTTATAGTTTATATGGCTATGTATCTATGCCCTAGAACCCCGCTCTACTTCGCTTAATGTAACTTTCAATAGATGAACTAAATACCAATATTGTCTTTATATATACAAAAAAATAAAATAAAAAGAAAATGTCCTAGGTCAATATTAAATAAAATAGCTTTAACCTGACCTAAAATAAGTCAGTAAAACCCGTAATAATAATATACATGATTGTGACTGATTGTGGTTTTGAATTTTAAGAGAATACAGTTTTTTATGTATTTTAAAACTTTTACATTAATTGTAATAGCCCATGCGAAAAATATTGATTTTTACACTTACGCGAATATTATACATTGAAATAAAACTACTTTTTACGGATTTTATCGCGGTATATTGATATTATTTTAACTCGACTTTTCGGATCCTTTACAGCACCCATGGTCACTGGCAAAGAGTATAGTAATATTGGTCATGGACCGACCGAGGTGTTGGTTGTCTTGAAGTTATAATTACTAACAGCTACCTTACATTTTTAATTATTATTGACAATCCGATTTACATAGAACGAGTTCACCGTGTCGGATAGGACACGTTGAGCAATAAAATCCGTAAAAAATATTTTTTATTTAAATGCCATGGGAGAAATTCTTAATTTAAAAAATAATCATATTTAATAAAAAAATTATTAAATTATGTTAAGGACACGTGACTACGAACACGTAACGAATGCTCACCATGTTGTTGGTGTCATCATGTCAAAGGTGTCAGAGGTAACAGCTGTCATACTACAGTGTGGAAAAATTATCATTGTGACGTCACACGTGCTCGGTTTAAGTTTGGGTACCGCCGGCATGTTTTGGTTGAACAATATATACCGAAAACATGCCGACGGACATACATTTTTAATTTGATATAAATTTTAAATTATAGCGAAAAAAAAAAACATTGTTTTGTTATAAAACATCATATAAATTATCTATTTGTTTATGATAAATTCATAAAAAAAACATTAAAAAGTCAATTCTATTTTCAAAATCGGTCGTCATCTTTGCATTCTCATAAATAATGTATACATAATAAAATGCAGGTACGTTGGTGTAGGATCTTATTAGGGATTAATAAAGATACAAATAACAATAAATAAAATAACAATAAATTTATTCAGTTCTTTACAACCTAAGTTTTGCTATTTGTTAAGAATAGTTATTTGAAATAACTATTAGTAGTAACTAGATGTATCACAATTTTATTTCATTATCGGCTTGCATAACGTTTCTTACAATTAAATCTTCTTGCTTCTTTGTAAAACGTGGTAGTTCAATTAATTTACAAAAAGATATCATCGAACTTACAATTATTCTTTTACTTCATTCGTGTGCCTGTGATAATCGCTTTCTCGTTGACCCGCTCAGTTTTCTAGAACTATCTTAATTTTGAACTACCCAACCCTTAACCTAACTAAAATTATTATATCCTTAACCTAATCTGTGACAAAGGAGTCAAAATCATCACACTATCTCTTTTTAACCGACTTCAAAAAAGGAGGAGGTTCTCAAATCGGCTATTTTTTTTTAACCGACTAGGCGACTCTAAAAAGGAGAAGGTTCTCAATTTGACTGTATGTTTGTTACCTCATAACTTTCGACTGGCTAAACCGATTTTGATGATTCTTTTTATTTGAAAGCTGGTGCTTGCCGAGTGCTCCCATTTCAATTTAGTCTAGTTCTGACATTTGAAATCTTTTTTTTTGATAGAATTATTTGGTCTGCCAAATTCTGTCTGTTGCTTATGCAGAGGGCTGGGTCCATTTAGCAGTAAATTGGAATCATAAAAAAGTACTTAATGTGTTTAGGATCCTAAATCAAGCATCAAGCCCATTCGCATGATAAAACCCTGCCATTCTGTTAGGTATAACCTTAGTTATATGTTAGTGTGTTATGGAAATCATGGTTCTGGTGTCCTAACTAGTCGAAGTTCCTTAGTCAATGAGCTGTAGAATCCAACTGGAAGATCATAAAGCTGCCAGCATCGAGTGAATTCCTTCATGGAGTCATAGAGGATTGTGTAGAAATCTGTCTGATCGGCAAAACTGTCAATATTCCTCTGGATCTGCTCCAGAAGGCAGCAGATTCTGTAAGATAAGAATAAAATATTACGATTAAACTCATTGTTTGTTATAAATAGCTTTTCGAATAACATTGGCAACATGTGCAACTTACTTAGTTCGTTTGCCGCTGGCTTCGGCTGCAGTGATAATGGGAGCTGGGAGTCGAAACTCGAGATTATGCTGAGGCAATGTGGACCAGACCCGTGCACGAGGTATTACGTAGTGTTCTTCGGTCTGAAACATTTATTTCTTTAATTTAATCTTGAGTCTTGAAACCTTCATACTCCCCGGCTTTTGTGAAAGAGAACGGGGAGTATGGGATTTTCACTCAAACCATTCCAGTGGTTACCATAATCCAAAAGAGACCAACTGGAACCTAACGTGTGCAATACGCTCAACAATTGTACAAACAAATGCACTTGAAACAAACCTGACAATTACCTGAACAATATAAATTTTAGGTTTATCCTGCAGCGTAAGTGGCATCAGATCAGATAAGTATCTCATAACTCCAAATTCGCTATTGGGGGTATGGCTAGACTCCACAAGCCCATCCCTTGACTTCATCAGCATCATGACTGCCACACAACCGTATTCTGTAAAATCTCGTTGAAAGACTAAAAGGCAATAGAAAAAAAAAATGGAGTTATAGTTAAGTCTAGCACTAGGCTAGTATATTATATCGTAACCTAGTTGATCAATTTGTGAGGAGCACAAAAGTGGGACAAAAAGTTTCGCGTAATTTTTGCTTCAAAAGCATATTTTCTCTAGCTGTTATCTGCAAAAGCCTTTAAAGATCAACTGTTAATTTAATAATTAAACCTATCTTGATTCTGATTAATTGTTTTCTGTAAAGTTGACCTTTTTTATAAAAAATATGAAAGATAATAATCGACTAACTTACATCTTTCAGAAGTACTAGCAATTTCATCATCAGTGAGGTTAGTATATACTTCAACTTCGAAGCAGAATTTCTCAAAAGTTTTCTTAAATTTTGTGGAGATATTGTCTTCACTCTGAGATCCAGTATCTTCTGAAGCAATATTTTCTAAAGGAAGATCTGTACCGTTGCCTTCAAAAATCAGCATAGCATTTTTGCTATATCTGTAATTTTGAAAATTCGATTTAAAACACACATGCCTTACAGAGCAAACATAAATTAATAATACCTATTTAATTATGATTCCGTAATTGAGCGTAGCTTAAATTTGATAACCACAGTATATTAACTTAGCTTAAAACATAATAGGTAGATACAATTGATACTAATACTTAGTCAATTCCATCCCATTATTATACCAGAATAGAAAATGGTACTGCAATACCGATATACTTTAGACAGATTTTGTGAATGTTATTAATGTAGATTAAGAACAATAATAGCGGGCCGAGGATTGAACCCTTGGGAACGCTGTTGGTAAATAATTGAGGTTCACTTTGAGTATTGTCGATTTTGAAGATGACAATATTGTTACATTCCTAGACAAGGAAACGTAAAGTATTCAATTTGTCTAATTTAAAGTAACAGAATTTGAATATACTATGTTTGTCACTTTTCGTTTCTCTTATGAACTTTATATATATATAATTTTTTTACTTGTAATTTAAAAAATATATGTATAATTGTATATAAATGATTAAAAATAATCTTTTGCCGTATTAATGGCTAAATAAAGTCTGAGTAAAAAGAGGCCACCTCAATGGCGTCAGGTGTGGCCAGACAGAGGTTTTCTTTCGTGCAGGTTTTAGGACACAAGGGACACACCAACAGGTGTGACATAGTTTGCCCTGGCTATCGTGGCTACGTTAATTCATATTACAGCTGACGATATCTTTTTATAGGTTTATATGGAAATGAACAGCTATACTGCACGCTATTTTTGGTATTTCTCTACGAGAACGTTTAAAAAAAGTGGCAATCCGTAGAAGCACTAAACTAGTTTTTGCGGGGCAGATTGCTTTTAGAGATGATGGCCGCTAGGACAAAGATAATTTTGAATGGAAATCACGCACCACAAAACGCTGTATGGACTATCCTCAACTAGATAGACATACGACCTGGTTAAAATCGCAATTAAGTGGCTGGATATGGTTGACGTTTCACCGGTCCTTGTCTATGTCTATGAGTTTCTATCTGAGCTGAAGGGTCGCTCGCTAGTTGGTAGCCCTTATTAAGTAGCTTAATTGAAGTACAAACTTACTCACCTGTCTAATTCATAAGAAAATTTCGCTCTATTTGATATTCTTAAGGGGTCACTGTCCTCTGATCGATCATCCGTTGATGGAACTTCGGGTATAACTGTCGAACTATTTTCTTCATTTTTATTGTCTCTAGAATTGTGATACACCGGTTCTTTATAAGGTAAAGCAGCTTGTAAGATAGTATCCACCGAAGTATATTTGATTGTGACATCTTCTATAGGCCCCATGTTTGACCGTAGAGTTGGGACTGACTCGTGTATTGTAATATTAGCTTGTTGTGATATCTTATCAGGAGATATCAATGCCTGTGCGTCATTGATAACAGCAGCATCAATCGCATTAAATTCTAACTACTATAAAGTTTCTGCGGCGATGATAATATTATGTATGTATGCAAATAATTAAAGCGCGTTATTATTAACTATATTTTTTTTTTTTTTTTAATAATGTTTCTCGGCTTGCTATTCGGATAATTACAGGTAAAGTTATAAAGCTAATTTAAACATTTTTAATTTTTTTTTCTTTAGTAATCAATAGGTTCTTGGGACTTTTAAATTTAAGGTCTTAATTTTTTTTAATTCAAAGGCAATCAGGGCGGTCAATTTGCGCGAGAAATCTCGCTATGCTGTACCTCTTATTGTTTAAAATAAAATTAATTAAATAATACAAAGAAAACCAATTACCGTAACATCAAACTGTTTATTTTCGTAAATATTTTTCTTAATATATACGTTTTATTTTCCTTATAGTACGTAACTTCATTATAATAATATAAACAGGAAGAGCAAGACAGTAGCGACAACATTAATTAATTAATTTATATTAATACACATTTATACAGACTGTATTAATGAAAAGATATGATATGTATAATTTAAGACATAGCATAAATTTCAGAGATAAACTCTGCATTTCTTCTTTATTCAAACCTATCAGATTGAATACAACAATAAATATAACAAATTAATTAATAACAGACCCTATAAGAAGATATGCAGAGTTGATTATATATTCAGCAGATATTTAAAATATTGAACGTTTAGATTTTGTATCTACTGTCCTGGCTCAAAGCTCTTCACTGCCCATATCATAACTCTTAAATAACTTATATTATACATTTTATATATATAAAACGATAATCTTAAACGTCATATATTTAATACATTTACGAATATATACAGTAACCATCACTATTTGTCTTTTCAATTATTATTTACAAATTGATTATTTACAATGGAAGTAAAAGACATGTTAATAACATTTTTATTTACAAAATTTGAGTAACATACTATCACGCCTGTGACTGTTGTCCCCGAAGAGTGAGGCAGAGGTGTACTAATGTACACCCATATATCGCCAGTATATTTGAGGACCCATATTCACGAATCCAAACTCCTATCTGCTACTGAGAATTTCATAGAAAAACCCAATAACACTGCTCGAACCTGGCAATCGAATCATAAAACTCTTTGCTCAGTCGCACTTGGGACCAGTAGACTAACAAAGCAGTCAACACAATTTGAGTAATATTAATTTAATAATAATTAAGCGGATATTTTATTTACATTGAAAGCTTTCTACTTAAACTACAACCGGTTTTCTTTCTTTATATTTGCATGAGCAACTTTTCTTCTTAAAACTAATATTATTATTCTTGCTTGGGTAATCGTGAAGGGACTTGGTCGAATGTCTTTGCTATAAGGTGTCAGCTTTTTCATTGTTTAGTGGGGTATGACTAGATTTATCATTAGCATTGGTAGATTTATTATTAGCATTGGTACATTTATTATTAGCATTGTTAGATTTATCATTAGAATTGGATTTAACATTGTTGCATTGTGTTTTGACGTCGTCCTTGGACGGTTCTTCAGGTTTCTTTTCTTTCTCGTCCACTGGCTGGATTGTTTGTCCATTGAGGAGTTTGAAGTCAGCAAGATCTGTTTGTGTCTCCTTGTCAGCGGTTGGTGCTTCTGAAATTGGAAATAGAACGTCAGTTTGTTACTAAAATTCTTGCGAAGCTTTGGAGCCCGTTCTACGTACGTTTAAGTTATTAGAAAGAACGAAAGAAAAATAATTATTTATTAAATAATGTTGTTAACATGAATCGCACACGTTTTTGATCATAAGATACAATCATATCCAATCCATGAGAGTATTCATTCCAATAGGGAATTAAATCCACATTCTTACCCATGAATTAACATTGTAATTTTTATATTTTATATTACACACACACATTTCTTACACTAAGGCACGCGAATATAAGACATTATGTTAAAATATTTTTATACGTATTTTGTCACGTTATCATCCAACATTAAAGTTATATAATTAAATCCAACATTTTAAGTCATTAATATCATCCATGATTACGAGCAAACTCTATAACATGAATATATTGCAATATAAACTGTAAAAAGAAATTTTATTTCAATATAAAATACTTTTAAAATTTAGTCGCTTTATAAATCTGATGACCATGAGAAAATCTGTAAAAAGTAGTTTTATTTCAATGTCTAATATTCGCGTAAGTGTAAGAATTAAAAATAATACATTTTCATGAATAAGTTCTCTCTCAAAGTAATTCATATATGTGGCTAGTTTATTTTGGGTTATCAAGATAAAATCTTTAGCAATGTTTAGTTATTTACTTTTAGTTGGTGGATGTGGCAGAGGGTGCATCGGTGGAGGCTTACGGCTGTACCGGACCGGCATTATACTCTGCCGGACGTTCCGTTCCGGCCGGATCAAGATGATGTATAACTGAAACATAACACGAATGTAAGTTAAACATTTCAACAGCACATAACAGAGAGGTAGGGCATAGCGAGAATTCATGCTTAAATTGAGCTGATATTGGGGAGTACCTCCGCCTTACAGAAGACCGCTGTGGAGCAATAATTGTGTTCCTGCGAATGAGTAAGGTTACCAGAGCTCGTAACCTTTACTATTCTGACAGCATGGGAATTCCGTTTGCCGTCAGCGTAGTAACGTAAATCTATTTCAAGAAACCTATGCCTAACGGTTTTACTACATACATACATACACTCACGCCTTTTTCCCATGGGGGTACAGAAACTACAGAATGCCACGCGCTACGGTCTCTGCATACCATTTTTGCCTCGTCCACATTCATACATCTCGTCATGCACGCGCGCCGGTTATGAGTACTGCGCACCTGGCATTTTTGAAGGAGTTCACCAATTAGGTCGGTTTTACTCAATACTCAATAATTTTATTGCATCCCATAATGTATACAAAGGCTGGTGGGTAAAATTAAAGACAAACAATTATGGACCCTGTCGGGCACAGCAAGTTAGTTTTTAGAGGAGAGGAGAAGAGCGCTTTTTAAAACATAATATATTGAAATGAAAGAAGTAGATCTGATATTTAGATATTTAAGTAGGTATTATTTAAGTGTAGATTTTTATTGACGACCCATTTAGTCCAGCGGTACTTAAAACTGCCTTCTGTGCTATGGGTCCCGGGTTCGAATCCCGGTAGGGACAAATGTTTGTGCGATGAGCTTGAACATTTGTATCCGAATCATGGATGTTTCTATGTATAATATGTATGTATTTACAAAAAAAAAGTATATATGTAACACAAGCCTCGTTGCTTAGCTCGGAACTAGATGGCGCTGTGTCATAATGTCCAGAAATATTTATTTATTTATTCATTTTGCAGTTGTATTTAATATATTCATTGTGCATTCTGCGTAGATTTATTATATTTATTTTACATGGCCGGCAGGGCGCGAGCGGCACCTCTGGTGTTGCCAACGTCCATATCCATAGAGTACGGTAACTGCTTAACACCTGGCAGGCCATTAGCTTGTTTGCTACAATAATGGTTAAAAAAGCTTTCAACAAAATTACGTAAAATGTAAAATACAGTAAATTTGTGAATTGTATTGATCGCTAACTGACTTTACACGAAATAAATTGTATATGTTATTCATTCTGTTTAATAAAAAATAAAAACTTTTATTTTTAAAATAAAAGGTAAAATGTAAACTCAATTTAAAATTCTACATTTGAAGATTCAAATGTAGAATTTTAAATTGTTTTTACATATTCTCTTTTATTGGGAAACCAAATTTTCAACACGCGTTTTTTCTTTTAATTATATTTCAGAAATACTGCAAAATAAAATATATTTGTTACCTAAAATACACGTGCAAAATGTTTAACACGAAACGACGAAAATGAACAACATTTTAATAGAATTTTCAATTTTAAAGAATTGGCATTTTTTAGGTTATAAAAAAAAACGGCCGTGCCGTCAACATATCACACGGGTACTGACCCGATACGGGCGTCTATTCAATGACCCGTAAAAGGTGAAAAATATGGTACCCTTTTGTTTTCTGTTTATAAACAGACAGCAGACAATATATTATATCACAAAATCTCTTATCTGTTTTCCGTTTGTTGACCTAAATCGAACAAGACTTAATATAAATTTATGCAAAATATTCTAATTGTCACCTAAAGAAGTTAGATTAGTTCATATTAAAAGAACCTAAAAGATATAAGGCACCCTTTTTCGCTCATTTGAAGGCTTTAAGATAGGAGTTTACTAGCGTTTCGCACCTGATACAATATTATTGGGTTTATAAAATCAGATTTACCGAAGATCAGACCAATAACTGTTACCATCAAATTGTCAAAGCGATTTGACAAATGTCAAATGGAATACTCAGCCTTAACACACGTGTCGTGCAACAAACATGTTAATACGATAGTACTGGTAATGAATTATTTGACTAGTAGAAAATGTCTGAGGCATTAAATTCTTGAAATGTAACATTTGTTACTTTAAAGGCATTTTTTTAACACCAGCCCAATTTGTGCAGCACAAAATCATACAAATTAAAAGAGCACAGGAATTACAAAAAAAGTGTTATCAAAATCGGACTATTCTGTACAAAGTTATGAAAACCTCCTCCGTTTTTTTTTTGTCGGTTGAAAAAAGCGTTTATGATAGTTTTAAAAACGTTCTGATGATGATCTTACGTCCATGTGGCATATTTCCAAATGTAGGCTTGAACAATGTCATGGAAATAATATACACATGTATTTAATTCTGTGATTGTTTTTATTTACATTGTTTTTTATCTACTGAATTCAGATTTGGCACGACCCTCAAGTGCCGCAAGTATATCTGTATTTACATACATATGTATATATAATGTTTTTATATGTAAAACTGCCTAGTTGGTCTAGTGGCATGCAATTGCTGAGAACAGGTCTTTTTGATTTTTTCGTTGATAAAAGTGTAGGTAATTGGGTTTTTGTATGAAATTCTTACTAGCCATTCGCGAGCTTGTATTCGTACCCGGTTGATAACAAGCTCGCACCTATTACCCTATTAACCCTTCGGGGACGACAGGGGATGTTATGTATGAAAGTTTTTATTAAATTACAAAAAATACATTCATTTTAAACCCAGTTAATAAGAAACAATTCCAACCAAAAAAAAAGAAGTTATATAAGTATTGAAAGCAAATCGAATAGTTTTACATCCATTTAAATAAACACAATCGAAGTTACAAACTTCGACCGGAAAATTTGGCAACAGTCGAAGTGGTTAAGCAATATTTATGAGTCGTATACATTCTGTCGCTACACAGAACCCTGCCGAGATAGCGGGATGCTGCTAAACAGATAACGGGATTATCATCCAATTGCCGACTTAAATGTCCGGCTCCATAAGCGGCTTATCGGATCAAGAAGATGGGTTTTTAGACACAGCCGATGTAACGTTTACGTCGCTTCCGGGGTAAGAAAACGAAGGGGAAAATTAGGTTTAATTGAAAATTATTGAGTTACTTTGCTACGGCAAAGAAATAGGTACAGGTATATTATTGAAATCTTTACCTGTATAAAACTGAAGATAAACGGTAAATTGGGAATTAGTAATGCATCATTTTATTTATGCTTATAGTTTTTGCTCGTGACTCCGCCTGCGTAGTTTGCTGGTACAAAGCAGACGTAGATACTTACATCCAGGTAATAATTATTAATATTTCCGGACATTATTACACAGCGCCATGTAGTTCCGTGGTAAGCAACGAGGCTTGTGTTACGGATACTAGATGGGTAATATGCTACATATATATACTCTTTAAAAAAAAAAATACTTATTATACATAGATACATCCATGACTCGGATACAAATGTTGATTCTCATCACACAAACATTTGTCCCTACCGGGATTCGAACCCGGGGCCCATAGCACAGTAGAAAGCGTTATCTACCACTGAGCTAAACAGGTCGTAATAAACTATCTCAGGTAATTTTATCTAAAAGCTTTTGTGTAATTAATTGAGAAATATACAAAGATTCATATTTAGCTTTTTATCTATAAATATTATATAAAATGAATCTCTTTTCCCTTGGTCACGGCATAACTCGAAAATGGCTTTACCAAATTCATTAATCATACTTTTTAACGTATTCTAATCCTTTGTAGAAGGCTTTTACGGGAAAATATATATAAAAAAAGTTATAATAAAAAAAAATTAACAACTAGGTTTAAAGCTTTAATCTAACCTTATCAATTTACATTACAAAAAAAAAAGAAATCATTTCAATAGCCAGTTCTCTCAATACCAACTCTATCAAAACCAACGCCAATAATACCGACGCTTTTAATACCGACGCCACCAATAACGACGCCGCCAATACCAACGCCATCAATACCGACGCTTTCAATACCGACGCCAACGATACCGACGCCATCAATACCGACCCTATCAATACCGACGCCAACAACACCGACGCTATCTATACCGACGCCACTAATACCGACCCTACCAATACAGCCGCCATCTTTTCTGACGCCATCAATTCCGAAGTTAATAATACCAACGCCAACAACACCGACGCCTTCTATACCGACTCCTTCTATACCGACGCCACCGATACCAACGCCATCAATACAAACGTCGTCAATACCGATGCTGCCAAACCAACGCCAACAACACCGATGCCATCAATACCAAAATTAAAAATACCGACGCCAACAACACCAACGCTGTCAATACCGACTCTATCAATACCAACGCCACCAATTTCGACGCGACCAATACCGACGCTAACAATACCGACGCCACTATTGCCTACGCCACCAATACTGACGCCAACAATAACGACGCTTTAATTACCGACGCCACCAATAACGACGCCGCCAATACCGACGCCATTAATACCAACGTTTTCAGCACCGACGCCAACAATACCGAAGCCATCAATACCGACTCTATCAATACCGACGCTTTAATTACCGACGCCAAAAATAACGACGCTTTAATTACCGACGCAAACAACACCGACGCCTTCTTAACTGACGACCCCAATACCGACGCCATCAATACCAACGCCAACAATAACGACGCTTTAATTACCAACGCCATAAATACCGAAGCCATCAATATCGATGTTAATAATACCGACGCTAACAACACCGACGCTGTCAATACCGACTTTATCAATACTGACTCTATCAATACCAACACTACCAATTCCAACGCGACCATTACCGACGCCATCAATACCGGCGCCAACAATACCGACACCATCAATACAAACATCTTAAATACCGATGCTGCCAAACCGGCGCCAACAATACCGAAATTAATAATACCGACGTCATCAACACCGACGCTGTCAATACCGACTCTGTCAATACATACGCCACCAATTCCAATGCGACCAATACCGATGCCATCCATACCGACGCCAACAATACCGACGCCATCTATACCAATGTCATCGATACCGACGCCAACAATACCGACGCCATGAATACGGACGCCATCAATATCGACGCCACCAATAACGACGCGACCAATACCGACGCTATCAAAATTGACGCAACCAATACCGACGCTACCAATACCGACGCCACCAACACCGACGCCTTCAATATCGACGCCAACAATACCGTCGCCAACAATACCGACGCCATCAATACCGACGCCAACAATACCGACGCCATCAATACCGAAGATAACAATACCGACGCCAACTACACCGACGTTAACAATACCGACTCAATCAATACCAACGCGACCAATACCGACGCTACCAATACCGACGCTACTATTGCCTACGCCACCAATACTGACGCCAACAATAACGACGCTTTAATTACCGACGTCACCAATAACGACGCCGCCACTACCGACGCCGCCTATAACAACGCCAACAATACCGACGCAATCAATACAATCATCGTTAATACCGATGATGCCAAACCGACGCCAATAAAACAGACGCCATCAATACCAAAAATAATAATACCGACGCTAACAACACCGACGCTGTCAATACCGACTTTATCAATACTGACTCTATCAATACCAACACTACCAATTCCAACGCGACCATTACCGACGCCATCAATACCGGCGCCAACAATACCGACACCATCAATACAAACATCTTAAATACCGATGCTGCCAAACCGGCGCCAACAATACCGAAATTAATAATACCGACGTCATCAACACCGACGCTGTCAATACCGACTCTGTCAATACATACGCCACCAATTCCAATGCGACCAATACCGATGCCATCCATACCGACGCCAACAATACCGACGCCATCTATACCAATGTCATCGATACCGACGCCAACAATACCGACGCCATGAATACGGACGCCATCAATATCGACGCCACCAATAACGACGCGACCAATACCGACGCTATCAAAATTGACGCAACCAATACCGACGCTACCAATACCGACGCCACCAACACCGACGCCTTCAATATCGACGCCAACAATACCGTCGCCAACAATACCGACGCCATCAATACCGACGCCAACAATACCGACGCCATCAATACCGAAGATAACAATACCGACGCCAACTACACCGACGTTAACAATACCGACTCAATCAATACCAACGCGACCAATACCGACGCTACCAATACCGACGCTACTATTGCCTACGCCACCAATACTGACGCCAACAATAACGACGCTTTAATTACCGACGTCACCAATAACGACGCCGCCACTACCGACGCCGCCTAAAACAACGCCAACAATACCGACGCAATCAATACAATCATCGTTAATACCGATGATGCCAAACCGACGCCAATAAAACAGACGCCATCAATACCAAAAATAATAATACCGACGCCAACAACACTGACACTGTCAAAACCGACTCTATCGATACCAACGCTACGAATTCCAATGCGACCAATACCGACGCCAACAATACCGACGCCATCAATACAAACATCGTCAATACCGATGCTGCCAAACTGACGCCAACAAAACCGACGCCATCAATACCGAAATAAATAATACCGACAACAACAACACCAACGCTGTCAATACCGACTCTATCAATACTAACTCTATCAATACTAACGCCACCAATTCCGACGCGAACAATACAGACGCTACCAATACCGACGCCATGAAAACAGACACCATCAATATCAACGCCACCAATAACGATGCGACCAATACCGAGGCCATCAACACCGACGCAACCAATACCGACGCCACCAATACCAACGCCACCAACACCGATGCCTGCTATACCGACGCAATCAATACCGACGCCATCAATACCGACGCTTTCAACACCGACGCCAACAATACCGACGCCATCAATACCGACGCCATCAATACCGACACCATCAATACCGACGCTTTCAACACCGACGCTAACAATAAACACGCTTTAATTACCAACGCCAACAATAACGACGCTTTAATTACCTACGCCAACAATATCGACGCTTAAATTTTCGACGCCATCAATACCGACGCCTTCTATACCGACGACCCCAATACCGATGCCATCAATACCGACGCCAATAATATCGACGCTTTAATTACCGACGCCAACAAAAACGACGCTTTAATTACCGACGCCAACAATATCGACGCTTTAATTATCGACGCCATCAATACCGACGCCTTCTATACCGACGACCCCAATACCGATGCCATCAATACCGACGCCAATAATAACGACGCTTTAATTACCGACGCCATAAATACCGACGCCATCAATATCGATGTTAATAATACCGACGCCAACAACACCGTCGCTGTCAATACCGACTCTATCAATACTGACTATCAATATCAACGCCTCCACTTCTGACGCGACCAATACCGACGCCATGAAAACGGACAGCATCAATATCAACGCCACCAATAACGATGCGACCAATACCGAGGCCATCAACACCAACGCAACCAATACCGACACCACCAATACCGACGCCACCAACACCGATGCCTGCTATACCGAAGACACCAATACCGACACGACTTATACCGACGCCACCAGCACTGACGCCATCAATACCGACGCCATCAATACCGACGCTTTCAAAACCGACGCCATCAATACCGACGCCATCAATACCGATACCATCAATACTGACGCCATCAATACCGACGCCATCAATACCGACTCTATCAATACCGACGCTTTCAACACCGACGCTAACAATAACGACGCTTTAATTACCGACGCCAACAAAAACGACACTTTAATTACCGACGCCAACAATATCGACGCTTTTATTACCGACGCCAACAAAAACGACGCTTTAATTACCGACGCCATCAATATCGATTTTAATAATACCGACGCCAACAACACCGTCGCTGTCAATACCGACTCTATCAATACTGACTCTATCAATACCAACGCCTCCACTTCTGACGCGACCAATACCGACGCCAGCAATACCGACGCCAACAATACCGACGCCATCAATACCGAAGATAACAATACCGACGCCAACTACACCGACGCTGTCAATACCGACTCAATCAATACTGACTCTATCAATACCGACGCCATCAATATCAACGCGACCAATACCACCGACGCTACCAATACCGACGCTACTATTGCCTACGCAACCAATAATGACGCCAACAATATCGACGCTTTAATTACCGACGTCACAAATAACGACGCCGCCAATACCGACGCCACCAATAACGACGCCAACAATACCGACGCCATCAATACAAACATTGTGAATACCGATGCTGCCAAACCGACGCCAACAATACCGACGCCATCAATACCAAAAATAATAATACCGACGCCGACATCACTGACGCTGTCAAAACCGACTCTATGAATACCAACGCTACCAATTCCAATGCGACCAATACCGACGATTTCAACACCGGCGCCGCCAATACCGACGCTGCCAATAACGACACCAACAATACCGACACCATCAATACCGACGCTTTCAACACCGACGCCATCAATACCGACGCCATCAATACCGACGTCATCAATACCTACTCTATCAATACCGATGCTTTTAACACCGACGCCATCAATAACGACGCCTTACTTACCGACGCCAACAATAACGACGATTTAATTACCGACGCTAACAATATCGACGCTTTAATTACCGACGCCAACAACACCGTCGCCTTCTATACCGACGACCCCAATACCGATGCCATCAATACCGACGCCAACAATATCAACGCCAACAAAACCGACGCTATCTATACCGACGCCACCAATTCCGACCCTACCAATACAGACGCCATCTTTTCTGACGCCATCAATTCCGAAGTTAATAATACCAACGCCAACAACACCGACGCCTTCTATACCGACTCCTTCTATACCGACGCCACCGATACCGACGCCATCAATACAAACGTCGTCAATAACGATGCTGCCAAACCGACGCCAACAACACCGATGCCATCAATACCAAAATTAATAATACCGACGCAAACAACACCGACGCTGTCAATACCGACTCTATCAATTCTGACTCTATCAATACCAACGCCACCAAATCCAACGCGACCAATACCGACGCTGCCAATACCGACGCCACTATTGCCTACGCCACCAATACTGACGCCAACAATATCGACGCTTTAATTACCTACGCCAACAAAACCGACGCCATCAATACCGATTCTATCAATACCGACGCTTTTATTACCGACGCCAACAATCACGACACTTTAATTACCGGCGCCAATAATATCGACGCTTTAATTACCGACGCCAACAATATCGACGCTTTAATTACCGACGCCAACAATATCGACGCTTTAATTACCGACGCCAGTAGTATATTATTGGGCATTCTACCCCACCTGCCGTTCCGGCTTCGCCTCCACTTCGGTGGGATAGAATGCCCAATAATATACGATCGAATCTCGTCCGCTTCGACATTACGTACCTGTTTATTTCGTTCACTGTCACTGTCTGTACGTCACATCACTTCGTTGAATCACAATGATAATTCATTATTTACTTGTTCAAACGAGACGGAATGCCTAACGGCGTACAATTACACAATAAAAAGATTACCGACGAATAAGCGCGAATCGTTCATCGCAACGTGATATAGACCGTTGAAAACTTATAATAACATATTGATAAACACAATATAACTGCCTCGTTAGTCCAACGGTCCTAAGCGCGACTGCAACGCTAGAGGTCCTGGGTTCGATTCCTAGGTCGAGGAAAGTGTTATTGAGTTTTTCTGTGAATTACTCAGTATCAATCAGCTCGGAGTTTGGAATTGTGATAAAAAAAATTGTGATGTGTTTTAATTTGTGATGTGTTACGTTGTGATGTAAATTTAGATACTACGATCGAGTTTGCGTTAACATTTAACGCGAACGAACAACAGTACCAACTATCAAAGTTGTAACCAGACTAGAGACGAAATTCATCGCTCTAGCGGGAATCGAACCCGCAACCTTTGACACGAAAATCTGATACACAAACCTTCGCGCCAAATCTGGTCGTCGTAATAGCTATGAAATAAAACAACATAATGTTATCATGAAATCATCATTATATTTTGAAGTTAAATAACATTATACTTAAATAAACTGTAATGTATAATATTAAGTAGTAAATATAGGTTGTTCGTCAAACAACGTATCAGCTGACCGCATGAAGTCTTGAAGTTTGCGCCACTGAACAGAATCCTCATTCGTTTGGAACTTGACTCGTACTAGTGCCTTTTTCCACAGCTCCATGGACTCGGTATCTCGCGCATCACTCGTCCTGTATATTTTAAAATCAACATAGTAGTTGCCAGATGTAGCATTTGATCGCCGTTCGTTACCATTAGCAACTCGATTCACGAAGAACGAAGACAGAACAGGATAACCTGTTGTGGATTCGCCGCGCTCACGACTTAGACCGAAGATGTCCAGAGTCTTAGATTTTTTGCTAGAACAAAAGAATAAACATCGTACCATCACACAACCATATAAAACAATACTTCAACCTACATGTTTTCCTGTTTCTTTAATAAATAACCATCACATAAATAAACAAAATTATATGTATTCAGTTTAAGAACTTCTTAATATATTTATTACATAGGCAGCCAAACCAGCTACATGTACGTAATGTATAAAAGATTGTAATATAACTTTATATGTATACACTGTGAATGTTGAATGAAACCAAGATAGAGCGATATCGCATTCCTTGAAACACTGGACATTGAAATCATTATAGCTGTTAACGTGAACGCATGATTAAAAAAAAATATTATTATTTATAAGTATAGCTCGTATGTCGTAGGTTATATTCACTTGAGTAAATTTATGAAGATTAAATAAGTACCTTGTAGTGGTAGGTGATTTTTTCAATGCTTTGCGCTTTCCAGTTACTGATTGACTGCGATTAGATTTATCTTCATGCACCTTCGACGACTCTTGGTAAACTTCACTTTCAGACTCGGACCTAAAAAAACAATTATGTAAGATTAACGGTTAAATTAAACAGATTACATTTTATTGACAGTGAGATAAGTTCGTGATCATAATGGACATATTAGTTGCAGAAAGTAATGAAATCTAATAATTTTAAAATAAAGAAATAAGGAATTTAAGTATGTATAAACAATCTAAAGAAAGTAGCGTAAGTACTCAATTTATTGGGAGGTTTAAAGTAGAATTAAAGTAAAATTAAAGAATATTTTATAAGTCAGTAAATAACCTGAAAGCAGAATAATTAAGTTAATGTTCATACTTACATTTTATTAAGCTATTTGAATCGCTTCTCTGGGCTATGGCGTTGTGGAAACCGCTCTGAACTGCAGACTGTAGACTCTAGTCTGTATTACTACTAACACTACTATCACTGTATACTGGTCTTGATGATGAACCAACTCTTGTAGACGCGAACTCGAATTTGTTAAATGTTTATGAAAAGTATAGCCTTTATACTAATCGTTCAAAATTAATTAACTAAGAATTTTATCACAAAAGCATAGAAGTAATGATGCACATAGGACTTTCTGGTAAATTGCTTGTCTAAAAATAAAATGTTGCATTTTTATAATGTCGATGTAGCTAAATTACTTAGGGCTGACACACTTACATTAAGTTGATTCATTAATAATAAAAGTATAATATAAGTAAGTACTTAATTTGTACACATGCACAGGCACACCTATACACAATTATTTAACTTTCCTACTTTAACCACAAATCTAATTACAGTATAGTTATGTTTGATAAGTCAAATAAATAATCTGTGTTTTTATGTGATATGGCAGAAAAATATATTTAATAAAACTGTCTCATAAGTGGTTAAGTGCAACTGCAATGGTTTGATTCCTTTGTGGTTTAGTGTTATTGAGTTTTTGTATAAAATTCTCAGTAGCTACTCAGAGTTAACATAACAGCTAAGTATTGTAGGTGTACATCCCTACTGATTTACTGACTGTGCTATAAAAAATGATGATATGAATTTGGAACGGAAGACACGTGTAAGCGATGACGATATTAATTGAAATATAATATTTAATTTATTTGATTAGTAATCGAACACCTTTACTTGAATTACGTATTATTTGTTATAATGAATAATACATAATTCAAGTAAATGTGTTCGTAAAACTTAATCATATACTATTAAATTAGTAAAAATCGAAGATAGTTATTTTATATATCGCATTATTCTGTATAAGTAGCATTCTGTAGAACAGAATACATGAGTAAATAAATATACGACATCTCGATATTGTTCTTTGAAAATAGTAAGGTAATTATTAAACTATATTATTTAATTTTTTATTCCTATTTACTTACAAATAGCTTGTAGTGATAACCAGAGTATGTCCATACCATAATAAAATAAACCTTAGTTATGTTAATTAATTATTTTTTATTTTATTATTATTCTTTATCGTCAAGAAATTTTTAATATATAAATTTTAAATTTAATGTTTGTATTTTCAGAGTTATTTGATGCCTTACAACATCTTGGGGTAATGAGATTTATTGATAAACTGCTTCTGCGGAGCACGACATTTTGGAGATATAAATTTTATAATAGCTGATCAATATTGTGCATAAACTTGAAGGTACATATAATTATTATCAATATCTACTTAAGCCTAGTATTTTATTTGTTATTTATGCATATTTTCTAATGCCTTTGTATTATTTTCAGGATATATAAAGACTAACTACTTACTACGGCACTAAGATGACCTACGTGAAGATTTGATTAATATTTTTTTGTTTAACCTAGACTGAACAAAACGTACTGAGAGAAGCTGTGCTGGAAATAATCTTCTACTTCGCTTAATATTTAAGGTATATTTATATTGTTGTGTGCAACTTTAATCCGTTATTTTGATATACTGAAAATGCCTCATTGTTCGGTTTGCAATATACATATAGATAGACGTTCGTGGACTGGTCATTTACGAACTAATAAACATAAAAATAATAATGCTGTAACAATTAATGATAACGTTCAAATCCTTAACTCTGCGTTTAAAGGGCGTATTGTTAGTTACCGTATTATTGCGTCTAACAGCGAAGCAGTAAATTTGCCCGAATTATTTTTCAATGATATTCATGATCAAGTGAAATGTTTAATTGATGATTCTCTCAAAAAATATACAGCGTTAAAAATGAATTTTGAACTTTTTTCTTTATTCTTAATGTACAAAAATGATGTACAAGAGTTAAAATCTTTTGCGACAAAAAACTTTGCTATACATTTTAATTACGAGTTTGAAACTCTTTATAATACAATTACTACTACGTTATTGAAAAAAATTGAAGAGTTTCAGGAGAGAGACAGTGGATGGACGTTTCTTAGTAATTCCCATTTAGAAATTAATATCAATAAATATCAACCACTCAGCGGCTCTTTTTATATAGATTTACCTAAATTTATAAAAACCAAAAAAGCTTGCTTGAATATCAAAAACAAGGATGATTATTGTTTTTTGTGGTGCATAGTGGCCGCCTTATATCCTACAACTCGTCATCCTGAACGAGTAACATCTTATCCACATTTTCGAGACGTTTTAAATGTTAAAGGTGTTTCATTTCCAATATCGTTTTCGGATATCTCTGTTTTTGAAAAAAATAACCCATTTTTAAATATATATGTGTATGGTTTAAAAAATAACAGGGTAATAATTGGCCCCCTTTACAAACCTGAATTAGTTAAGAGGGGTACAACAATGAAGAGCATTCACTTACTGTTCCTAGAAAATCATAAATCATCTCATTATTGTCTTATAAAAGATTTGCCACGTCTTGTTAAAAATCAGATAACAAAACATCATAGCAAATTATATTTCTGTGAAAGTTGTTTATTGTTCTTTCCTACCCTTGAACAGATTGATAAACATTTGTGTGGAGGGATCGTTACTGTTTTACCAGAAAAGGGGAGTGTGATTAAATTTAAAAATTATGATAGAAAAGAAAATGTTCCCTTTGCTATCTATGCCGATTTCGAAACATTGTTAAATCCAATTTCCGTTCTTGAATCTGACACCGCTACTACGTCATGTTTGCAACAACACGTACCTGCGGCATTCGCTTACAACATTGTTTCTTCATTAAATTATACTTTTGACGATAGTTTTAAAAGTTATCGCGGTATAGATTGTGTTTCAAAATTTATCGATTTTCTTACATCTGATGTCAAAAAAATTTATAAAATTTTAAATCAAAATCATGTAATGATATTTACAGAAAAAAATGCGTCTGATTATAAAGAAGCTTCTATCTGTCATATATGTGAAAACCTCTTATGGACAAATAAAGTTAGAGACCACTGTCATATAACCGGTAAATACCGTGGAGCCGCCCATAGACATTGTAACCTACAATTTAAAATACCTAAATTTATATCTATATTTTTTCACAATTTATCAGGGTACGATTGTCATTTATTCATAAAGAAATTAGGCGAAATGCCAGGTAAATTGAATATTATACCCAAAACCAAAGAAAAATATATTTCTTTTTCTAAATTCCTGCAGGTCACCGATAATGATTATGTACAACTCCGGTTCTTGGATTCATTTCATTTTTTAGGAGCTAGTTTAGACAAACTTGCTAAAACCATACCAATTGAGGATTTTATAAGTTTACGATGTCACTTTCCCGAAAATAATCGATTCAAATTACTTGCACGAAAAGGTGTATACCCTTATGATTATATGACTAGTTGGAAATGTTATGAAGAAACAATGTTACCGGCTAAACGGTATTTTTTTAGTTGTTTAACGAATGAGGAGATTTCAGATAAAGATTATAAACATGCTAATTTAGTGTGGAATGAGTTTAATATACAAAATTTAGGTGAATATACTGATTTGTATTTGAAAACCGATGTTCTTTTATTGACTGATATATTTCAAAATTTTCGTAAAACCTGTAAACAGCATTACAAACTTGACCCAGCGTTTTACATAACCGCGCCTAGTTTATCTTTTGATGCGATGTTAATGAAAACAGGTGTTCAGCTTGAACTTGTTTCTGACTTAGCTATCGTACGAATGATTCAAGATGGTATTAGAGGTGGATTGTGTATGTGCTCTCATCGCTATTCGAAGGCTAACAATAAATATATGAAAGATTGTGATGTAACAAAACCGCAGTGTTTTATAGCTTATTTAGACTGCAATAATCTTTATGGTTACAGTATGTGTCAACATTTACCTTATTCCGGATTTAGATTTTTAAATCAAAATGAAATAGATAAATTAAATGTGGAAAGTATTACAGATCATTCAGAGTGGGGTTACATATTAGAAGTAGATTTATTGTACCCTGAATATTTACACCAGGAGCATGATGACTTACCTTTTTGTCCTGAAAAATGCATACCACCTGGAGGAAAGACGAAAAAACTTATTTCAAATTTGTATAATAAATACAATTACGTTATTCATTATATTCACTTAAAGAAGTGTTTGGAACATGGCCTTATCTTACGTAAAATCCATAGAGTCATTACATTCAGGCAAAGTGCATACTTGAAACAGTATATTGAATTAAATACTCAATTGCGACAAAAAGCAAAAAGTGTATTTGAACAAGATTTTTTCAAGTTATTAAATAACAGTGTTTTTGGGAAAACGCTCGAAAACACTGAAAATAGAGTAACTGTTCATTTAGTTAATCAGTGGAATGATAAAAATAATGTAACAAAAAAATCAAAATATGCAGAAAGGCTCATAGCAAACCCTTACTTTCATAGTGCAACAGTTTTATCCGAAAACTTAGTAGCAATCCAGATGAAACCAGATCGGTTAATTTTAGACAAACCGATTTATATTGGCTTCACTGTTTTAGAACTATCTAAATCACACATGTATAATTTCCATTATAATATAATCAAACCATTTTATAATGAGAGGGTAAAATTATGTTATACCGACACAGATTCGTTTGTTTACGAAATATATACCAACGATTTTTACTACGACTTAAAACACAAGTTTTTGGAATACCTTGATACCAGCAACTATAGCATTAAAAATGAGTTCATGATACCGCAAATAAACAAAAAAATACCAGGCCTTTTTAAAGATGAAATGGCTGGTAAAATTATAACTGATTTTGTTGGTTTGAGGTCGAAACTTTATTCAATAAAAACTGTGGATAAAATAATTAAAAAAGCTAAGGGGGTTAAAAGTAGCGTGGTACGTGATCTGAACATCACAGATTATGAGAATGTACTATTTAATAATGAGATTATTCGGAGAAAAAACATTTTATTTAAATCAATAAAGCATGAAATATTTACGCAAAGTGTTAATAAAATTGCGCTCTCTAATAATGACGATAAGCGGTTAATACGTCCAGGTAATATTGCAACCCGAGCATGGGGTAATTCATGTATTTTAAAGGGAAATTTAAATTGTTAAATGTTGTATAGATTATATATTGTTAGATTAAATTATGAGGTATGTAAATAATAAAAATACTTGTTTAATTTTTAAGATATTAATTATGATATAAAGGGTAAATAAATTTATTGATGAATCAAACTTATTTTTTTATTTCGTCCATTACGAATTCCACTGTAATTGTATATACATATGTATATCCGTTGTTGCCGAACCGGTTCGGAAACCAGTCACTAAACAGACTGCACTATTATATTCTAAGCTAAAGTAATTTTCTGAATAGTGTCTTAAATGTGAGGTAATAAGATTGATTTCACATAAACAGAAATCCTAACCATAATTTATTACAATATAGTAATATGAGCTCAGTGTTGTATTACAACACTGAGCGAACATGTGCCAGTTCATTGCACTGTAAATATATAAAATGTAGGTAAAGCAAGCTTGCAGTTTTCAATGGAACATTCTAAATCGTGACTTATGTGTTCTGAATTGAAAGTACATATTTATAAAACAACAAATTATTATATCCAAAAATAATTGTGCCATAATGTTTCATTCATAAAATAGTTGTCGTAGTGAAGACATCTAATAAATTAATTCTTAAATAATTACATATTTTATTTTAATTTTTGTACCTGTTGTAACCTGTTTAAACTTGTTGTACAACACACAATGTCATCGGTAAGTGTTTTTATAAATACCTAGTTATTTTTAATATCAAAACAATACTTTTGACAGAATACTTATTAATATTTTTATGTTTTGTTTTAGATATCGGATTCGGAAATTGTGTTCAGTCAGTATGGACAAGGACATTGTGGTCAGTTTTCTGAGGTCTTCACTGAAGTTCCAGAGACCACGCATATCCAAAAAGAAAAGAAATCAAGGCATCGACGAGATAAACAAACACGTAATATTGTGAAACCAACAAAATCGTTTGTTATGAATAGGATTCAGAAGAGAGGTCTAAAACTCATAAAGATTTCGGTTATCGATCTGTGCAATAACCCTCAAACGAGTGATAGTGATAGTGACAGTGAAAATGTTATATTAAATGCGCAATATGTAGTGCAAGATGCGGTTGATGATGTAATGAACGAAACGGAGGCATTAGTTAAAAAAATTGCTAAGTCTTTAATAGGTTATGATTTTTGTTAGTTTTGTAATTATTTAACTGTTTATTTTTATATTAAATTAAATAAATGATTTGACCTTATAAATGTGTCTTTATTTATTTATTCACTATATTCCACATTGAAAATTTATCAAGTGTAGGGTAGGGTTATGAAATAAAATAAATTTCCTTGAATTAAATTCATTTATTTAATCTATCTTTTAGGTACACTAGTTACATACCTACATTATACCAACACTTTAATAAAATATTTCTACACTAAACAGTACAAAATTAAGACAGAATTTATTTATATGTCATGCAATTTGAGAATCTATGAACTTTGCACATCGTAGATTGATAGTAGTAGATTTGCGTTAAAATAAAATAACTAAGATATTTTTCTTACAATATTACTCAGTGGTTTGTACTCAATGATACAATCGTTCAATATAAGACAGTAGGCAGAAGTTAGATCAGGTATTTCATCATTACTTTCTAACTCTACACGCACATCGACTACTGGTCCTGATATGAGGTTGTCAATTTGTCTAGAACAGTCGATAACAAACAGAGGGGCGATCTCCTTAAAGTCCCTTGTGTTCAACAATGGTTCAGATCGGCGATCGTAATACGATTGTTGGAAACGTGCATACTGCTCGTATAACAATGCAAATTTATCATCAATGAAATCCACGTTTAGATTCTCATAGGGATAGTAAGTTGAATTGAGGTATACTTTGACATCTCGTAAAGTACAGTGATCAAATCTAGACATATCAGCAGCAGAATTATTTTTTTTATTTGTTTGTAGACCTATAATTACATATCTCGGTTTTTCAATCTGAGATGAAGTTTTAATAGACCAAGTATGTTTTGTAGTTCTAGGCAATAGCGGGTATTCATATAAATCCCAATTTCTAAAAACTAATTGCAGTGTTTTATCCTTTTCCAAAATCTTCAATAAGTTTATCTTCTCTTTATCAGATACCTTAACATGTGGTACACGCCATATGATTTTGTTAATTTCAATATCGTTTATGACTTCTCCAGCATCGAGTTTCACAGCGTTCAAGTTTGTATTCGATCTCAACAATATCAGTTCATGCTTGCAATTAATTATAATTTTTTTGTAATCTTCACCGAATCCAAGAATGTTGCTAAGCGGTATAGATGCAGAAAATGAACCATTACTACTTTTAAAACCATGTATATCCCAACCCCAAGAACGACATGATTTTGACTCGCTTTCATTCATGGATAGCAATGATTTCATAGTAGTTGTAACGCCTGCATTTTTTATTTTATCAATCTCAACACCGTTCAGTTCATATCGAATATCTTGAAAAAGGTACATCAAAGGATTGTTTGTAAATTTAACACTAGTTTTTTCTTTAGTGGCAGTTTTAGTAACATTTACTATACCTTCTAAATATAATGTACTGGCTGATGGTAGAACATACAGATCTTTCTGATTAATAGGTATGCGAATCTCATCGTTTCTGTTGAAACTTGTTATGTATGGTTTGTATGAATGATATTCAATACCAATAATGCTATTATCACTAGCAGGAGAAGATAATACATCTAATAAACTCATTTTAGAAGACCAATTGATTTGAGGAATTTATGATTTTCTTTAGTAAGTTTCAGTTTATTCTTACAGTTTGATGTTGTCTTGCGGATAGCCCAAGACGCACTGTTTATTTTAGTAGAGGTACTCTGATATTTATTAGTTTTATTATAATCAATCATTTTTTTTTAAGATGTAAATATAGCTGCACTTCCTCCCCACGTAAATTTAGTAAATTATTATTAATATCTAACAGTCTTATATTCACACTGTTAATTATATTTTGGTTTACGGGAAAGTAAATTACGTTTTTAGGTACTTCGATAATTCTATAACCAGGTGGTACATTCGGAGCAAACTCGTGAATGATATGACTTGGTAGACCATTAACATATGATCCGCTCACTATGTCACATTCTACCCTCACCACAGTCGTAGATAGAATGTTCACTGGAGACTGTGATACGTGTAATTTATTTGCTTCAACTATTTTTTTTTCAAAACCCAACAATCTACCAATAGAATCTTCTTTAGTAAAATCAATAGCTTTTGTGCAAAATATGTTTGTTTTTAACGTATTATTATTGCACTCTAATTTGATTCCTGCGTCTTGTATTTTTGATTTTAAATAATCGTTGATATCTTGCAGTTCATATGCTCCTTCAGGAATTTCAATAACGTTATGATCGTAATAAAATTTGTTATTTTTATTATCAATATTTGGTATAGAATTAAATGTAGATAAATATAATAATGCACATTCATACTCTCCTTCAAGTTGTAGAGTAGGAGAATAATAAGTAGATAGCACTGATGAGTTACCAGTTATTGACAGCGAGAGTGACATTATGTAAATGAAACTAAAAAATGTTTTATTCAATTTATATATTTATCCCAGAAGTCATACAAAAACGTTAAACATAAATGTCCACAATTTACAGAGTTAAAATTTTGATATCTCGTATAGTTATAAAAAACATTACAATTTTTAAAGTAATTTAGTAACTCTAATGGGGGTTTTAGATTGCCATAGCTATCAAAATATTCACAATATTTATACACTTTTACATAGGCTACCCAATGTGTTCCTTCATTGTTAGAATTATCCAAATTAACAACTCCGCTCTCAATAGGTTTGGGTTTGTTTGGTAATTGATCTTTCATGAACACACCTCTGAAATAAGGTACGTTATATGCATGATTCTGGATATCTATATTAGTAAGAGCACGATTAGGTAACCTCTTGATTAGTTTTTTGAACATTTTACAAACAATCCGTTTCCTTTCTTGTATGGTTTGACGTACAAGCCTCTACCCAACGCAATCGATTCCATCATTTTATTATGACGTTGAGATTCTTGTAAATTATTTTGAGCACTTTTGTAATCGTTTACTGTTTTTGCGATACCAGCTGCCCCGCCAGCTAAAGTACCTAATGCAGACAATCCAGCGAAAATTGGAATCAGCGGTAAAACACCTCCTGTTTTTGGTAACGGTATAATTCTAGGTACAGGAATCCGACAATTTTTTGAATACAACTTTTTTGCCGCTAAGTAAGCATACTTTATTACGTCTTCTTTGTTTTTCGGTTTTAACTTTTTGATCTGTGATCGAATTTTTGTTACTAAAGATCCAAAAGTTTTTAATCCAGATCCAGTTTTAAGTTTTGCTTTCATTGCTTTGCTTACCAACCAAGAAGCAATTTTTTCTCTTTTCCCTGCATCTGCTGCTTTTAATCGTTTATTTGCCATATTCAATAACTGTAAATCAGCTTGATGTCTGTTATACAAGTCTGAATAATTTGTATAGGCTATATCGTGAACTTTACAGGCTTCGTCTAATTGATTTATTCCTTTGTCTCCTCGTGCTAAACGTTTTTGTAATTTAGTGCCTGGTCCACAGTAATTGTAGCCGGGCAAATGAAGCTCAAATGGTAAATTATTTATTAAATTATTAATAAGTCCACCTCCTTGCATGGTTTGTATTATAATGTGAGAAAAAATAATAATAGATGATTAAATACCATTTATTATTTTAGCACGGTTCTCTTATCAATCCAACTATTTTCACTATCACTCAAACCTAGCCATTTAACAAACAGCTTACTGCCTTTTTTTCTTAAAACTTTTTCAATTAGGTAAATGTCGGGATGATTCGTTTTTTGAAGTTCTTGTTCATAAAAAGTACCTAAAATTGGCTGATTTCGAAGATCTTGAATATTATACGTTGTAGGCATAGTTTCATTTATTTTTATGATTTTAAAGATTTCTGTTGACCAATTAGGAGTATAGCCTTTATGAAAACAATTTTTATATTTACTTATGCGAACACGATCTCCGATTTCTAGTTTGTGTTTTTTAGGTTGTGTTTTCTTGTGTGATTTTAAAATATTTTTCCTTATTAGAATTTCATTTTCAATATTAACGTCAACCGGTTTACAGTCAATAGTACGGTGTTTTGTATTGTTGTAATTAAAGACTATACTTTCTAAAGGTTTTTCTATCCATCTATAGGTTCCATTTAAACTGAATGTTTTGTAGAGTTTGTTTTTTAAAGTTTTAATTACTCTTTCTGCAATCGAAGCTTTCTTAATTGAAAACGATGAATAATGATTAATATTAAAACGTTTCATTAATCTTGAAAATGTATCATTATAAAATTCAGTTCCTAAGTCGGTTTGTAAATGGTTAGGGGAACGATCACATGTACTTAAAACATTTTCAAATGCATTAGTTACTTCTAATTTTGATTTTGACTTCAAGGGTACAGTCCAAACATATTTAGAAAAACAGTCAATTATAACTAAGATGTAACTGAAACCTTTATTGTAATTTTTAATTTTTCTTAAATCAATAAGATCAGCTTGCCATAAGTCATCGATTCCTTTTAAAATAACACAACGACGTGCAAAGTTTTTTCTAGCTGTTTTATGTAATTCATTCACGACCTGTTGCTTTATCATTTTGAGACGGATTGTTAGTCTTCCTCGTACCACTGTTCGTTATTTTATGATCAATATAAGATGTCATACTTGTTTTTAAATGGTCTAATGAGGCTTGAATTTCTTTTGTAATCTCTATTTTTATTTTGTCTATTAATATTTGGACATCTTTTTTAGCGCACAAGTCATCAATTTTCTCATCTACATATTCCTTATTAGCAGCATCGTCTGCTTCAACAGGATTAATAACGCCTCGTAGTCTACTCATTTGCAAATTAAACTCGCCATTTGCAGTTTTTAATATTGTTTTGTCTGCGATATCAAAAATATCTGACAATCGCATCCTTTTGTGAATATGATGACCAAATTTATCTATATTCATTATGTGTGTACAGAGAGAATGCTTAAATGACAATGAAAACCATAATTATTTACCAAGATATTTATTAATTTATAAATTTTCCTTCGCGTAGTTCCTCTATAATAGATATTATTTCATTATCTAACCCTGTATTTCCAGCTCCTCGAGAAGCCATGAGTAGTTTTAATCTTTCAACTAATTCATTAGGATCATCCCAATAAATGTAGTCTACATTTTTATTCCATTTTTTCAGCATTTTCAGTCCTTTCCCTTTTTGAAATTTTAATTGATCGCTGCTGTCGTTTGGCAATTTAAATAGAGGTTTTATAACGTCCATATATTTTTTGCCTTTGTTGCTTTTTATTGGTTTTTTTGCATCATAGTCACGTCTATGAGCATTTGTATGAATCAACATTAATTTATAATTTTGTCTATCATTTTCGGTAACCAAATTTAAATCTGGATCTTTCTTTAATAAAAGTTCCTTTAGCCCTGGCGTGGATGAATATGTGTGTGTGCCTATTGTGATAGTTTTATTACCAATATTTATTTTAGTACATCCGAGCATTAACTTCCCTTTTTCATTTCTGACTCCGAAAGGAACATCATCTATCATTTCAGATGATAGAGACCATGATGAAACATTGTCGCCGACACCAACAGATTTGAACGAGTCGATACTGTTTTGTGAATTATCATCTGAATCTTCAGAATTTTGAATATAACCATGATCTTGATCATCAGTACCCACTTCAGGTATACTGGTATTTTTTTCCAAATCACTTTCAAATTTAACATATTCATCATTAGATAAATTGCTATCATGATGGTCTGCGTAATCATTATTTTTCAAATTAATATGATTTAAATTTTCGATGGATGTATTTTTGTTGGTTTGTGCTATTTGATTAAGTGGGCTGATTAACGGTTTAAAAACAGTTTGTAATGCTTTTTCATTATCATCTTCAATATTTCGCATTTTTCGGACCTTTTTCTTAACTGCTTCAGCAGCAGTAATAATTTGTCTTTTTAAAGATGTTTCCATTATATAATAATTGAATAAATGATCTACTGTCTTCCTTCACAGTTAAATTAGGAATAAACAATTTTTTATATAATTTTATATTTATATAAACGTTAGATCAATCAAAAACTACAAAACTATCAAAGTTTTTGCGATAGCCACCTTCATTCTTACGACAATCTTTATTTATAACTAGATAATTATAAGGTTCAGTCCATATTTTACTACATAACTCACGAAATTCATTCCATTTCATGTCTGTGTTTACGTGTTCATCATAAACATGACGTATATTAATATCATCTTGCTTAAAAAGAATAATGAGATTTGCATTATCTCTAATAAGCTGTTTGGGTACTTTGCTATATGTTTGATTTAAATAAAAACAATCTATATTTTTATGTCGACCCATTGCAAAATAATTTCTTATATTATTTTGGTTTTCACATGCTACATCATCAAATATAATAACTGAATCACATCTAGCTTCCTGTGGACTTATTACTTCCTCATTATCCTTAAATTTTGCAAACGATACATCTGGAACGTTAGCTAACACTTTTTCAACAAACACATACTTCGGTTGGTTTAGAGTTTTTGAGTAAACATATACATTACGAAACTTTAAACCATTCTTATGCAACAGCAAACCAATTACAAGATTTGTTTTTCCACAGTTAGATGGACCACATATAATACACCTTATAGTGTTTGGTAGTAGTTCACCGTGTCGTCGTTTGCTGTTTTGTGATTCCACGCAAATGGAATCAAGATGAAGTGAATGAGGTTGTTTAATGAACTTCATAATAACACGTCCGATGCTATGGGTAGTTATACTAACAATGAGTCAAATTGATGGATATGGTTATTTCTTAAAATTTATGATAGTATTAATTTAATTTTACTTTATACATCATTGTACTAATGATAGCTATTGCCTGCGCCTAGTATGCAATTATTTGTATTTTGTTGCTATAACATTTCTGTTAGGCTTTGGTTTAGTCAAATTACTTGGAATGACGAATTGTGTTTATTTATATAAACAGGTACGTAATGTCGAAGCGGACGAGATTCGATCGTATATTATTGGGCATTCTATCCCACCGAAGTGGAGGCGAAGCCGGAACGGCAGGTGGGGTAGAATGCCCAATAATATACTACTGACGCCAACAATACCGACGCCTTCTATACAGACGACCCCAATATTGACGCCATTAATACCGACGCCAACAATATCGACGCTTTAATACCGACGCCAACAATATCGACGCTTTAATTGACGACCCAGTTAGTCCAGCGGTAGTTAACACTGCCTTCTGTGCTATGGGTCTCGGGTTCGAATCCCGGTAGGGACAAATGTTTGTGTGATGAGCATGATCATTTGTATCCGAGTCATGGATGTATCTATCTATAATATGTATGTATTTACAAAAAAAAAAGTATATATGTAGTATATCAACCAGCTAGTATCCGTAACACAAGCCTCGTTGCTTAGCACGGAACTAGATGGCGCTGTGTGTCATAATGTCCAGGAATATTTATTTATTTATTATATTATTAATTACCGACGCCAACAATACCGACGCCTTCTATACAGACGACCCCAATACCGACGTCATCAATACCGACGCCAACAATAACGACGCTTTAATTACCGTTGCCATCAATACTGATGCCATCAATATCGATGTTTATAATACCGACGCCAACAACACCGACTCTGTCAATACCGACTCTATCAATACTGACTCTATCAATACCAACGCCACCAATTCCAACGCGACCAATACCGACGCCAACAATACCGACGACATCAATACCGAAGTTAACAATACCGACGCCAACTATACCGACGCTGTCAATACCGACTCAATCAATACTAACTCTATCAATACCGACGCCATCAATACCAACGCCACCATTTATGACTCCAACAATACCGACTATATCTATATCGACGCTACCAATACCGACTCTTCCAATACCAACGCTATCAATACTGAAGTTTACAATATCGACGCCAACAACACCGACGCTATCTTCACCGACTCTATCAATACTGACTCTATCATTACCGACGCCATCAATACCAACGCCATCAATACCGACGCCATCATTACCAGCGCCAACAATACCAACGCCACCAATACCGACGCCATCAATACCAACGCCATCAATAACTACGGCAATAATACCTACGCCATCAATACCGACGCCATCAATACCGACGCCAAAAATACCGACGCTTACAATACCGACGCCAACAATAACGACGCTTTAACTACTGACGCCATCAATACCGACATCATCAATATCGATGTTAATAATTCTGACGCCAACAACACCGACGCCGTCAATATCGACTTTATTTAACTCTATCAATACTAACGCCTCCAATTCTGACGCGACTAATACCGATGCCATCAATACCGACGCTTTTAACACCGACGCCAACAATAACGACGCTTTAATTACCGACGCCCACAATATCGATGCCATCAATATCGATGTTAATAATACCGACGCCAACAACACCGACGCTGTCAATACCGACTGAATTAATACTGACTCTATCAATACAAACGCCACCAATTCCGACGTGACCAATACCGACGCTACCAATACCGACGCCACTATTGCCTACGCCACCAATAACTACGCATTAATTACCGACGCCACCAATAACGATGCCGCCAATACCGACGCTGCCAATAACGACACCAACAATACCAACACCATCAATATCGACGCTTTCAACACCATCGCCAACAATACCGACGCCATCAATACCGATTCTATCAATACCGACGCTTTCACCACGGACGCCAATAATAACGAAGCTTTAATTACCGACACCACCAATAACGACGCCGCCAATACAGACGCCGCCAATAACGACGCCACCAATACCGACGCCATCAATACCAACGCCATCAATAACTACGGCAATAATACCTACGCCATCAATACCGACGCCATCAATACCGACGCCAAAAATACCGACGCTTACAATACCGACGCCAACAATAACGACGCTTTAACTACTGACGCCATCAATACCGACATCATCAATATCGATGTTAATAATTCTGACGCCAACAACACCGACGCCGTCAATATCGACTTTATTTAACTCTGTCAATACCAACGCCTCCAATTCTGACGCGACTAATACCGATGCCATCAATACCGACGCTTTTAACACCGACGCCAACAATAACGACGCTTTCAATACCTGTCCTTTCAATACGCTTTCAATGAAATTCGCAGTTTTTTCTTACCTTGGGTGAGAACAGACAGACGAGCGTGACGCTGGCGCTCAGCGAGATGGTGACGGCCATGCTGGTGACGCGCAGCGGCACGTGGCTCGCGGTGCCGAAGTACAGCGGCACGAACGCCAGCCAGATGACGCACGTCGTGTACATGGTGAACCCTGAGCAGAAAATACATTAGCTTTATAATAATAATAATAACAACCAACTCAAACTTAAGGTCACACTTGGTGGATACACAATCTGGATATCTTTTATACCCTCGTTGAGGTTAATAAGGTCATATTTGCAACAGAAAGTCCAGATAAACGGGGTCAAATCTTCTGGTTCAACTATTAAAATGGGTGTTCCACAAGGCTCTATCCTATGTCCGTTCTTGTTTTTAGTATATATTAATGACTTACCGTACGTGTGCCAAAATGGATGTGAGATGGTGTTGTTTGCTGATGACACTTCTTTAATTTTTAAATTAGATAGACGTTCACCGAATGTTGACCATGTAAATAGCGCCCTTCTCAAGGTCCATGAGTGGTTTATTGTTAATAACCTAGTGTTGAATGGGCAGAAGACTAAATGCATAAAATTTTCCTTACCGAATGTTAGAAGTGATGATTGTGACATAATATTGAATAATGAGAAGCTCGAATTCGTAGATCAAACTGTATTCTTAGGAATTAAACTAGATTCCAAACTTCAATGGGGACCGCACATTAAGGCTTTAGCAGGACGCTTGAGTTCAGCTGCTTATGCAGTTAGAAAAATTAGACTTCTTACGGATGTTGAAACCGCAAGACTAGTTTATTTTAGCTACTGCCATAGCGTCATGTCTTACGGAATATTGCTGTGGGGCCGTGCTGCAGACATAGACTCAGTCTTCATACTGCAGAAAAGAGCAATAAGGGCCATTTATACCCTAAGTAGTCGTGATTCTCTCAGGGAACTCTTTAAAGAAATAAATATCATGACAGTGCCCTGTCAGTATATCTTTGAAAATATCATGTACGTTAGGAAGAATATATCACTACATACCAAAAGATGTGAACTGCATAATTATAATACTAGATATAAGTCAAAATTAATGCAGCCACAGCTTCGTCTCGCTAAAGTCCATACCTCTTTCGTGGGATATAGTGTTAGGTTTTATAATAAAATTCCAGAAATAATTTTAAACCTCCCAGAAAACAAATTTAAATCAGTTATTAAGTCGACCCTATGCAAGAAAGCATATTACAAATTAGAGGATTATCTTCTAGATAAAAACATTTGGCATAATGCTAGTCCAGCTCCACAGGCTCACTAGCCTCATTAAAATTATATACTTACATACATTTTTTTTAAAATATATTGTTATTTTATATTTTTCTCTTTTTTATATTGACATTTTCACTAAATAATTATACACGTTTACAATTTGACATGTTTGATTATACACTTTTACAATCTGACATGTATTAAATTAATAAATTAGTTTGTAAAATATGAGAGTGATGTTGGCTCTGATGCTGTCTTTGTAAAATGTAGAAATGCCTACCCATTGCCAGGCAGTCTGAGCTTGTCATGCTCACTCAAATGTCCTGCTGATGGTGGCGTTGTGTGTCGGGTCTTTTTATTCCCTACAACATGGTTGAGTAGAGCGACGCCGATACACACGTCATGCTCGTGAACGGGTGCTGTCAGTTGGGGCTGGTCGGCTCATACATGTTATGGCAATCTAAAGTGGTTATTATTAGTCTAATTGCCTTTGTATGTAATACGTACACGTACGTTTCACATCAATCTGCACCATTCTCATATTGTTATTATATCCATACCTAAGCCATTGTAAACGAAAGCAAACAATTTTGTAATTTTTATATTGTTTAAAAGAGTATCTATGGAGTTTCTTGCCGGTTCTCCTCCATAAGACCTACCTTTTGGAACCGTGCAACTAAATTCAATTAAAATTCGACAATTCAAAAGCACCTGTATTGGTCTAATTGAAATAAATGATTTGACTTTGACTTTGACTTTGACTTTACCCGTGCGGCTTTAAAAGATATCCAGGTTTACCTGAGAATTTTTACTTTAAAAACATAATAATAATAATATTCTGCGACATTTTACACAGCACCATCTAGTCCCAAACTAAGCAGAGGTTGTACTATGGGTACTAGACAATGGATATAACACGGCATTATGCAAGGGCGTTATGGATTGACGATATAAACATCAATTGAAAGGGAAAATGAGAAGGTTTGAACATGTTAAGAGGATGAATTACAGACGATTGACGAATGGAATTTATATGGTGGATGTCAGTGGAAACGCCGGAAAGGGGCGCCCTTGAAGGACATACACTGATCTAATTGGTGAACTCCTTCAAAAGGGTCAGGTACGCAGTAATCGTATCGATGTATGAATGTGGACGAGGAAAAAGTGGTACCGCGTGGCATTCTGTGGTTTCTGCCTACCCCCCTGGAAAAAGGCGTGAATGTATGTATGCAGGGAAAAACAGTCTCCAATGCACGCAAAACGGAGAAGTTTAGCAGAAGGGCAAGAAGACTTAACAAAAGCAACGTGTTTACAAAAAAAAATCTTTAAGTAACAGAAATATTCTTGTTTGTAGGTATTTGTATAGTTCGAAGATAGATTTTTAATTTAACTCCCACATTTTTTTTTAGTTTGACAAAACGAGTTACTCGTTTTCTCTTCCTTACTAACTCAAAAACAATTGCTAAACAATGCAGCTACATAAAATCAATCAAATTCTATACCAACTGTAGACAAATTCAAAATAATGAAGTATCATTGAAAAATGTGCGAAGCTTACAATAGCTAATTAAATTGAACAACCAATGTTCGAACATTGGTTGCAAACAACACTAGCTTCGAGCATTGAAATACGATTGCTTTGACACTGTATGTCAATAAGCTAGTGGATTGTATTGTCTTCAAAATAGATCAACAATGAATATAGTCCTTATCAGGTATACGATTTAATGATGTGCTGAGTCTGATAAAAATTATCTGCAAACTTTTTCAATTTGCAAGACCTAATCGGGATATTTTTTGCAAATTATCAAAATTATCTGTTGTATAATACTTCTAAATATTTATATTATAATAGCTGCCTCCCGCGGCTTTGCCCGCAAGGTATATAGATAAAAAGTAGCCTATGTGTTAATAAACTATATGTACCTATAAATGTTATTCAAATCTGTAAAGCGGTTATTGCCTAAAAGAGTAACAACCATCCATCCATACAAACTTTCGCGTTTATAATATTTGTAGGAAGTAGGTATAATTCTTTACCACATTCCCAAACAATGAAAAAAACATTGCGAGAGAATCTGCATTCTTGAGATATTTTCTCGATGTGGTGTGAAGTCTGCCAACATGCAGTAGGCTAGCGAGGACTGAAGGAGGAAGTTAATCCGAATGAAAATGAGAGGAGGCCCGAGCCCAACAGTGGGACGTAAATTGTTGATAATTACTAATTGCTACCCAATCCATTATTGACGTAATTAATTGTTAACATTGCGATAAATTATTATCGTATGAGAAATTACGAACACGATATGCCACTATATCTGCCAATTGTACAAAATGTAACTATAAAGAATCTACTTTTAGTTACATTTTAAAAGTTATCTATTTTTATAAAAAAATTATACAATTTTCTGCTTTTAACCAAATCAAAATCAGAAGCAAATCTGAGTTATCATTCATACTTCTAGATTTTAGTTTTATTAGAAATTATTTAATTTCCCAAGAATTATATAAATCTAAGTCATGCCACGCCTCCCAATAACCCCGAGTTATGCCAAAACCCTTCGCTACTTGACCCCAATGGCTTGCGGGGCGACTTGCTGGTGATTTGTGCTACAAAACTTAGTTTCGATATCGAAATTAATTTCGTTATTCGAAACTTTGGAAATTATTTCGAACAAGGGGTAAAAGTAATTTGTTTTCGTACAAGTTTTCGGCCGCGTGAATCACACGATTGATTTTATCCCTACTTAATTCAATGGAATTATAACAATACATTTTGTATTGTTATAACAAATATTTGAACAATTGTTACAACAGGCAAATGAAAAAAAAACTAGATACGCTAACGTATTGTTTACTAAGCTTATGATAGCTTGGTTGATTCTGGTGGAGCATCATTAACTTGTGGAAATTCCCAAAGAAAATTAGTTTTAACTTCTAAAATGGAAGTTGAAGTAGTTGTGGTAGCCTAGCGGTGTGACCAGTGGACTGAGATTTCAGAGGTCTCCAGTTCAAACCCAAGGCTGACCACTGACTTTTCGGAAGTTATGTGCGTTTATTTTTTGTACGGTAAAGGAAAACACCTTAAGGCATGTGAAGTCTGCCAAACCCGGGTAAGCTATCGTGATGGATTACCACGCTCAAATACCACGCTCAATAGCCCAAAACCCTCTCAAAAGGAAGAAGACCCGTGCCCAGTACTGGGACATTAATGGGTCAATGATGATGAAGATGGAAAATATAAAAACAGTGAAATTAATAATACTCACCAATATGTTTGCTCTCATTGAAAGCCTCAGGGATCTTCCTAGTCAACACAGCGTACACGGTGCAGACGAGAATTAGCACGATGGGGTAGAAGAACGCGATCATGTATGACGCGTCCACGTAGGAGTCGCAGACCAGCATGTTGTCTTCTCGGGTAGGGTAATGGAACATGGCCTTAGCTGGAGCCACTATCATCCATACCACTACTATCAACACCTGAAAGGAAAGAACAATGGAAGAAGAAGAACAATATGAAGGCATGATATTGTGAAATTGAAATATATGAACGCAGATTTAAATATGCTTCAATCGATAAAATCAGCCTATCGCAGTCCACAGCTGGACATAGCCCTCTCCTAAACTGCACTATAGCACTCTGTTTACTGACTACCTGATCCTGTATTTTTCAGATACATTTTTGGGTCGTCAGTCCATCTAGCCGAGGGACGTTCTACATAACATACACATGTGCCGATTCGCGATCTTCACTCCAGAAATTTTCCGCTCCAGCTTAGGAAATATGTTTTGTGCTACTTAAATTGAATGATCTATGATCTAGTTCGCGTTAATAAACTAATATACTATCACTATTTTAAGATGTAATTTCATTCATTGGTATCTTTATGAATAAAACCATAGGATTCACTATCGCCTTTTTACTAGGCATGGACAGGCAATCCAGCCAGTAAATAATGTTCGTTGAACAAGAAGTAATACGCTGAAAGAAGTGCAACCACGTAGAAGAGACAGCTTTTTTACATTTCATATTATTGATTTTATTATTGTAATAATAATTATTATTTGTAATGAATAAATAAATATCACGGCCTGTAAGTCGGTCAGCATTTTGTCTCTATCGAACCTATCAGGCTGCGTCTAGGTTAGAGAAAGACCTCCGTTCTTTGGTCTTTGGAAGCTCATAGGTCTTACCTGTATGGATATAAGAGCAGTACATATAGCTAGCTGTGAGCTTGGAGATATCAGGATGGGTCTTTTAGCGGAGTGCTTGCTCGCGTTAAAGATCCGGGAGATTCTGTTGGTCTTCGTCAGGAGTGCTGCGTACACCACCGTGAAGCAAAAACCGGTACCGAACCTGTAGACAAGGGTTGAAAAGGTGTTATTTCAATTAAAGTCTTTGTTCATGTTTGGTGAGTTGGCGAGTCTACCAAACCGCACTGGGTACCACTTAGTTTTTTTTATGGTGATAAGGGGGCAAACTACCAGGCTGCTCACCTGATGGTAAGTGATCACCACCGCCCATGGACATTTGCAATACCAGAAGGCTTGCATATGCGTTGCCAACCCCTGCAGAAACCGTTTAGGTTTCTAAAAATAGGGAATTACTAAACTGACACCAAACAGAATGCCTATACTGTCAGAATAGTCACTCCCCCAACGAGCTCTTTACACTACTACTTTGTACTTAGTACACTAATACTTGTAAAAAATGGGAGGGACTGTGAATGGGTTCATGATGATAGTGATGATGAAGAATAACTAATTATTGTTATCTAATAATTATAATTTAAGTACTTTTAGATTCAGATTTTCAATTTTAAAGAAGCCACATATTATTATATTAGAAATACGTATAAAATAACCCCCGATTATAGGTTACCATTTCCATTAAGACATTTATGCTTTAGAAAATACGATATCTCATCCATATGTCACTCCAATTACATACATTGCGAAATAAAGTCTCTTGATTCAGTTGTAAATTTCCTCGGGGCAAATCGGTGCATATCGGTTATCTTCGGATGTCCGCACTGTCCGTCCGGGGCGGCTGTCTAGTTGCTCCGAATAGCGGAACGTGTCCTATCGTCAATGCAATTTGGACGTGCTGCGGTTGCAATCGCCCAGCTTGTTATTGGTATGCGGTTGGCCTATTTTGAAGTCGCCGGTGACGTCATTATCCCTGTTTTAGTAAAGGTTTGGAAGGATAGATCGACTTTCAGGTCAGGAAAACTGTTATTGGTATTGGTTTTCTATTAAATTTTCAATTGCTTGGGGAATTCGGTTTTGGGCCCGGTTAATAATAATAATAATAATAATAAATCTTTATTTTCAGACCAGAGATCCATAATATAGTAACATTAATTCCTAGGACTAAAACACGTAATAAAAATAAAAAATAATAATAATTACATAATATATCTGAGTGACGGTCTGTGTGCCGCTATCCAGTGACACATTATTTGACCATCTACTCTGCCGGCTACAGAAGCCACGAGACTGTTGGGGCTGTCGCGCACCCGACGCGCTAGTGACGCGATTCGCGCACGCAACAACGAGCCGAAATCCGGGACGCGTGCTTCCGCGAACATCCCCGACGCGCTACAGAAGCGCGGCAACCCCAACATAACCCGGAAGGCATTATTATATTGGACTCGCAAAGCCCCGTACGAGCCTAGTGTGTAACTGACCCACAGAGCGCACGTATACAGTGACTGGCAGTACGCCTTAAAAAGTGTTATTTTCACTTCTCGCGTGCAACGCGCAAACCTACGAGCCAGCATATTACACCTGACTGCCAAAGCTCTACGTTCCCTTTCTATATCATCGTCATCCGACAGCCTATCGGTGACCCAGTGCCCCAGGTATTTAAAACGCGTAACTCTTTTCAGCGGAACTCTGCCTAAGTTAACCGGTGGAACAATATCGTACATTTTATTTTGCGCCCTAAACACTAAGAGCTCGCTTTTAGTTGAGTTATACCTGAGACCATGAGCCATCGCATAGTCTTCACAGATTCGGAGGAGTTTTCTTAGCGCATTGATCGATGGGCTCAGCAACACCATGTCATCCGCGTAGCTAATATTATTTAAACATTGTCCGTCAATGGAGCAACCGACTTGGGTGTTGCTGAGCTCACATATCAATCGGTTGAGATAAAAGTTGAAGAGTCTGGGTGAGCTAAGCCCCCCCTGCCTCACTCCGCACTCCAACCCGTACACATCCGACATTACACCTGCCCATCTAACGTAGTTGGACTGGTATGACTGTAGACTCGCCACTTACTATATAGTACCTAAACATATCGGTAAAGTTTAGGGTGAACATTGAGTGTATTTTTGAGTAAGCCTCTAGGCGTCTATGGTATATGGCTATGGGTATAATATAAGTTTTTCCTGTAGCTGATGTGCAGAATCCGAAAAAAGTTATATTCGACAGTGAAAGTTGTGGTGCGTCTTATCCATATAATTATGTAAGACTTCATGAAATCAGTTTTTGTGGGCGAAGAATGTGTGCTTATAAGACAGTTTTTTATGTTTCAATCATGTCCAGATATATAGATAAAATAATAGCTTTCTAACGATATTTTGCATGCCTAAATTTTATGGCGTAGGTATGTGAAGTCTGTTATTCAAACAACCTATGAGCTAAGCAATTATGGGAGATCCATTCTAAGATAAATTTTAATGATAATGAAAATGATTCTTCCATAAATAATACACATCCAAAATTATGTAGACCTGTAAAAAACCGTATGTATTCGTTACTGAGTAACGGGTATGCCATCTAGTATCGAGTACCGAAACGCTACTCACGAATACATTTCGTTACTCGCATTCGTTACTTTCGTATTGATGTTAGTTTCATTGATTCTTTATATCGTTTGCAATACGAATCGGTGCGATGCCGTATTTATCAAAAGTAACGATACGATAGTAACGGGTACTACTTGTTAAAGTAACGAATACATACGAGTACGCAATTTTTTGTTACTTTTACAGCCCTAAAATTATGTAAATACCCTAAAATTTACAAACATCATCGATCAAAAAATGGTGTCTCGAATGATTACAAATTAAAAATAATTCGTTTCTATTAAATTTCAGGAGAATTTAACGCAGTCGTTTGATAAAGTTTTAATGAATAGACTTGACGTTTTGATTTTTTAATACGACCAACTTTCTAATTGGTATTTGGTCTTAACTCTTTGATTTATATGTAAAAAAAAATCTTTTATATAAAAATCTCGTGTCACGGTGTTTGTCGCTGAACTCCTCCGAAACGGCTGGACGGATTAATATGAAATTTTGTAAGTATATTTGGTAGGTCTGAGAATCGGTCGTAGATTATTTTTTACTCCCCTAGGTGAAGGATGTCACTCACCAGACATAATTTTTTAAATTTTTTGACAAAACTTTTTTGGATTTTTTTTATGATTTGGCATTAAAAATGTGTACTTACAACGATAAATTTTTACTCTTTTACCACCAACCCCTATAATGTGGCAAAACAACTTTTGCTGGGTCAGCTAGTATTTTGTATAAAACTCTAAGCTGCGATAGCGTAGTAGCACGTACCTACCACTGACATTTCGAAGTTACTTGCGTATTTATCACATGTTAAAAATAATGGTGAAGGTGAAGGTAAACATATTGAGAAACCTCCATACCTGAGAAATTTTCTCAATGGCGTGTGAAGCCGTCCAACCAGAATAGGGCTACCGAGCCTTTTACTTATTTAATGGGAACGACTATTTGATTGGGTATTATGCATATGTGAGTTAATTAAATAATACTTATTTCAGTTTATATTTGTGTGGAATTGTTACTGTTTTTTTTTTAATATTATTTAGAGGTTTACTCTTGACCGCCAATTCACCAGATGTTAAAATTAGATCTCGTAGCTGAATAAAAAATATTTTGAATTGAAATAGCCAGTACCTACTGTAGAACAGCAACTCATAGGTAAATCCCAATTATATGCATAATAAAAATCTCAAGTATCTTAACAGGGTTTTTCAAAAGTGCTTTAGTTCTGATCTGCAAGAGAAACTGGACTATATTGTGTAGAATATAAGATTTAGATTTATGCGATCGAGCTTGCTGGTAAGTTCTTGGTGTCGAGAGGATGGTAAATATAAACAAACGCCTGCATTTACTTGGTAGATATGTGATTTCTTGAGCATTATTCGATTACCCGAGCATCGAATATAATTTTATTCGTTGCCAATCTTTACTTTAGTGTTAAACCACATTATGCTCTAATCACCTTAAAAAAAATTGATTTTCCAATAGAAATAACAGGCGAAACAATAAAAAAATACAAAGAAAAATATTCATCTGATGTGTACAGAATTTCTAACCAAACGGGATGTTTTATTTACATTTGAATAAAAAAAACTACTAGTGCCGAAGCTCCAAAAATACTCAGAAGGGCTATTTGATAGCTAGTACGGTAACAGTATCAACAAAAGTAAAAATAAAACATGTTCCAATAACTGCCCGAACCGATTCGAATCGGACATTGCATAACAATTCGATTTAAGTTATTCGATTTCACCCAACTCTAAGCATACCGTTCCTCCGCCGTTGGCACCGGATCGGCCAGTGCTTAGCTTCGTGAACTGTGTATGAAAACTCGAGTTCGTACCTCACGTAAAATATTACATGAGAGTTCAGCTGTTCATGCATTACGTATCGAGATGAAATAGGAAGGAATATTTATTCGTATATACACGAGAATGAATATAATGTAAGAGATACAAAATGAGATATTATTTATATGTGACATTAATTTTGTAATATATCATCATCAGCATCCCATTTACATAATTCTCCTACTTCGATACTCGTGCCCTGAAGTATGCCCTGAGATAACTATGTAGTAACCATGCTCAAACGGTGAAGGAAAACATCGTGAGGAAACTTGCATGCTTTAGAGATTTTCTCGATGGCATGTGAAGTCTGCCAACCCGCAGTAGGTTAGCGTGGTGGACTATCGTCTAATCCCTCTCAAATGAGAGGAATCTAGTATAATCGATGTTCCAGGTTCTATTGTTAGGTATAGCAAAGTATTATATTATTTTTGCTTTTGGAAAATTTCATTCAATACTATATATTATATACAGTTGGTTTCCATTCTCGTAGTTATTGACAAAGTACCAAATGGAAATTTGCCCCAAATTTGTGATTCAGATTTCAACCCTCCCAACGCCAGATCTGAAGTATAAACAGACGGACAATGTCTGTTGAACTGTAGTTTTAGCGATAAGTTTCCTTTGTATTAACGAGTAATTGAAATGTGTCTAAATTTATGCTTTACTTTATTTTTGTCAAGGAAAGAGCCCTCGTAAACTATATACATACGCGTATATAAAACAATTGTTTTGTAAGTTTATTCTCAAACTATCTTAGTGTTATTGCAACACTTAAGCAGCAGAGAGGTAGGGCATAGTGAGATTCCTCACTCAAACTGAGCTGCCCGACTGGGGAAGTACCTCCGCCTTACAGACCGCAGTGAATCAACAATAGTTGTATTTCTGTGAGTGAGTGAGGTTACCAGCGCTCGTTGGGGGAGTGACTATTCTGACAGCATAGGCATTCCGTTTGCTGTCAGTTTAGTAATTTAATTTTAGAAACCTAAACGGTTTCTGCAGGGGTTGGCAACGCATATGCAAGCCTTCTGGTATTGCAAATGTCCATGGGCGGCGGTGATCACTTACCATCAGGTGAGCCGCCTGCTCGTTTGCCCCCTTACCACCATAAAAAAAAGCTGAACCTGGGAATTTAAGTCAGAAACCATACAGCTGCAAATAACTACTGGACCAGTATGGTTCATTTATTTGACTGGCAAATTCATTCTCATACCTTAGGACCAATATCATCCGTACAATATGGTACTAAAGAAACTTCACACCACACACAATTGAGCAGTGGAATAAATAATAATAATAATAATATTTCCGGACATTATTACACAGCGCCATCTAGTTCCGTGGTTAGCAACGAGGCTTGTGTTACAGATACTAGTTGGTTGATATACTACATATATACTTTTTTTGTAAATACATACATATACTACATAGATACATCCATGACTCGGAAACAAATGTGGATGCCCATCACACAAACATTTGTCCCTACCGGGATTCGAACCCGGGACCCATAGCACAGCAGGCAGCGTTAACTACCGCTGAGCTAAACGGGTCGTCAATGATGTATCTGCCGAGCTTTTTCCAAATGACTAAAGAATAGGTACTTCAAAACGGGAGTGAAAATTGTTTTTACAAGTGTAACCGCTTATAATTAGGCGGACCATATGTTTGTTTGCCACCCATATAGTGTAAACCAAAACTTATTAAAATAGGTACTCGTTGATTACCTTATTAAAAAGGTTAGAATAGATTAAAAGTCTTTCAGAATAACGTAGCAGTTTGTAAAACAACTTATTGCAGAGGCGAATCATAAAGTCATTCATCTGTTTATTACTACCGTGTGTGGCCAAGAGATCAGCCTAATGAGTCTTTCACAAGTTGAACTAAAGTTAGGGCAGAATTTGTCGTATTTGCATACTGTTTACTGGATCAGTTGTTTAGTAATTAGCTATATATGAACAGAAAATGTGTATAGCTCATCGTGTACCTCTAAATTAGCGTCATCATCATCAATCCTATGTACTCTCCCCACTGCTGGGCACGTGTCTCCTTTCGTTTGAGATGGAGGCCAATTATTTACGGCGACTTTACAGGCCATTGCGAAAATCTCTTAGGCATGTAGGTTTCCTCACAATGTATTTCTCCACCGTTTCAGTATGTGATAAATTCTCCACGTAACTTTGAAAAATCAGTAATGGGTATTTTGGAATTGATCGTAAGACCTTTAACTTCAATGTCACTAGGCTATCTATTGGCAGCCTCGTCAATCTGCATAGTGGGGGCTTATCTTTTGAATATAGACATTGGAATTGGGAATCGTGTTATTTCAATCAAACAATTTTGTGTTTGTATTTTTTACGCTTGAAAAAATTAACTTTCACGGTTCCCGCTGTTTTTAAAACCTCAATACGTTCTGTGATAGGTCATACGAAAAATATTAATTAACTATTTCCTTTGCGTCAACATTCACCAAGTGTTTCGTTTGTTACCGTTTTTAATTAGTTCATAGCTTTGAGCCCTAGTTGAGTTCCATATAGCCCAGATATGAAACTTTCCTCTCTTGATCCGTGTGACTGGTGCTGCTGCTCAAGGTCAGCTGTTGCTGAATCTTGGTGAGCCTAGAGACTCCTGCAGGCATTTTTATTTGCGGTAATGCTCATGGTTCTCTATGAAGCCCCTGCACATGCCTCGAGATAATTTTCGACGCGAAGCTGTACTACTGAAGCGACATCGGCGTACGATTAAGGTATTTTGTATTATTTGTTATTTTTATATTTTTGATTTTAAAGTTCTTGCGCCACTTTAAACTTGGTTCAAGGGTGAGTTAGAGAGGGAGTGTCTGGAAGTACCTAGGTAATGGATAATAACGTCTAAGCTGTTATTATTTCATCATCATAACCTAGTTTCTGTCTCTCTACAGTAAGTCAGTAGACTTCATAGTATTCTAATATTATATAGAATCGTTTATTACGTGAACATACAGAAATGTGTTGCTGATGAGTCGTAGCACTGCTTTGTAAAAACACTAGGATGAATGATGAATACTAGGGCAGGCGTTTTTAGGTTTGTCTTTACTGTCGCCAGTTAATTTGATCATATTTGAGTGTGAGTTTAAAAGTAAAAGATAAAAAAATGTTACAAAAGTTGTACCTACCTTTGTATAGAGCAGAGAATGTCAGTAGGCCTGAAGACGAGGGCGAAGGTGACCAGGTAGCACATGAGGATCCCAGCGAGCAGGACGTAGGACAACTCGCGGCCACTCGCGCGCACCACCGGCGTAGAACTGTGACGTACCCACACACCACACACAAAACTGTTGATGATAAAACAGGATTAGTTATTATAATTGATTCTTTTATACCACAAGTATGCAATGCCGGATTAGGATAACTGGATGCCAGAGCATCCAGATATCTCCATCAAAGCATCCATCCATTTTAGGAAGATCGCTCAGAAGCAATCTTTCTAAAATCGAGGGAGTCGGGGCAAAAAAAAATTTCATCCTACTTTTTTTATGATGATAAGGGGGCAAACGAGCAGGCGGCTCACCTGATGGTAAGTTATGACCGCCGCCAATGGTCATTTGCAACACCAGAGGCTTGCAAATGCGTTGCCAAACCCCTTAGAAACCGTTCAGGTTTCTTAAAATAGGGAGTAACTGAACTGACAGAAAACGGAATTCCCATGCTGTCAGAATAGTCACTCCCCCAGTGAGCTCTGGTAACCTTACTCACTCGCAGAAATACAACTATTGTTGATTCACGGCGTTATTCTGTGTTTATTAGTGAGTGAATTATAATTCACTCAATAATGTAAGTGTTAATAATTATAAGTAAGTGAATTATAATTCACTCACTTATGCAACTAAATTCAATTTAATTCGACAATTCAAAAGTACCTGTATTGGTCTAATTGAAATAAATGATTTGATTTGATTTGATTTGATTTATAATTACTCACTAAGAATAATATTATTAGTAAGTCTTATCAAGCCCGTTTAATGTAACTTTTTGGGTCATTAGACTTAAAAAGGTCTATGTGGAAAAATGAGAAATATCGAAGTACTAAAATCTGTTGCATACCACTTTACATCATAATGATCTCTTCATAAAATATTTAATACTAATGATGGAAACTTATAATAATCCGAATTCATAATATTACTAATAATACATCTGGTTTATACCAACTAATATTAGTTTTCCAATCATTCTAATACATAACGCTAATATTTATAAGTTTCTTTCTGATGTTTATTTTTATATAGCTTCTAATTATGAGTGTAAATGAAACTGGATAGGTTGTAGCCAAAAAAAATAGGTACAATAACGAGCGAAGCAAGGAGGAGTGTTATGTTGATCTGCGACCCTAGTGAACAGCGAGCGAGAACAAATTTTCTCAAATAATTAACGTTACCGTTATCAATAACAATATTATGAATAGAAGTAGTATGATATTAATAAAAAAAGATGAAACTATTATAAAGGAAACAGGTCTGAAAAAAAATGAGTCGAAACAAGTTCATAGTAATGAGAGTATTAATAAAAAAAATATGATAACTGGCTGTTATGAGTTCCGTTTTAATAAAAATGTATGAACAAAAAATATGGAGCACTCTCCTTTTTTTGTGTTCATAATAATCACTATTATTATGAACACAAATGCCAATTATATGGTAGTTATTATTATTTTGCGTTAAAGCCGCCATTGTATCTTTATTCATTTTCACCATAATCATCAACCTATCAAAGTCCCCCTGCTGGGCACGGGTCTCCTCTTATTTGAGAAATTTTGTCAATCTAATAAACCACGAATTTATTCGGAAGATAATTGTAATTCGGTTACCGTGGGGAGTTTTCCGAATATTAACTTTGTCATAAATCCAACCTAAAAAAGAATAATTCAGTCACCAGAAACACGGGGCTCATCATTAATGAAACAATTTTTATTCAATTCACGTTTTGAGTCTGAGATTGTATGGATCAATCGTGGATTCTTCCCCTTGATTGCTTTTGGCAATCATGAATACTAATTCACTAACTGACACGAATTCTAACGAATTTATATAACCTATTTAAATGTTTATGTCATTTGCTAGTCGCGATTCGGAAGCTTTATTCAAATTTTTATACAATTCGATTTACGCAGAACGAGCTCACCGACTGCCCTGTTAGTCTATCGGTCGTAACTGCGACTGGTTAGCAAGAGTTCGATTTTTAGGACGAGCAAAGTGTTATTGAGTTTTTCTATGCAATTCGCTGTAGCAGCTTGAAGTTTGGAGTCGTGCTTGGTTGATGATAATAGACTCGCCCCACATTACTTGGAACTCAAAAAATACCGTCAAAATGTGGATTGTACATTAGTACACCTCTGCCTAACCCTTCGGTGACAATAGGGGTGATAGTATGTTTGAGTTCACCGACAGTACGAGCAAGAGATCAATATAAAAGAATCTGTAACATTTTGATAGATCATGGTTTTTATTAGATAAGTTTTCATCTAAACATATTTGATAAATTATATTCTCATGATATAAAACCAACAATGGCGAAGTTTCGTCATAATTCTTGGCACGCGCTATCGTGGTTACATCAGCTGCTTTTAGTTTGCTGACAATAGACCAGCTGTCGTTAGCAATAACACCGACATTTTTTCTACAATCTTACTCGCGTGGAATCACAGAACAGAAAAAAAAACTGTTCTGTGTGTGGAATAGTATTATGTCTGATGTGTGTAAAGAATAAGACTCGCACTGCTTAGAGTGTAATTTTAGATGTTGATTATTTTTTTATTTGTCTGGTTGTAAATACGTATTTGGAAATTAAATAATTTCCTATAGGTAAATAACCTTGTCCTTTACATTCTAATTTGTTCTCCATCATGAACTCATTAACAGTCCCACTACTGAGTATGGGTCTCCTCTCATTTGCGAAGGATTTCAAGGATTTTGTCTATTTACATAAGAAAAAACTTCTTTTCGTTATTTTGTTTGTATAAACGATTACTCTTGTATACTGACTTATTCAAACTTTACGATGGACCTGCTTGTAATGGGTTGAAAAACACTTGCTCAAAGGATAAGGTCTAGTGCTATACATGGAAAAAGAGGTAGACAGAAAATTGAAAATGGTTTGAACCATGGTTATGACATTGAAATAATACTACTTTTTACGGATTTTATCACGGTACTAGTACTAGTATATTGATATTATTTTAACCCCAACGTTTCGGGTCATTTACAGCCTTCCACGGGACACACAGAATTAAAATGTAGGGTAATATTAATTTAAAAATGTAGGGTAGCTGTTATAACTTCAAGACGACCAACATGTCGTGTGACCATCTATGCTGTAAAGGATCCGAAACGTCGGGTTAAAATAATATCAATATGCCGCGATAAAATACGTAAAAAGTAGTTTAATTTCAATGTCTTACACTTACGGAAATATTTCGTGTAAGTATAAGAAATCAATATGGTGATGACATTATATATGACGACCTGATTAGTCCAGCGGTAGTTAACGCTGCCTGCTGTGCTACGGGTCCTGGGTTTGAATCCCGGTAGGGTCTCAAATGTTTGTGTGATGAGCATCAACATTTGTATCCGAGTCATGGATGTATCTATGTATAATATGTATTTATTTACAAAAAAAAAGTATATATGTAGTATATCAACCTTCTAGTATCTGTAACAAAAGCCTCGCTGCTTAACTCGGAACTAAGATGGCGCTGTGTCATAATGTCCGGGTATATTATTATTATTATTACATTTTAGTTATAGCACAAGCACATAGCACATCTTTTTTTGTTTTTGAGTACTTGCAAATAGATCAATTATCCCAGTGTTGCGAAAGTTCACGGAAGAGATGAAGATTATTTGCTCAATGAATAACAATTTCTACTTACGAAGTCAGCAAGATCCCCACTGATGAGAAGGACATAGCACCAATCGCCCACGCGGAGTCCGGCCTCAGGTAGGCCTCGGGGATGGGACGGCATTCAGTCTTCGTTGGGTTTGGTAGGGTGCCTCGGGGACACACCGTGCATTGTGTCTCTTCGATGGACCGAATCTAAAGGAAAAAAAGCAGTGGTTGAAGTATTTGTCTGTTGTTTATTATTTGTGTTTTTAAAGTCTGATAAAGTTGACAGAGTTTAAAATGTGCGCATAACCCGCGTGGTTATGGAAGATCAACGCACCGACACTGTAGAAATATTTTCACTGCCTCCTTTTGAGAACCTCCAAAAGTGGGGAAAGCTTTACGTCTCTTAAAATACGGGAGTTACTACAATGACAGCAAACGGAATGTCCATGCTGTAAGAATAAGGAAATACACTCCCCGTACGAACTCTAGCAACCATACTCTCTCGCAGAAACACAAATATTGTTGTTTCTCTGCGGTCTTCTCTAAGGCGAAGGTACCCTAGTTGGCCAGTTCAATTTGAGCAAGAGATCTTGCTATACCCTACCTGTCTAAATTAAACTAACTGGCCTACAATACTGTACCTCGTACTGAGTGCAGTTGAAGCAGTGCCAGCAGCAGCTCTCACCCTCCACGTACTGCTTGGCCTGCCCCAGCTCGCACTCCGCGCTGCATACCGACTCCGGCGGATGGCGCTCACTCCACTTGAACTGTATCTCTGTGAGATAAACATTATATTTCAATGACATCTCTGAAGTACTAGGCTGTTGTAGATTTTAATGTATTGGGGCACAGATACGTGAGATGGAAGGGCAGGTAGCAGGGACTAACCTAACTGCCAAGAGGTCTTTTTGGAGGCGTTGGAATCGCCTCCAAATCCAATCGGTTGAATGCAAAGTGATAGGACCAACGAGGCATTTGGTCCAGTGGACGTTATTATGTTACAATCTTAACGAAAACTGCCGAATTCTTCATCATGCTTACCATCTACATAGAGCTGCAGCTCTCCATCGAGGTACTGACCGACGTTAACCCACCGGTACTCTCCCTTGTTCACTTGCTTGAAGTGCAGGATGTTGTACCGCGCCGGCCCGTCGCCATTGCTGTCGAAGTGGAACTCGTCTTTGCTTAAACCTTGAAAAAAAGTTACCTTATCAAATCGAAGTCTATAGTGACGGGAAGGACGGGATTTGTCATTTCTTTTTTTTTACTCAAATCCACGTGAAATTCCTTGTTGCAGTGAAATGCTTTTGCTCTGGGAATATGAGACTCTCAGTTTGGGTTAAGTGCTCGTTATATTGACTCAAAGAGTGTGAATGTGAGTAGCTGTGACAGTCTAGTAGTATGACCAGTGGTCGGTCCCGAGTTAAATCCTATGTGGTCTATAGTCCAACACGCACGCTAACTTTGTGTAAGCGTAAGTGCAAAAGCCCTTTTTTATATATATATATACATAGTATATATGTGTATATACTATATATACATAGTATATATATATATATATATACTATATATATATATATATATATATAAAAAAGGGCTTTTGCACTTACGCTTACACAAAGTTACTGCTTACACAAATAGAAACTTCATACTACATATATTTATATTATCCGTTAACAATTCCAAGAAATAATAAGCTCGTCAAAGCAAACAACAAAGCTTAGTTTCAGCTTGACTTTGATACTCACATTTTCTGACAAATATCCACAATTATTTCTGTTCTACAAACAGTCTTTCCAAATTGGAAATTTAAAAATACATATTCTTGAAAACAAATAAGCTTACTGTCGTATTTTGTTTCATTACGTAATAACGTTAAAAAAGGACTCCAAAAAAAAATGTCTCTTAATAAATATAATAGTCGTGTTTTATTAGTACAAAGCTCTTTCATGTTTTTGTAAAACGAAGAATACTAGTAGGTATAATTACTTGTGTACTAGTCTCCTTTTGGATACATTTTCTCATACGACGAAAGAGTGTTTTTTTTTCTAAAGAAATCTTCGTGTAACCTGCTCCGAGTCGCGAGTCTCGCTAATTAAGGTCTACTTTTACATTCGTTTCGTTTTACGAAAAAATGTATCACAATTTTCATCAAATTATTTCTTGTGTTTTGGTGTTGTAAAAAATGAGCGTACGTTTTTAATTTTTTAATGTTGTATCTAAGATAACATTGAAAAGTATACGCAACTTAGGCATTTAAGTTATTAGTAAAAAGTTATTCAATATGATGTCTTTTAAAACAGTTTTTGAATGAATATTTATATAAACTAATATAATTTTTCTTCACGTATTTGGTGTCTGAATGTATTGGAATTTATGAAACTACCTATACAACGACTAGTGTATGTGTGCTTGTGAGTCAAATTTATTGCCAGAAAATTCGTTTAGTGCGGGAAACGAGACCACAGACGTGCCCTAATCTAATTTAGAGCATCGCTTTGACATTTTATAAGGAACAACGTCCTTACCTTGGATAATATTAAGAACATAATTGAGTATCATAGTGATGTTAAATATACCTCGAGCGATTCGTGTATATCTCCATTAATTAATAGGTAATTACTAAAGACTTTGTGCGTATAATTAAGTTCCATACTTCAGGTAACTGATAGTAATTATAACATCAAGATATCTAACACATCAGTTTGCCTGTTACTATGGAAGCTGTAAACGATCTGACGCCGGGATTTATCATTAACCCATTTCGTCTCTCATTGCTGGGCACAGGTCTCCTCGTTCCAGTACAATTTCACGATCGCAGTGAACTCTATACGTAGTCCACACTACGATCACTATAACACTACATCCACAATAGGAGACATTTTCAATCACGAGTGAATTGAATTGAAGGTTTCTTCAAAGTAAGCACGCTCCATCGTAGATCACAGTATCGTTGAACATTAGGCAAAATGTCGGTCAAGAGTAAACCTACTAATATAAAAAAAAAATGTATAGTTCTTACCAACAAAGTTGACCTTTCTCAAGTAGCGCAGCAGATCGGCACCGCTGGCTGGTCGCATTGCATCACACAGTCCTGCCCGGCCCCCACAGACTGCATTGTGCATATCCCTGATGGCAAAAAATATTATTAATAAAATCTAATATAATCAAGTCACGTGGAACGTCGGCCAAGCGTTTAGATATTTCTTTAAAAAGCGCTAAGGCACTCGGATCCCATGACCCAAGCGTTTCAACCCCAATTAATTAAGAAAACAATTAGCTTCAGCTTAGCAGCAGTCTTCTGTGCACTCAGCCCCCCGACAGCGATGGGGACGAGTTTTTTGACGCCCTATAACATAAAATATATATTTCATTTATACCTAAAGAAGTTGTGTTACGGTGTTTGTTGTTACGGTCCCTCCAAATGGCACGACCGATTTTAATGATTATTTTCGTATATTTGGTAGGTATAAGAATAGGTCATAAAGTATTTCTCACCCCCCATTTTTATGGGGGATACAAAGGGGTATCTTCGCCAATTGTAAACCAATTTTAATAAATATTTGATGGTCTAGTGATGGAATCAGTAGACTGTAAAGTCAAAGGTCCTGAATGCGATCCAAAGGCATTTCGAACCACTGACATTTTGAAGTACGTATTTATTACATGCTCAAATAGTAAAAGAAAATATCGTGGTATAATCTTGCATCCTGAGCGACTCTCTCGATGATATGTGAAATCTGCCAAACCGCACTAGGCTAGTGTGGTGGACTATAGCCTAATAATCTCACAAATTAGATGAGACCCGTACCCAGCAGTGGGACAATAATTAAGTTGGTGATAATGATGATGACATAGATACATTTTTTTTTGTAAATACATACATACACATAAAAAAAACATGAAAACCAAAAGACTCAAGTACAAAAGTCTACGATCATAATTTTAATTATAGTTGAACCATATAATAAACTAGATATTATAATAAGTTTCACTGAAAGCTAAACTGAGAACTCCACACAAAATCATTTCTATAGACAATCTCGAATATTCCACAGGCTCTCAAACGTTTTGTAAGAAGAAATGAGGGTATTTATGTGTGTTGAATGCATCGGGGTCGGACGCATAATGCTCTCTTTAAAAAGCCGCATTTCAGCTCAGAGAGCTAAAAACGTCAGCATTTTTGTTGAGGATAGTTCATTTTTGGCTGTATAGAGAAATGGTAGGAAGGTGAACAATGAATTTTGCTTCTAAATCGTCTCCAATTAAGACCATCATCATCATCTCTCTATCGTCTATACTCGTCCACTGCTGGACGGATTAAGTCTTACATGGTTGAAAATAGATAAACGAAAGGAATTTATAAGGCGGATTTCAATAGAAACGCCGGGAGGGAGCGCCCTAGAAGGACATACACCGACCTAATTGGTGAACTCCTGCAAAAAGTTCAGGTGCGCAATTCTCGTAACCGGCGCGCGTGTATCCCGTGATGTATGAATGTGGACGAGGCAAAAATGATATGCAGGGATTGTAGCGCGTGGCATTCTGTAGTTTCTGCCTACCCCCATGGGAAAAAGGCGTGAGTGTATTTATTTATGTGGTTGAAAAATAATAACAGTAACCGTAAAGGTTTCTTTTAGTTCATTCACTGGTTTTAGGCTGTAGTATTTCTTGTTTTGTTTCCTTGTCGGTATAATGGATGCAAGAGCGAGGTCCTGGATTTGATTCCAAGATCGAGCATAATGTATTGGTGATCTTCTTATACATTTTTAGCAGCAGCTCGGAGTTCAGGTTAGTCTAAGTACTGTTTTGTGAGTCAAGCTCGTTAGGAGATTACAGGTATCAATAATATAATATAATGCTGCTTATCATTAACCCATTTACTGACTCATAGGTGGGCACGATTCTCCTCTGACAAGGCATATTTAACCATACTGGTTGGGCACCAATTGCTAGACTTTGCACGGTAACAAGAAAATATCTCGGGTTTATAGGTTTACTTATAACGAAGGGCGGGGCGTTTTTGGAGGCTGTATTTATTGTCGACGCTCAAAAAGAGCCAATTAATTTTGGCTTATTTAGAATAAATTATATTTTGACTTTGATGTTTTCTTCACCATCAACTTAATTATTACTTAACTAACTGCCTCCCGCGACTTGCCCGCATGGTATATAGATAAAAAGTAGTCTATGTGTTAATCCAGGTAATAAACTATATGTATGATATTTTTTTTTATTTTATGGTGATAAGATACGAGCAGTTGGCTCACCTGATGGTAAGTGATGACCGCCGCTCCTGGACATTTTCAACACCAGAGGCTTGCAAATGCGTTGCCAAACCCCTTAGAAACCGTTCAGGATTCTAAAAATAGGAAGTAACTGAACTGACAGCAAACAGAATTCCCATGCTGTCAGAATAGTTACTCCCCCAATGAGCTCTGGTAACCTTACTCACTCGCAGAAAGACAACTATTGCTGTTTCACTGCGGTGTTCTGTAAGGCGGAGGTACTTCCCCAGTCGGGCAGCTTAGTTTGAACGAGAAATCTCGCTATGCCCTACCTCCTACAGAATTTAATTCACCTGTTAAGCGATTTTGCGTAAAAGAGTAACAAACGTCTATCCATACATCCATACTTACAAACTTTCGTGTTTATAATATTAGTAGGAAGTAGGATATTACCGAACTTCAAGAAAAGTCTGTGGTACAAGCGTTTGGAATCAAACTCAATATATTTGATATCACAATTTATACTCACACACTACCAGGCTTAAACAGACTGAATATAATAACAATGAACTTATTGAAAAGATATTTGACGACCCAATTAGTCCAGCGGTAGTTAACACTGCCTTCTGTGCTATGGGTCCCGGGTGCGAATCCCGGTAGGGACAAATGATTGTGTGATGAGCATAAACATTTGTATCCGAGTCATGGATGTATCTATGTATAATATGAATGTATTAACAAAAAAAAGTATATTTGTAGTATATCAACCGGATAGTATCCGTAACACAAGCCTCTGTAATATAATATCCAGAAATATATATTTATTTATTAATTACTCCATATACCTATTAAAAGTGCTGAACATTGTCCGAAATTAATTATGAAATACTCTGACAGGTTATTGAAAACGATTTTGGGAATAGTTTTAAACAACTGAATACCTTGAAGTTGCTTGTATTCAAAGTTACAGCTACATTCATTACTAATAATATCGATACTAATATTGTAAATGCTAAAGTATGTGTGTCTATCCGTTACCTCTTCACGCTTGAACCGCTAATCATACATACATATACATAACATACCATCACGCCTCTCATACCCGAAAGGTTAGGCAGAGGTGTACTAATGTACACCTACGTTTCGCCGGTATGTTTTAGGTCCCATGTAACAGGGGGCGAGCCTATTGCCATTAACCGGGCACAAATCCAAACTCCGAGCTGCTACTGGGAATTTTCCTAGAAAAATCCAATAACACTTTTCTCGACCCAAGATCGAACCCAAGACCTCTTGCTCAGCAGTCGCACTATAAGACCACTAGACCAACGGGGCAGTTTTAAAAACACAGTTCCAAAAACCGATTTAGATAACATTAGGTATGGGGATGGTTTGGCAAATTATTCCATAACTGGAATAGTGTCTGCCTGCTTGTTTGTTTGTTACTTCTAATTTTCGTATAAATTCTGTGATAGCAATCAATCAAATAATCATCCTTTTTCTACTTAGAAAAAGGTATAAAATACTTAAATTCAATCATCATTAATAAACTTTTAGTCATAAAAACTTTATCTGAAAAACTTTTATACTTAAGTAATTTTTATGATTAAAATTATATTTATAGGGAAACATTTTATTGCAAAGAAGTAGCTAATTTTCATAAAAAAACATTATTAAAATTAAACTCCAAAAAACTCCGAGTAGATTTCATCATCATCATCAACCCATTAACGTCCCACTGGGCACACAGCTGGGCACGGGTCTCCTCTCATTTGAGGGGGATTAGGCTATAGTCCACCACGCTAGCCTACTGCGGGTTGGCAGACTTGACATGCCATCGAGACAAATCAAGCATGCAGGTTTCCTCACAATGTTTTCCTTCACCGTTTGAGCATGTGATAAATACGCACATAATTTCCGAAAAGTCAGTGGTGCCTTGTGTTTGAACTCGAGACCTTTGACATCAGTCCACTTGTCACACCGCTAGGCTACCACAGCTCGAGTAGACTTATCAATATTTTATACAGTAATTTCCTGTCGAAAATTCTACTTGAGCGAAATCGTGAGTGGAAACTAGTCTCACAATATTTTCCTATAATGTTTTGCCCGAAGGCTGATGTGGTATCATCCCTTTGTACCCGGATAGGCGGCGATTATTGCCCGGGGCTCTATCCAGTTCCCGGCTTATCCCAACCATGTATAAGTTAATTAAAACGATTATCTAAATTAATCGAATGAAGTTCTCGTGGATACGGGGGAGTTTTTAATTGTTTATCGAACCTGAACTCTGAGATAGACTTTTCAATAAATAGAAAAGTTGTAATTGAATTTATAGTTATTGATATATTGGTGTGGGCAGTAGACTGAAAAGGAAAAGGTTTTGAGTTCAAAACCAAGGTACTTACTAACTTTTTTGAAGTTACGTGGGCATTTGTCACATGTTGTCCATTTTAAAGAAAAAAAACTACCTATATAGTCAGGCTCACATACTAGAAACACAAATGTTTGGACTTGAAAAGAGACCATGATTCTCTGAGTTTGTTTCGGCATTTCTTCTCAGATGTCGTCAGTCAGGAAATGCCGATGCCAACTAGATATTAAAAGAAAAAATTTTTACATGACTTGTAAAAGTGTCTTTAAAAAGATCTATTTACAGAAATAAACTATCATTTTACAATCAACCCTACACTATGATTTTCTTCATTTCTTCATTATCAAATGTGTGACCATTTGATAATGAAGAAATGAAGAAAATTCTTCTCAAACACCCAGACCTGGAACAACTATCTGTAGATAGTACTGTAAGGGATGTATTAATCTACCTATTCTAAGTTCTATATCTAATAATCTATGCACCATTGTAACCCTTTATATTGCACTATTCTATTAAATATAAGACAGTATTACTCGAGCATTCATTGGTTTCATTTATCACCAACACCGCACCTTACATGGCGACCCTGCCAGGATAGTCAGCCTGCACGCGTGCCGCGAATTTGAGACGTGAATGAACCTAATACCTATCTCGAAAGTATCGCGGAATATTAAAGACAATGGGACGAGTACTAGTTTACTGTAATTACGGACTGGACGTGATTGTACGCATAATCCGCGAACATGGGCAAGCCGCAATCTAAAGAAGAGAAGGTCATCATCCAAAACGCGGTGGCTGGTACTAACCAAGCCACAGCAGAAGAAATTCGTTTTCACATGTCTACGACAAACATAATTCTTTCGATATCCCTGTTAATAATAATACTCGGCGGACTATTTTTTATATATCGGCTCTATAGAAGATGTCACGGGAAATGGATTACTAAGGAGATAAATCGTACGGCTATCAGGAGATCGCTGTTTCGTCGACAAATGCAATTGGGAGCCACGGATCCCGCTACGAAAACCTACGCAGAAAATATTGTGTGATTAAAATAAAAATGTGTAAAGTGCACATATAAAAAAAAAAAAAGTGATAAAAGTGCGGTAAAAGTTAAAAAAAATAAAAAATAAAATAAAAATAAAATAAATACATAATTATAATACGGTTCAATTTTAAATCTGAATATTAATCGTAATATAATCTATAAAATAAGTTTACAAAATTATAATGTCGCGCAAGTGATTACAACCTGACTTTACTAAGAATGCAGTGTCTTACCAAATACGGACGATGTGCTGATTGAACTTTGGACTATGGTGTTATTTGCGTTTGATTGAAATAGCTTCGTAATTTTGAAATGTTATAATAATGTTTTAATGCAAATTACAGGTACATAATTATGATTACTTTACTCTACGTTATGGTGGTAAGTGGATTATGGATATTATTTTAAATTTGTATAATGAATTAAAGAAAATTAGAACTTATTTAATAAAATTAGGACCAAAAAGGAGAACGAAACAAAATTTAGACAAAAAAATAAATGAGATTAATGAAATTTATGATCACTACGAGACTTGGTTAATTGATTTTAAAGATAACGTTGAGAAAAATTATTATACTTGCCAAGATATTTCATTAATAGAAAATTATTGTCGTCTATTTTTAGATTTACGAGAGGATACTTTATTGTTATTTCAGAGTGATAAGTCAGAATCTTTGTCCAATATGACGTCTTTTGATTTAAAAACTGCCTTAAATCTTTTACCTGTTATGACAAATGAGGAGGCCAATACGAAACAGTTAATTGATAATATCGAATACTATAACTCCATATTAAAGGAGAGTGCTTGTAAACAAAATTTAATGAATTTTGTGTTGAAAAGTAGACTTTCCCAGGAAGCTAAGTTAAAATTAAAATCGAAATATGATAGTGTCACTGACTTAATTGTTGATATGAAAAATGTATTATTGTGTAAGAAAGCTGCAACGGCTATACAAAATAAACTACAAAAAATTAAACAAAATGAAAAGTCAATTGTGGATTATGGAAAAGAAATTACGGAATTATTTGTGGACCTGACGATTACGCAAGCCGACGGGAATGAGCAGTGCTATAATATATTAAAGCCAATTAATGAAAACATGGCAATCAAACAGTTCGCCGATGGTTTGCGAAATCGTAGGTTAAGTACGATTATTTCTGCAAGAAATTACAGGTCACTCAAAGACGCCGTTCAAGCAGCCCAAGACGAGGAGGTCTCGACAACCACAATGTCTTCTGGAGAAATCATGGGTATGTACAAAAGACCATACAATAATAATAATTTTAATAGGAACAGGGGCCGCTTAAATATTTATAGAGGCCAACGCGGAGGACGTAGCAACTTCTTTTCATTTAGAGGACGAGCTCAGGTACCACAGCACGGAACCCACTTTGTGTCACGAGGACAGTGGACGCGAGGTGGAACTGGTGGTCGCAGGCAGCATAGAGCTAAATTCGAAAGTTTTTATAATAGAGGAAATCAAGGGATACGTGAACGCCGCGATATAAACGTTATAAATAACTCAGATAACTCGGTTGAATCGACGTCCAATCAGTTTTTTCGTGACTGATAGTGATAAATTTATTTTAGCTAGTGATAGCAATTGTTATATTTCTTTATGTTCGTCATTATATATTAATAAAAAACACTATTTTCTCGTAGATTCTGGAGCTTCGTTGTCAGCATGTACATATAAACATGCTCTCGAATGTAACATTCCAATCCATATAGAGAACGTAACAATAAACGGACTAGGGGGCAAAGTCCAAGCAATAGGATACTTGTATTTATCGTTGACTTTAAAAGATGAAACAATTAGTCACAAGTTTTATGTTTTTCATAACTTACCTATTAAGGGAAGCGGAATTTTAGGTCGTGATTTTTTAAACAAGTACAAAGTTCAATTAGATTTTAATAACAATATTTTAACTTTGTATCCGAATAAGAAAATTGTTTCTTTGCCTTTAATAAATCCATTTAACGCAAATTTTAACATTCCTGCTAGAAGTGAATCTATACATTTTATACGTACAAACTTCAATGAAGATTGTGTAATATCATCAAAGGAAATCAAAGATGGCGTTTTTTTAGCAAGTTCTATAGGTACTCCTAAAAACGGTTTAATACCTGTTCGAATATTAAACGTAACTGAAAATAACCTATCGTTAACAGAAATACAGCCTAAAATTGAGAAACTTAGTAAATTTAATATTTGTGTATTTGAGAAAACGCAAAGAAATGCAGATAGGGTGAAAAAATTATTTTCCTTAATGAATTTACAACATTTAAATGATGAGGAACAAAGAAGTATTGAAAATACTTGCGCTAAATATTCGGATATATTTTACCTTCCAGGAGATAAATTAAGTACTACAGATATTTATACCCATACAATTTCTTTAAAGCCTAATACAAAACCAGAATTTTCTAAACAATACCGTTTGCCACATTCTCAAAAAGATGAAATTAAACGTCAGATTAATAAAATGTTAGAAGAAGGTATTATAGAACCCAGTAAAAGCGACTGGTCAAGCCCAATATTATTGGTACCCAAGAAGTCGGATTCATCGGAAGATAGAAAATGGAGATTAGTAGTAGATTACCGGAAACTGAATAATTGTATAGAAGACGATAAGTTCCCATTACCAGATATTACAGAAATTTTAGAATCATTGACAGGCAGCATTTATTTCACGCATTTAGATTTACATCAAGGATACTATAACGTGAAATTAGAAGAAAACAGTCGAAAATTTACAGCTTTCCATTCAGGACAATACCAGATGACGCGTATGCCGATGGGACTAAAAACTAGCCCAAGTTCTTTCTCAAGAATGATGACAATGGCAATGGCTGGTTGGAATTATGAAAAATGTTTGATTTATTTAGATGACTTAATTGTTTTTGGTAGAAATTTAGTAATTCATAATAAAAATTTACAAGACGTATTTGAGAGGTTACGATCGGTTAATTTAAAGTTAAATCCAGCAAAGTGCGATTTTCTTAAGAAAGAAATTTTGTATTTAGGACATATTATTTCAAGCCAGGGTATAATGCCTGATCCTGCAAAAATTGCTGTAGTTCGAAACTATCCATGCCCAAAAAGCACAGACGAAGTAAAACGTTTTGTAGCTTTTACTAATTACTATCGCAAATTCATTCCAAGATTCGCTGAAATTGCTTTTCCCTTAAATAAATTAACCAGAAAAGGTGTACCATTTGAATGGAGTATTGAATGTCAACAATCATTTGAAACTTTAAAACAACAATTAATTAATCCGCCTGTATTACAATATCCAGATTTTTCGGAAGATAATAATTTTATTGTTCAAACTGATGCGTCAAATAATGCTATAGGAGCAATTTTGTCAAATAAAAACCTACTACCAATAGCTTTCGCTAGTAGAAGCTTAAACAAAGGCGAAAAGAACTATCCTGTTATAGAGAAGGAATTACTTGCGATTGTTTGGGCTGTAAAGTATTTTCGTCCATATTTGTATGGTCGACCTTTTAAAATACTTACAGACCACAAACCACTTGTATACTTGTTTAATATGAAAGATCCGTCAAGTAGGCTTATGAAATTTAGGATGACGTTAGAAGAGTATAATTTTGAAGTAGAATACGTTAAAGGTTCTGACAATGCAGCTGCAGATGCACTGTCCAGAATTACCTTAAATGAGTTGAAGGAAATGCATGAAAGTGTCGTAAACGTAATGACAAGAGCTCAGGCAAAAAACTTAAATAACCCTAATTATACAGTAGATGTGGATCCTTTAGACTTGAGGCTTGATCACCCAAAAGTCGTAAGCACCCATATCAAACCGAAAGATTCAGTTGAATTAAGATTTATTGATGTTAGAGGATTAGAGAACTTAAGGAAAATGGGATTAATTACCAAAGAAAATAAATCATTTTGTTATGTTGAAAGTAAAAGAAATATTTATGTAAAATTTCTTAACTCTCAATCGCAAATGACGCGAGGCGAATTTGTGAGAGAGATAGATATTTTTTGCAATTTATTGAAGATAGAAGAAATATACATTTTAAAAAGCAAAGATAATGAAATTTTTATAAAAAAGCTATTAGAAGAAATAAAGAATAATCAAAATAGGTCCGGACCGCGTATATGTATTTTAAGTAGCGTAAAAAGAATAGAAAATAAGGATGATATAAAAGTTATTCTTAATGACTTCCATCTCTTACCAAGTAGTGGCCATGCTGGTATGAGACGGATGTCAAATAATATAAAAAAATATTATTATTGGCCTGGTATTGATAATGATGTTCGAGAATTTGTAAAGCGTTGTGATAAGTGTCAACGACAAAAGTATTCACTGCCAAAAAAAGAGCCAATGATAATTACTAGCACGGCAAATACTGCATTTGAAAAAGTATTTTTGGATCTTGTTGGTCCTATAGACACAGATAATGGTAATTTTTCGTATGTGCTAACGTTGCAATGCGAACTCACAAAGTTTGTGGAAGGCTATCCCTTAATTTCCAAGAGATCTGAAGAAGTGGCGAGAAATTTTGTCAACAATTTTATTCTAAGGTACGGTGTGCCAAAGATAATCGCAACAGACAGGGGAAAGGAGTTTCTCTCGGAAATATTTCAAGAGGTATGTAAGTTATTAAATATTAAACAGCTCAATTCTACAGCACATCATCACCAGAGCATAGGAGCCCTAGAAGTAACTCATAAACATTTGAATGCGTTTTTGCGGATTCAAACAGAGAACCATCCTGAATCGTGGAGTAAGTGGATCCCATTTTGGTGTTTTGCTTACAATACTGGAGTACACACAGAGACCAGATTCACTCCTTACGAATTGGTTTTTGGTAAGAAATGTTCTCTTCCCAGCAATCTAACGGAAGAATTAGATCCACTATATAATTTCGAAAGTTATCCGTATGAGTTAAAATACCGTTTGCAACTTTCTCAAAAAGAGGCTAGAAATAACCTGTTAAAAAATAAGTTTAATAGGAAATTAGTATACGACAAAAATATTAACCCTGTTAGTTATAAGGAAAATGACTTAATTTTAGTTAAAAATACACCATGTAACAAGTTAGATAACATATATTCAGGTCCTTATAAAGTAATTAAAGACATACCACCAAACGTAGAGATCATTAATAAATATGGAAAGAAGGATATTATTCATAAAAACCGTACAAAACCATATCATGTTGCTTAATTTTAACTTTATATGTAATTAAAAAAAAAAAAAAAAAACCCTATGTGTTATTTTTTTTTTCAATAAGTACGGTGATGTAAGGGATGTATTAATCTACCTATTCTAAGTTCTATATCTAATAATCTATGCACCATTGTAACCCTTTATATTGCACTATTCTATTAAATATAAGACAGTATTACTCGAGCATTCATTGGTTTCATTTATCACCAACACCGCACCTTACAGTACAAATATTTGCTCCGTGCGGGGAGCTAACCCGCAACCTGTTATGCACAAGCCGATCATCGATAACCGACTATATGTATTACTTTATTATTTCTGTTGAGTAATTTCTTCGCTATCAGCGTATATCAGTTCTATCTAGCTGTATTTTATTTCTAGGTTCGTTTATAGGTCGAAATTTGCTTCCAAAACATGAATATATAGTTAAAAAACCATTAACATTTTCCCATGTTGTAACTTCAACTTTGAAGCCTTCGAGCCAGCGTTCCATTCTTTCTTCAAGCCTGTTCATACTCCATCATCCATAATGGTTCCTATTGACGCGTGCCTTACCGCTCCCAGCCCATTCAGGAACCCAGATATTGCCAGGAAGACGTGAATGGGTATATGAGGTCCTAGTTGTTTTGTCTCCTGCTTTTCATAGCTGTCTTAGTGTAGTATACTGCGGTGAATAATGAGCTTTTAAACGGGTGTTTGATTAAAAGTGGCCAGATGAAAGGAATTTTGGGATTCGTGAATTTGAATGTAGTTTATGTAATGGGTTATTTGATTGACTTTATATTTTATCTTTTGCTATCTAGACTATTTGTATACTTACACTAGCACGGTTAGTTTTCAGTCTAGTTACGGCTGAATATAAGTATTTAACACAAAGCAACCCGGTTACTTATTTCTGACGACCCGATAGTTAACGGTTAGTTAACACTGCCTTCTGTGCTACGGGTCCCGGGTTCGAATCCCGGTAGGGACAAATGTTTGTGTGATGAGCATAAACATTTGTATCTTAGTCATGGATGTATCTATGTATAATATGTGTGTATTTACAAAAAAAAAGTATAATTGTAGTATATCAACCTTCTAGTATCATAACACAAGCCTCGTTGCTTACCACGGAACTAGATGGCGCTGTGTCATAATGTCCGGGTATATTTATTTATTTTGTTGTTATTTCCAATATGACAAAGCATATTGGCATTGGCGCTTGACAGAACATAAATTGGTATAGTCAGGTGTCAATGTGTAATTGTGACTTTTTAATTTTATTATTAATAGTGAGAGAGAGATTTTTATTTTTTACCCCTTGTGGTCTAATTGCGTCGCCCGTCGTTTGTTCAATGATACACGTGTGATGGTATTTTATGTTATGCAGAGGCATCAAAATAACAATTCTGAAACTTAGCAAGAATAAAAACAGTCATCTTATAACACACACACGGAAATATGCGCCTGGATAGTCATCTGTTTGTATGTAATTGGATCTGCAGTAATGTGGCAGCACGCCGAGAGCCGCTAAAAGCTTTTGCTTGGTCACGAAATAACTTCATACTATTCTCATGTATTCTTTTGTCAGTAAACTTCATACTTCGTCCTTTTATATTCCGTGACAAATTACATTTCGATAAAATATATTGTATTTGTCGTTAACTCAAGAAGGGCTCCAAATATTTTTACGCTTACGCGAATGCGTAAGAATTGAAATAAAACTGCTTTTTAAGGATTTTAATCGGGATATATCAGATCATTTACAGCATTCCTTCTGCCCGCAATCGTAGGTATCACAAAAGGATACTAGTCTTGTTATAAATAATATGTTTGATTATGGAGATGTTATCTACCAATCAATGCAGCCTATCGTCCACTGCTGGACATAGGCCTCTGCCCTCCGCCTTCCTCATCCAGCCTTCGATGTAGTCTATATGTCGGGCATATTATTTGTTTAATAATAACACATTATAAATACATAAAAAGGCGAGACACACTATCTGATATACTAAGTATCTAAATATCATGAGTTTTGTACTGAAATCTTTGCTTGAGAATACTAACTGAAGCTGAATAACTTACAACTTCACCACAACCACTACGGACTGAGGGTTCAATTTCCGTCCGGAATCAATATTTATATAATTGGTACCTAGTACTTATAATTTTTGTCTTTACATTGTGGTATCGTGTGTTTGGTAATTTACCCTTTTCGTTGTCCTGATTTTTTACACTTACACAAATACTACTAATATACTGAAATAAAACTCATCATCAACCTATATACTTTCCCATAATTAGGCACGTGTGTGTCCTCGCTAATTTTGACGGAAATTAGGCCACCTAGTGTAGGTTCGCAGAAATCGCATATATCACAGTCTTCACACGCCATTGAGAAAAACTCAGGTGTGCAGATTTCGATACAATGTCTTCCTTCACCGCCTAAGCACGTGATAAATACGCACGTACTCAAGACTTCGAAAAGTGAGTAGTCCGTGCCTTTGGATTAAACTCGAGACCTTTAAGTCAAGTAGTACTGTTTGCAGTCCAGTCATCTGGTCACTTCATTTATCTTTTCTCTCTTAACTCGTTAAGTGTTTATTTTAGAAATCGGAATACCTACAGAAGAAAATCTCATTCAAAAACCATTTTCGCTATTCATAAAAGGAAGAATTAAACACGAAAAAATATATAAAAGAACTGGACCGCAACACCAAACGTTAATCATAAATAATACATCGACGGATCCGCAGCACAAAATCCATACATCACGGTTAACGGACAATGCGAGGATTCGCTGCCTACCCTTCAACTCAGGCGTGAGTGCATGTTTTTGTTCTCAAATGGACCCTTTTTTATCAGAACGGCCCTTTTCTTGTCAAGTTGCCATTCAGCCCGTGGCCGCACCCTTTGTGGTATATGTAAAATAGGATAAGTAGAAGGTAAAGATATACTAATATGGGGATTAGGCACCTCGATGTTTATAGTTTGGGAACGGCTGCTATCCGTTGTGACCGGTCGACTCCATGCATTATGTTTGGGCAATCCGAATTTTTTTCTTTGGAATGAATTCGAGTATTTATTTAAACTGTTAAAAAACATTTCTGAAACTGTAAATTGGAGCTAATAATTATTATAAATAAATTCAGAATTAATTTGAACTGTGAAACTAGTTTTTTCAAATTCAAAACTATACACTTTCATATTGATACGGCGTTTAAGGTAGCAGTTAATCTTTGGCAAGGAAAGTGCGATTCAGATGGCCTTTTAGTTTACTCTGAATAAAAAATACTATGATTATAATAAGTACTAGAAAAAAACCACGTACCTAATGCTAAGTCATAGGTTTTGAGCCTTAAACCTAAGGAAAACATAATGGATAATCATAGGCACGCAAGTTAGATTGTCTCAATGTTGCATTGTGTGAACGTGTGCCAACCCACATTAAGCCAGCGTGATTCACTATAACACACCTACAAGTAAACCAATCTGTTCAACCATATAAAACGAAAAAAAATATGATGTATATTATACCATGTAAACTTCCACCGAAAATTGGTTTGGACGAGATGTAGTAGAGTAGTTTTTTATACGTCCTAAATCGTAAATCGCAATTTACCTTTCATTCAATTGTGTACCTACTGTTGTTTACTAACTGTTGGTAGTCAATGGTACGGCATCCTTTGTGCGCGAATCCGACTCGCACTTGGCTGGTTTTTTATAATAGAACTGTTTTATACCAACAATGGTTCGCCTTCCAATAATTTTATTCCAGTACCACTAGTGCGGCTCAAAATGGCAGTTTTCAAAGAAACCTCTCAAATGCTCGGAGATCCATTGTAATCTGAAAGGCACTTATCAGTTTTATTGCCCGGTGCCAAGCATCCCATAAAATTGGATGACACAGTTGACCTTAACCACTTGAAAAGGCGGCTCAGGTTTATTTTTATTGAGGATCAGTAAATAATGGGCTTCTTAAAATACGCTCTTAGTAATTTTAGCGCTTATTTGACATTAGTTCGAACAGTGTCTATAAATCTTCGAGGTATGTATATACATACATGTTGTCTATACTGACAGCGTGGTGGACTATAGCCTAATCCTTCTCAAAAGAGGAGACCCGTGCCCAGCAGTGGGACGTTAATGGGTTGATGATGATACTGACAGAATCGGTGGTTAGAAAATAAAGAGTTCTAGAAAACGTTTACTAAGATAAAAATAAAAGAAGACAGCAAAACTGTTTTAGTTCGCGTGTTTCCTAATATATTTGAGTGAGTACACACCCACAGCACAAGAGAATTTAAAGACAAGTGCTGGCTCACCCTATATATAACCTTGGTATTCGATCCACGATCTCCACAATCTCCAAACATAAAGAGACGAAGCGTTTAAAACTTCTCCCAACACTTCGGTCAACCGGTACGCGGCGTCTTCAAAACTCCAACTTAAAACTGCAATATCAGTTAAAACAACTCTTTAACTAACTCGCCGAGACAGTTAATTGTTGCGCTTGAAATTCTTTCCACTTAGTCGAGAAAATGAAGAAGTTATATTATAATAAAAATTAAAAAGTAAAAACACCTTCAAGTTTGCGCAGAGAGCCGCCGAGTGTCTAAGTTAAATTTAACAAAACATGTTATTTGATTAAAATAGTTGGAGAAGTGCCCGAAATAGTGAGATAACTGTTTATTAATACCTTCTTGGAGTTTTACTTGCTAGTTTATAAGAAACGCTAGCAAAGAATTTTGTAACATGATAATATTTTATTTTCGTTGGTAATATTTTTTTGAGATTTCTCAGAGAGGCAGGAAAAGTAACACCAACTTACAGGAAGACCACAGTGTTGTGTTCATAGTTGTGTTCCTGTGAGTGAGTAAGGTTCATTATACTATGTATTATACTTCATTTATTTGCTTATACTTCCAAGATACTTCGAAGAGCTCGTTGAGAGAGTAACTATTCTGACAGTATTGGAATTTCATTCAGTCTCAGTGTAGTAACTCCCCTATTTTACGAAACAAATAACGGTATTTACAGGGTCGCCAACGCGCAAGCGGCACCTATGAGGTTGCAAACGTCTTTATGGAGTATTCCCGATTTAGCACCAATTTTTAGAGCACCTATGCATTGAGCACCAAAGATATTCCCATTTGAGCACCAATCAATATAATAGCTTGGTGCTCAATGAGGAAAAATAAAAATATTCAACATTATTCCCTTTTGAGCACCAACGCTAGGTGCGTTATATATAACATGAAAACACCGATTTTTTACAGCTACAGTTTGGTAGATAAAATTAAAGTAGAGGAAATTTATTGTGATACTAATAATAATAATGATTACGTATTAAGTTAGTGGGGCATCTGTGCATGTTAATATTTGGGTCTGTAAACGCAGCCGTTTTTTAAGAAAAAAAATGTTAGTTGAATGTTGATATAACTAAAACTATTGAATTATAACATTCTGCAAATAACACTGTTGATTTTTATCGATATGTTTTGTTATAATACACCGATCACTAGAAGCTACTGCGCTGGCAGGTGCATTGGTGCTCAAAAGGGAATAAAGTTGAATATTTTTTATTGTTCCCCATTGAGCACCAAGCTATTATATTGATTGGTGCTCAAATGGGAATACTTTCGGTGCTCAATGCATAGGTGCTCTAAAAATTGGTGCTAAAACGGGAATACTTCGTCTTTATGCTACGGTAACCGCTTACTTGCTTGCCATACCGTGGAATAAAACGGTGTTAAACAATTATTTGACAAAACAATTCATTACTAAATTAACACGTTAAATGCTACAGGGGGCACCGTGTGCCGGCACTCAACTTTACGCATGGGCCACCCGAGATTTTATACATATTTTGCGTAACAATTAAGAACATTGATTCATGTGTTCAAATTACGAAATTATAGTAATAAATTGCACTACATATAAAGATATTAACAGTTTGTGATAAAAATCAAATCAATACTGTATGTCACTGGGTCACTTGTGACCCCCAAGGCCCAAATTGTTAGTTATTGTTGCCGGACACTGATGTGCCCGTGACCCCAATCATGGAACTATATTTAAAACTTGATAGCTATTGGGTTAAGGTGGAAGCTCCACGCTAGCCCGCGAAATTCAAATTTTCGTACGTTTTTTGCAATTTGCCGGTCATTGTCAGGCTGTACATTGAACAAAATATGATTCGCGCCTGTAATAGGTATTAAGTTACAGAATTATAATCATTTATATCAATAACACAGCCCTCAAAGTGCATATAACTGTATTGATTGTCTATTTCATGAAAAAGTCATTCAATCCAATTGTATGCAATGTAAAAAAATAATATAACATTTTAGGGGTACAAAATGAACCACATAAAAAATGCATTTTACAAATTATTTTTATCTTCATTTAAATCTGACGTCGCCGCGATTTTATCCCTACTTTAAAATACTGTTATCTCTGAGGTAAAAAAGTTTGTACTTTTAACTTTATTTTAATTGACTTTTCACCTGAACAATTCTTTTTTTTATCAGACTTAAAATTACTGTTTTAATATTAAGATTTACATAAAAAGCTGACTTTGCTGATGTGCGCAGTAGCTGTGTGATCGACTGTTGCCTAATGGGTTGCGGGTTCGATCCCCACGGAGCAAATATATGAATTTGTTCCGGGATCTGAGTTTTTGCATTTGAACATTTTTGAATGTAAACGCACGCACGACACCGAAAATCCTAGTGTAGGGCAGTCAAAGATTATTATATGTCTGTGGTGCCTTGTTTCATGTCTATGGTATTAATTATCTGTTGTAGTTTGTATTTAAGCGTGTGGCAATTGGGCGTGGGTTTATCGCCACGCCATCAATCGGTATACCGTCGGCTAGAGATATTCCACATTAAAAACATAAAACAGATCTTGAAGCCAAAAGTCGACCCACAATAATGTTGCCAGATCTTTAAAAAAAGAACTCCCTTGAGCCGATCGTTCTCAAAAGTTATCCATCGTCCCAAATTAATTAGCAGAGCTGATCACAAAGCGAACAAATTCCTGCGAGGATATTCCCAACGGATTACATTTAAATCAATGTTACTAGGAACGCATAAAATTAATTCGCTTCGGTCCTCAGGCCGGCCCTGAGGAGCCCACTCTGTGATATGAGACACACATTCCATTTGCATGACCTTATAAAATTTCATTACTATCCATTAAAGTAATACATTATCATATCGTTTAATCCGTTTACAAAGTTAGCTTTACGTTACTACTTTGTGTATAAATTCCACTAATATTTAGACGCGAAAGTTTGTATGTAGGACCTACATACAAACACCTACATGGTACGTGTGTAAACTACTAAATAAATTTTAATGAAACTTTTCAATAACCGGACTCACGGTGGGAGCTTATACTTCAGAATAACACATCCCACGTAATATTCTAGATGCGAAAGTTTGGATGGTTATAATGTGTAGATGTTTGTTACAGGAAAAGAATAGTGTTACGATAATATAGTTTATCAGAAGAACTCAAGGCTATGTTTCTAATATCCATACTTATATAATAATATTTTAAATGCGAAAGTGTGTCTGTCTGTTACCTTTTCACGCTATAACCGCTGAACCGATTTAGATGAAATTTGGTATAGAGATAGATTGAGTCCCGGGAAGGGATATAGAAATAAAATGACAAATTTTACGCAGAAGAAGTCGCGGGCAAAAGCATAAATAATATATAAACGGTAAAGTTTGTATGGATGTTTGTTACTCCTTCAAGCAAAAACCGCCTAACGGATTTGCTTGAAATATTGCAGATTGTTTATTACCTGGATAAATACATAGGCTTTTTGTCTATATACCATGCTACCTGCAAAGCCAGGTAGCTACTAATACATAATTTTATTGTGTAAATTGGGTAAAATAATATTTGCGCAGTTGAAGTCGCGGGCAGAAGATATATTTATACGTTTGAATATGAAAATTCTAGACTTTGTTCTAAACAAAGACTACAATATAATACTGGAGATAGACAGGCAACTCACGTCTTTTTAGGTGACATGATACAGGCGCCATCTCTGAGTCGTCTGACCAAAACTATTGCCTATGGCTAGCTATATATATATCTATATACATGATATAGCTATATATCGATATACATGCTATAGATATAGGCGGTAAATTATATAGTATACATTGCCGTATAATTTATTGTTTATATTAATAAACAATAAATTATAGGGCAAAAATTATTGTATAAGTATAATTATTGTTTGCAATCATTAGATTGTAAACAATAATTATACACATTCCATTAATAATGTATACACATTCCAGATTTTATTTACATGGACATTATTAATTAATAAAACAACAGTTTACTTCTTTAAAATATATATTGCGGTTAAATCACATATACTACACAGACATATTTTGTCTTATCCTCTTCGTCCCTTTATTTTCCGAGTAGTGCCTATGAGCTTTTTCTTTTATAAGGTTATTCTGCCTGTTAGGATACTGTTTATTTCTTTGCACCAGTTATTAATAAAAAATTTCGTAGATGTTTTAGTCACTTGACATCCAGGTACACAGCAAGAGTTTTGTGACATGAGGGAAATTCACTCAATATTCTGTTCACTATTTGCAATTATTGGTCCAAACTCAAAAGAGTGCCTATGCTCAACAGAATTTCATAATTTTATTTCGAAACTCCGGCACGGAGGAGGGAACTCCACTCAACTCAACGTGGACGTAGGAAACAGATGATTGTAATGCGACACGGCAACACGGAGGAATGTAGATTCAACCCAACGTGGTTAGCACTTACAAAACAAATTTAATTGCAAAAACAAAATCTGCACAAGAAACAGCGACACCTGTACTCCTGCGCAAACGGTCATTTGCAATTAGTATAAAAGTATTCCCACTACAACTACTATAAATTTCCCATTATGGTTAACAACTATGTCAATAAAATAAATTTTGAAACCGTTTTTTATACTTGATTTGGGGTCAAATATTTTTTTTCGTAGTTTGTTGCTTAATATTTTGACATAATTATTTTAATTATGTGTTTTGTTTACTGGATTTCCCCGCTACTAAATTATATATTTTTTATTGCAACACTGTATTTTTCATTCGGGCAGCCGGTTCAGAGATGGCGCTATTCTCAAAAAAATAAATAAATTGCTGAATGTTCCGAGTTACCATAGCATGGTTCTAAATAAACTCATACGTACCTACCTAATTTAAAGCTTATTCTAAAACTTTTTAATAGTAAAATAATTTAGGGGCTACCTTTATATTATGTATTTTTTTTTTAACGTGTTTTCTTTCTAGGATTGCCAATTAATGTTACTATATTATGGATCTCTGGTCTTAAAATAAAGATTTATTATTATTATTATTATTAACGCCGTTGTATGTTGTCAGTATATTTGGTGGAACACAGGCAAAATTAGGTAAATGAAATGGGAATAAATTGAAGTACTTTTAAAAACCATCCATTATTTACTTAATTTAATTGACGGTAGACGTCATTCACAATTTGGTTTCAATACGGGCGGAGCGCAATTCATTCTAGCCCGAACCTTGGACTGAACGGGCCTCTTATTGTAAGTGATTGCTATTGAAATTGTCAACGTATGTATTGCCTTCTCACTTCTCATTGAAGAATGGGTGACCACGCTGATAATGACAGAAGTGACTTTAGCAATGCTGACGTCACGCTTTGAAAAACGACTCAGGGCTCCTTCTTCATATCTTAAAGTTTCAAGCATGAAACTAATAATATACTATCATACTATATACCCAAAATAATCCTTCTCAATGGGGTAATCGTTCCGCAATCATAGATGGTAATTGAGTCTCAAATTATTGAGATTTGCGTAAAGGTATTCTAATCTATGGATTTGCGGCCGGTGTAATTGCTTTATCGGTTTCATGCCAGAGCTGCAAAGTTACCAAAGATGCGGGTAGAAGGTATGTTATTTTGCAGCTATTGTGTATCATAATACACAATATCGTAGTACTAGAGGCAAAATAATAATTTTACCAAATCCAAAAAAATACAACTCTCAATCGAGGAATAAACTGCGTCTGTAGTTTTTTTTTATTTAGTGCTGGTACCAATCAAAGAAATTAAGTGACGTGCCACTTTTTTAACTACCAACTTTATTTAGATTGCTTGATATCATTATTTTAAGGGATTTTATAACGGTATTGGTACTGATATTATTTACAGAAAATCCCGTATATTTACAGCATCCATGGTAACGGGTAAACTGAGGTATTGGGTATCTTGATGTTATAATTACTAACAGCTACCTTACATCTCTGTTAGTTACAATTCGATTTACACAGAACTCACTGTATTCTTTGGATTTTTTATAATCTATAATGGGCTTCAATGTAGGCGGTATGTAAATAGCGTGATACAATCCACAAAAATAGTTTTATTTCTGTATTCATAGAAATATTAAGAGAAAACTTTTTTATCATGAAACTTTTCGGTACTGGATAATATAACAACTCACCAAAGTTTCAACTTAATCAGACGCACAATTTATGAGGCCATGCCTGTTGACAAAAAGCAAGCAAACGTACCTATTGCATAATACCTCAATGGTTCGTGACTGCTGGTTCTCATTTTTAGCTTTTTATGATCAGTATTCGCAATAACCAATATTACCACAATGAAAAATGCCACACCACGATTAAAAAATATTGAGTGCGCTGGCAACCTCTCGCTTGCATTCTGTGCTTATGGTGCAATAAGCTTGGGTTTTATTGCCAATATGAGATTTCTAATATATCTTGGCTCGACATATTGTTACGTAATTTAAGTGCACTTGGGAACAATGTTATTTTAACTTTGGTGAGGTAAGATATGATATAGGGTAGCACATCTTTAAATAGAATAAATAAATCCAGATATTATGACACAGCGGCAACTAGTTCCGAACTAAGCAAACGTAGCTACGTTGCCATAAAAGTGAGTACACTTTTATGGCAATCAATCTTTTTAGTTAATATCTTTAAGTATAAAGATATTAACTAACAAGATTTTCGTATGGACATAGATTCATTATCTAAAGCTGATATTAAAAATGGTCTAGAAAAGCAAAGGCTTCATGAATTGAAAAGAAACCTAACTTTACATACGTTTTCTGTGTCCTCAATCCCATAGCATAGTCTAACTTTGAACACTTACGAAATGCTAGTCCAATAATTCAAGTTTAATATACGGGGCTACATGGGAAACCATTTTAATGGTTAAAACTATCCATTAATCCAAGCATTTTACTGAAAAATTGTTTTTAAAATAAAAACGAATTTGTTGACTTAAAACATTGTAACAAAGACGGAGTTATAACATAGATTAGGTATATTAAAATACATTGGGTAGTTAGTAAGGTATGAATAATTCAGCTTTCTCAATTCTGGAGAACTCGTAAAAAGAACGTAAACTGATTTTATTGACGGTAAGAGTATAAAGAGACACATTAAATTCCATATCTTGAGAAATATATTGTACGAGCATCGCCACATGATTTTAATTGTTTTACTTTTAAACTTATTATGCTGTATTATCATTCCGCTGACTAAGCAATCGCGCGCAACTTAAACATTATATTTAGATTGTTAATATTTTTTAGTAGTTAGTACAATAAATACTCTCTTCGAAAACGGATACAAAACAGTTATTTCATTTTATGCTACATCACGTTTTCGTGGACAACACAACACACACTAGAAAACAACACATCTCAGTGTACGGGCAAACTGCTCGTACATTTTTGGTCCTTCGAGCCGGATTTAACGCACCTGGAATAACAGTCCCTACTACAACAGTCAGTGATCCGGAAGCTATTTGAAGTTAACAGAATTAGTGTTCCATAACATTTATACTACAACAATGGACACGAAACAACAAGAACTTCTCAAGCGGCAGCAGATCATCGCTGAAGGTATCAGGAAGATTGGAATCAACTTTGGGAAAGATGGTCCTGACCGTAAGAACGCAACTTACATCAAAGTCAGATTGGATAATGTCAGAGCTCTCTGGAACGAGTTTGAAATGAACCACGGCGTGCTGCAGCACTCTGAAAATCAGACTCATGAATACTATACCACTAGCGCTTTCGAACAAGTCAAGTTTGAATACTTAAACATACAACAGAAGTTACAATCGTGGCCTACTTATGCTGCTGGTGATCAAGATCAGGAAACAGCTGGAAACTCAGGTGAGCCTAGAACGAATACTGGAGTCTTTTCGAAATCTGATGAGCTCAAAACTCTACAAGCCACTAACTTTAGAGCCTTCTCTCGCTTCACACGCAACCTAAACACTGCTGACATCAGCGAGAAATGGGACATAGAAGACAAACTCAAGACACTCGAATCCAGATGGAAAGTGATTGACGATGTACACTGGCAACTCGACAACATCCTCGTCGGCAGCGACGTAAATTACGAGCTTGAGTTCTCAAGATATGAAGAAACTTACGAGTCAACAAAATGTGATCTTAATCGCAAACTTAATCTCGCTGTACAGCAACGCGACAGTGCTCCAAAGATAGAAATACCTAGTTTTTCTGGAAACTACTCTCAGTGGCCTACATTCCTTGATCTCTACACTGCCGCTATTCATAACAACCCTACCTTCTCTAAGGGTCAGAAAATGCAACATCTGAAAGGGAAGTTAAAGGGGGAAGCTGAGCGTTTGGTGCAACATTTACCTGTTTCCGAGAGTAACTACGAATCTTGCTGGGAAATTCTCAACCACAGGTACAACAACATGCAGCTGCTATTTACGAAGCAAATGCAAACCTTAATGAATCAGCCTTCTATTCAACATCAAAACTCCTACGAACTGAAGCGTTTACATGACACAAGCCTGGAAACTGTACATGCCTTGCGCAACTTGGGAATTGATACAACAACGTGGGACCCCATCCTAGTGCATATCCTGTCGGGAAAACTGGATTCCCAAACCTTTTCCGATTACATGGAAGCCAGAAAATGTCCACGAGATCTTCCTGTTTTCTATGAATTTATCGAGTTTATAGAAAGCAAGTTTACTGCATTGGAATCTGTGACAAAGAAAAGAGCTCCCACAAACTACAACAAACAATCCTATGCGCCACCTACTACTCAAAAGAAGGAATCTACTACTTCAACATTTCAACGGGATTTTTACAACAAATACAGAGGTGTTCCCAAGGCGAATCATACAAGCTCCGATAGAAATTGTCCTATTTGTAAAACGAGCCACATTTTACTACATTGTAAGTCATTTCAGGAAATGACACCAGACATAAAAATGAGGTCACTTGACCAATTGGACATTTGCAAGAATTGTATGTTTTCACATAATGGAAATAAATGCAATTCACGTAAAAGATGCAGAGTGTGCAATGACGCACACCACACGACACTACATGACATGCTACGCGATACTTTAACCGGTCAATCACCCGTCAATAATGCCAGCAATTCACATTACAGCAAATTATCAACGTCGCAAGGCAAATCTAACCACGTCTCGGGAGACTTTAACGAAGTTTTACTGGCTACAGTACAAATCAAGGTACAAGCCGTCGATGGAACTTATGCAATATTGCGATGCCTTTTGGATCAAGGTTCTCAACTGAATCTTATAACTGAGTCTGCAGCTCAACGACTTGGTCTTCCAAGAAGCAATCAAAACTCTACGGTGACCGGAGTTGGGACACATGCTTGCCACAGCAATGGAACCATTCAGCTGAACTGCATGTCGCTATATGGTGATTACCAGTTTACAACACAAGCTCTGGTAATGCCTAAACTCCTCAACAATCTACCTAATTACTCGTTTGAAAGACAGGACTGGCTTCACATTCAGAACATAAATCTTGCCGACCCACATTTCAACTTATCACGTCCAATTGACATTTTACTTGATGCCGGAGTATATGCTGACATAATCATGAGCAACATCCTTCGAGGAAACATACATGCGCCCATTGCGCAACAAACCAAACTCGGATGGGTATTAGTTGGAAACACTAAAACCTTTAACTGCCATGTCGTCGTAAGCTCCGACAATGTTTCACGTTTTTGGGAAATGGAAGAGATTACATCTCTCACCGAATCCTTAACTGTCAATGAGGAATACTGCGAGGAATTATATGCTACCACAACAAAAAGGCTTGAAGATGGGCGCTATGAAGTTCGTATCCCAATGAAACCAAACTTTGAACAGAATTTGGGTCAATCTAAGCCTCAAGCCGCCGCACAATTCAAGCAACTAGAAAAACGGTTAACTAGAGATGAAGTCTTAGCTTCCAGCTACAAGGCCTTCATCGATGAGTACATCATTTTAAACCATATGAAACCATGCACCACATTAATGACGCCGAGTAGCTTTCTACCCCATCATGGAGTAATACGACCTGAGTCAACTACTACAAAACTGCGTGTGGTATTTAACGCATCTGCAATCACTAGTACAGGGCAAAGCCTTAATCAACTAATGGAGTGCGGACCAAACTTGCAGCAAGACTTACAAGCATTACTCCTACGATGGAGGACATTCGAATACGTATATACAGCTGACATCGAAAAGTTTTATCGACAGATACGTATTTATGAGAAAGATCAACATCTACAAAAAATACTTTGGCGAAATTCTGTGTCTGTACCACTGACGGAGTTTCAACTAACTACTGTGACGTATGGCACTAAATCAGCTCCATTCTTGGCTATGCGTACAATCAAACAACTCATTAAGGATGACGGCGAGAAATATCCTCTAGCTTCAAACATTCTCTCAAATCAATTATACGTTGATGATTTACTAGGAGGTTGTAATGACTTCAATACAGCACAGAAAGCTCAAACCGAGCTTATAAGAATGCTGAAAGGCGGAGGATTCAACTTGCGTAAATGGACCAGTAACACCTCAGGCCTGTTGGAAAACTTGCCTGATGAATTATTAAGACAAAGAATGTTTGATTTTAAAGATGCCGAAACAAACAAAACGTTAGGCATTACATGGAACCCACACACAGATCAGTTTTCATATACGCAAACATCACTCTGCCCTAAGCGCGAATTCAACACAAAGCGTACGCTACTTTCAGATATATCAAAACTGTATGACCCGCTGGGTTGGCTGGCACCTGTTACTTTAAAAGCCAAATTGATCTTCCAACAAGCGTGGACGTCAACAACGAACTGGGATGATAAGCTCCCATCAAACATAGAACAAGAATGGGAACAATTCCGCGCCCAGATGATTCACCTCTACGAAATTACAATACCACGTTGGATCGGCAACACAGAATCCCCATTTGAGCTTCATGGATTTTGTGATGCGTCTGAACGAGCCTATGGATGTGTCGTATACTGCAAGTCCTGTGAAAATGGTGAACAGCTGATAAGAATAGTTGTAGCAAAAACAAAATTAGCTCCGCTGAAAAAACCAATTTCTTTACCTCGATTAGAGTTATGCGGTGCGACTCTGTTAGCTCAACTAATGAAAAAGGTCAAGGATTCAATAAACATGCATACTATTCCCTTATACTGCTGGACCGATTCAATGGTAGTACTCGGATGGCTACAAGGTGATGTGAGTCGCTGGAAAAGCTTTGTGTCCAACAGAGTGGTACAGATAACACAGATAATTCCATCTGATTCTTGGAACCACGTAAAGTCTGAAGAAAATCCTGCTGATTGCGCAAGCAGAGGACTCTCTCCATCTAATTTCATGAAGCACGAGCTATGGTGGAATGCTCCTTCCTGGCTCCGAACGGATCACATACCCCAACAAAATACGTTCACAACAACCGAAGAGTTAAGGAAACAAAAACAAATATGTGCAACACAAACAAATAACGCGCCACTAATTGAAGAATTATTGCAAAAATATAGTTCAATAACCTTTGCAACCAGAGTTATAAGTTGGATATTACGATTCATACACAATTCACGTCATGCGACACGAGCCAAGCAAGCCTCACACTTGACGACAACAGACTTAGAGTTAGCTCAGCAATTAATCGTTAAAACTGTGCAGAACAACGACTTTGGCGATGACATAGCTTACATACGAAAACATAACAAGCCACGAACCACGAGCAAACTATTGAGTTTGAACCCGATTTTAGATGCACAAGACATTCTTCGAGTGGGTGGTCGGCTTGCACATGCGAACTTATCCAACTCTCAAAAACACCCTATTATTTTACCGAGTAAGCACAAGTTATCTCAACTGTTAATTGATCAAGCTCACAAAAATACACTTCATGGCGGTGCCAGACTAACCTTGGGACACATTAGAAACAAGTATTGGATACTCGGCGGCATGAAAACAATCAAGTCGCAAATAATAAGGTGTGTCAAGTGTCATCGCTACAAAACGCAACGTAGCAGTCAGCTGATGGCTGACTTACCTCCGCCTCGAGTTACACCGTCCCGGCCTTTTACACACACAGGTGTAGATTTCACTGGGCATGTAGAAATTAAAGCCAATAAGGGACGAGGCATCAAAACTGTAAAAGCATACATCGCAATTTTTATTTGTTTTTGTACTAAGGCTATACATCTTGAGTTGGTTTCAGATCTTAGCACTGTTACATTTTTAGCAGCCTTAAAACGACTCTGTGCACGGCGTGGAACTCCGAAACATGTCTACAGCGACAACGGAACTAACTTTGTCGGCGCAGCCAAAGCGCTAGCAAAAGAACGACAAGAGGCACTGCGGCTTATAGTGAACAACGACCTCATTAACAACATGTCCGAGTGTGGCATTGAATGGCATTTTAATGCCCCATCTTGGCCAACAGCTGGGGGTCTGTGGGAAGCGGCAGTGAAGAGCATGAAGTACCATCTCAAACGTGTTCTTGGCGAACAAAAGTTAACGTACGAAGAGTTTACAACTTTGCTAGTACAAATAGAAGCTTGCCTCAACTCAAGACCACTCATTGCTTTAACAAATGATCCCGACGACATCGATTGTTTGACACCGGGACATTTTTTAGTCGGGGGTCCTGTGCTCGCTCCTCCTGTAACGTCAGGTATTGACAACTCCAGCCTAACTGTGCGATGGCGCCTCACAGAAAACATGTACAAAGGGTTCTGGAAAAAATGGTCAAACGATTATCTTCAAACCTTACAGTCAAGAGGAACATGGCAAACTCCTACACAGAACATCGTAGTGGGTGACGTAGTTCTCATCAAGGAAGACCATGTGCCACCTGCCAGATGGTCATTGGGACGAGTTATAGAAACCCATCCTGGAGCTGACGGCTTAGTACGAGTTGTAACAGTGAAAACTAAATCCAACATATTGAAAAGGCCTATAACAAAGTTATCCCGACTTCCCGTTGATACAAAGGATCATACTCAGGATAGGCTGACACAAAAACCTGTTGTTGAACAAATGGAGACGTTACGACAGCTTCGGCGCAGGCAAAGACCTACGATACCAAGGAAAGGTGTCTTCACGAACAGCTTGAGTATGTTACTATTTTTCCTGATTATATGCGTAACATCGTCCGTACAGCAACTTGTCAACGTTACATCTCTTAATCCATCTCGCCTGGTGTACTTTGACAAAATCACAGACTTACAGATAATACAAGACGAATGGAAACTGGTGATTTATTACAACATGTCGACATACTGGAAAAGCGTATCTGCTGTTGAACAATATGTGAAGCAACTACAATCACTTGATCAAAAGAACACAGCTTACTTTGCTATTTCTACGCAATTTGAGCACGAACTGAATGAGCTACGACATTATCATACATTACTCGTATCTGAACATGGAAAACGCAGAAGACGAGGTCTCATAAACGTAATTGGGAACGCCGCCAATTATCTCTTTGGTGTACTGGATGACAAATTCGCCGAAAAATACCATGAAGACATAAAGTTGATTCAAGATAACGAGGATCACTTGCTGAGTCTATACAAAAACCACACCTCAGTCATTGAAGGCGAATACAATCTGCTTAAAAGAAACGAACAAGTAATGAATAGACAGTTCATACTTATTAACAAACACTTAAGAGATTCCGTAAATCAACTGAGAACAGAACAAGACCGGTCAATATTCATTACCGCATACCTACATCAAAATACATCGCTGTGAATTTAAAAAAGGATCTGATGATACCGTTAAACGATCAGCAAATACAATCATGCATAGAAGTAAATACAAATAAACTCCTTTGCAATTTCAATTTACCAATGTATGAAATTAAAACAACAACAAACATATGCGAAGCCGACATTATAAACAATCGTGAAGCGTCCAGTTGCCGCACAGAGGTGTCAAATTGCATGAATGAATGGATTAAGCTACACAGCAAGGACGCTTGGCTGTATACGTGTTGCGAGGAATGCACTATGCGCATTTTCTGTCCAGCTGGTATTACGTCACAGACACTACGTAATACGGGAACGATAACCTTAGCGACGGGATGTATGATGCGCGGTGACAACCATGTTATTCACTCACACTACAACCTGCAAAATAAACTGGAAATAGGAAACGATGAAGACATATATGTTCCAGAAACAAACATAAATTCTTTAATTAAAAGTAATAACAACATTGGCACCTACACAGACTTAAAAATTGAGACACATGAAGAACAATTTAACAATCTAAAGAAGAAAATAGAACAGATTAAGAACGAACAAAACATACAAACCATAAAAACAACAGATGCGGAACAACATCATTACGTACTGTATAGTTTTATGCTACTGTGCGGAATTATGTTCTGTAGCTGGGTATGCTATAAGGTGAAGAGATGTAGTGCCTGTCGATCTCAAACAAACGTGGTATCCCCACCAGAACACAAAGAGGAAATTGAAATGGTAGCCATGGAACTTTCTAAGAGCATAAAAAGGGAAAGAAACGAATTAGCAGCTGATCAAACCACTGAAGACCGACCTCAAGCATATGCCAGCTTAAACAACAGGGTGGACCACGGGACATCTCCTATTCCATTCAGTGTTGAATGAAGAACTTTTTAATTTATCATGCATTTTATAACGTTTACTTTTTATTCAAAAAAAAATATGTTTTACACAATATTATTTTTTGTTTTTGTAGTTGGCAGGATGTACGAGCATCGCCACATGATTTTAATTGTTTTACTTTTAAACTTATTATGCTGTATTATCATTCCGCTGACTAAGCAATCGCGCGCAACTTAAACATTATATTTAGATTGTTAATATTTTTTAGTAGTTAGTACAATAAATACTCTCTTCGAAAACGGATACAAAACAGTTATTTCATTTTATGCTACATCACGTTTTCGTGGACAACACAACACACACTAGAAAACAACACATCTCAGTGTACGGGCAAACTGCTCGTACATATATTCTTGCTAATAATGTCGCCAGCCTCAATACTAGATATTTGTTTTACCGACAAGACAGTAATTCTGTGGCTATACGAGGTTCTATAGCCTGATCTCAACTGATATAGTCTCAGTAGTATGTATGTATTTATCACATTGTCAAACGGTGAAGGAAAACATCGTAAGGACAGATGTCTAAGAGATTTTCTCGATGGCATGTGAAGTTTGCCAACCCACACTAGCGGTCTAGCGTGATAAACTATGTATAATCCCTCTCAAAAAGTTTGTGGAAACCCTAATAGGACGATGTAGAATTCAGTATAGTGATAATGATAGCATTCTATTCATAAACAAATCTCTTGAAAATTATTTTAGTCATCAGGTATGAAAAGTAGCTTTTCATCAGCTATTTTTATTTATCTGATATATATTAGCGTTTGACCACAATCTCATCTGATGGTAAGTGACAATGTGATCAGAGATGAAACACGCTTAACTAGATGATAAATATTCACTCGCAACTTGGAGACCCCCAAATTCTACTCAAACTAGTTTAGGTTTAATTATTAAGTTTGTACAGAACTTAAAACAATGACTATATTCCAAGCGGCCTGCTAATCATGAGGCTTTGGAACGATTTCACTAGTCAAGCTAAATGTTATAAGGTTGTTTCATGAAATTGTCAGTAGCAGCTCGGAGTTCGGATTTGTTCTTAATTACTGCTAATGCTGCGGGTTTGGTCTAACGGTTAATGCTAATAGGATTGTTCTTATTACATCGAATCGCTGTCTGGCCGCTTAAAAATATAGTAGACATGGCATGTTACGTGTAAATGAACATCGATAAGAAAAATAAATATCCCTTAGAATCAAATCAAGTTGTTATCCAACCTGTTCTGTTTAGTTACTCCAGGCAAAGAGCGACTTGGAGACGAAATTCCACAATTATGAGGAAAAATACCTAGATGACCAGAATAAACTTACCTTATTGAATACGCGAAGGCCATAACAGCATCAGAGACGAATTGCAGCTGCCTTTCAAACTCCGTATTGTTGTAAGTAAGCCGCTCCAACCCGGAGCAGGTATTGGAGTACTGGCCGTTGTACGGAGTCCTAGGGCTGCCAGGATACCGGCACTGGAAGTGGTCCTCCCAAAATTCTGTGGACAGAAGATTTTTGATAATTTCTAAAAGTTTTCTTGCAAGTCAATTTTTTCCAATTTAGTTTTAGTTTTACAAAAAACTTTTTTAATCTGATATTAGGAGCGATATGGTCGTGGAATGCCTTCCAAAACGCATTTGGAGTTATTGAAGTATTTGGAGCAGAAAGATTTTTATGAGGCTGCTAAAAAGTTTTGCGCTGCAGTTCCAAGTCCATGGACGGTAACCACTTAATGGCTGATCGTATGGTTAGCTACCTCACATAGATAAAAAATATTGAATCTACCGAACTATAATATTTTATTAAAGAATGATCCCAGTTCTCAACTAAAATATTGTTTTACCAGGTAAACTTAATGCCCCAGACCAATGTTCTTGTTAAAACTTTCCAGCAAACAGCAAATATTCTTGCTTATCTAGAAATGTTTTATGTCAAAGACCAAAGGACAAAGCTGAACAAATAAATAATTGGAATCTCTCCTTAAGGAATACTGGAATAAATTGTTCGGATGCACCGAATAGTTGGGATCGGAGACGCGCACTTTTAAACAAAGTGAGAAAGTGTTTGACATTTAAATGCTTTACCAAGTTCTCGCGGTTTCCAACCACAAAGATATAAAAGGATTGAGCGACTGCATTGTGGGAATGTAAATTGGTTCCAAGGTGCCAGAACAGATGAACAGTTAACAAAGGATGTTACTGTCTCTACGCTTTGAACCCAAAATTATCGATCTATTTTCTCCTGACGTGACAAAGGCTGACTCGCCGTCAAAAACTTGGAAATGGATAAAATGTTGCCACATTTCTCACTACTTATTTGTTTGAACAAGAAGAGCTGTAAAATGTAGCAAAATGTATATGACAATCAATCAAAAGACGATGGCTTAACGAATTTTGAATTCCGAATAAAAAAAAATGTTTGGCATTACTTTTTTATCATTGTTTGTTTGTTTCATGTTAAACGACACTGAGATCTACGATGGCGTACTTTTACCTAAAGGAAACCGATTCACTCTAGATTTAGAGATATCCAGATTATGTCTATCGGGAAAGACCTACTTGGGTAGTGCATTCCATATTTCAGCGGTACGCTTGATAAGAATGAACTGAAAGAACTTAAATCGAATGGATCCATCGACGCAATTGAACGAAGATATAGACAGAACTAGAACTGTAATTAACGATAATGCACCGACTGTAGATAAATTAAGTGTTCTTCGTCGATTCCACTTATTCAATACCGTTATCCAGCAGTTACCACATGTGCATTCCATACAACGAATCTATTTGCATTACCTAGATTTATGGCTACGTGAAACTTGGAATAGACACTACGCTTAAGCAGTAGGAGCACGAAGGCAGTTAAGTGTAAGTTATAGACTTTGCACTTAAGTTTATGGTGTAAAGCAGTTCCAGCTACCCTTTTTGTGTTAGGAATATCTTATCGATTTAGAACGTGACTGTAAAATGACGTAATTTTTCATTCTAAAATTGAAGTTTGACAACCGTTATAGTGGATTTAAATATTAATTAAATGTAACGATATTTCTGTAAATAGATTTTTTAAGGACAGTATTTTACAAGTCAATGTTTTAATTACTAGATGTCACCAGTGTATCATCAGAATTGCCAAGTAAACAGATAAGGCTTAAAATGGAATTAAAATAATAGCGGTAAAATTTAATTATTTTAAACAATAGAAAACCCGAACTGAATAAGCAAGTTTTAGACTCCAAATTGAATACCAAGCGTCATTCAATTCTAAAAAGTAAAAAGTAAATCCAAAAACTTCTTAATATTATTCCAAAACAAGTTAGTTTTAATTACGTAATGGAAATGATTTGATAATTCACACCAATTACAAGAAAATCAAAGGTTCCTCGGCACTTGAAAGGGGTGAAGTAAAGTTTCTTTTGAGGAATTTCCATCAGCGATTTTGTAGATCCACCTTCATAAGAAACGCTTTATTGCGCCCAAAAACAAAGTTGGAAGTGTTTTGAACTATTTGTAATGTTGTAAATGAGATAAAAGAGGCTTTCTCGAGATCTATATCTGAAGTTTTGTTGTGAAGTTCCTTATCTGGAGTTTTCGGAATTTGGGAGTTCATTTATTGTCAGGTTCGACTTAAATTAGGAAGAAATTCAGGCTGTGTCAGATTGCTTTTAATGTCGTGAATATTAAAAGTATTGCGGTATAGCTGAAATTTGGTGTTGAAATATTGAAGAAAACTGTAAAAGAAAACTGGCTTCTTTAATTAACACGAATTATTATTTTAAACGTTGAGATATATTTACTTTTCATGAATTTTATCGTAGTATATTATATTTATATTTTTTAATGGGTCCTATCGACGAACGGATTTTATCGCTTTGATATTTTTTACTCTCGGGATTTCGAATCTTTTGCAGGATTTGAGGTCACGGGCAGACCTGTATGTTGTAGATGATCCAAAACATCGGAGATGAGAAGAGTCGGAGAAAATCTATTCGAGAGAGAAAATTTATTCTATCGGCTATTTACTAGAAATAATTTGTCACCAACCAGAAAAAATAAATAACTATAACATAAATAAATAAAATCCCACCCATACATGAATAACATTTTTGTGTGTAAGTTTTATAAGAATCAATTAACCATTTACTACATAACATCAATTAACTTACCAACAAACCAAGGATTTCTCTTATTATTCTTCACATTAAGGCCCAAGAAGTACTCCTTGAACCCGATGACGTCGTTGGCTTGAGGCTGCACGCTGATGGTGCCTTCCACTGCTCGTTCGTTGCCGTCGGAGACCAGGGACCTGGCGCTCCATCCATCAGACCCGACCCAGCTGAAAGAGTGGGTAGCGTTGGCTCTTTCTACTGCCCGCATGACCCCCGCTACTTCTTGGTCGGAACCGAAGATAATGGCACCTGTGGATGGAAGAAGAAACTTAATAATTTGGCTAGTTCTAATTACTTCTATAAAGATTAGTCATGAAACCTGATCCATGAATATTTAAACATTTGTTAATTGGTCCTGGTCTAGAGGCAACTGACATTTACGAAGGGTAAGCTCAGCTCGTAGTGTTCTGAAAATTTCCTTTGAAATTTTCAGTAACAGATCGGAGTTGGGATTGTTTCCATAGGAATGAAAACATACTGGCAATCTGATGTAAAATAGGCTCAGGCTTAATTGTATTTTGTAATTAGTATTTCCAGTAATAATTATTAGTCTTGACAGGTTTCAATTAGATCACAACAATAATACTAATTAAAAAGACCATCACCAACTTCTTATTGGTGTAGAGATAGTCCGAGATGATTGAGCTAGCTAGAAGTATAAATCCGACTACCGCCTACATTGAGTTACTTTCTTGCCAAAACTAATAAGAATAGAATTTCACTTCAGTCTGTCAATAAGATCGGAGATCGAACGTCACACGGCCATTATCTCCTTCGGGTTCAACGTCAAAACTAAGTTCAATATTAACTAAGAACCAAGGCCCATCGTAAACAAACAATGTACACGAAACTAATTTATTACCCCTTACGGGGCGGAAATTCGAAGGGATGCCTCGTTTTATTTAACAGGTAAGCTGCTTAAGCCTTATTTAAGATGGTAGCTGTAGATACGTAATCCATCTGATATTCGAATTAAGGGAATTATTAAGACTACAGTTTAGATTAGTCCCAGTAATACAGCGTGGGAAGAAATTAAGATGAGATTCTTTCTCAGTAGTTGAAGTTAATTGGGTTGAAATAAATCTGCTTTTTAGGGATTTTATTGCGGTATATTGATGATACTGAATATTATGGACACATTACCCAACGGATTGATTACTATTAAAAGTAGATGGAGTATTTAAAGCATTTACACACACACATTTACATTTGCTATGCTCTTGCTCTTTTTTAAATGCATCATTAGACCTAGTTACTGTTGATTTGGAAATGTACATTGATTGATATACCACAGGGGTCGCAAACAAGTTTACGACCCACCTGGTAACCGAAACCTAGGGACATTTGCAACACCAAAGCTATCGCGGTCTGTTACTTAACTGGTTAGTTATTATCTCTATCTATAATCACAATAATATGTTATTGCAAATCAGCAAATAAAATAGGCGTAGCAACGTTGCCAAGTCCACTAACATTTATAAATACATTGCCAATATGATTATCTGTAGTCAATTTCTGGCTTGAAGCCCGCATGCAAATCAAAATATTGTCTACAATAAAATTAACACTAGATTCATTTGTAAAAGAGCGATGCATTCAGCGATTTTATCCCAATCTGTATCCGGCGCTTATTCGCCAGCTAATGACATGACGATGGGATTTACTTCGATCAACGATTTCACATAAATTTGGGCTGATTTGATCTGAAATAAGGATTAATTTTCCGTAAAAGTAAACAACGATTTAATTTTGTCTGATGCACCATTACAAGAGTAATGAGAGTTGTGAGTGGTAGTTACCCAAAATGACAATGTATTACATCTGCCATGAATTTGTCACACTAAATATCTTACTGGTCATAATACTGCGGTCTAGTGAATACCATAATCATCATCAACCCATTATAATTGTCCCACTGCTGGGGCACGGTTCTCCTCTCGTTTTGAGAGGGATTAGGCTATAGTCCACCATGCTAGCCTACTGCGGGTCGGCAGACTTCACATGCCATCGAGAAAATCTCTCAAGCATGCAGGTTTCCTCACTATGTTTTCCTTCACCGTTAGATCATGTGATAAATACGCATATAACTTCCGAAAAGTCAGTGGTGCCTGCCCGGGTTTGAACTCGAGATTTTTGACATGTCAGTCCACTGGTCACACCACTAGGCTACCACAGCTGTAGGTAAGTCATTGACTCATAAATATGGGTTCCAAAATCTTCGATAACCCATCGGCTCTCCGTTATCGAATGATGTCCTTAAATAGCACCTGTTTTAATCCAGTCGAATCTGTCCCGCAGCCACATTGCTCGCCCAACCACGCGGGGCGGAGTGGCGTGCCTAATGGTAATCATTTCTTATCGACGCTAACCAATAGATTCAATTTCAGTAACCGCTTTAGCGAAAAATTGTTTTACTCGGCACAGCTGCCTATCTGTGGCGCGCACGGTCACAATTTATCACATCCCCAATATGGTGGAACTAGATAAAATTATACTTTATAAGTGCTTGTTTGTCACTAGATTGGATTTTTGGGACGTTTCGGTTGGATAATGAATTGATTTTTAAGACATTTTCGAAAGAAAATTGGATAAAAACTTGTCCAGAATTGGAAGCATCTCTCAAGCATGCAGGTTTTTTTTATGGTGATAAGGGGGCAAACGAGCAGGCGGCTCACCTGATGGTAAGTGAAGACCGCCGCCCATAGACATTTGCAACACCAGAAGCTTGCAAATGCCTTACCTCCTACAAAATGTAACGTGAATGTAATTTGTTTTTAAAATATTGTAAATATATTTTTGGCCAATTAGTAGCGTCGTGACTTTAAATGGGAAATACCTGGGTCCGTAAAATGTATTGTTAAATATTTACCCATTTTATGATAAGAACATTCAAGACCGTGTACTTCCTACATATTTGATTACAAACCACAAACACAGGAATATATTATTACAATCCCAGATTACTCCGGAAATTATTCAATGTTCAAAATGGGTATTAATTTAAATCAACAGGAATTTACATAATAATTTTATGAGCCTACATTTGGTCCTAAATAAACTGTAAGAAAATTAGGGTTCCGTGGTAAAATGAATATGAGGTGGATCAGAAAAATGTGCTTTGAATGAATAAATATAGCCCACTGTGTCTATCGTCAAGCGTGAGATCAAAGACTGTTTATAATCAGCGGGTCGTTTTGTTCTCATTGTTTGTCAGGGTGTTGTATTTCGTATTATTATCAGCAGTCGCACTGAAAAGACATTGGTTAAGTTATGGTAATTGCGACTGCTGACCAAGAGGTTTTAAGCCTGATGCCCGGGTTCAGCCTTTCCTCGACCAACACTGATAACATTTTTGTTATTAGGTTATTGTATGAAATTCTCAGCAGTTCATGCTCGGCTGATGGCAATAGGGTCGCCCATTACAAGGGATCTAAAATGCATTACGAAAAATGTGAGTGTACATTAGTACACCTCTGGCAAACCCGTCTAAGACGGTAGGCGTGATGACGGTGTGTATGTTTGGTTGAATGGGAATTGTTTATTGAGTTTAGGAATCTTCTAGATGCCTAGGCGTTATATTTTTCTTAAGAAGCTTGAGTGATAGTATAGAGGCCTATTTTTTGTTCTCCTATAAATGAAAAAGGAGTTAATAAAACTAAAAAGTATTTGAAGCAATAATGGAGATTGAATGGAATTTTCAGCCATCTGGATGTAAGTAACGAGGGAAAGAAATACGAAGAAGAATAGATGGCATTTGCAAAATAATTCTCATGATATAATTGTTTAGAAGAACAAGACATTCTTGCATTAGAAGAACAACTCTCTTAGTGGATAAGACCAGAAAAATGGTGATGGTGATGAAATAAACACAGTTGGAGCTGGTCCTTTTACCTCTGGCTCTTGGCTTCGTGAGCAGCTTCGACACGATTTCATCATAAGCACCCTCGTGTGCTACTCCTGAATCTTTAACCAGTTTCTCTTTCACGGCGATGCAGATATTACTTTTGGCCAGCAACGCTTCCAACTCTTCGAATGCCTGTATAGAAATAGTTTTATTAGATAAGGCAGACAATTTGTGTATTATTAATTACTACAGCGTGACGATTAAAGGTAAAATTCTAAAAATAAATAACAATAATATTCTTAGTCCATTAAAATGCAGCATGAATTGATGAACTAAGTCGATTTTTGTGCCAATATTCCCAAATTCTTTAATTTTGGAATAGGTAACGAAAAAAATTGATTAACATACTGATTCCTTTACGAATACATATTTTTTTATGGATTTAATCACAGTACATTGATACTATGTTCTGCCGACGATTTAGATCCTTTACAGCATCAATGATCAACGGTAGAATAATTTAGAAAACCTTAGTGTAACGAGCTCGCACACCTATCCACGTGCGTACATACGTTGTTAATATTATATAGGTATATACTTAGTACAAAATATTGTACCAAGTTAATTGCTTTTATTGGGGTCGTATGACCACGTAACCAATAACGAGAACATTTGGAAGCAGCTGAGCCTAACAGATATTGTAAATGAATGGTTAATTAAACTAATTATTTTAGCGCATCCGTATAATTAGGCAATTTTATTTTATGTGTTGGTCTGAGTTTAAGTCTGTGGATGTTTTTAATCTGTTTGTTATTGTACGTGGAATTTATTTAAATTGTTTTAAATAACAATATTATTTGGAAGTTATTTGGTTTATTGTGGGGTCAATTCCACAAACCAATTGTTTCAATAAAACGTAGAAATATGAAAACAGAGGACGGCGAGTCATGTAACTTTAAACTTAAAATACAATATATTCAAAGTTCCTTTTTGAATGTCGACAATAAAGACAATGCCCAAAAACGCCGTTCCCGTTTCATGTGCTCTTGCTGGGAGAAAAAGCGGCGCAACAAGCGACCCAGCATGTTTCCTCAGAATGCATTGCTATCTATTTTATTGACGGCTCAAGCCACAAATTGGAGAGCACGAAGAGCGACTTTCCTTATTTCAATTTATTTATGTGAAAACGAAGCGCCTGAGACTTAATAATCGCGGTTTCTACGATGTGTTTTCTCTCTTGAATGATAATTTATATTTATTCCTTTAAATAAATCTTTTAAGGAAACTTATACAAGTCAATTTTAAGGTATATTTTCGTATAGGATAGCATCGTCATTTCCTAACTGTCAAGTAAGGATTTAATATCAAAATGAACCCAAAGGATCATGTTGTTTTGCAAGGTTTCATTGTGGTTTACTGTATGTGAGTCCAACATTGTGGGACAATGGCCTTTTGTATAAAATGTCATAGCACCTTTGAGTTTAAACTTTTTCTTTAGATTTCGAACTGATGTGTATTACCTTTATTTAAGCTATTGACATATACTACTACCTAGCTAGACTACTACTGCCGAGCAAGAGGACCTGGGTTCGATTCCCAGGTCGAGCAAAGTATAATTGGGTTTTTCTGTGAAATTCCCAGTAGCAGCTCGGAGTTTGGATTTGTGCCTGGTTAATGGCAATAGGCTCGCCCCCTATTACATGGGACCTAAACATACCGGCGAATCGTGGGTGTACTTTAGTACACCTCTGCCTAACCTCTCGGGGACGACAGGCGTGATGATATGTTATATAAACTATTATTATATTCTGTATTAATATATTTTTATCTCCTTCATTAAGGTCAGGTGCGCAGTACTCATAACCGGCGCGCATGGAAGACAAAATGTAAGAATGTGGACGAAGCAAAAGTGGTATGCAGGTATCGGAACGCTTGGAATTCTATAATTTCTTCCTATGAGAGCTATATGAAAAAAGTGTAGGCGTATGTATGTATATTTTTAACATCTATATACATTTTCATTATTTATTATATATACATTTCCGCTTTATGTAAACCTTCTTCATATAAACTTTAGCTATGCTAAACCATACACTCCTTTTATCGATTATACGTCAGCGTTTGCCCACAATCTCACCTGATGGTAAGTTATGATGTGGTCTAAGATGAAGCACGGTTACCTAGAAGATACTTATTCACTCGTGACTTGAAGACCCTCAAATTGTACTCATCGGGAAATACAGACTCAGGCAACTGATTCCATTCCTTCGCTGTGCGGATAAAAAACGACTAAGCGAATAATTCCTGCATACAATAGCCAAAGAAAGGGTACAAAGTTGTATCTTCACGTGCAGATAGAGATGATAAAGTTCTCCCTCACCTTGATACCATAGCTGGACTCTTCGTAGATGATGGAGACGTAGCTCCACTCCAGCTTCTTGACGATCTCCACCATCGCTCGCACTTGGTGGTGGTCAGAAGGTATGGTGCGCGTGAAGTACTCGAAGCGAGCCTTATTGGATAGTTCCGGGGAAGTGGAGAAGAATGACACCTGACGAAGAACATAAATATGTTATTGGAGAAGAATTGGAGTTTCTTGCCGCTTCTTTTCCATGAGATGAACTTATTGGAACCGTGCAACTAGAGTCTTAATGCTTGAAAAAATCATATGAAATAAAAACCTTTTGATTTTGATTGTTTGGAGAATATTACTACATATTTGACTAAGAATCTAATGTTAGTAAAAAAAAATTTAAAAATACTTAATAAGGTAGTAAATCTTATTCGTTTTCTATTGTCACAGAATTCTTTACAGGTATATGAATAACGCTACTTTTAGCATTACCAATCTATAAAATGATATGCTTATTATCTGTAACCATATGGTTTTAAGCAATTTTATGTTTTGTCCAATGTGGGATTTAAAATGTGTTAATATTAAGCAGCGATATTACATAATTCCGGTAAGGAATTGTATATTTGGAATTAAAATTTAAAAGTACATGCATCCTTACTCCAGTTTCATAGTACAGGTACATTAATTAAATAAGCTATAAAGGCATATGCCCGAGAACGGAGATCGCGGGTTGAGAAAAGTTCAGTTCAGGATTAAATGAGCATGATAAGATACAGATATCTTACCTGTGGTATTTTAAAGAGTCTTAGAAGGTTGGCAACTTGAACAGACGTAACGCTGGAAGCTGCACCGACCACTCCAGATATGACCTTCCGGACAGCTGTTGCGTTGCAGGCGTACTCTGCGTCATCTATGTTGCTGATAGAACCTTGGGGTGGAATAAGACAGTAAGTAAAATCATTTGAAAGTAAAATCATAATCTTTTTATTTTATTTTTAAAAACGTTGCCCTTCGTTAGGATTTTCTCCTGTGCCGTGGGTGCGTTTACAAACACAAATTTTCACATACACAAACGCTTAGACCCGGAACAACTACCTGTAGAACGTACAAATGTTTGCTCCGTGCGGGGATCGAACCCAAGCCGATCGCTCAGCCACTGCGCCACCGAGTTGTCAAAGTTATGGAGCTAGTTGACGCAATACAATTTTTCCTTTAAGTTATTAACAGTTTAATTTATTAACATTTGCATTTTTAAATGATTAACCGTTGTTATCAAACTGTGTTACATTTGTTACGTCAACTGATTTGACTTCATTTTGTTGGTTAATCATTCATCTTTTATTATCGATTAATAAATAATTAGTATACAAACCTTTAATGAAATCCACGGCCATCTCCAGCCCATAGGTATCTTTATCACAATCATCTAGGACATGAGCTCCAAGAGTCACACCTGGAATCAGTCTCAACTCGTTGTTTATTATATCCAAAGTATACAACATGGTTTCCAGGGCCTGCACGCCTCCCTGCGGCATGACTGGCCCGCACGTCATATTGTCTGACCTCTCATGCACCATCATCAGGCCTCCAAGAACCAAATCACCTTCAATAACCGCTTCTCTCTTAATAGGCCAATGTTGATGCTTCTTATCCTTCATTTCCCCAACTTGGTCATTAGACATATTAACCCAATCACTCTTCGCTTCATTTTTCGGAGCAATTTCATAGTCTACTAAATGCATTCCATCTTTCAAATTCAACATTGGGTAGAAGTCGTCAGGTCTGTCGGCGAAAAATGTGGGATCGTAGATTTGGCCAGGTTTGTGCTTATGTCTGTGATGGTGTCTGTTTCTTTTGTGGAAGATGGAGTCTTCGATGTTCAAGGTATCTACGGAGTTCTTGTTCTCTGTGTAGTGGACCATGGTGATGAGTAGACAGACCGCCAGCCACTGCTGTCCGGGACGCATGTTAGAGATGGATGTATCATACCATTATGGCAGAATACTTGGTCCATGTTGACCGGTATGCATTCATTTTAATCTGTAACAATGAAAAGGTTTTTATCAGTATGATATGCTTGCATTAGGATTGAGAATAACTTATTGAGAAGAGACGAAGATATTTACTAGGGGAAAATAAGAAATGTTAATAAAAACAAGGTAACTATCAAAAATTATGTTTCAAAACTATACAAAACGCGGACCTAATGGTCAGAAATTTGAACTAATTAACGATATTGTGTACTTTTAAATAAATACAAGAAGGAATATAATCCAACGAACCATTAGTCAACTCTTCATAAACTAACGTGGCGTGACAGAATAATATAACATATTAAGATGACTGCCCGCGTTGTGTTGACCCACGTCACCTAACCAAATTTATTTAATATGACACTTTAATACAAGACTGTGGCTTCAGCCGTAGCGTATATTTATTATAAATAACAATGCTTGATTCAAAATATTATTTTAAACTATATTTAATTTAGAAAAATAGATAACATGTTAAATTTGATTCAGTAAAAAAAATACCATTATACAAACATTTGATTACATATTTAATTTATTTATCATCAACCAGAGTAGAGGTCTACTCTTATTTAAGTTATAGTTCACCACGCTAGCCTAGCCAGCACACGTTATCGAGAAAATTTCTCACGCATACATATAATACAATAAGCACATAATTATCTTCTTGGGTTGAAATCTAGATATCTCAGTTAAATAAATACTGCAGTCTAGTAATTGCTTTGATGCTCGAGCAAATGATAGCACATTTTCAAAAATATAATATTTTACATAACAGACAGTATGGCTTCACCAAAGGTAGATCAACGTCTGATGCAGGTACGAAGTTAGTCTCTCACATTTTAGATGCTTGGGAGGGGTCACAGGATGCCATAGGTATCTTCTGTGATCTTTCTAAAGCTTTCGATTGCGTTGATCACAACACGCTTATCCGTAAACTCAGCTACTACGGAGTACGAGGGCTTTCTTTAGAGCTTGTTTCTTCCTATCTCACAGAAAGACGTCAAAAAGTTAGTATAGACGGAGTCACTTCCTTAGGGTCTATTGTTAGAATGGGTGTACCCCAGGGTTCAATTTTAGGTCCTTTTCTTTTTCTAGCTTACATAAATGATCTTCCCTACATGATGTCAGATTTGGCTAATATTGTACTGTTTGCTGACGATACATCACTAATTTTTAAAATCGATAGAAAAGATCGCGTTCTTCTGAATGTTAATAAGAGCCTAGAAACGTTATCTAAATGGTTTGATGCGAATAACCTACTTCTGAATGCTAATAAAACTAAATGTCTAAAATTCGCGTTACCTAACGTTTCTCAAAGCGATACTAATTTAATGCTTAACGACAGCAAACTCGAGTTAGTTAATGAAACTGTTTTCCTTGGTATTACTGTTGATTACAAATTACAGTGGGGGCCACATATCTCATCTCTATCTAAAAGGTTAAGTTCTGCTGCCTATGCAGTGAGGAAAATTAAGCAAGTCACTGATGTACCTACAGCTAGACTTGTATACTTTGCTTACTTTCACAGCATTATGTCATATGGCATCCTTCTATGGGGTTCAGCTGCGGACGTTGATTCTATATTTATCCTACAGAAAAGGGCCATCCGCGCAATCTACGATATGGGCCCCCGCGATTCCTTAAGAGAAGTGTTTAAAAATATAAATATACTTACACTTCCGTCACTGTATATTCTCGAAAATATTTTGTATGTCCGGAAAAACCAGGATAAATTTAACATCAATAGTGACTACCATAGCGTTAATACTAGGAATAAACATAAATTAGTGGTACCTAAATTTAGACTTACTAAAACAAATAAATCATTTCTAGGGAACTGTGTACGTTTTTATAATAAACTGCCGAAATCTGTCACCGATCTCACTGGCAAGAAATTTAAAAATCTCGTGAAATCTGTTCTTGTCAAGAAAGCCTATTATAAAATTAAGGACTATGTTGACGATGGAAATGTATGGAGTTAAATACGGAAGTGCTTGTGGCCTCCCTGGTACCCTGAGGTTGTTTTTCATTAATATTGTAAAATAATTGTTGTTTTCATTAATATTTTTTGTAAAATCTTACTGTAAATGTTAGGTCAATGTAGTTAATGTCTGAAGAATTATGCATACGGTATTATTTTATTTTGTTCTTACTAATTTGACTATTGACGATTTAAGACATTACATACATTACATTTTTTACATTGACCTCGCACACCATTGCCTGAACATTGTATTCAATACCCATTATTTTAAAAGAGTGTCTATGGAGTTTCTTCCCGGTTCTTCTCCATAAGATCGACTTCTTGGAACCGTGCAACTAGAATCATAACGTTTTAAAAGTGCTTGAAAAAGTTTATTTGAAATAAAAACCTTTTGATTTGATTTGATTTGAATTTATAATTATAGATAAATGTTGTGAACAGGAGATTCCTTAGTAGGAGTTTAGAACATTTCTTTATCCTTACATAATCTGAAGCCCCTAAAAGCTTTGATGTATGAATTTATACAGTAAGTACTATCATTAATTCATATTTTTAAATTGGAGCTTGTCTATCAAACACTTGAGACAAGTTTTTCTAAAAACTTTGCTTGTGTAATTAACGTGAAAAATATGCTGAAACACGATTTGAAAAAATTTGCTAAACCCCCAAAGTACATAATCTCTCCATTTAAAGTGAAACGGAATAAAAACGGTGAGGAACATCCATTACTTGAAACCGAAAATTTATACACAAATTGTTGGGAGGCTTAAAATTTCGGGGGGTTTTTAAAAGTTCGCAAACAAGCGAGGAAATGGGAAATTCCCAAGGAACCTCCAATGAAAGAAGCATTTAGAGGATCAAAATCTGTTCACGTTTACAAAATTGATTTGGACGTCTGATAATTTTATTTTTATTTACGTTTAAATTAATTACTCACTGATTCAGAAATGAACAAGAAATACTGAAATACGTTTTTAGTAGGTACTGTAAAGTTGTATTTAGATCTTCCAAGATGTTTTACTATGAAAAATTTTTGGGAAAAGTTTTGGGAGGAGAAATAATTCAAAATTTGTAGTTTTTCTTTATTATATTAGTATGTCTTTACTCAACATTAACTTTAAAAAAACGGGGCGAACAGATTATATTTGTTCAACAGAACCAATTGACCAAAGTGACCAATTTCAATATGGAGCTTCAAAAAGCGGGATAAAATAAATTCCCTCTATCTATTAAATCGCCTATTGTACGACAATAAGTACACAGATTACTGCCTTTTGTATCTCTGTTATAAATTTTAGGCCCTGATAGCTGCTAAATAAACTCAGCCAAACGGAAGAAGAATCTGTGTCAAATTTTATCTAGCCCCAAATGTTTTTGTCTCAAGTAAAATTAAATAGTAATGCGGTTAAGTAGAACGAAATTCAGTCTGAAAATGTTAAGAAACCTTTCCAGAAAATTAAATGCCGTAAATGCGTAATGTCTCTTAGCACTTTCTTAAATCCCTTTGGCTTTGTCAAGAAATGTTCTTCCCACTGGGTCTAAAAGAAAAAGACTGTCAAAACAAATAAAAACTTTGAAGGCAATTTCCTAACTAATCCTCAGCTCACTATACTCATTCTAAATTTATATTGTGTACGTTGTTGGTGTCTGAGTGTGTATGGTCGTAAATTGGCGCGGCTTAGGAACAATAATGTTGAACTTTGAGAGTTGGAGTTGCGGCGTTGGGACGACTACGCATCGTTTTATTGCGGGTTGATATCACGTCTTAAGCCTCGTTCAGATGACGCGAAGTGAGATTTGTTACCTACGTACAGTCTAACAACCTAATTGGTGTACATGCAACTATTGACCGATCCATGTGTGGATGTAAACCAATTAGTTTGTTAGAGTGTACACTGAATACATTCAAGAGTTATGTTTGGAAATGTGGCCCGCCCGCATGGGTAGATATAGGTATTGAATCTTTATTAAAATAATATATAGTACAGTAATAATTATGTTCATCTCGTTAAATGTAGTACTGTGATGGTGAAAGAATTATTGAAATAGGTCCATTAGTTTAAGAGCTTCAGCATCATCATTGTCAACTGTTAGATGTCCACTGCTGGACATAGGGAGGGTGTTCAGATAAAACCCCCTTAAAAAGTAGTGATATTTCAATGTAACTGCTTCGTTGATCTAGGGTTCGTGAATTGCGACTGCTGAGCAAGAATCCTTGGGTTCGTTCCCAGGTTGAGCTAAGTGTTATTGGAGTTTTTATAAAATTCTCAGTAGCAGCTCGGTTTGAATTTGGGCCCGGTTATTGGCAATAGGTTCGCCCCTTATCACCTGGGACCAAAACATAACTATTGGCTAAATTTAGGTGAACTACATTATAAATACTTTTGCCTTTACACTCGGGGATAACAAGCGCGATAGTTTGTATAATTTCAATGTCGTAGGTGTAAAAAATCAGAAAGCAAACAGTTTTAATTGCATGCCAATAAGTATAAATACATGGAATTTAACGCCAAGGTTGACACGAAATGTCATGCAATGTCACCTTGGTTTTAAATGTAAGTAAAAGATTTTATCGCTAGTAATTATATATTTTCAAATGATGTTCTACAGTCGCGTCACATTAGCAGCGTCGTCTGAATCCAACCTTAAGAGCCGTATATTACGATGTAACTTTATTTAATCACTTCTAACATACCGTTGTCTAAGAGAACCGTGCTTTTATATACATTTAAGAAGTAATGTGTTATAGTCTGTGGTATGTTTTACTTCTAATGGTCACAAAGGGTATGTACGTGTATCACAGGCATTGCTTTTTATTGTTATCTCTTTCACTCTTAATGTAAGAAGACCTTCTTTCTTGAAAGGTATCTTCAACAATGTAGAAGTGTAATTTGGCCTCTTTGGAACAAACAGTTCTGTAAATGTTGGCCTTAATGACGTGATTTGGAAGGTTGGTAATACAAACACGTAATAATTATATGTTTCTATCTCTCTCTCGCTTAAACCCATTTACCATACCACAGCTGGATATAGGGCTTCTCTCATTTGAGGCGGTTTAGGCCAAATTAAGGTACCTAATTAAACTTTTTATTTCAGACAGTAAATTATAAATTCCTTAGCGTGAACAACGTCGCACGGCTGGTGGAGTGGTCGAATAATCGGCTTTCGTGTCACAGGTTGCAAGTTCGATACCTGCGCGGGGTAAATATTTGTAGGTACGAATTATAGGTAGTTTTATCAGATCTGTATTTGTACGATGTGATTTTTTTCTCTGTAATCACTCGACACAAGAGAAGTTCCTGGTATGGAGTCAAAATAAGGATGAATGACAAGAACGGCTTGATACCTTAGGAGTCGAAGACTTGACCAATGTTCTATCAAACCATACATTCGTTAACTTTTTTAAAGATTTCCAGGTATTTACATTAAACAAATACCACATTACACGCCATATTCTCTTTAGTAAGTAGAACAAAGCTACGTATGCAATGATATAAAAAACTATATGTCATTGTACGTATGTGTGTCACATAAATGTACACTCAGCAAACTATTTAGCAGACCACGTTTCAACCTTATTATTATACGCATTAAGTCTAAGTTGGCTGATCGGACTCAGCACATTTATCATACCACTTCAGTATGCGCTCAATCATAATTTAGCTACACAATTAAGGCGAAGTATGAATAGATGGCCATTAGCGGTTAATGGTTTGCGTGGAGTCAAGCCTTAGTGTATTTTTAAGGTTCCGTAGTCAATGAGGAACCCTTATAGTTTCGTTTATCCACCTGTCCGTCTGTCTGTCGGCTTGCAGCATAGTTTAGTGACTTTAAGTACTAAATTACTCTAATTTATGGCATAATTATAATCACACATGTCACACATAATTATAACCACGCCAACAAAATGGTAAAAACTACTAGATATTTTTTTTAGGTTATTTTTCGGGGAAGTTTTTTTTTCTTATCAATTTTTATATTTTTAATTTTTTTTTTTCTGATTAATTTTTTAAAAATTTCCTTTAATTTCAAGGATCCTTTGTTTCTGAATTGGTGGTTATTCAAATACATTTTTGTGCCAATTAAAAAAACATATTATACTAAATCGTTTATTTCAATAACACCATTACCTATTACTTGTAGGAACTTTTGAATTGTCAAAACTAGTTCCCTATTCCAAAATAAATTTTTGCGAAATATTAAAATGCCATTTTTTATTTTAAATTAAAACGACTCCCCCTATTCCGTAGTTATTTTTGGATACGTGAAAGAAATCGCGGCAGTATTTTTTATCATCCGTTTTTCCTGGACTGAATGGCGACGAATAACTTATTTTTTAAGCGAAATTTCAATGAACGCTCAGCCAGATGTTGGTGTCATCTGAAATTCAATTATTCAAAGATTTCGATGCGACATAATTCGATTCCGTTCCCGTTGAAAAATATTTTGGCGTGAATCCCTTTCTTTGATATGGATTTATATAAATTTTGTTGGAGCTGTAATACCCTAGCGGTGTGACCAGTGGACTGAGATATCAGAGGTCTCGAGTTCAAACCCAAGGCACCACTGACTTTTCGGATGTTATGTGCGTATTTATCACATGCTCAAAACGGTGAAGTAAAACATCGTGAGGAAACCTGCATGCTTGAGAGATTTTCTCGATGGCATGTAATGTTTGCCAACCCGCAGTAGGCTAGCGTGGTGGACTATAGCCTAATCCCTCTTAAATGAGAGAGACTCGTGCCCAGCAGTGGGACAATAATGGGTTGATGATGAAAGGTGATAAATTTTGTTGTTATATATTATGTTGAGAACAGCTAGTATGAAGTAGTCAGATGTCTCGAGTTCGATTCCACACACCACTGACATGTCTAAATTACGTGCGTATTTATTACATGCTCAAACAGTGAAAGGGAATATTATTGAGGTGCCTACATGGTTGAGAGATTTTCTCGATGGCGTGTGAAGTCTGCCAACCCGCAGTAGACTTGCATGGTGGACTGTAGCCTTTTATTCCTTTAAAATGAGAAGTGACCCGTGCCCAGCAGTGGGATTTTAATTGAGTTTTTGATGATGCTGGTACGTACATATTCCCTCAAAACTACTTTTCACTAGATCAAAGTATTGTTGGTCAAAACTCTTGATAGCCAGCTTTGACACTGTAGGGCAAGTACGATCCAAAAACAACAGCATTTTAGCATTTAAGGGTTGAATAATACAGTACATTAAGGCAGGCTTTTTGTTCATCCAACCCCATTAGAGATGTTGTAGGGTTAAACACGTAAATGAAGTACATAAGTAGCTTAAAATTCGTCCCCAGTTTAAATATACTTTTTGTCCCACAAAAATGGTCCTGCAACGGAAAAAAGGCGGCGGAAATTCTTGTCGGAAATTTTTGTTAATACCTAAATGTTTTTGTACCGACTTTGTTTATTCCGTTTAATAAACCTTTCTCCCTTTATTTTTGACCAGACATTTTGGTACGTTTGAGGAATTCGGAACAAATGCCAATTTTCATTTGCAAGTAATGGACCAATGACTTTGGGGTTCTATTCAGATGAGAATTCCCTTATTCAAATTGCTTATTTGTTAGCTGTGTTGTCTTACAGAATTGTATCTTGTAGAATTTTGGATAAGAAATTGTAATATTATTTTGCAAAATATTAGCAATATTTGAATAGAAACTTTATAGAAGTTTGTCTAAAATTTACACTAAAATGCCTACCAGGTTGGCTATAGAAAATTTCTAAACCTACAAAATAATCTGATTTGTTTCTGAATTATTGGTTTTTAATATATTTTTAAGTCAAAATATTATCGTTAGTTTTCGAACGAGGGTTTGTTGTTTACTTTTATTTGCCTAAAAGGAGTTAAATGTTTTATTTTAACTAGACCAATATTACAGATATTTTTGAATTATCAAAACTACATGCAATGTTGCAGGAACTAGACCAAAAAACACCATAGATACAATTTAAAGAAAAAGTACGTATAAAATAATTGCTTTTGACTTTCTATAATTATTATAAATAATGAATTGCCTAATATAAGAATAGTAAAAATATCTCGTCCTATACGCCTTTAAAAAATTTAAAGGTGTAGTTAAGATGAATGAATGTGACGTGATATGATCAGGTCAGTACATTGTTTCTGTCTACACTCATAGAAAAAAGGTTCGATTTCATGATTTTTTTAAAATATTACCTCATCATCATCAACCCATTAATGTCCCACTGCTGGGCACGGGTCTCCTCTCAATTGAGAGGGATTAGGCTATAGTCTACCACGGTAGCCTACTGCGAGTTGGCCGACTTCACATGCCATCGAGAATTCTCTCAAGCATGCAGGTTCCCTCACGATGTTTTCCTTCACCGTTTGAGCATGTGATAAATACGCACATAACTTCCGAAAAGTCAGTAGTGCGTGCCTTGGGTTCGAACTTGAAACCAACAATAGAATAGAATATTACCTACTAACCAAATATTCAAACACTAATCAATTTTAAGCAGCCCTTAAACCTTTTGAACGCCTCTGTCTCATATATGTAGCACGCTATAGAAACAAATACCTATGTGAAAAAATTAATGGGTAGGTCTATATCACCATCATCATCATATCAACCGTTAGACGTCCACTGCTGGACATAGGTCTACCCCAAGGATCGCCACGACCACCGCTCCTGCGCCACCCGCATCCAGCGGATTCCAGCGACCTTAACCAGGTCGTCAGTCCACCTTGCCGGAGCCTACCCACGCTGCGTCTTCCAGTACGTGGTCGCCACTCGAGAACCTTCAAGCCCCATCGGCCTTTCTTCGAGCGATGTGCCCTGCCCTGTATCCTACCCTGTAATTTAATTTGATAACGATTTGTACTAAGTTTTTGAATCGTAGGTTTAAAAAAGCATATACTAAAAGTAAAACATGCCTTTGTCTTTAAAAATACTAATGAATTTACTATTTTATTTCACTATGACTAAATAGGCAAATGGTTAAATATGGTGCTATGCAATGATATATAAACTATAGATACGTTATTCGCCCTCTAAAATGGCAACAAGAAATCAAAGCGATTGCCGGGATCGCGCTTAGTGACGCACCAACCAGCGTACCGTGGCGACGGTACGTTCCGTAAAAATAATTCGTGCTTAATAGTTTATACTTCGTGAGAACAAGATGCGTTCATGTGTTTACAAATTATACTACAACAGTGAAAGATAAAAATGTGTCATTCCCTTTCTTCGCTCAAATTAGTCGCTATCGCCATTTTTCATAGCCGTAATGTTTGTGCATGACGTGTCTATATAATAATATGACATTGGTGCATAGCACCAATGTCTTTTACTTCACAAATAGTCTTCATCCTCTCTTTAGAATGTTACATCTCGTAAACACAAGACAGACGCAACATATTAGTTAGTATTAGTACAGTTATTATCTTATTTTGTAAGGATTCTGCGATATAGGTACAGAATCTCTGGTATCATTAGTATTTGAGATAAGCTCAATAACATTAGTTAAATTGTTCATCACTATTTGATATCGGATATTATATTATTGACGAATACAGCTCTTATATAACTACTTTTAGCCTGCGGTATTCATATTTTGGTTTCAAACGTATGTTTGTTTTTGTACTTATGCGAATAAATCTATATTTTTACGGATTTTATCGCAGTATTGTAAAATTCGCGTCTCGGCAGACGTAGTGTAGGACGACCGGTCAGGTGGAGCGACGACTTGCGCAAGGCAGCTGGCAGTGACTGGAGGAAAATAACCAAAGATCTAGCTCTGTGGCGTTCATTAGGGGAGGCCTACGTCCAGCAGTGGACAAATATAGGCTGATGATGATGATGATGATTGTAATATTATTACATGGCGAAGTTTTGCTTCGAACAATATCAATATACCCGATGTAATCGTTAAAAATAGTTTTATTTTAACGTATAATATTCGCGTAAGTGTAAAAAATCAGTATAATATTATGTATTATTAGGTACATAAAATATAAGTGTGTTAACACATTTATAAATCACGGTCCGATAAATTTCCTTATAGGATAACGAATAAATGCTAGAAGTTCACAACTATCGACCAAGATAAGTAGGTACTATAGACAGAAATCTATAAATCAACGATGCTTACAAAAACTCCATTTATGTAGGGAGAAAGTTCTGGAAGTTTCTGTCAAGAAACTAGATATACTTGGAGAATAGTTGACAACGCGAGTTATTCTAGATTAATCGTTTCGGTTAAGCAATCATCGCATGTTGGCTGATCCATACTTTTGACGACCCAATTACTCCAACGCTAGTTAACACTGCCTGCAGTGCTATGGGTCCCGGGTTCGAATCCCGGTACGGACAAATGTTTGTGTGATGAGCATAAACATTTGTATCCGAGTCATGGATGTATCTATGTATAATATGTATGTATTTACAAAAAAAAAGTATATATCTAGTATATCAACCGACTAGTATCCGTAACACAAGTCTCGTTGCTTAGCTGGGACTTAGATGGCGCTGTGTCATAATGTCCGGGAATATTATATTATATGTGTTTCCGACACCTACAATTGCAACATCTATTCAAATTCAAATTCACAACATTTATTTCAAGTAGACCAGTATAACCGGTGCTTTTGAATTATTGTCAAACTAGTTGCACGTTATAGTTTTAACATACATAATTTCGATACCCATGATTTTGGATTTGACCGTCCTCATTTTGTGTAGAGTAGTTTGGTTTTAATGCACCCATGGAGGGTGCGTGAAAACCAAACTACGTGGTGCGTGAGCCAAAACAGGCTCGTCAAGAGACTCGGTTATTATCGGAATTGCTCGGCATAGTTTGATCAAGCCAAGGGAGCACAATTCGAGAAAATCAAACTGAGGCCTCTGACTCCACAGTTCACCTCAAGGACGTCACAGCTTTCAATAAGCTCTCTTAGCGCTTAAAATTGCTTTAATCTACACGCATAACTTAAACGATTTTTATCGTCAGCAACAGAATTTGTAATTAATTAGTATCTCGCAAAAATCATCGAAGCCCTCATTAATTATTTGCCCAAAACCTTTTTAGGTAAACCTTCCCAAAGAAAATATATTCAACAATTTGTAAAACCAAACACAGGTCATGATTTACAGCACAAAGCACTAACCGCACCGACTTCTGTTCGTCCGGTTTTTAATTACCGGAACGTGGCACAAATACTTGTTACTTTCGCCTTTTTTTGGCACAAAATGTGCCTGTATTTCGAACCTCACAGTAATTAATCAGGGCGGCTTTTTAGGCACTGCCCCTCCTTTACCAGGGTCGCGTGAAAGGCGAATTTTTTAAACTGGGAATTATTTGCGACTTTGATGTCGCACTGAAGTCGGATTTGAGTTGGCACTTGCTTGCCATTGGGTATTTGGCTCGCGTAAATAATGAAAGGTTTGCCATTAATTAGAATTGTTTTTTTAATGCAGTGATTAATAGGAATAAAATCTTTTTAAGGGTGAGTAGGAAAATGAATGATTATCAAAGGTTTTCATCCAAAGGAGACAATTTTTTTTGTACGGGGAACAGGCCCACCTCAATTTGTAGCACAAACTAATGAAATATATATCATTTTTTCCACATAATTTCTAGATAACGTTAGTAACATTTGTTTACATAATGTCTAAAGGGAATATTGAGTAATACATTAAAAAAGAAATAAAATAACCCACAAAAACGTCAGATTTCGAACAAAAAATGACGTTCAAAGTCATTATTTTTTTTTCTTTTCTTCCCTTTCGGGATAAAGCAAAGGAATCTAGTCCATACAGCCTAGTCTGCAGTATTTTTACATTTTATATAAGATGGATGACAGGATGATACATGATAATGGTTGATGATTTGGTGAATTAATGGTTTATGAAGCATGATAAATGATTTTTTCCTCTAGTTTCTCTAAAAGTGGTTTTTTACTTAAACTTAACTCGGCCTTCTTGGGAGAATAAAAAAAAAAGGACTTTAACAAAAACTCTTTGATAAATATTATTGTACTTTCCAAAATATTTATAGATCTTATACATTTAAATATTAATAAACAATAATAATATCATAAATAATAATAATCTATATTCTCACTTTATTTATTTACTGTATTCGTAGGTAATGTATTTGAATGTGATAGTTTTTACGTTCATTTACACGAATTAAACTACAACGATTTATTGAAAGTCAATACAATAATGGTTTTATTTAATTTAATAATTGCGGTTTAATTTTTACTTCGCATTTCGTATTTTACGTCTTGAAAAATAAGTTAATCTTTTAGAATATAATGCGATCGTCTTGTGATACCGTTCGTAGTGGGCCTGGAAAAAACTGTCTCCTTTCTGTATATAATTAAAACACTAGCACCTTCCACCAACCACCCACTTCACCTTCAGTCCCACCCACGTCGTTATGTTGGTAAAATCCAGGAAAACGATTAATTTATATACCCTTGTATATTCTATAGGCAATATTATACTTACGCGGATATAAGACTAAAATAAAACTACTTTTTGCTATTTTTATCTCGTTACATTGATATTGTTTTAATCCGTATGTGTCGGTGTCTTTAACAGCATTTATCGTCATGGGCAGACTGTTGATAAAAACGGTATCTATATGCCAAATTTCATCCAAACCCGTCGTGACGTTTTTGCGTAATTAAGTAGCATGTATTTAAACAGAACAGTAGAATTACTAGTATTGTTTTACAATACAAAGCAATCAAGTTATATCATTTGCACAAGCTTTCGTTATCTTTACAGAGACCCTCTTTATTCTCAGTTTTTCGGAATTATCACGCTCTTTTTGATTTATATTAATTTTTAAGTGAAATTAAGCTTTCATTGGCTTTGGAACTTAACGAAACAAGAATTCGGATTCTTTAGGTATCTTTTGCTCTGGCCTAGTTCTGTGCAGTAATATTATAAAGCATTTAAAACTACCTATATCTAAATAACTGCAACCCGTCCCAGTTTTGCATAGGTTTATGTAGGGAAAGATCAATAACTATTTTATTTAGACAAACAGATGATAACATACAACATTAATCTTTCGATTTTGCCCGTGTTTTGATTGACTAATTTGAACAAAACGTGGTTATTGTAACTTAACTATAATCACGTTTTTTTTGCTGGTAATTATGAATAGTATAAAAACACAAGCACACTGAGATACAGGAATGCTGTTTTTGGAGATTTCATTCTATATCTACCTATCTCATATTTAGAATTATTTATTAATTATTAGAATTAATTTCTTGGTTTGGCTTTTGGGAAATTCTCAGGTTAATATCAATAGGCTTGCCCCAATTTTACCCAATTTCGCGATCATTAAATAGGACCTAAATATTCCCACAAACTGTGAGTGTATATCGGTTACATGTTTGTCTTATCCCTTGGAATACAGGCGTAATGGAGTTATGAAATAATTATTATCTTCACCTGCTATATTTATTTCTACGTAAATTTTTTATCTTTGGAGATAAAAATTTTACGTAGAAATAAATATAGCACGTTACTCTGTACATTTGAAGTGTCCCAATCTGTTGCTATTTTTTATGGTGATAAGGGGGCAAACGAGCAGGCGGCTCACCTGATGGTAAGTGATGACCGCCGCCGCCGCCCGCATTTGCAACACCAGAGGCGCGCAAATGCGTTGCCAAACCCCTTAGAAACCGTTCAGGTTTCTTAAAATAGGGAGTTACTGAACTGACAGCAAACGGAATTCCCATGCTGTCAGAATAGTCACTCCGCAAATGAGCTCTGGTAACCTTATTCACTCGAAGAAAGACAACTATTGTTGAGTTGACAGTCGGGCAGCTCAATTTGAGCGAGAAATCTCGCTATGCCCTACCTCGTCCAAAAACTTTAATGAGAACTTTACCGTAATATTTTATATTACATACATTAGTCCATTGTTCTTTGTGATATTACAACATTAGAAGGCTTAATGTTGTCATAAAATGTCTGGTAACTTCTGCGTTGTTTGTTTGAGAAATTGTTATAATAATATGAGTATTTGTATGTTTAATCTCATGTTATTCTTATGATCCTTTTTCCAATTATATGAGAGTCAGTTTTTATCTGGACTTGAGTGCCTTAAAGTGCTGCTTAATTATTCTTTCACTCTGAAAGCAGACCAGGGTCTAACAGAAAACAATAGATAAGTATGATGTATGTATGGCAGTGACTGGAGGAGAAGGGCCGAGGATCGAGTTATCTGGTTCACTAGGGGAGGCCTACGACCAGCAGTGGTCGAATATAGGCTGATGATAATGATAATGCCTACTAGGCAGGATAAAGTAAATTTCAAGATACAACAGTCAGTCGTCAGTCGTCAGTTGATAAACGACGCCACCCAGGTAGGGTGTTAAGATACACATTTGAATTTGTGTTTTCGAATCCACGCCCCTGGAAAAAACCTAGTGCTTCTTTTGTTTAAATACATGGCAGAGGTTTACTAATGTATACCAAAATTTCGCTGGGATAGAATATTATATTATTTTATACCAGCGAAATTTAGGTATATATTCACATAATTAGGGCCTCATAATTATAACGTATAAAGTTGTTATCCATAGTTCATAGTAACTGGGCTTAACTCGGTTATAAACATCAGTTTTTGTGTCAATAGCATTTAAATTCTATTCCGTCTCTCGCTTGATAAGGAGGGAAGTGAAAACTGTTATTTTCGCATTATTTTCAATTACACTTTATGTTCAATTTAGTTGCAGGTTATTAAATTAAATTATCCTCCTGGGACACGTCCGGCTTCATTGTCTCTGGATGATAGATTGTTGATCCTGGCTTATAGAAGTATCAATGGCAGAGACTAAGTGTTGACGGGTTTGTCCCATTAAAAAAATATTCTTTTAAACATACCATTACGCCTGTCGTCCCCGAAAGGTTAAGCTGAGGTGTGCCTACTAGGTCTTATGTAATAGGGGGCAAGCTTATTGCCATCAACCGCACGGGTCCAAACTCCAAGCTGCTGCCTCGAGTTTGGATTGCTGAGAATTTCATAGAAAAACCCCATAAACCCTTTGCTCGACCTAGGAACCGATGACAAGACCTCTTGCTGGGCAGGCGCCCCGACGACCAGACCAACAAAGCAGTTATCAAATTTCCAAATACCTATTTTCAATACTTGATGAATCTAGGCGATTTCTGATAAAAGTTTTTATCGTACCTCTACAATGTGTATGGACGTTTGTTAGTGATTTTTCAGCTCCAATCTGATTGGTAGTTTGTCGGCAAACAGAAATGTCACCAATTAACAATACCGAAGCATGTTATCGTTTGTTTATTAATTTTCATTCTATTTATGTAGCTCAGCGGCGGTGATATTATTTCAGAACACACATGTACGTATTTAATATTTTATTTACGTTTTAAATCATCGTTGTTGATATTAGAACAAATAACATAACTAAACACTATGAAAATAAAATAAAACGAATTATTCGTTGCGAACTGTTTGCCCGTCTGTCTGTAACCATAACTAGATGCTGCAAAAGATTCGAAAAGTTGGGATTATTCACAGTAGTGTTGGGCACTACTAACTTCGAAGTTACAAGTCTATTTATCACATGATTATACGTTGAAGGAGTTACTCCAAGGCGGGTGAAGTCTGCCAACCCAAATTAACCAAATGTTGTGGACTGTGGCCTCATCATCAACCCATTAATGTCCCACTGCTGGACACAGGTCTCCTCTCATTTGAGAGAGATAAGGCTATAGTACACCACGCTAGCCTACTACGGGTTGGCAGACTTCACATGCCATCGAGACAAATCTCCCAAGCATGCAGGTTTCCTCACGATGTTTTCCTTCACCGTTTGAGCATGTGATAAATACGCACATAACTTCCGAAAAGTCAGTAGTGCGTTTGAACTCGAGACCTCTGACATGGCAGTGCACTGGTCACAACACTGGGCCTAAACCTATGGCCTAATCCTTCTCAAACGAGAAGACACCCATGGCCAGCAGTGGGATAATAAAATGGTTGATGAGGTTAACACACTACTATACTATGAGGACCCAATTAGTCCAGCGTTAGTTAACACTACCTTCTGTGTTATGGGTCCCGGGTTCGAATCACGATAGGGACAAACGTTTGTGTGATGAGCATCAACATTTGTATCCGAGTCATCGATGTATCTATGTATAATATGTTTGCATTTACAAAAAAAAAAGTATATATATGTAGTATATCATCCATCGAGTGTACGTAACACAAGCCACGTTGCTTACCACGGAACTAAAAAACACTTAATGGGTAACATAATATATTTGGTAGATTCATAAAAACAACACCAAAGGAATGAATTGGAGCAAATACTCACATCGCACAAAAATATTTTATTCCTCCAGGGATTCGAACCCGATACTCACCACCAAAGGCAGCATTAATACCTGATGTTTATATATCCTTGTTCTTAAATGCGAGACTCAAATACACCAGTAATCAATTCAAAGTACATTAACAGGAAGTTACACGAATAAATGATTATCATGTAATTCTTTATGAAGTTAAAAATAAAAGGAATAATAAAACGACCCGGAAATAACAATATTTTTTTCAATAGGACGGAAAATACCGTGTTTACCATCATCCATTTAAGACACAACATCATTTCTTGCTTTGATATGTTGATTAAACTATAATAATAATAATATATTATATGTAAATTATCACACAGTGCCATCTAGTTTTGAGCTAGGCATTGAGGCTTGTGTTGTGGATGCTAGATGGTTTATATACTCACTCTTTTGTTGGTACACATATAAACCTTCCTTGATTAAGGTATATAATGTTCATCTTTGCTCATCATACAAACATTTTCACCTACCCACTTCTTACCACAGAAGGCGACCTATGATACCATTGTGTTAATCGGGTCGTACATTAATGTATATTTATTTATACATAACTAGCTGCCTCCCGCGGCTTTGCCCACATGGTACACAGATAAAAATTGCCTATGTGTTAATCCATGTAATAAACTATATGTATGCTAAATTTCATTCAAAACTGTTTAGCTGTTTTTGCGTGAAAGAGTAACAAACATCCATCCATACTTACAAACTTTCACGTTTATAATATTAGTAGGATAAGCTGTAATAGCCTAGACAAAAAACTGGTATATAAGGATTGTAACATATAAAATTCTATAGTTTGTGCTTACCCCCTATGCAAAAAAGTCGTGAGTGTATATACCTACTTACATGTATGTTTTCGTACATATGCGTCGACTTGCAACTAGTTTTGACCATTCAAAACTACAGTCTGTAACATTTGTCTTTTGAAATAAAGCATTTGACTCTGATTTTGAAATAGAAGAAAATCTACTGGCAACTTAAGTTCTAAAAGAATGATGAATCTGTTTTAAAATTCAAACCTGAGAATATAGCCAACATGTATACCGAAATAAATCACATTTTCGTCTGGCATCCATTTATCATATAGTATTTGTAAATAACCATACAACCAAGCCATATCTTAGCTCGGACTAGATCAATAGAATGCATATTTTAGTTTATTTTGCCAAGAAAACATGCATACACTGAGCCACAAGATCTATCTGCAACAGGAAAACACAGGGGTTAAAGAATGGAGCTTGCCCGATTCTCAGCGTGATAAACTTTATCTCATTATGGAGTTTTTATGAAAATTTTAACTTCTAGTTAATATTTTCTTCTAAGGTTAAAGGTCTAAAATTCGATAAAATAACTTTGTAAAAAATATTAGTTTAACATTGAATACACTGTTTTTGATTCGTGATAATGTTTTATAAATCGATGAACGCTGGCTGTGCGGCGGAATACTTCAATTTTGGCAAATTGACATATTCCGCCTGAGCCGAGCGTGTAAGCAAGTGCGCAAACCAAGCGATAGAGAGGCTCGATCGGCCTAAGCGTTCGGCTTGTGACGCTTCTATCTCTCTTGCACTTCATCGTCAATGTTTTCGTATGACGTTATCACGTAAAATTATTGTCCGTAAACTGACTTTACGGACAACGAATTTTGGAAGGAAGTTCCTTATCGCGCGTTGCGAAAGGGGCCTCACACGCCTTCGAGAAATGCAAGTTTCCTCACGATGTTTTTTGTGATAAATACGCACATATCTTCGAAAAATCAGTGGTATGCTTTGGGTTTGAACCTTTGACTTGCCAATCCACCGATCAAACTACTAGGCTATCATAGCTAGAAAGCCAATAGCTTCCGAAAGCACTACTATACGAAATAAACATACTATATCACAAATATTTCAATTAATCTGTACTCTTTGCCTGTATTTGACAGATTAATTAAATACCCCGCCCCGTCCCGCAAAACTGATAAGCCGTTATAGATCTTATTGTGTTTACAGATGGAGGATAATAGCGTGTCATTTCGTATCATGCATGAGTGATACGGCTTCCCATTCTCCCTAGGGCAGAAAAATTAAACACATTATTTTCTATATAAAAGAATAAATGGTATTGAAAATAGTTCATTATCTTCTTAATTTTGATGAAAAACTTTATTTGTTTTTGTATATATAAATATTTTGCATTTAAAAACACAAATTCACACATGCACAAACATACATACATAATTATTGTGTATTTAACCATTTAGTATCCGTAACACAAGCCTCGTTGCTTAGCTCAGAACTAGATGGCGCTGTGTCATAATGTCCGTATATATTATATTTATTATTTAAACAAATATTTATAGCTGTCGTGTACAATTTTACTAGCACTGGGATATTTTAATTGCAGAAATACTAGCCAAACAAAAATAGCTCTATTTAAAGGCAAAATAAAATTGAAATTTCTGTGTCAGCCATTACAATTAAACGTTCCTTTGTTTTCTGTACTGGTTGTTAGCATGTCGTGCAGTAGTTTATATTGCATATGTCACAGTATATTACTTAATATACTCTGTCATACTAATTTTGATTTAATTGTTATACAAGTATGATAAAGAAGGTTCACAGAAATAATAAGAAAAAACGGAATTAAAAATAATTTTAATAGTTCAGATGAATTCTTTTATTTTATGAATTTATAATTCTGTAAAAAAAAGTATTATTTTTTCATTATCAATATGAATTTCTGGCCCACCCAGATGGTCCGACAAACTGGGTATAATAGCTGGAATCCGCTGGATGAGGGTGGTGCAGGACCAGTTGTCGTGGCTATGTTTGGGGGAGGCCTAAGTCCAGCAGTAGACGTCTTTCGGCTATACTGATGATGATGAAGTTAAAAGCACTATATATCCATCGGAGTTAACAACAGATTCAGTCCTTGGTGAACAATGCATTAATATGTGTGATATTCTAAAATAAAAATAAAAAGTAAAATATTCTAAAACAAAAATACCTACACAGTTCAATACTATCACTATCAACTCAAGGGTATAGTCCAACACGCTATCCTCCATAAGGAAAACCCGAATGTCTGAGAAATCTGTTCGTTATCGTGTGAAGTCAGACACATAAATACGCACGTACTTTAAGCCATGTGATCAAACTCAAGACTGCTGACGTCACAGACCACATGTCATTTCAAAGTGCACCTTCTTATTTCTCTTCATTGTGGTCGGTCTTACGTACCCAAGAAATTTATGTAGTTAGCGTGTTCAGGGGTCAATTACACACTAATTTGATAACTCGACTATTAAGAAATAGTGTAAATTATCTTAATATTTCCTGACCGTACGATTTACTATAGTAATTGTGATTTTATAGATATGGTTTGAGTTTCTACTGCCTTTCGTTGTGTTGTGTGATGTATTTGTACTGCTTTTCGTATCTTATTTTTTTTCTTTTAAAGTTCTTTTAAAATTTCTAAATACGTTATCGGTCTGAATAAAGTGATCAAAGATTCTTGCTCTCCGGTTTTCTATTATCATCATCATTATTTCAACTGTTAGATGTTCACTCCTGGACGAAGGTCTCTTCCAAGGATCACCACGACGATCCTGCAACACCCGAATCCAGCAGATTACAGCAACCTTTACGAGGTCGTCAGTCCACCTTGGCTAGGGGCCTACACACGCTGCTTCTTCCAGGTTTTCAATAATTATTTCATAAATTCTACATGTAAGTATGCATAAGTAAATATAATTTTAGACTATTTACTCTATATTCTATTTAATTATTCACGATCTCACTCACTCATATATTCTTTTTAATATTTCTCTTCAAACGACAAGCGAGCGCCATTTTATTTAACATTCATTTCGAGGCTTATGTCATAAGAATATCACAAGATTATATTTCCTCAAGAGAGAGAGTAAACATGTTCTGTGTACGCTCATCATATATTTTGTATTTCTTCAGACGTTATAGAGCTTTAAACCTAATGCTACAGCTACTTAGAATACATAATGCATTGTGATTCATGTTTTTCTATAGAACTTGGTTTTTATTTTATTAGATACGTTGCCTATGAATCATCATCAACCCATTATTGTCTCACTGCTGGGTACAGGTCTCCTCTCATTTGAGAGGGATAAGGCTATAGTCCACCACGCTAGCCTACTGCTGGTTGGCAGACTTCACATGCCGACGAGAATATCTCTCAAGCATGCAGATTTCCTCACGATGTTTTCCTTCACCGGTTGAGCATGTGACAAATACGCACATAACTTACGAAAAATCTGTGGTCTTGGATTTGAACTCAAGACCTTTGACATCGCAGTCCACTGGTCTCACCACTAGTCTACTACAGCTCCGTATGTTGCTTATGATTAAAGAAGAGATATTGCCAGGGCTATTGATGGGTCTAACGAAGCTATCACCACATGTGCTAAAGGTATCGTACTAGTAACAGGTGGTCCTGCCCCGACAATGTTGAAAGAACGCCCTGGCAAACTTATAGACCCTGCCCTGGGGGTATTCTTACTTCGCTCTATGCAAAACTAGCCAAGGACTGGATGACTCATTTTGGCCTAACTACAATCATAAATAGCCTATATGTAGTTCTTATTAAATAAATAAATCAATACCTTACCTATGCTGTAAAGGATCCGAAACGTCGGGTTAAAATAATATTAATATACCGCGATAAAATCCGTAAAAAGTAGTTTTATTTCAACCTTACCTATTATTCATAAACATCCGTGACTCAGGTTCAAATTGTCCATACTCAGGACACAAACATGGCAAGGTTAAATGAACTTGCCGGCTTTAATATCCCTTTATCTATATACAATAAAGGTAAATAAATAAATAATAAATAAATATTTTTAGACATTATGAAACAGCGCTATCTAGTTCCGAGCTAAGCAACGAGGCTTGTGCTACGGAAACTAGTAGGTTGATATACTACATATATACTTTTTTTTTATAAATACATACATATTATACATAGATACATCCATGACTTGGATACAAATGTTTATGCTCATCACACAAACATTTGTTCCTACCGGGATTCGAACCCACGACACCTAGCACGGAAGGCAGTGTTAACTACTGCTAGACTAATTGGGTCGTCATTTAGGTACATAAGTAGATGCAGTATTTTACTAACATTATTGTGTTGCAGTTTGAAAGCTAATTCACGCTAGTGTTATATAAGTTATGAGAAAAATTAAACTAAACTTGACGGCCCTAGTCTGTGAACAATTATAGTTGTCACTAACCATTACTATACAGGCTATATTATTATGTATGTAATTAACTACCTCATTGGCCAATGGTCGTTAGTGCGGCCGCCGACCATGAGGTCTTGGGTCCAATTCCCAGGTGAAGCAAAGTGTTATTGGGTTTTGCTGTGGAATTCTCAGTAGCAGCTCGGAGTTTGGCCCTGTGTCCGGATAATGGCAATAGGATTGCCTCCTATTACATGACATAAAACATACCGGTGAAATATGGGATGTATACATTAGTACATCTTTGCCTAACCCTTCGGGGACGATAGGCGTGATGGTATGTTGTTTTACCAAAACAATTTTACAATAAGAACTGGTGCAATGTAATCGAGAATGCCCTTGCACAAGTTTTGCATTAATTATGCTAAGTAGCGGAGTTGAAATTGCGGAATTAAATTACACTGGCTTGGTAGCTCAGGTATAAAAGAGCTAGGCTACTAGGTATGCTCTTTAGATAATGAATTATGATCTATCTATAGAGCTAAAGCTTTATGGTATGACTAATGTAGACTAGACACGATCTTGCGCTCTCAAAATCCCAAGACACGCAAGAGAGATAAAGAAACATAGAAACAGACAAGTTTTTTTTTTATCAGCCCTGTTGATCCCACTGCTGGGCAAAGGCCTCCGTACCTTCCTTCCATTCCTCACGGTTTGAAGCTTTTATGGCCCAATCTCTTAAATAGGAGTCCAGTTCGTCCCGCCATCTCCGCCTGGGCCTCCCGCGTCGTCTAACGCCTTGTGGGCTCCACTCTGTAGCAAGTCTAGCCCTCAAGTCGCTCGACATACGGCATACATGCCCGGCCCAGTTCCACTTCAGAGTAGCGGCTTTTTGGCCAACGTCAGCGATTTGTGTTTTCGAGCGCAGTATGCTATTTAGAATGCGGTCTGATAGCCTGACTCCCAAAATACTGCGCTCCATGGATAGATAATGAATCTAGTTCTTAGTTTAGCGATACTAGGGGTCCATAAACACCTGTAGGAGTATTGCATAGTGATGTGACCAGACTGTGACTGTAAAGTTAACATTTCGAGTTCGATTGACGATGTTCGACCCACCACTGACTTTTCAAAGCTATAAGCATATAATAAAGGAATAGCGAGATTTCTCGCTCAAATTGAGCTACCCAACTTAGGAAGTTCCTCCACCTTATAGAATACCGCAGTGAATCAACAATAGTTGTCTTTCTGCGAGTGAGTAATTTTACCAGAGCTCGTTGGAGGATTGACTATTCTGACAGCATGGGCATTCCGTTTACTGCCAGTTTAGTAACTCCCTATTTTAAGAAACCAAAACGGTTTCTACGGGGTTTGGAAACGCATTTGCCTCTGGTGTTGCAAATGGACGAGAGGTCATCACTTACCATCAGGTGAGCCTTCTGCCCGTTTGCCTCCTTATCTCTTCAAACGGTGAAGAATCCTGCATTAAGAGATTTTATAGATGGCGTGGGAAGTTTCCCAACGCTATTCTAACGTGGTGGACTAAAACCTAATCCCTCTCCAAACAGAGACTCGTCCACAGTAGTGACACAGTCAATGGCTTGACAGAAAACTAGCTTATTGATTTCTTGAACTTACGCGAATATTAGACACTGAAATAAAACTACTTTTTACGTATTTTATCGCGGTATATTGATATTATTTTAACCCGACGTTTCGGATCCTTTACAGCATCTATGGTCGCGGGCCGACTGAGGTGTTGGTCGTCTTGAAGTTATAATTACTAACAGCTACCTTACATTTTTAATTATTATTGACAATACGATTTACACAGAACGAGCTCACCGTGTCCTTCAATAATATCAATATACCGCGATTAAATCAGTAAAAAGTAGTTTTATTTCAACATAATATACCATCACGCCTGTCGTCCCCATAGGGTTAAGCAGAGGTGTACTAATGTACACCCACGTTTCGCCGGTATATTTTAGGTCACATGTAATAGGGGGCGAGCCTATTGCCACTAACCGGACACAAATCCAAACTCCGAGCTGCTACTGAGAGTTTCATAGAAAAACTCAATAACACTTTGCTCGACCTGGGGATCGAACCCAAGACCTCTTGCCCGGCAGTCGCACTGTACGACCACTAGACTAACGAGTCTGTTTTATTTCAATAGACAAAAAGCTATTCGCAACAGATTTTCTCTAAATACCCGCTTAGCATTATAATTTAGTACTATTTTAGTCTGAGCCTGTAAGGGATGGCTAATTATATTATGCGTAGTGTTCCTAAATATAATCCAATATTTCGGGCTAAATATTGGCATACAGATAGACATCAGAATTAGTCTAGTCGAAATTTCAGCTCTGAAATTATTCTGGATAAAAATAATAACAGCTCATAATTTGGATTTGCACATAGTTAATCGAAATTGACAGTTCATGGAAACTGTCTCGTTTGTAAAGTGATCGTTATTACGACTTTAGAGCAGGTTCGATTTCCATATAGAGTGTTATTGGGTGTTTCTATGATATTCTCAGTACCAGTAGTACCAGTAAAATGTAAGTTGTATATTAGTACACCTCTGCCTAGCCTTTCGGGGATGAAAGGCGTGATGGTATGTATATGTTTTAATGGAAATGAATTTGGACCCTATTACATGGGACCTAATAATTGTGGGAATCTGAATGTATATCAGTAGATACCTTACCAGTAAAAGCGTGAAGGTACGCTATATTATAGAGTATATTTAAAGAGCTAATAATAACTACTAAGAAGAACTGCCTTGTTGGTCTAGTGGTCGTACAGTGCGACTGCCGAGCAAGAGGTCTTAGATTCGATTCCCAGGTCGAGTAAAGTGTTATAGCTCGGAGTTTGGTTTCGTGCCCAGTAAACGGCAATAGGCTTGCCCCCTATTACATGGGTCATAAAGGATGGCGGCGAACCTTCCGGGGACAACATGCGATATGGTATGTTATTTTTTTTATGGTGATAAGGGGGCAAACAAGCCGGCGGCTCACCTGATGGTAAGTGATGACCGCCGCCCATAGACATTTGCAATACCAGAGGCTTGCAAATTCGTTGCCAAACCCTTTAGAAACCGTGCAGCTTAAAATAGGGAGTTACTGAACTGAGACCAAACGGAATTCCCATGCTGTCAGAATAGTCACTCCCCCAATGAGCTCTGGTAACCTTACTCACTCGCAGAAAGACAACTATTGTTGATTCACTGCGGTCTAGGTCTGTGGTAAGGCGGAGGTACTTCCCCAGTCGGGCAGCTCAATTTGAGCGAGAAATCTCGCTATGCCCTACCTCCTACAAAATTTATAGAGTACAGTAAAGCTCCCCAGTGCCCATTATGTCTTCTTACATATTCGAGTTCCCTGACGCATCGGTTGCCAACATTCTTAATTAAACTTGTTGTTAGATCGACTTTGTGTTAACTTCTCCAATAGATTTATCTTACTTTGTATTAGTAACTGTTTTTCGGCTGTTTGTTCACAGTTTATATATTAGCAAAGAGACAGAGTTTTGTCTGTCTATCAATCTGTAATCTACTCATATATATATTAATACGTGAAGCAAAATATTTCTGCCTCTTTTTACAAAAACTGCGATGACGGAGTATGAAATTTACTACACCTATAATTTATATAGAATCCTTCATCGTTTGAGCATGTGATAAATACGCAGATAACTTCCGAAAAGTCAGTTGTGCGTGCTTTGGGTTTGAACTCGAGACCTGTGACATCTCAGTCCACTGGTCACCACACTAGGCTACCACAGCTCCTAAAAATGCAATACTTATTTAAATAAACAAAAAGCACAGGCTAACAAAGATTTGAAAAAAAAAACTTCTAGGATAGAGAAGGGGAGTTGTCACCTAACTTAACATACGTAGGTACTTAGGCACTCAGTTTTTTAGATACTCGGTTTTGGGAGTCTAGTTTAAAGAAAATAGTCTGAGAGGTCAAGCACGGTATAACCCAAATTGATTCTCCTAGATCCCACTTAGAATTTGGTACAAAAACCATTTTCAAAATTTCCAGAAATTAATCATAATCATATAACATTGTGTTAAAAATAAAACAAAATTATAGAAAACGTAATAAAAGCTGGAAAATAATTATTATTCACTACAGACGTTTTCGATACAAAAGAAATCAAGAAACAATAGGAAATCAACTCGGTGACGAATTTCACAAACATTTTTAGAATATCTAACAATAGGGGCCAAAATATAAAAAAGCGACGCCATTTTGAATGAACACGCTTCGTATATTCGTATTTGATTTTTTCTTTCTATCAGTTCGTTTCCAACTCACCAGTTTTATGTTTTCTAAGGGTGTATGTTTTGAACAAAAAAGTTTATATGGTGTTTTAGCGATAAAAAATCAGAGGGCTTTGAAAAACTATATTATTTGTAGCAAGCCAGTAGAATATAATAATGAATAAATAAATATATTCGGACATTATGACAGAACGATTATGTAATATGCTTAAGAATTGAAATAGAAATAAATTTTCTATTTAAATTCTTAGTAAAATTCTTCGTTTAGTAAAATTCTGGCGTGTATGCTATGCACATTACACATTAGCACATGCTCAAATGGTGAATGATAACATCGTGAAGCAACTTGCATGCTTCAGAAATTTCTTCAAAGACGTGCCAAGTCTACCAACCCACAGTAGACTAGCGTGGTCCTTTGTTATATGAGAGGTGATCTGTGTCCAACAGTGGGCCGGTAAATGGTTTGAAGATGAATATAAAACATGGACGCTATATATATTGCCTTCAATCAACTCAGCCCCTCCACTGCTGGACATAGGCCTCTTCCTATTTTTTTCTTACTATTTAATTTCATGATTAATTTCGCTGCGGGTTCCAAGTCAGTTAAAATCATTCCCGTGGGACACGTCGGGCTTCATTTTCTCGACGATTTTCTGGATGGTTACTATTGTTGATCCTGGCTTGCAGGAGTTGCAGTAGTAGGGACTTAGAGTGATGGGCATGTCCCATTTAAAAAAAGCCTCTGACAACCTACGCTATACACAGTGTACACCGCAGGTTGTGAGAGGTTTTTTTTGACCTACGCCTTCCTCATTCAATCTTTTTAAGTCCACTTTATATTTTGTTATAATGCGTACACACCCTAAGTTAGACAAATGTAGTGAGTTCAACAAAATTAATGGCATTTTTTGCTTCAATGGGTCCGAGATAACACGGTTAGGGGACAAACTGTCAATTTTTGTAATATGCTTTGTTATCTATGGTATTGGCGTAGTGCGATGACTGATAGTATTGAGACAAGCTTTTATTTTTATCAGTCAAAATACAACGTAATCGATCATTCATTCCTTTTCGCGACCTTTGTTCAAAAACCCCAAAGCGAGTTTAACTTTTTAATCTAGCGCAAAGGAATTCATGAGGCAAATGTATATAAGTATTTACAAAAAATAATAATTAAATTTAAAAATAGATTACAAACAAAGAGAACCCTAACAGTAGTTACATTAAAAAAGTAAAAAAGTAATGAATTAAGTATCACAAAGCATTCGACGATCAATAGAGATCATCATGCTGCCTTTAAATCAAGCCCTTTTAGGCTTATTTTCTACTTATACGCATTAAAAAATAAACACCGTTATGCTATTTCGGTTAAAACGGTTCATATCAGTTCACACTCGTAAAACACAAACAAGAGTTTGTTTTGTAAATTTAAATAAACGAACTTTGTGTTATTCGTTTAGTATCAAAAATATACGGGAGATTATGTTGTACTTCCACGTTATATTTTTGCATGAATTAATTTCCCACTTTACTGTTTTATCATCTACAAACGCGGTTGCCGGGAGAGAGGTCTACCGGTTGATAACCAGGCCGCCAAAAATATTATACGGTTTTTCATACAGATCTTAATTGCGTATAGTATGTTTTATGATGATTGACGTGCAATCAGCGTATATTGGTATTTATAATATCCCTGCAATGCACACACATCTTCTAAAACTAAGTCACCCTAACTATTGACATATAATAGAAATACTTATTCCTTTTTTTAAGTATGATTGTTCAGCGTTTACACCTTTTTAGTTTTAATTGAAACAGCCGCGTCTTCGCTGCTATTTCACTCCCGTATATTTTGGCATGTTTGACGCTTGTTGATAAGAGTTATGCTTTTGTGAATGTGTAATCACTGTACTCGGTGTTGAGCACCCTTGGACCTCTGAATATTTATTTTTCCAATGTCCAGTCATTATGTATTCATCAAAGTTTGTAGAGCTTCGTTTTTGTTATTTGATCCCTTTTTTCAATTATATTTTTATGGGTTATATGCCTTCACACCTATATCTGTAAAAGGTTAGGCAGAGGTGAATATATAATGTACTCTTATAGACCTACAATTTCCTGTACCTTTTTGGTGTTATGTATTTATTTATTTTTTTTGGTGTTAATTATTTTATGAGCTGGAGAACTCATTGCTATTATAAAGTCTGACGTACTGCTGAGAAGAGAGAGACAGAGATATATGGGGATTTATAGGAAAATCTAATACTTTTATACTTAGGTTGATCTAGGGGGCCTAGAATGTCACGCTAAGCAGCCGCACTAAAATCTTTACATGCAAATAACGAAAAAAGTATTAATTCAGTATTTCAGTCCATATTTATCAGCTGACATGCGCCTGATGGCAATATTCAATCGTACAGTTAATGCTCTTATTTCAATTATAACCTGCTAGAGTTCTGACTAAATCTAGCTAAAATCTAGCTAAAAGCTTTTGTTTTCTACTTTGTGCTATCAGAACTCTTTTTTCCCAATTTTCTGTTTTATCTTCAGTTTTGAAGCCAAATCTTGCCAATAATCGGTGTTTTTACCCTACGTTCCATAAAAAACCTCTTTACGACATGTTCTCTAAAATCAAACCTAAAGACGTAATTTGAGCAGCCAAGTTTGTGACTCCGAGACGTATTGAGACAGATATAACCTCATAATACCCCTATAATGTCACCCCCTTTCTAATTTTCAAGTAAAATATGCCCTTGAATTACGACCTCGCATAAATTTTATGATTACCGAATGACATTGAGCTCTTACGTACAGGATACGTATATTCACGACGTTAACTTTGAGGATTAGGCAGAGTATTTCGGGTGTATTCATGTTTGATACGTCGGTAATACGGTAAGAAAGATTTTGGCTTGGGTTTTTTGCGTTTGGCAATTCTTGTAGAGTTGATTACTAACTTTAATAACGGGTTCGGTAATGCCAAAAGTGTGTAGCTTTGTTATTTATGTACTTATATAGTACGCAGAGAAATGTCGCAATATACATAAATATAATAGAGTAAGATCTCAGGGCCGCCAGACGACACGTATTTTCTGACGAACCAAATGTGGATTATTGAGTAGTGCTAGTATGTACTAAGAACGCATGCCTACCAGCTATCTTGCCTAGTGGGCCAATTTTCAGATATCAGGTAATCGAGGTACATACAACTATTACTTACCTCACGTAAATTCTCCAAGCTGATTTTTACGTATATTTTAGGCAATATCCTTAAAAATAAATCGCCAATACTCCCAGACACTTTCCGTTGGCCGTATTGCTTTGCAAACGCTTTAAAGCTCCCAAAGTAATTACTTAACTTCACGTAAATTATGATGCTCCATTCTTGTAAAAGGTTTCAAAATAGTTGTGACAGGAGGCAGACCGATCCAAAGGGTAAAATATTTAGGGTTAAGGTTCGTCAGAAAATACGTGACGTCTGGCGGCCCTGGGATCTTGGACTATAACCTAAATTTCCTTTGTAAGTGCGTTTACAAAGTCTCTTTTAAAAGTTATTGTAAAATATACAAATATTAACCACGTTTATCGTAACACCGTATGATTGTTTTTATACGGGGATTGCTTTAATTATCATATGTGGCGTGATTGCCAAGTCGCTTTACGTGTCACAGTCGTGCTGTTGTCGGGGTATTTTTAGTTTAAAGCCTGATTGACATATCGGCTTAGCAATAGGTTACTTGGATTAGGGTTTCCAATTAGTTTTTAGTGTACCGTACACACAGGGTAAAAACGGAACCCTATTACTAAGACTTCGCTGTCTGTCCGTCCATCTGTCTGTCGCCAGGCTATATCTCAAGAACCGCGATAGCTACACAGTTGAATTTCCATAGATTATGTATTTTTGTTGCCACTAAAATAACAAATCATCATTATCATCATCAGCCCATATTCGTCCACTGCTGGACGTAGGCCTCCCCTAGTGAACGAATAACAAATATTAAAAACAAAATAAAATAAATATTTAAGAGGGTCCCATACAAAAAACGTGTGCGCGAGTCCAACTCGCACTTGGGCGGATTTTCAATTCAATGCAGGTATAATATTATATAAAAATCCACCAATAAATTTATTGGTGGATTTGTCCCGCACAAATCCAGTGGATTTGTTTAGCTCTTGTTTCCTCTCATTTAAGAAAGATTTTGAAAGAAAGAAAGAAAGAAAATAATATTTATTGACACTGTCACGAACAATGCACACAATAACATAAAAAAAGAAAGAAAAAAAACATTGGACAATAAACAAACTCATTGTGTGCCCCACGGCTGTGCCAAATGGCCCAGTTCAGCTAAAAGCCAGACAACTGGTAAGCTGCCTGGCGCTGGTTTTCAACTGGACCAGGAGGTGAGTGTCAGGTGATTTCTATATATATGTATGATATAGACCACACAAAAAAATCAGACCCACTCGGTTTCCTTGCAATGTTTATCTTCACCGCATGTGATAATTTTTAAACTAAACTCATTTTAATTTCATACTAATATTATTAATGCAAAATGTATGTGTCTGTCTGTATGTACCTGTCTATCACAGTCTTTCACCGATGAAATTTGATTTGACATGACACTGACGTAATGTTTTCGGTTACCAATATATTACAGGAAATGGCTTTTAAATAATTCGACTATTAAATTGAACACATCGTCGAATCTAATATCGGAATCGCTTTATTCCACAAAATGAAAACGTCACTCTAGCATGACAGATGGGCACTAACAAAATTCACATTTCTAACAGCACGTCGAACGGGACGGGGGCGTGACGTGATCCTGACGTAACCGTGACGGGCACGGCCCGATAACGAGGCCCATGACTGATGGCATCGCCAAACGAGTTATGAACATCGAAATGATTTTGTTATGCTAATTATAATTTGGCTTCCGTGTTCCCATGATGAATGGTGGCTATTTAATTGGGGAGGTGTAAAAGTATGGGAAATAGGTCATTTGTATCGTGAGGGGGTGGGGAAATTGTGTATTATTATTAATGGCTTTTTTTTGGGTCAGATGTATCCGATGCAGCTGGTAACCCCTGGGTCGTGGCTTGAAAAGGTACACGTATTATACTAGTGAACAAATTTGTTGGTGAGCTGGCATTTTTGATGTAAAGAAATATTTTTTGTGTACGTTTTTAATAGTATTTCTTCTTTTATTTTGGTTCTGCGTGTGAACATATTATGTTACATAAGCTATCAAAAATGTTTTCATTCAGATGTATGGTTGATTTTTCATTTAGTTTATAAACCTTTAAGCACGTATAATATATGAAAATAATTGCTTTTACTGTACTCCACAGAGGTATACTAAGACTTACTCATGCAAATATCAAAATCCTGTTTAACTACCTGAAAACCATAGTAATAGATATTTGTTCAAAGTGGAAAAAGAACCTGTTACCTGTACCACTTGTGCACCACTTACATTTCAAACCTACGTGCGTAATTATCACATGGTTAAACGGTGAAGGTAATCATCTTGAAGAATCCTACATCATGAAGTATTTTCTCTGATTCTAGTTTGCCAACCTGTACTAGGGTAGCAACGATGACATAAATTAGTGATATCAGGCCCACGCCCAGGTGTGGGAGGATGAAATTAATAAGCTTTTAAGAGTCTTGCTCAGTTTCTTAATAATTTCGATTTAAAATACAGGATCCACGTAATTCTATAAATAACAAAGTTAATCCGCGCTCTTCGGCTCAACAACACGGAGTTTCAGTAATAGGTATTAAAGTTTCAATGGTATTTTAATCTTTGTGATAAAATTCGCTAATGAATTTACGAGAGTAAGGAGTTTCTGAACTGGTAATCGAATACTTAACTTTGGTTGTTTATGAAATTTTCGAGAGTTTCCTTTCAATGGGCTGCATTGTGAAAACCCTTTACTAAATAAATAAATATATACGGACGTTATGACAGCGCCATCTAGTTTCGAGCTAAGCAACGAAGCTTGTGTTACGGATACTATAGATGGTTCGTACACTATTTATAGATGAATATGTTTTTAAATACGTAGGTACATATTATAGATTTGACGACCCGTTTAGCTCAGCGGTAGTTAACGCTGTCTGCTGTACTGTGGGTCCCGGGTTCGAATCCTGGTAGGGATTTATGTGAAGAGCATCAACATTTGTATCCGAGTCATGGATGTAACTATGTATTTACAAAAAAAAGTATACTACCAATCAATTAGGTTAATCATAAAAATCAAATGCGATTCCTCTTACCAAATAAGGTATGACATACAACCCACCGACAAGGTTGGCTTCGAGTAAAATTTCCAACTTCACTCCAGTACATTAATAATAGTAGTCTGTACTCTCCCTCCGCGCACGTTCCTATTCACGCTGTGCATGCAGCCAAAGCACAAAGGCATCAAATATTTCCTCCAGCCGGGCCACTTTGTACAAAATACTTTGTATCATGCCAACTAAAAGCGGGGGTTTTGTTCTCGAAAACGTGAATCGACAATAAAAATATGGCCGCCCACGATAACGTGAGACCACAAATTCCTAGGGCCCCGTCGGCAAAGTTTTAAACGCTCATTTGTATAATGAAAATTGGATGGAGCTAGCTCCGCTCGATCAGCGCGGAAAGTATTTTAACTCTAAAGGATTGTTCAAATGGCTTAAAACTCCTGCTTTGTACAAAAAATCTCCTGTGTAATGGATTTGTAGATAAGACTTTTCATCTGTTAATTATTATAAAATATGTAATTTAGATATGTATGTTCATATGACAGTAAGAACGAAACTTAAATGGAATGTGGAATGGAACGTAGACGCGTGAGTGAAAGAGCAATGAGGAAGACAGAAAGAGAGCGAAATAATTTTCCGATTTACATATCACTCACTCACACATTAATTCAAATTAGTTTTCTTTTATAAGTTAATTGTAAGTAATAACATGAATTTGTAGTCAGCTGACAACGCACTGCTACAACTTTGTAACTACCGTAGCTGGGTCGCTACGACGTAGCATCGTAGATAACGTAGCTACGTCACGGTGTAGCAGCACTATTTTGTAGCGAAGTTACTGATTCGTAGCTACAATCGATTAATGAATTCGGATCAGTAATGAAAATTAATGACTAGGAAAATAGTTATTCCTATCTTTGATGACTAACTAGATTAATTGATCCCGATTAATATAATATAATTGACGACCCAATTAGTCCAGCGGTAATTAACACTGCCTCTTGTGCTATGGGTCTCGGATTTGAATCCCGGGACAAATGTTTATGTGATGAGCATAAACATTTGTTTCCGAGTCATGTATGTGTCTATGTATAATATGTATGTATTTACAAAAATATATATACATATATATGTAGTATATCAACCAACTAGTATCCGGAACACAAGCCTCGTTGATTACCACGGAACTAGATGGCGCTGTGTTATAATGTCCAGAAATATTTATTTATTTAAAGATTGCTTCGATCAACCGGTTCTGTGTTCCACAACAGATTAAAATTAAAAATATTTTTGAACGCATTTGTAAAAAAACAATTTATCCAAAAAAACGCATGCATATTTATGACGCTTAAATGTAAAGAAAGAAAGAAAATAAAGAAAAAATATTTATTTAGACCCCGTAGAGGGTATGACCAACATCACAAAACACAACAGTAAAAAAAGAAACAACAGAAGCAGCACCAAAAATAAAAAATAATAAAACAAACAAAATATAGATCGATGAAAAATAAATTAATAATGATGTCTGGGCAACACCCAAAAGGCTGATTGTATTATTTTATTTACACGAGTATATTATTTCACGAGTATTTGTACTAGGTTTTCAGTTCACGTACTCTAGGTAGATATAATTAAATGGTTACTTTAAAAGTACTATTAATTTGATGTAACATATTCAGCGCAGTAAAATGTTGATTTAGGGAAAATGTTTGTGCTACCATTCTTTATGATTGGTTGAGATTATTTCATTACATAATAGCAAGTGAGTTTTATAGCGTTCTGGCCTAAAATGCCTTATTGGTCTAATGGCCGTAAGTATGACTGCGAGCCTTGGGTTCTTTGAGGTCTTGGGTTTGATTCCTAAGTTGAGCAAAGTGTTGCAAACTAAGTACTGATAAGATTAAATGTAATATTGTATAGAATCATTCAATTAATTAACAGACAGAACTGTGTTGCTGTGGAGTTTGTTGCACCGCTTCTTCTTCCCAGCAAAAATAATATGAAGCGGTGAAGGGCGGGCGTTTTTGGGGCTGTCTTTATTGTCGACGTTCAAAAAGAGCCAATTAAATTTGGCCTACTTTGAATAAATAATATTTTGGTTTTGATTTTGTTAGTGTTTTTTTTATGAACATCTCAGTAGCTGCTCAGAGATTGGATTTCTATTCTGTTGATGGCAATAGGCTCGCCCATTATTATATGACACCTAAAACCTGTCAGTGAATGTGGGTGTACATTAGTACACCTCTGCCTACCCCGTTCGGGGACGACAGGCGTGATGATATATTATAAAAGCGTTCATTTATTAAGAGGCGGACAAAAACATGAAGCATTTTTAATATATCTGAATTATTAACATTTAGTTTCGAGCTATGAAGCTTTTAGCTTTTTAAGAGCAATGAAACTAAAAGCTAAAAGGCTTAAGCGCTTACAATCAAGCCGTTAGCTTGTTGGCCACTTTGGTGGTATATAGCATAGTGAACTTGGAAGACAATGGTCTTCCTCCCACACCTGTCAACAGAATATTGTACTGCAATACCTTTTATTTTAAAAGAGTGTATATGGACTTTTTTTCCGGATCCTTCTTCGTAAAATCAACTTCTTGGAACCGTGCAACTAAAATCTTAATGTTCTATAAATGCTTGAAAAAGTTTATTTGAAATAAAAACCTTTTGATTTTGATTTAATCCCAAGGCATGTAACACAGAATTTCCGAAGTTATGTGCGTATTTATTACTAGTTTAAACGGTCAAGCAAGTAATGGCGAGAAAATCTTTTGTCTGAGAGATTTTCTCAATGGTACGTGAATTCTGTCATCCCATAGTAAGCTTGCGTTGTTTGCTATCCTTATGGTACATAAACAAAAAAACACATGTACCTACAACGTTGTAAGAAATAAAAAATGGTATAGTGATTTGCCACATCGCTCCCATATACATATACATATATTCCCTAACGGAGAGAAATGGAGAATGATAATTAGAACATACAAGGACACGTAAATACCCACTAACGTTAATGTAAAAGCCTCCACTAGTTTCGCATCGAGAACAGAATACTAAAAGGCAATTAACCCCAAAATGTAACTTTACCTCGTAATTAAACGAAAAATTTAACCGACCGCCCCCTCCGAATACTGCCTACACTAATGTTCGACGACCCGGTAAGCGCAACGGTGTTAGAGGCTGTTTTCTGTGACAAGGGTGCCGGATTCTAATCCCGGTAGGATCATATGTGATATGATTGAATGAATGATTGAATGATTGTTTATTTCTGTAAATAGATCTTTTTAAAGACACTTTTACAAGTCATGTAATTTTTTTGTATATCTAGTTAACATCGGCATTTCCTAACTGATGACCTCTGAGAAGAAATGCCGAAGCAAACTCAGAGAATCATCATTTTGGTTATAATATGTGAGCCTGACTATGTAGGTTAAAGTCTGAGATGGCCTTTTAAAGAAAGCACCAGTGCAGCTTTGAGTTGACCTGTCTATACTGACAGCATACATACGTCAACCATTATTGTGGGAGCTTAAAAGTTTATATGTAGTGTATGAACCATCTAGTATCCGTAACACAAGCTTCATTGCTTAGCTCGGTACTAGATGGCGTTGTAACATAAATTAAGTATATTATTAATGTTTTAATTAGTAAATTACAAATGGAGGCTGTCGGGATTTTGACATGTAGCGATAAATATCAAGCCGTTATCAATATAATTACGACGCGGGGTGTTCTATGGGGTTACAAAAAGCCTGGGGTTATTAAAATGCCGCAAGCTCAGTGCCATAAATGTGTTATATGTGAATAATTAATTACTAAGACCGTTTCGAGTAATCCGTGCGTTTAAAATATACCTTTCTATCTTGCTTGTATTATTATTATTTAGTAATACATATCTGCTGATGTCACATACAATAATAATAGAGTAGATAGTTTTATTATTTATTATGACGACCCAATTAGTCCAACGGTAGTTAACACTGCCTTCTGTGCTATGGGTCCCGGGTTCGAATCCCAGTAGTATTTATTTATTTATGAGTGTACATAGGTAATAAAATCATGTCGCATTGTTTGTCCGCCAAGAATTTTTAATCATTCAGAAGTAGAACCACTTTTAATGAAACTTTGCACGCTGTGTAAAGTTTGATCTAACTAGATATAAAAAATCCGACTAGTGTTATTTTATTTTGGGATATAAACAACTATAATATAAATGTTGGAAAAGAGAACTGATAATACAAAATATTAACTACATTCCAGATCTACTTTAATTATACAAATAGTCAATATTCGTACAATGAAAATAAAATATGAAGTAGTATAATTTTAATTGAAGATTTTACGCAGACAAAGCGATCATAACAGTAAGTTGCAATACTTTGAAAAAAGGGGCCAAAGTAACAATGTTTAAATTTTCAATCTCTCAAGCATGCAGGTTTCCACACGATGTTTTTCTTCACCGTTTGAGCATGTGATAAATACGCACATAACTTCCGAAAAGTCAGTGGTGCGTGCCTTGGGTTTGAACTCGAGACCTTTGACGTCTCAGTCCACTGGTCACAGCGGTAGGCTACTACAGCGCTTAATTTTCTAAATTTTAATAAAGATAAAAAAAAACATTACCTAATATTTTTTTCCTCTGCTAAAAAATATTGTCTTTGAACTGCAATAATGCTAATGAAAGTTATTATATCAATGAAATGTTTCTACAAAGACCACTAGGTACTCTCATTAAATACGAGAGTACCTATTTGTACCCCTCTCTCTTGCGCCCCACTAATTATCTCAATTTGCACCCCAAGGCTATAAAACGGAAAATGGCAGTCACCTTTAAAGGGGTCCTTACTAATGGATTTTTCCGGGAACTAATGGAAATAGGAGTTCTTTTACGAAGGGATTGATCAAAAATTAGCCTTTGATATAGCCTTCTAGATTGTTCCCTACGTTTTAAATTTAAAAGGACAATTTCAACATACTAGTATACATAACCAAGCGTTGCTGCACGGCTCAATATTATTTGTTGCTCTTTAAATTCATTGGTGATTGTATTTTTTATTAAACGTGGCCCCACACTAGTAGTTTCTCTTGTGTCGTGGGTGCGTTTACAAACACAAATTTTCACATACAAAAACACCCAGATCCGGAACAACTACACGTAGATCGTACAAATATTTGCTCTGTGCGGAGATCGAACCCGCGACCCGTGACGCACAAGCTGACTACTCAGCCACTGCGCCAATTCGTTCAATCGTAATTGAGGTACATATTAATTATCTTTTCTGTCAAAAGGATCAAACTACACACGGTGTGCAATGATTCGTCAAAATAGGCTCATTGGTTTAGAAGTTACTTATTTAAATAGACGTTTAAGGCCTACGGTGACCGGGACGGCATTGCAGGGGATTTGCCGTCAGTCGGCGCACACTAGCCGCTTAGGTACCGCAGAATTCCAGCGCCTTGCCACGCCATGCCACGGCCTGCCGCGGCACGACAAAGTACGCCTAGGCAGGTCCTGCTGCCCGATACACTGTTAGTCTTACAACGACCGCCGGAGTCTGTGGCATGTGGTTGCTTACCGCAGTATGCTACGGCATCCTGCCGCAGGAGCCCGTGGCGCGTCCTTCAATGCCGTGCAATGAAATCCCTTTCGATGCCACGGCATAATTTTAAAGCATAGCAATTTATTTCGTATTTCTATATCGATACGTTTGAATCTCCATTAGTAAAAATTAAAATCCTTAGGGCCTTTACTAGAACTTTCTCTCGTATCTCCACACCAGGGATCAAACTGGCAATCTTAACGCACAAGCCAGTCACTCACTCACTGCGACCATCAAGTCATCAAAAGTCATATAAAGTTCATCGCAGACAACGTGACACGTTTTTTTACATACACATAAAGATGATATGAGGAAAAACGTAACTCAAAGTTTAAAACGCTGTATTTTGTACAGAAAAAAAAGCTGTTTTTATACTTGAATATTTTATGAAAAGGACTTTAACGAGAGGGGAAAACGTTAAGCGAACTGACTACAAGAACTACACTTTCGTGGAAACGACAAAGTTTAAGTACAAGTGCCATCTTTTAAAGCTACAACTTTTTTTTATTATTGGAAACTTTGACAGAAAGTCGGAAAGTTTGTGGGTAACTGTTGTTAAAATGTTGGACCAGATTTTGTGTACTATACTCGCTAAGTGGTAATTAAAAATATATTTGACGGGTTTATTGATCTGCACTTTACATACCGGAATTAAATAACAAATGGAGAAAATATTATATCATCATCAACCCATTAATGTTCCACTGCTGGGCACGGGTTTTCTCTCAATTGAGAGGGATTAGCCTAAAGTCCACCACACTAGCCTACTGCGGGTTGGCAGACTTCACATGCCATCGAGAATAATCGTACTACTGACTAAGAAAAATCATCGTCAAGAAACCAGCATTCCTTAGAAATTTTGGTGTGTAGTCCATCAGACTTCTATTACTACATACATATACATATACATACCATCACGCCTGTCGTCCCCGAAAGGTTAGGCAGAGGTGTACTAATGGACACCCACGTTTCGCCGGTATGTTTTAGGTCCCATGCAACCGGCACAACCGGGCACAAATCCAAACTCCGAGCTGCTACTGAGAATTTCATAGAAAAACTCAATAACACTTTGCTCGACCTGGGCATCGAACCCAAGACCTCTTGCTTGCCAGTCGTACGACCACTAGACCAACGAGGCAGTTACTACTTTACTACTAATAATATTACTACGACTATTTCTATTGCTACTACTAATTTCACCAATATAACTATTGATATCTGTACTAGGCTAGACTACAGACTCTGAGAGGGTTTAGGCTAGTTAGACTTATAGCCCAACCCTTCCCAATTAAGAAGAGAACTTGAGCCCAGTAGTGGGACAGTAGATTGTGGGGAGACTCATTCTATGTAGATTAAAGTACACGAACTTGTGTTATTGAAGTGTCCTAGTTTTTAAAATATCATAATGTATATACAAGAGAAAATATTCTAGAATGGGACAGCGTTAAAAGAAAAATGCAGCACTATTTTTGCAGTGCTTTTATGTGATGAAAAGCAAAGACAGTGATTTGATTTATTCAGTTCACAAAATGAGATACATTTTTTAAAACTAACTCTTGAATACTTTATGTAATAAAGATAGAAGTTTTCATTAGTAGTGCCCATTTATTTATTAATGTCTTTTTTTTATTTAATGTAATAACTGCTTTACTTTTGAGAAAACAAATCCACTGAATAAGCCTGTAGTTTCCCACTGCAGGGCAAAAGATTCCACTTCAAGACTTCAAGATTCCACTTCTCCTTGTCCATGGTTGTGAGGAATCAGTCAGTTTGGAAGGAGTCCAGTTCATCCCGCAGATTTGTTCCCTATTGTCGTGAGTTATGCTATTAATCTGGTAATATCAAACACTGAAAATGTTAAATGGATTGGTATATGCTAGCTCACATAACCATAGTTAATTATTGCACTCTATATTGTATAGACTGATTATAGTTTTATATTTAAACATTTATTAAATAAACAGACAGAAATGTGTGCTGGGGAGTTTGTTGCGCCGCTTCTTCTTCCCAGCAAAAACACTAGGAAGCGGTGAAGGCCGGGCGTTTTTGGGGGCTGTCGTTATTGTCGACGTACAAAAAAAGCCAATTAAATTTGGCCTACTTTGAATAAATGAAATTTTGACTTTGACTTTGAAATAAAACTTCAGACAGCCTGTGCTGTATGCTGTAAAGTATACGAAACGGATTTTTTTATGTCACAAAAGTGGGAAACAAGCAACAGTAAGCGGTTACCGTAACCTGTAGACGTTTGCAACACCAGATGACAGTGCCGCTCACTCGTTGCCGACCCTATAGAAACCGTCTAGATTTCTTAAAATAAAGTAGTTAATAAACTGACTACAAATGGAATTGGAAAAGTCCCCAACGAGTTCTGATAATCTTATTCACTCGCAGAAACACAACTATTATTATTTCACTGCGGTCTTCTGTAAGGCGAAGTTACTTCTCAAGTTAGGCAGCTCAATTTGAGCGAGGAACCTCGCTCTTACCTCTGCCCTACCTCTCAAAAATTAATAATGTCAATATACCGCGATAAAATCCGTAAAAGGTAATTGCATTTCAAATAACCCTCATCAAAATACTCATGTATTCTAGTAATCTTGTATCAGTATCCAAACCCAATATACTTTTATGATATCTCATGTACTATAAATACAACACTATTTCATAAAAATGGTATCGGGACGTGACCAAAAATCATAATGGAGGCTATAAAGGTGGGCCCCGTGTAGAATTATGTTCAGACGTGTTGTGTTCACTGGGGCCCTATGATTTATCACTGGTGGTTAGGGGCCCTACAACCCCCTTCAGATAGCTTTACATGGTTATGTTTCACGCGTCTCCTTGGCTTTGTATAATACTAGCTGATTTCCGTGACTTCCTCCTCGTGCAATTTAACGAAAACAATTTTCTTTCGAATAACTTCAAAAACTGCAAAGTTATACCCCCTTAGGGAATTAATTTACAAAAATCCTTTCTTAGTGAAAAAGGTTTTTGTTTCATGTCAACTTTTTCAAGCACTTTTGAAACCTTAAGATTATAGTTGCATGGATCCAAGAAGTTGATCTTATGGAGAAGAACCGACAAGAAATTCCATTGACACTCTTATAGTATTGTAGTACAATATTCTGGTAAAAGGTGGGCGAGGTTAATGTAAAAATATAATGAATGTAATATCTTAAATCAATAGTCAATTTTTTTTCAAGTTATAAACCCTGTGTTAAATTACAAGTTTCCCTATAGTAACCCTTATAGTTTAGGCCCTGCGTTGATCAATATGTCAGTCAGTCATTAAGTCAGTCAGCTTATATATAGATAGATGAGCTGCCATCGAGCTGTGGTAGACTAGTGGTGTGACCAGTGGACTGAGATGTCAGAGGTCTCGAGTTCGAACTCAAGGCACGCACTACTGACTTTTAGGAAGTTATGTGCGTATTTATCATAAGCTCAAACGGTGAAGGAAAACATCGTGAGGAAACCTGCTTGCTTGAGAGATTTGTCTCGATGGCATGTGAAGTCTGCCAACCGGCAGTAGGCTAGCATGGTGGACTATAGCCTAATCCCTCTCAAATGAGAGGAGACCCGTGCCCAGCAGTGGGGCGTTAATGGGTTGATGATGATGAGCTGCCATACTTATTATCTTACGCACGCTTCTGCATGTATTAAGAGTATATGACGTCAGACGGACCAAACATGTCACCAAAGCTGTAGACACGTTTCGAAGCAAAACATTGAATAATAATAATACTGGGTGCCGCGTTAGTATTAATAGTGATCGTGAGTGTAATTGCTGAGCAAGAGTCCAAGAGTCATGGGTTCGATTCCCAGTTCGAGCAGTGAGTTATTAGGTTTTTCTATGAAATTCTCAGTAGCTGCTTGGGGTTTGGAATTGTGCCCGGTTATAGGCTCGCCCTCTATTACATGGAACCTAAAATATACCGGCAAAAAGTTTTTTATAAAGATCTACTTTTAACTTATTAGAACTACGCTATTGTATTAGGTTACCCTGTGATAATAGCTATATATGTTTAAATAAATAAATAAACAGATTTTCTCATCCAAATATTGGCGAATATATTAAGCCAATGTTGGGGCAAATCTCTGAAACCAAGGACCGCCTAGAAAGTTTATAGAAAAAATATATTTTACGGAAAATAATGAGAGGGCTTACAACAAATTGGTACTTATCTTATCTGGGTCCGGGTTTTTATGTTGGGGAGTAAATAGAAAAGTTTTTTTATAAGCTTATGACAGTTTGGGAAGGTTTAAGATGAAACTATGATAAATAGATTTTACTTAACTGGAAATTTTATCGAGGAAAGGTAAAGATACGGAGTGGAAATATGAATACCTTTTACAAGAATCGGGTTGACCAGTCGTAACTGAAATTTTAACCATGCTCTATAGCTATTATATAAACGAACCAAAGGAAGGTCATCTAAATCCCTAATCAACTAAAGAAGAATCTATAAAAACTCCCGAGATACAATATATTATGAAATCTTAGAATATCTGTTGTTATAATGCTTTATCAAATCTTCAGGTTAAGATTGATATTATAATATACTAGCTGACCCAGCAAACGTTGTTTTGCCACATTATAGGGGTTGGTGGACTACCCCTAACTTTTAGGGGGATGAAAAATAGATGTTGGCCGATTCTCATAGATACCCGATAAGCACAAAAAATTTCATCAAAATCGGTCAAGCCGTTTCGGAGGAGTATGGCAACGAAAACTGTGACACGAGAATTTTATATATTAGATTTTTACATCTGTATCTATAATAATAGGTTAGGCAGATGCAAGCTAGCATCAACTCAATGTTCGATATTTCATTGGGTTTTATAACGAGCCATAATTAATAACATGAACTTTAACATAACATAATAATTTTCAGAACACTATTTTGATGAGAACAGGAAAATTCACGTAATACATTTTTAAATTAACGAAACATATGTTTAAAAAGACAGCCAAGTCCACATGGCAGCGTTCCTCACCATGTTAGAAAATGTAGACAAAAATTTTCCACATTTTCCTCAACTTTGAAGTGGTACCAAAACAAACAACGTAGAATTTTCCCTAAAACAGAGATAAAACGGGCCAAATTGGGAACCTATTTTTGTGCTAAAATAAACTCCAGTACAAGAAATGTTTTTGGTACGTTTTCACCTCTTAACATATATTTTTGTTAAAATTAGACTGTGGAATTGTCACAACCGAATGTGTGGAAGTGACGAAGTAGAATATATTAACATATTTATTCGGTTACAGTCGTTTTTCAAAGGTTTTGGTCAAGTCTCATTTCAAAATTAGAGCTTGTAATATTCATACTATTTTTTTACATTTATTAAGAGTATGACTATAGGAGACTATATATATATGCTCCGTACGTTCTGTGTTATATGGATTATCAATAAATTAATACAATATTAGTAATTATAGCACCAAGACACTCAACAATTTGGTATGCCCGTCACTATGGATGCTGTAAAGGATCCGAATAATCAATAGTATTTCAACGACTTAATATATTTTACTGACTTACAAAGTCATCAACCATCCATTTACAGTCCGACTGCTAGGCACAGGTCTCCTCTATTTTAAGAGGAATAAAGCTATGGTACAACAGTCTGTGTGGCGGGTTGTAAGTTTGTTTAATAAAACAGACCTTTTTGGTAAAAATAAATATCTCACAAAAGTAGGTAGTACCTATATCACATTGACAAAAAAAAACAATGTTCTCCTTTGTTAATTAAGAAATGTATTTGCAATTAATTAAATTCTGGGTACAGGACATGTTTAAGAACACTGGTATTTATAGTCTCGAGGCCAGACCGGACTTTGGTGGCTAATTAGGTATTTGAGTTGGTAGTTTCATTGTGGATTAAGATACTAGATCTCTCCGTCCTAATTAAGGTTTAACTGAGCCTAAAGCGGCTGAAATTGTTTTTCTTAGTGAATTTGATGTAGCCGTAGTAATTGGACAACCCTAGCGGTTTTTAAATGTTGAGTGACAAAATGTTTTATAACATTCTTTGTAATAGATTTAATAAAATGAGCTTTTATTTTTTGTTTCTCTTTGAGCTTGAACAACGTAGTACATTGTTTGCCAATGCTCGGTGTCGAACTAAAGAGATTGTTAGTAACGGCAATAATGAGAATATAATAATGCTCACCCATCCACAGACTGACCGTGGCAGACACGACTTAACTTTGCAGATCAACGTCATCGCGAGAAGACGATATGACATTAAGATTATATGTTGATAAATCTTGTTTTCATATTTTATATATTATTAAGAATACACAATTTGGTTTTAAAAATGTTCCCAAGAGATCTTAGCTCGAAGTTCTTAATCTTGAAGACAAACTTTAATGTTGATTGTGTTCACAAAATATCCTATTACGGTTTTTCTAAACAAACCCTATCAGAAATCTTAATACTTTTCCTCAATTTGTACGATATAATTGCTACATTTTCCCACAGTCTCCAGTTGCCAGCAAAAATCTTACCTCTACCAAAAAAACAGCAAAATAATTTAGAGGAAAATAGTAATCCTTTCACTAATGAGTCGGCTTAACACAGTCCTGACACGGCAAGGAAAAATAATTTAGCTTATCTTCGTCTTTGCAACACCCGTGAGTGAGAATTAAATTCTGTATTTTTGGGACTCAAGACTTTTTCGGCAGAGTCCATAAAAACTGCTGGACATGGAGTTCCTTTTTAATCCCTGTAATTTTTATATTGTTTAAAAGAGTAACTATGGAGTTTCTTGCCGGTTCTTCTCCATTAGACCTACCTTTTGGAACCGTGCAACTAGATTCAATTAAATTTGACAATTCAAAAGCACCTGTGTTGGTCTAATTGATATAAATAATTTAACTTTGACTTTGACTTTGATTTTGATTTTGACTTTGACTTTGACTTGGATTTTGACTTTGACTTTGCCTTTGAATTTGCTTTGACTTTGACTTTGACCCTAGAAGGACAACTAAGGAAACAAAAAAATAATCTTGCACTAAAAATACAGTCTAACAGTAAACTCATGTCGACCTCTAGTACATGGAAGCAAGGAAATGTACCATAACCTGTTTAAGCAGTTTTATTTTGGTCGTAAGAGTGAGATGGGGTTCTACAGGTTGAATAGCGCAGCGCCATCATTCTCTGTAAGTAACAAAATAATGTTTTATTATAGTACTCGCTAGAGCAACAGTAACAAGTACATATATACATATGTAAACAATGTTCTGTGACGTCAGATCAGTAGAATATTTAACGCAAGACTAAATTCGAAGTTAGCCATGCTTCATTTAGTATTAAGCTCTAGGGTTAAGGTACACTGACAAATATTGAAGCGCATCGAATAGGCATGATGACTGATTTTGGAAAACTGTGCTATTATGTTCGGAAGTATGTACTATTTATAAAATATATCTTTATTTTGGTAAAAATATGGGTTTTATGGAAGGAAATAGACATTTTAATTTTATGTTCAAAATTCACGCCAAAACGCTAGCTGGTGTCATGGCGTCCGCCTGTGACGTCACGCCATTGTATGTCAATACTAAACTTATGGTGCTAATACAATAATACAGTTATTTTGCGTGTTTAATATGAATTATAATTCTATAAGTGGTGCGCGGTCCCTCAGTGCAATGATACGTCAATAAAAGCTCCCAAAAAATTATATATTTACGTTTAACACAACAAAACAATGCGAAATAAGTGGCTTAATCTCGTACGGCGAGATCTATCATTCAGTGAAGATCATTTTGACGTGAGATTTAAAGGTTTTTACTTTATTTTGTGGATTTTAAAATGATTTATGTTACTGGAGGTTTAATCAATAAATTAATCGATTTTTAAGGTTAGATTTCATCTCTTGATTAATCACCAATGTTTATCTTAATGGGTTTCATTATTTGTATTCCAGCTGCCCAACGATATGGCATAATTTTGTGTAGTATCATGTGATGTAAATGCACTGATAATAACAAACTTATATAGGTATAACATAACCTCTAATACTACCTCGAGATGCAGTTTTAAAATGTTTTTATAATTCGAATTATCTACTGTTTATTATTTATAACATATACTTAGTTGGAATTCCGTTTGTTGTCTCTGCAGTATTTTAAGAAAATTATTGCGGTATTTATTGGCTTATCATCACGTGAGCCGTAAATTTGTTTGTCAACCCGTGGCATAATAAAAGAAGCATAAAACTAAAACAATTACATAACATAAATCCTCTTTTTAATTTATTGTCGAGATAATAACTAAATTTAAAAATTAAAATAACTTCCGACGGTGGCCATCTTGGACAGAGCTCCATCAAACATAGCTAAAAACACTCCCCACTTATTCACCTTTCAAACAAAATCAAAACCGGTTCATCCGTTCGGGAGCTACGATGCCACAAACAGACACACACACAGACACGTCAAACTTAGAACACCCGTAATTTTTGCGTCGGGGGTTAATAAAAGACACTGCAACGAGACAACCGATTAGTCAATTCGACGCTTCGCTTCGACTGGACTCTGCGTCAGTGTGTCTTAAGCTTTATTTCCTCACCACACGCAATTTAATCAATGTGAACACATTGGACCACTGCCCTACTGATCAACGACGTAAGATAACAGCGGAGTAATGTGTTGACGCGATCTATTTACGTAATTAAATGTTATTTAGCCCATAAATGTCACATGATCTATCCTACATGATTAACTATTAAAGCTGATACTATCTATAATAATATATTTAATTTCGTAGGTTTTAAGACTGCTTTTCGTGGAAAGATTTTAGGTTTTTATGCCGGTAGAAGCAAGTGTTTGTGTGATGAGTATAGAAATTTGTAACTAAAATTCATCGATTACATACAAATAGCGAGCATAGCGAGATTTCTCGCTCAAATTGAGCTGCCCGACTGGGGAAGTACCTCCGCCTTACGGAAAACCGCAGTGAATCAACAATAGTTGTCTTTCTGCGAGTGAATAAGGCTACCAGAGCTCATTGGGGGAGTGACTATTCTGACAGCATGGGAATTCCGTTTGCTGTCAGTTCAGTAACTCCCTATTTTAAGAAACCTGAACGGTTTCTAATGGGTTTGGCAACGCATTTGTCAGCCTCTAGTGTTGCAAATCTCTATGGGCGGCGGTCACCATTTACCATCAGGTGAGCCACCTGCTCGTTTGCCCCCTTATAACCCTAAAAAAAAACTCTATTACGTGCCCTTGTACGTGCTTCTCGCTCCCTATTCCGTGAGACCTAAAACCATACCAGCGAAACGTGGGTGTACATTAGTAAATCTCTGCCTAACCTTTCAGGGTCGACAGGCATGATGGTATGTACAAAAATAAGTAATGTATCAACCACTTTGTATCCGTAACAAGCCTCCTTGCTTAATGTGGAAGGTTTAGTAACTGAAAGTTAGTTAAAGTTTTAGATCAAATCACCTCATTTAAGTACCTATTTATTAAGATTGTAGTAGCACGGTTTTAGTTGATTTTATGGAGAAAAAACATCAAATAATTTCATAGACACTCGTATAAAACAAAATATACAAATGTGAAAACCGTTTTTGGTTATTGTATTGTTTACTAAACCTATGTAGTTAATTAAATTAATAATGTATGTGTTAGTTTTCCAATAAAAATAGTATAATAATAATAGTATAGTATTCTGATAACAAGAATGCGAGGTCAATGTAAGTTTGTTTTGAATAGTCGATAGTAAAAGTAATCATTAATAAACGTCAGATGTTCATTAACCGTGACTTGTGCCTCAATATACCCTCACTCGTCATTTGAAAGGTCAAAGGTCAAGGTGAAAACTAATAATAATTAATATTGACAACTCAATTGATATAGTGGTATTACAGGCTTCTATGGTGAGTCCCGGTTTTGAAACTTGTTATGGCAAATATTTAGTGGATCTCATGATACAAACAAAACTGACAGAAATGTGTTGCTGGGGAGTTTGTGGCGCCGCTTCTTCTTCCCAGCAAAAACACTAGGAAGCGGTTTTTGGGGGCTGTCTTTATTGTCGACGTCCAAAAAGAGCCAATTAAATTTGGCCTACTTTCAATAAATGATATTTTGACTTTGACTTTGAAAAAAATAGATGTTTCCATTAACTCGTATAATATGTAAATATTTACAATAAAAGTATATACATATGTAAGTATAACACAACCCTCGTTGCTTATCTCAGAACCAAATGTCACTGTTTCATAATGTTCGGATATATTTATTATATACTAGCTTTTGCTCGTGACTTCGTCTGCGTAAAATTAGTAATTCACCCCCTATTTCTCCCTTTTACGGCACAATTTCTGGTATGAAAACTATCCTATGTCCTTCCACGGGACTCGAACCATCTCCATATAAAATTACATCCAAATCGGTTTTGTGGTTATAGCATAAAGATGTAACAGACAGAGGCAACAGTCGCATTTATAATATAAGGATTTAATTTATTAAGCAAAAATGGTATATTGGAACAATGTATATAGTAATAGCTTATTAAGCTTACATCTAAACTTAAATTCTTAATATAAGCTGGTTTCCAATAGGACACAGCTGAGAATTTAATGTGTCACCTATATTAGACACTCAATGTCACTAAAACGTTCCAAATGACCCTAGTATGTTTGCCTAACGCGGCCATTACGCTATACAGTCAGACAGTCTGTTTATTGTTTACTGGGCAGGCGTTAATCTACTGGGTGATAGAAAATTTGACATACCATCACGCCTGCCGACCCCTAAGGGTTAAACACAGGAGCCGTGGTAGCCTAGTGGTGTGACCAGTGGACTGAGATGTCAGAGGTCTCGAGTTCGAACCCAAGGCACACACCACTGAATTTTCGGAAGTTATGTGCGTATTTATCACAAGCTCAACCGGTGAAGGAAAACATCGTGAGGAAACCTGCATGCTTGAGAGATTTGTCTCGATGGCATGTGAAGTCTGCCAACCCGCAGTAGGCTAGCGTGGTGGACTATAGCCTATAGATATAGGCTTTAGACTATAGCCCTGTCAAATAAGAGAAGACCCATGCCCAGCAGTGGGACCTTAATGGGTTGATGATGATGATGATGTACTGATGAATATCATCATCCCTTTTACTGCCCCTTAGCTAGAAATGGGTATTCCACTCATTTGAGAGGCATTAGGCTATAGTCTACTGCGCTAGTACGATTGGACGTCTGCACACGCCATTGAGAAAATCTCTCAGGAATACAGGTTTTCTCACAATGTTTTCCTTCACCAAATAAGCATGATGTGATGCTAATTTGGCATGAAACTTCGAACATTCATTGCGTGCTTTTGAGCACAAATACCGAGTAAACCTGATTAATTATTACGTTTTATATATCTAAATCTTAGTAAATGTTAGGCTCTTGATACAGAGCTTATTACGACTTCAAGATAACGTTTTAATTACGTAAGTATGCAAGTTACTTACACTAATAGTTAAAGGACGTCGCACACTGCAGCGTACCATCATTATATCAAAGTACATTAGCAGCAACAACTTTTCTTATTATGTAAATGGTGCTTGGTCTTTGTTAGTTTATAGTGGTTGTTCGGAGTATACGGGCGCGCGCTCATATTATCTTGACGTCTTTACATTCACAGTGATGAGAATACGAACGTCTTGAACCATATAAATAAACATGGAGGAAGTCTTAGTGCTATTAAATCCTATCAAATTAAATGTATAAAATAAGAGAATAGGTGGTAAAATGTTATTTTATTATGTTCTTTGATTACCATTTCTACAATATAACTAATTAATCAAATTATTTTAGAACATCAGGCCAAAGTTAGAAATAGACGCTAAACCACAGTAAAAAGTCCAGTCCGAAAGTACGTTTAAATTGTCACCCTACATTTATGCCCTAACAAAAGCGCAAAAACAGTAAATTTTTTAGCTACTATGTTTCTAGAAAATCACACAATTAAGGTAAAAAATAAGGTGTAATTTTTCCTTTTCCTTTTTTTTAAAACTTTGCCCCACACTAAGATTTTCTCCTATATCGTGGGTGCGTTTACAAACACAAATGTACACACACACACACACAAACGCCCAGACCCGGAGCAACTGCCTGTAAAACGTACAAATATTTGCGGGAATCGAACCCGCAACCCGTGACGCACAAGCCAATCGCTCAGCCACTGCGCCACCGAGTCGTCAATATTGTTCCTTGATAAAAAACGATACACAATACTGAGTGGAAACCTTTAAAGAAACTCCTTCGTCAAAATGTCAGGAGTATGTTTTAGGAGACAGTACTTTTGACTAATTAAAATAAGGTACGTACTCACAAGGGTTGTCGCGCGAAGGCTTAATTAATTATGGACGAGACAGTGGAAACTGTGCTAAAATAAAATTACTATGTAAAGCTGCGTATCTTCTATTAGCAGAAATCCCACACGACATATCAAGTAAAATACTAAAATTTTAATTTGGGATTTTGCTCTGCGACTTTTTTTTGAGCCAAATATAATTAATGTCGTTTTTTTAGTGGGGTAGGGCATAGCGAGTCGCTCAAATTGGGTTTCCCGACTGGGGAAATAACTCTGCAATGAAATAACAACCCGCAGTAGGCTAGCGTGGTGGACGAGAGCCTAATCCCTTTCAGAATGAGACGAGCCCCATGCCCAGCAGTGGAACAGTTGATGATATTTATAGCTATAATTCCAAATAAAATAAAACAAAACTACTTACAAACGTTTCGATTCAATCAAGACAAGCCTTAAAATTTCTGTACTCATGCTGATTCCTCTTTCAATCTACGTTCCCCTTAGAGTTCATGTGAGATAGGAATCGCGAAAAATGAATGAGCTGCCATTCACACAACACCCGGAGTTACCTCCTATCCCGTCCCTATTGACAAACAAAAGGGAAAAATAAAACGTCGGATTTCAACACAAATCTGCATGCAATCGGTAGCTTTTTGTTTAAATCGTTCTTTTTCAGAATTGGAATCTCTCATTCAATCCTTCGTTTCAACCGTTTGCGCGTTTGAATGCGAGTTAGAATGTCAAGCCTAAGGAACACAATGTAAAATTATTGGCGTTCTGATTGAACAGTTGACTCTTTGGTCTAGTGATCGTAAAGTGCGACCGCTGAGCAAGATGTTCTGGGTTCAATACCCGGGTCGAGTGATGTGTTATTGAGGTTTTGCATCAAATTCTCCGTAATAGCTCGGAGTTTGGATTGGTGCCCGGTTGACCTACATAATACCGGCAAATTGTGGTTGTACATAAGTACGTCTCTACTTAACCCTTTGGGAACCACAGGCGAGTTGGTATATTATTAATTATGATTGAACATTCGGCCACGGAAGCGGGTTGGATTCCGGATGAAGCTAATGTTTATTTTTGTTACGAGTGGGTGAAGAATTTTTGTTGTAAACACACTCACAAAATGAGACCTATTCTAGTTTAGGATACTAGTTTTTTAATAAATATTTCTATCAGTAATTCAGACCATCGCTGTCCACTGCTGGACATAGACCTCTCCCAAACTGAGTCATAACAATGTCATGTTTAAATATATTTATTAAAAAACGTGATAAGCAGGGCTTCATCACATCAACCGTTAGACGTCCACTGCTGGACATATTGAATGATTGAATGATTGTTTATTTCTGTAAATAGATTTTTTTAAAGACACTTTTACAAGTCATGTATTTTTTTTGTACATATATCTAGTTGACATCGGCATTTCCTAACTGACGACCTCTGAGAAGAAATGCCGAAACAAACTCAGAGAAAGTAAAGTCTCTTTTAAAGTCCAAACATTTTGGTTACAATATGTGAGCCTGACTATGTAGGTTAAAGTCTGAGATGGCCTTTTGAAGAAAGCAACAGTGCAGCTTTGAGTTGACCTGTCCATACTGACAGCACGCATACGTCAGCCATCGTTTAGCGCAAACCATTATTGAGGGAGCTTAACGACCCGACGCACGTCTATGCAAGATCAGCGGGACATTTGCGTAGGCCATTTTAAAAACCCAAAGCCGCCAGACATTAGTTTGTAAGCGTATGTTTATCTACCTACAAAGTGCTCACATTCACATAGATATGTATATTATAAATAATCCCATTGCATAAAAATCAACATAATGTCAAATATAAAATAATTATGTCAAAACATAACGTTAACATAATGTCAAAAATATAAAATAAATAAAGTCAAATAATAATAATAATTAAAAATCTATAGGTATACCTATACAATTCATGTCAAGTTATAAATTAATGTCAACAAAAAAAATTATAATAATAATAATTAACATCAATGTCATGAAAAAATAATGTCCAAATCATAATAAATTATAGTAAAAGACGTTCGATAGCCCGGTTCATTAGAACTATTCAATCCCAAGCAGTTTTATCATCCATGTAATCTTTTAGCCTTTAGCACAAAGTCTCTGTTTGATAAAGGATTTAAATCTGCTGAGACTTAAGGTCTGTACATGGGTTGGAATTTTGTTGTAAAAGCGTATGCATTGACATCTAAAGGATTTACTGATTTTCTGGAGCCTAGTTGCAGGAACAACAAATTTATTCTTATTCCTAGTATTAATACATATTATGGATATCACAATGCTTTTCAAAGAGATTGATATTCTTGTAAGCATATAAAAGATTTTCGTAAATATACTGTGATGGAACAGTCATAATATCAATTTCTTTAAATTTCTCCCTCAGTGAATATCTGGGACTTAAGTTATAAATTGATCGAATAGCCCTTTTCTGCAACACAAAAATAGTTTGGATGTCAGCAGCATTCCCCCACAGTAGAATAGGTCTCCCCCAAAGATCGCCACGACGACTGGTCATGGCGAGCAGGGCTTACTTATATTTTATATTGGACCTAGGATTTTCTCATGTGTCGTGGCTATTTTTTTTAATAATTATATATGTCGGAGAAAGCTATAAGTCGGTTTGATTATTGTTTGCAAGAATAAAGCACATAATGATTTATTACATTTTTCCATAGCTTAAAACCTCCTTAGTCTAATAAAAAGTAAAAAATATTGTTATCAGTTATAGACCAATCAGAGCAGAGCATTTAGCTTGAGCGTGGTCGAGGCGCCATCTTTACTTTTGGAGGGACGCGGACAGTATTGGACATTATTGAGAAATAGCGACTGATCGAGTTGGATCATTGAGATTGAGAGTCTGAGAGATTGAAAGAGTATTAATTGTTGGTAAAAGTAAGACCGGTGCCCTGAACTCGCTGCTCGGTCTTAACTGTGCATTTTCTCTCGATATTATTATGAAGTGATAAATTGTTATTTAATCCGAATTAAAATAATATGTAGTGCAAAACCATGATCATTATGTTTGTGCTTGCAATTAACCCTGATGATGCCCACTAAATTCTTAACCACTAATGACGATGTCAACAGAAATAATGTTTCTCCGACATCAGAAGTGGGATAACTACCTTCGCTTTCTGTCGTTTTTCAATTTATATTTCAGATTTTTCATTTATACGGACACAAAGCAGATCGGACTCTGTTAATCGTGGTTCGAAATTCGAATAAATCTGGAAGCGAGGTGCAGTCGCAATAACAAGGCATTGTAGAAAAACAGAATATCGAGAAAAACTTGGTGATGTAAATACTGACGCTGGTTGGTAACGGTGGACTTTTGCTTTTGCGGATCGTGGTATACAGGAAAGTAAATTAATTCTAGTACTTATTGAGTCAAAAGTTACTTCGTTTTCAGTAAGTGATAATGTTTAAATAAAAAATTACGAACGGAATCAAACGGATAACGATGATGGCAAAATCGTTGTACCTACTGTTGTTGTATGTTGATGCTGTTGTACTGTTGTTGTATTTTGTTTAAAAATGTTATATTATCGGAGTTTGTGCGTGTGTGACGAATACTAGTCTCTTTATAAGATACTAGGGATGATACGTACTATATACTGGTACAGGTATAAATACCCATTATGAGCTTACCAGTACGCAGACTGGCTATGTATAGCAGAAACCCGGCCGTACCCGATAAGTACAATTTTATTGTACTAGGTATCGAGTAAAACGCCGAACTAAATCGTATGATGGTACGGACTTACGCGGGTCTCTTGTCATACCCAGTACGGCGGCGCGGTCATTCATGATGCTCGCGCTCGCGGAGAATACGAAGTTACCCGAATAGTTACGGCGATTCCCGACACGCGTACGTGTAAGATTTTAGCATTTTCTAACAAATAATTCGGAGATACAAATCTGTTCCTTATTCTAATCTGAATTGAGAAGTTAATTGCGTAATAATGCTAGAGTATTTATTTTGAATTACTAAAAAGAGTTCTTTACGTTTGATAAAGATAGAGGTGATTTTAGAGTACCTATTTTAAAATATTGGAATTGGTCGACAATAATAGTAATATTATTTTAATTTTAAACATTTTTTTACGTCAGTTTATTTTCCTGTGAATATTTATGAAGTCAGATGGAATTTTTGGCGGGATTTAACTGTTATCGTGTTTCTGTATTGTTTTTGTTGTTTTGATTGTTGTGTTGTTATTTGTCTGTGTATAAAGTAATCGAGTTTCTAAAAGGCGACCTCTAAAGGTGATGATGATGACGATGACCGCTAAGGCCAGGTTTGGAAAACCTATAGGTATTTTGATATAGGGTTTTAGTAAGTACTAAACACTGGAGTCCGCTGGAGCGGACACGTCGTACACATGGATGATAGTAGATTGCCAAAGTCTTTCTTCTACTCCGAACTCTCATGCGGAAAGCGCAAACAAAGAGTTCAATATCTGCGTTACAAATACGTGTTGAAACGCAATCTCGCGGCCTGTAACATATCTACTGATGGTTGGGAGGACGGAATGAAGAGTACGGAATGGCGTCATACCGTCTACACTGATGTGGTGAAGTATGGCTTTGCAAGTCACATCAGAGCCCATCACAATGACCAACTGATCATTTAGTAGTCGTCGTCACCGGATACGGTGTGGAGGACACATATTAGTACCTAGGTACTGGGTATACGGCCATACCCATACCTTTGAACCCGGGTACGTTGCAAGGTAATGTTGCATGGTAATGTTGCGCGGTAATGTTGAAGGTATATCTCATGCCTATAAGATACCCTAGCAGCATGGTGGTTGTTAATGTTTAGGTAGACTTTGTGAGAGGCGAGGCGGCGGATACAAGGCGAGGTGGCCATAGCAAGATGAGGTAGCCATAGCAAGGTGAGGTAGCCGTAGTAAGGCGAGGTGGCCGTAGTACGGCGAGGTGGCCGTAGTAGGGCGAGGTGGCCATAGCAAGGCGAGGTGGCCATAGCAAGGCGAGGTGGCCGTAGCAAGGCGAGGTGGCCATTGAAAAGTACCTAAAATCTGTTGGATAAAAGGCGAGGTGGCCAATTATCTAAAATGTGAAACGTGTATAACGGCGAGGTGGCTGTTTCGATACTATGAACTTGATTTCGTGTGTAGCGTGTGGGCTACTAGGAGTCAGATTTGATAGCAAAAGGCGTATAGCTAATGTAAGATAATATCTTATCATCGGTGTGCAGGAGATAAAATAATGATTCCTTTGGTCAGGAGTGGCCGAACGATAACAATATCTTTTTTGCAGTTAAAGACGATGCGCAATCTTCAACATCACACGAGGGCGTGTGGTATGTCAGGACGGCCGTGTCGGAGAAAGCTATAAGTCGGTTTGATTATTGTTTGCAAGAATAAAGCACATAATGATTTATTACATTTTTCCATAGCTTAAAACCTCCTTAGTCTAATAAAAAGTAAAAAATATTGTTATCAGTTATAGACCAATCAGAGCAGAGCATTTAGCTTGAGCGTGGTCGAGGCGCCATCTTTACTTTTGGAGGGACGCGGACAGTATTGGACATTATTGAGAAATAGCGACTGATCGAGTTGGATCATTGAGATTGAGAGTCTGAGAGATTGAAAGAGTATTAATTGTTGGTAAAAGTAAGACCGGTGCCCTGAACTCGCTGCTCGGTCTTAACTGTGCATTTTCTCTCGATATTATTATGAAGTGATAAATTGTTATTTAATCCGAATTAAAATAATATGTAGTGCAAAACCATGATCATTATGTTTGTGCTTGCAATTAACCCTGATGATGCCCACTAAATTCTTAACCACTAATGACGATGTCAACAGAAATAATGTTTCTCCGACATATATTTATTGAATATTTTATTGATTAATTTTATGATCATGTAAAACCTATTGAACAACACTATTTGAAAGTTACTACCTATTACTTTAAAGTGTTTCATGTTGATAAGTCTGAGTCTAATATATTTCCTAGTAATTGCTTTCTAAAATGATAGCCAATCACGGAATTTATTTGCCGATAAAATTGCGTATAAACTGGTCGTATAAAAATCTTATACATAGTAAAATCGAATGTGTTTACTGCCGAGAGTGATGTTGCAAACAGAATAAAATTGGATAACTATTACTACATATTATTAAACTTTATATAAACATACCGTCACGCCTGTCACCCCGGAGGGTTAGGCAGAGGTGTACTAATGTACACCCATATTTTGCCGATGTTTATTAGGTCCCAAGTAATAGAGGGTATTCCTTAAACCGTTTATATGGGAAGTCCGTCATTTTTGAAGTAAGAAGAATGAAATTTAATACACAAGCTTCTCAGCAAAAATAAATGCATACGTATTTCGTCGTTTTTGGAAATTCCACTCCTAACGGGCGAAATGAGGAGAAGAAATTAGTGTAACATTTTGCGGGCGAAGCTGCGATCAACAGCTAGTTAAACTTTATATAAACATACCGTCACGCCTGTCGCCCCGAAGGGTTAGACAGAGGTGTACTAATGTACACCCATATTTTGCTGATATTTATTAGTTCCCAAGTAATAGAGGGTAAGCCTATTGCCCTCAACCGACCAACCAACCAACTTAACCTGGTAATCGAACCCAAGACCTCTTGCCTCTTGAAGAACAGTTGTACCTACGACCATTAGATTAACGAGGCTATTAAATTTTACTATAATTAAACTTTATGCCGTGTAGTATAGGTTCTTAATACTGAAACTTGCCAAATTAATGAGAAAACTTAACGTTGCTTTTGTCATAGTTTCGATGCTATCAATCAAAGTTATACATACGTGCTGTAAGTCTAACCGATTAACCTGTTGTTATATCGATTAATCGGTTCGTGATAATGTCAAGATAATAATAAATATGACGACCCAATTAGTCCAACGGCAGTTAACACTGCCTGCTGTGATATGGGTCCCGGGTTCGAATCCCGGTAGGGGCAAATGTTTGTGTGATGAGCATCAACATTTGTATCCGAGTCTTGGATGTATGATGACACAGCGCCATCTAGTTCCAAGCTAAGTAACGAGACTTGTATTACAGATACAAGAGTAAAATTTGTATTTTACTGGTGTTAAAATATATAAGTGTTAAAATCTACAGTGACATGAGTTTTCTGACCATTTGATATGCATACTATAAAATATGGTATTGATTTACATATTCACTGAACTCTTGAATCTGTAAAGTGGGCTCGATACGTATACAATACGTATATAAAAATATACTGCTATTCACAGACTGACCGCGATATTCAGCGGATGTTTTTTCATTCAAGCTTCTACAATAAAATCGGTCAAGTGCCATTCAAGCTCATATTTCGCCGAAACTGCGCTACGTAATTTGGCGAACATAAAATAATTTCATATTTTATTTGTATTTGTTTCTTGATCAATACATTTAAAAAAATCTTTGTGAAATTCATTATCTGTACTATTATTCAAAATATTGCGATAATAAAAATATATAAAGAGGAGAAGATGTTAACTAGACTTTAATTAAAACATTATTGTAAATAAATATATTTTTTATATAGCAAGCCTTTGTCCGCGGTTTTATCTGCGTATAATTGATAATTTGTATCCTACTCTTTTGATAAATTTATCGATATGCACACAAAATTCCACAATTCTTGTCGCCTTTTTAAATGATGATTTCCGTGAAAAAACTTTATTATTATATAAATACTAGATGGTAGAAGAGTGAAAATTATTTAGGGTTATAAGTATCTTTTAATGCCAAATTCTAAAAAATACTAAACAAAAAAAACTGTTGAGTGATATCCTTATCACCTGGGGGTATACAAAATAGCCTATAACCGATTCTCAGACCAACCAAATATACACACAAACTTTCACAATAATCCGTTCAGCCGTTTCGGAGGAGTTCAGCGACAAACACCGTGACACGCGATTTTTATATTTAAGATTTCTTACTAATTATAGTATTAGTATGATATAATAGTTTTAACAGAACTGTAAGAACTGCTGTACGTGTCATGTATAAAAGTCAAAATTTCCTAGAAATTAATCAATTTGTTAGAAGATAGTTTGCACCTACGGTTTTCATTACATAGGTTTATATTTATAACCTCGCGTCGGATGAAGGTACACGGGGTATTATTAATTTTACCCACGTTTATGTACGTGACATGGATATTAAGATCCATGTTGAAGGATCAGGGTTGAAGGGTAGATATGTATGTATATATGTATATAATTGTCACAAATGTGTGACTAAAATTTACAAGTGAGAATTTAAATTAGTAATACAGGCTCTCGCGATATAGGATACTATTGAAATTAACACAATTTTAATAGGTACACTTTTACTTAATATTTTACTAGACATGCAATTGTGCTATTATTTATTAATATACTAATTTAAAGTGCTGTTTCCTATCATTATTTTGGGCACATTTTTTTTTGATGAATATAATCAATCCATTGCAGTTTAAATAAATATTTATATGGGATTAAATAAGTATTTTTTTTTACAGAATTTATCCCAATTCCGAAAAAAAAGGTTTTATTTCTACAGAATTGTTTAGTTTCTAATATTTATGTAAGTCTAAGAAATCAGTTTTACTTACGTCAAATTTACAAATAAGGTTAGTTGTTATTTGTTTCGACAGTGTAAAAAACTATATTTTACCTGCAAATTTCGAAATTAAATCACTTCGCTACAAAATAGGTCACAATTTTATTAGTATTTTTCTCACGTTTTGCTATGTTTTGTCTAAAAACTTGTACAACTCGGTCGAACCCATTAATTAAAGTGGCAAGATATTTGGAATTGTGTTGATACATTTTTGAACTTCACAGACAGACAAACAAAAAATTCGCACGTGGTAATTTATAGGAGGTATTTTTTCAGCTGAGGACGATGATTATTAAATGATTGGTGTATTTGTAGCGATCCACGTATCTCTCTACAAACTACGTACACTCTAACAAGCTAATTGCCATGGCGATAGATAGTTTTAAAAGGGCAAAAAGAGGGATAGGGATAATTTTTTAGAAGAGTAAATTAGGATGAAAAAGTTGTGTGAAAAAATTACTAATTCTATGCAGACAAAATCGCGCACAAAAAATTGTCCCTAATAAAACATTTTTACAATAGGTTTCAATATTTGCGTACGTACCTACTTGTAATCACTAGTCAATAAAGGCCAATTCCAGTTTCAAAATTAAATTTTACTCTAATTATGTAAGCGGTCATCTACATACTTAAATAAAACCTCCTTATTTAAATAGTGTTGGTCTCTGGTCAGTTACGAACTGTAAATTTAATAACTTAGACGAGTATATAAGCTGCTAAGAAACTTAGTTTGTTCTTAGTCTGTAGTTAGGTACTGGACAAGGGTAAGAGCAAATAGGATCCTAAGTTCGGCCACTCTGTTGGGACTTGTCTTTAGTAGTTTATTAACTATGGTCGCCTTGTCGTCGAATTTGGACAATGATTAGAATAAATTTATATAGATTTTTTAATTTAAACTTGTGACATATGTATGTATACTTGTGATATATGTAATATATGTATGTGTACCTGTACACGCAGTTACAATATTTACGTTTTATTAAGGAAATCATCCCTTTTAGTTTGTGTGAGGAATTCTTAATTTCTTAAGAAAGGACTAAAAAACTTTACGTGGAATAAAAATAAGCTACCCATATATCTAATTTTACGTAGACGAATTCGCGGTAAAAAGCTAGTAAAATATAAATTTTAGCTTATTGTACTCCTTCCTTTATTCCAATCATTTACATGATTGAAAATATGATAAAAATAATCATTATATTTATAGTATGATGATATTTAAATTAGGTCATAAAAAACTCTTTAAGAGCCCTTTTACATTTCGGCGCTGCGCTAATTTAGGTATTTTCTATGTATCGAGCGGGCGGCTAGTTACGCGACCTCTACCTTCTCTCACATCTTCTCACTCGCTCGCACTATGATGTTGCGACTGTGGCGACCAAACTATCTTGATCCGCAAAGTTTACATTTTTCTTATATAGTAGTTATGAAAGGTTTTTAAATGAAATTTGATTTATAATCATGACACAATGTTCATTGCTTTATTTATGTACTTATAGGTATTTAATAAGTACATAAATATTTATGGTTTGATAATCATGTTTCATTTAATTTTCATACATAATTATTGAGGATAATTTATTTTTTATTCGCATTTTAATATGTACACTGATTTAATAATGAAATTCTTTGATTTAACGTTTTCGCATTCCTAAAACCAAGAAAATAATGTATTCAATTATTAATACATTATTTTCTTACACTTGTTAAAATCATACCACGCGTTTTACAACCAAACAGACACGGTAACATAGTTTAATAGATTTAATAATATCAATTATAGATAAATAAACTTTTCGGCTTTTACTATCTGCTAGTAACCACCTATTATGGATTATCAATAAGCGTATTCAAATTATATTTTATGACCTCAGCCCAGGTGTTACATCTAAAGAATAGGTACTAAAAATTCATTATAAGAATGCAAAATACAACCTCGTTAAATTCAGTTGTGCTGGAAATGGGAATATATTTCTATGCAGAAGAAACAATAACATTTAAATGATTCTAAAATACTTGTTTGCATATTATATTTGATGTATAAAACTTGACTTGTGGGACTAAACTTTAAATAAAACACACAGATGTAGGAAAATAATTCAATATTATTTAAAAAAATATTTCCCGCAGCGGCGTCGATCGAGCTTTTCTCGTCGTCTAGGTCGTAGTATACGATGATCCTACGCACACAATAGCAGCGTTGACACGGCTAGCAAAGCGATAAACAACGATAGTATCGACACGAGAGGTTACCCGAAAAAACTGACATAGACCCGTCCTTGACAAGCGCTAGCGCGATACTGAGCGCACATTGCCGATGCAGTGAAATTTATAGTAATTTCATTTTATTCATAAAAGGCAAAATAATTTATAAAAAAACCTAAAAGAAATACACTGTCTTAAACAAATATTGTAGATTATTTAGATATAAATATTATTACAAAATGATAGAGAACTTCGGCAATATTTGGACTTGTTTCGGACCGTTTTCATTAGAAAATTGAATTACGTCAAGTCGGTTTTTTTATATTTTAAAAGCGTAATTATGAAAATGTATTCTATTATTATTAAAGGGTACGATATTACTATTACGGGAAAAAAATTATTATGTATGAATAATAGACAGAATCCGCAAATTTGAGCTCCCAAAACAGCTCTCCGTGAGATTTTGCTTAAACATACTTCGGGAGAATGATTATCCCTGAATAAATAAATAAATTATCAATATTTCGCTTTATTATTATTGTAGAAGAGAAAACTCGCTATTTTTGACAATTAATTGTTATTTATATAAAGCATCGATAAGTGTTCAATTTCAGCGATGAAAGTATACAATAACGCGTATTTTTGTAAAAGGCCTCTTAAATAAAGGTTTTTAATACAGGAAAAAAAATGTTGTAGCAAAGAATGTCAAATTCAAATTACGAACAACATTTTGAACAGTTATACATTATTGTTTGTTTAAATTAGGATAACAAACTTCGATATAAAAAAAAGAATATCAATTAAAACCGAACGGTATTGTCGAATTTATTATTTTATTTGCTTTTTTGTAAACTGAATTAAGGTATTAGATATTGTATGATGTTTCATAATGATTGTGTGATGTAAGCTTCCTAGAAATATACCTAGTTTTAAAAAGTAAATAATAAGTAAATAAATATTCCTGGACATTATGACACGGCACAATCTAATTCCGAGCTAAGCAACGAGGCTTGTGTTACGGATACTAGTTGGTTGATACACTTCATAATTATATACTTTTTTTTGTTGTAAATACTTAGATACATATTTACATTGATACATCTATAACTCAGATACAAATGTTTATGCTCATCACACAAACATTTGTCCCTACCGGGATATGGATCCAGGACCCATAGCACGGAGGGCAGTGTTAACTACCGCTGGTAATCTGTCACTCCTTGGCGAACAATGTACAATCATTGACGCATTTTTCTTACAAGATTTCCTTGTAATGCGACATAAGTATATACACATCAGCATCAAATGGATATATCAATAGGCGTTTGGAAGGAAAATCCACATTATCATGGAAATGGATCGTGAAAGGAGGCGTTCGGTTGTCGATAGTGGAAGCAGAAATACACTGCAGGCCAGAAATACGGATGTATAGGGAAAAGTGTTTGTTTGTATAGTGCTTTTGAATACAAAATAACTGGACAATTGCTAGTCATACTCGTGCGAGGGTTTTGTATGATGAATACTATGTTTGTATAATAAATAACTAATAGTATTGTTTTTAGTAGAAGCATTGTTCTCACATATTTTAACAAAAAAAAACTATTAATCTTAGGCAATGGTTCTGGAGATAATAAGAATATTAATATATTTTCTTAAATAACTCTAGTTAAATGTTTATACTAACAGTTCAGATCTTCACAAATCCTTTAATTAAATTTATCATACGTTACATGGTAGGCACTGTTCTATTTATGTTTTAATGTTTCTAATTTGCTACCTAAAACTGACCGCTTAATTTAATTTCCCAAAATTCAACTAATCAGCCAAGTAAATTCAAAGAAAATTTGTTGTGACAGAAAGACATACAAACTGGTGATCCCATTAAGTTTTCACCCCTTTTCATTCGGACGAAACCCTAAAACATTTTCTTTGGTTGTATGAAATTGGGGCTATATTTTAGTTGTGAATTGAGCACGCATCGTTATGATCGTTATAGAAACGAGCTCTCGTTGGCGTTTTTTTTTGCCTGCTAGTTGCAGATAACTGCTAAAAATAGCTAGCTGCTGGTGCCAACCTGCGAATATAAAATCAAGTTTTTGCCATACAAATGCAAAGTTTATTTTGTATTCTATTGGTAAAGATGAAAGTAAATATTTTTGATGGAGTTCTTTGTTTGAACGCACCTTTTTTCTGTTTGAAATTTTGTAGCTACCAGTATATATTAAAAAAAAACATTTTTTAAGCTTTTATACAACCTTTATGTGTTTAGGAAAACGAAAAAAAAGCTAAAACTAAGTATTTATAAAAAAATATGAAAAATTATCCTGGGTCCTTGGTGAATCAACGCCAAGCTTAGGTTTGGCAACGTGCTGAAATAGGAGCCCTATGAGCTATGCATAGTACCTAATGTTGGTACTTTATGTTAATATTATACTTTCTTTTTCCGTTCCAAAATGAGCTAAACAAACATTTTTTTCTTTCTTTCTAAAAAAAATTGTAATAACTAGCAAGAAAAATAACATAATTATTTTTAATCAATTTCGTCACGAATTTATTTTTGGACATGGGTGTCCAAAAATAAATTCGTGACACATACTGACGTATACAGAGGGTAGGTACTTAGGTAGGTACGTAAATGGAACGTCATAAATGTTTCACTTTATTTTCGTACGGAACCAATAAGTTTTTACGAGCATGGGGCTCGGCCATTTACGGCCCGCTAAGGAAAACATCGATATGAGATGTTTTTTCCCCGATGCCAAAAAGGTGTTAATAATAACATACTACATAAAATAATTTCATGATATTTATATGCTATTCTATATGAGAAAAATACGGGATCTATAGATTGCATAAAAATAGAATTTCAATAATATACCTATATTATGTCATCGGTCATCGGTCAACAAGGAAAAAAATAAGAAAAAACCTATCTTTCTTTTTTAAACGTTTCAAAGATCCTAAGTAAACATAGTCTAATTTTTTTTTATATTTTTTGAAGAAAAAAACTCTTTGTTTCAATTCCCAGGTCGAGCAAAGTGTAACTTTGTTTAGCTATGAAATCTTTCATTAGGAACTCAGAGTTTGGATTTGTGCACGGTTGATGGCATTAGGCTCATCCCTTATTAACTGGAATGTACTACATATCGGCATAGTGTGGGTTTATAATACACCTCTACCTTAACCCTTTACGGACGACAGGCGTGATGATATGTTGTGTTATGTTATTTTTTTATATTTTTCCAGACATTATTACACAGCGCCATCTAGTTCCGTGGTAAGCAACGAGGCTTGTGTTACGGATACAAGATGGTTGATATACTACATATATACCTTTTATTTGTAAATACATACATATTATACATAGATACATCCATGACTCGGATACAAATGTTAATGCTCATCACACAAACATTTGTCTCTACCGGGATTTGAACCCGGGACCCATAGAAAAGCAGGCAGCGTTAACTACACCGCTGAGCTAAACAGGTCGTCAAATATAATATTATTATATAATAATATTAATAAATAAAAAAAATACTCACCGATTTATTTTGAACGCTAGTGTACCTATTTTGTTGTTCACGATTTATAGATTCCTTCCTAGAAAATATTGACTTATTGAATTATCCGTTTTAGGATTCTGTGTATCACAATATATTGAAACTTCATTTTATTTCAGCCAATATTGTATTTTGGAATTTATTTATTTATTGCGGAATGTAGATACGCCAATCTCTTTATAAAAGGGCTGCTATAGGATACAGTTGGGATAAATTTTTGATGATATCTTCGTTGTTATCTTTTGTATCCTTGTTAAACTATTCAATACTTTGTTTTGATTGAATTTACCAGTTCGATGCCCAGAATCACCGAAACCGGAGCTTTGTCTGTTCAAAGTATTTATTTATATTTTAATTGCTTCGTGAAATATTCTTTTTTCCTACCAATATTATAAATGTGAAAGTTTGTATGGGTGTTTTTTACTCCTTGTGCAAAAATAGATTTGATGAAATTTATCTTACATAGGGTATAGTTTATTACCTGGATTAACACATAGGCTACTTTTTATTTATATACTGGAAAATCTGCGGGAAGCAGCTAATAATATGTTAAAGAAGCATTTATTTCATAAACAGATAGAAATTCAAAGTCTTCTTTTTCCCGGCAAAGACACGAGGAAGCAATGAAGGGCGGGCAATGTTTAAAAAATAGTATTTTGGGGTTGTCTTCACTGTCCACTTAGCTACTTACTGTCAATATTTATGTGTAAAAATAACTAGAAAATGTAATTCCAGTGCTAACTCCAGCCAGATACATCTCACAGCAATCATTAGAAAAATAAGGTGCCGAGCAAGTCGGGTAGTTTCGGCACACTCGCCAACGCTGCCAAGGCACGCAGCAAAAGAAGCCTAAGCAACTCGCTGTAGGTAATAAACTTTGGATCAGGTTAAACAAACGACCGTGTGTGCCGTTTCAGCTTGAACAATTGCCCACTTACTGCGATATAGCGTCACCCAATTTTTGCTATTAAATTCTCGTTAGCATCTTGGAGTGCCATTTAATTTATTTATTTTATTTAATAAGTTTATAAAGTTATATGGTATTCTTATGAAATAACATAATGATCCACAAAACTGTACAAACAGTTTGACTGTGGATTCAAAACAAGTATTAGTTAATTTTTAGAATTTTTCTTTCTTAATATAAATTTAAAAATCTTTGCTTGAAATATGCTAAAAAATACAAAAAAGATTGTATAAAGGTAATGCAATATCATCCGGAATCTTCTCGCTGTAAAGGGAGTATTCTGGGTTGGACAGAATTGTCCAATCGATGTTGCTATGTCGCCGTAAGACATAAGTAACATAAAGAAGGCACAATTCAACACATCAGGCGGATGCCTTGGTGGCTCAGTTGGCAGAGCGTCTGGAGTACTTATCCAGAAGACGCGGGTTCGAATCCCGCCTGAGGTTGAATTTTTCGTTCTTAATAAAAATTTTAAGTATTAGTTAATATAAAGTTAAAGCTTAACTATGGAGTGTCATGGAATAAGCTGTGCTGAGTTATTTTCTGCGTCAGTACATTTTTAACCAGCCTATCTATTTAGGCTAGAAGTAAAGGAACCGTGGTTACTGATATAACCCGAAGAATCGCCAAACTCAATTATGTCTGTCTGTTCGTCTTTCTATCTGTCGGTCTGTCTGTTACCTCTTAACACTATAACCACTGAACCGATTTAGATGATATTTGGTTTAGAGACGTTGCGTCCATAGTTTTTTTCCCGAAAATCATACTCTAGAAGGGAGCAAAAGTTTTTGTTTGTTTTTGTATGTTGTTGTTTTTGTAAATACAAATACATACTTATTTTACATAGATAATTATGTCCATGAATCAGATACAAATCTTGATGCTCATCACAGAAACATTACTCCCTACCGGAATTCGAACCCGGGACACGGCACAGAAGACAGCGTTAACTACGCTGTCATAGTATTGCACATATTTTACTTACACCCCCAATAAACTCCCATCAAAAGCTCACGATGAGGCCCATAAATTTTATTTTGGCATGTGATGATCTTAGAATTTGCTTTGTAAACTTTTTCCGATCTTTGAATTGTAAATCGCTTTTGCAGCGTTTTTTGGGAGTAAACGTACTTATAACCTCGATGTACTTATTTATTTAAATATTTATTTGTATAGATATATACAGTTTTGTATCTTATAATAATGTCTAAAGAGTTACATTGTGAATAATTTAATACTGTAGACAGCTTTAAGCTTAACATCCGTAAATACAAATCAACATCTTGTGCTTCGGTGTAGTCACACAAAAAATTTGTCATCATCAATTCATTAACTCCTACATTGCTGAGTACGGGTCTCATTTAACATATTCACTTGAAATTTATATTTAAAACCCCAACAATAATTTCTAGTGGCGATTTTTGTTACACCTACAAAGAAAAACATTCTACACACGTGATAAATAATCATTTACGTATTTTTATTAAAGTTATTTATTATATAATCAAACATATTTTTTATCTCAAATAGCTTCAATAGTAGTCTTATAACTTAATATTCACATATAATTTAATTGTAATAGGAGAATATAGTTGAAAAGAAATATAAAATAGGCTTAGCTATCATCATCATCATTTTAACCGTTTGACGTCCACTGCTGTACATAGGTCTCCCCCAAGGATCGCCAGGCTTAGCTATATTTATCCAAAATTGTTGGTATCAAGAAAATCTTATGTACTCATAATTGGCATATGCATAAGAAAATGTTCCTTACTATTACTAATCTATAAATGTTGTATATATTTGCTGTGGGTGTACTTATTATAAATAAATAAATAAATATACCAGTAAACGGATGGTCCTCAAAATAAATTCATATCTTAGAAATTGACACGAAACATAATTCCGTGAGCACACATTGGACATATTTTCTGTCGACACATGGGCACTTGGCCCTCATCTTACCCACTTACAGCATCCCAGTGCCATCTCACTAAAAAAATATCCAATTTGTACCGAAATACGACTGCTTTCAAAGTTTTCGGGCCGAGAGGGCCCCAGGTAGCTAGCTAATATAATCGACCTTTTGGTGGGCCCCAGAGAAAATAATTTGACCTCTGAACGGACGGTTTAGGGCGACTTGTAAGGGCCCTGTTTCGACTTTTAAAAATAGCTATTCCTTCTTGCAATTTAGAAATATAATTTGAAGGATTTAATTAAATAAATAAATAAATAAATAAATAAATATTCCTGGACATTATGACACAGCGCCATCTAGTTCCGTGGTAAGCAACGAGGCTTGTGTTACGGATACTAGTTGGTTGATAAACTACATATATACTTTTTTTTTGTAAATACATACATATTATACATAGATACATCCATGACTCGGAAACAAATGTTGATGCTCATCACACAAACATTTGTCCCTACCGGGATTCGAACCCGGGACCCATAGCACAGCAGGCAGCGTTAACTACCGCTGAGCTAAATGGGTCGTCATTAACTCAGTTTGAGCAAAATAATTTAAGATATTATACAATTCTTTAATTATACTTAAATTATTTGACCTTTAGCACTTAAATATGAATTTTAGATTTTAATTTAATTATTTTATATACAAATCTGTAATTAGACGAATTAATTTTAAGTTTAAGTAAGTTCAATAGATAAAATATTTTAAGTTGAATTCTATTGAAAAAAAATTATAAGTTTTAATAGCAAAGCAATATAAAGTGGTAAAATATTTAATCATTGCTATTTTTCAAAGAACCTGTTTTTTGAAACAGGTTCATTTTCTTTTTAACCGACTTCATTAATTGTAGTTTTAAGTGTTTTAATTACTTTTTTGGCTGTCTTCTAATTTTTAAAGTGTTTAGGTAGATTCCAAAATTATTAAACTTAAGAAAAAATGAAAAAGTTTTGGTCAATTTTAGTGGCTCATCGTTATTAATCCTTACAAACACTCTAATATAAAATGTATTTCTTTTTATGAGTCAGTTTGTTTGATTAACATATTTTTATTTTGACAAACCAAACTGTTGGGTATTTATTTTAGCGTTCAGCTTCTGAACTAATATTTGTATTTACATAGATAACTATGTATGTATATTGTATAGTTATTCTGTGTCTGCGTTCGTGTATGTGAGAATATATTTACATAAACGAAACCACAATGAAAGCAATTAGGAAATGAGACTGAGGAAGTACCTCTGCCTTACAGAAGACCGCAGTTAATCAACAATAGTTGTCTTTCTGCGAGTGAGTAAGGTTACCAGAGCTTATTGTGGGCGTGACTATTCTGACAGCATGGGAATTCCGTTTGCTGTCTACAGGAAACACTCCTTTAATATTTGAATTACTCCTTTAATATTTTGTAATTCAATTGTATCAGTTACGCTTACTAAAATTAGTTATACACTTAGATAATAGTCTATGTTTATTAATAAACTTACCTATAAGATTGTTTTATTGTAGTAGGTAACTTAATAAATAAATAAATCAATTTTATTTTAAGTAACATTTAATTTATAACTTATTACGGATTTTATCGCGTTATATTAATATTATATTTAATTTTAATTCTGAAGTTTCGGATCCAATATATCGCTATAAAATCCTTATTATAATGTTTTATTTCAATATTTTAGTTTTTTTTTATTACAAGCTCAAACGGTGAAGGAAACCATGCTTGAGAGAATTCTCGGTGGCATGTGAAGTCTGCCAATCCGCAGTAGGCTAGCGTGGTGGACTATAGCCATCTCAAATGAGAGGAGACCCGTGCCCAAGAGTGGCACAGTAATGGGTTTATGATGATGATTCGCGTCAGTATAAGAAATAAAAAATAAATACACAGTCAAAAATTACTATAGTTTGATAGTCTATGGAGTTTCTTGCCGGTTCTTCTCCATGAGATCAACTTCTTGGAACCGTGCAACTAGAGTCATAACGTTTTATAAATGCTTGAAAAAGTTCATATGAAATAAAAACCTTTTGATTTTGATTTTGATTGATAGTTACGAAAAGGGTTTCAATCAAACTTGTAACAAGGAGCCTCGATCCTAGAGTAGGATGTAGTGTACTTGTTCGTCCTGATTAAACACAGACCCCTCGGGGGATGGGGGAGGCGAGAAGCGTCTTGAAATAAAAACTTTGCTTCACACCTCAAACTTCTATCAACCAAAACTAACTTGTATTAGCGGCCATGGCCCAAGGGTTTACAGTCTGTTCAGTAAACAATTATAAGTTTGGTTACCTTTCAATGCTGGGTATTAAAATAAAACTTTGTCGACTTACATTGGTTAGTAATTACTTATATTGAAAGAACTGTGGTAGGCTAATGGTGGGACCAGTAGATAGAGATATCAAAGGTCATGAATTCAAACCCAAGGCTAACCACATTTCTTATTAGTTTTAATAGTGCATTTTCAGGGTATTGATCATAGAATACGGCCCCTTACACCTTACTACCGGACTTTTAAATTATAGGGATAGATTACAAAATTCATCAGTTTTTGCTCTTTATGTAAGATTTTATTGTTTTTCATCCCAGATAGCGCAGTGTCTAAAGACGAAAGTCTTTGACCAGTGTGTGTTGCCAGTAATGATTTACGGCACCGAGACGTGGCCGCTTACAGTGGGCCTTATAAGTAAGCTCACAGTCACTCAGAGAGCGATGGAGAGGGCTATGTTAGGAGTTTCACTACGTGATCGAATCAGAAACGAGGAGATCCGTAGAAGAACCCGGGTCACTGACATAGCCCGAAGAATCGCCAAACTCAAGTGGCAGTGGGCAGGGCACATTGCTCGAAGAACGGATGGCCGATGGGGCTTGAAGGTTCTCGAGTGGCGACCGCGAACTGGAAGACGCAGCGTGGGTAGGCCTCCGGCAAGGTGGACCGACGACCTGGTAAAGGTCGCTGGAACCAGCTGGATGCAGGTGGCCCAAGACCGGTCGTTGTGGAAATCTTTGGGGGAGGCTTATGTCCAGCAGTGGACGTCCTCCAGCTGATATGATGATGATGAAGATTTTATTGACCATCGTGACGATATTACTCGATAATAAATACATATAAAAATAAAGCTTAATACTATATGTAACACTGTGTAACATGAAACACAACCCTTTAAATCAGTATTGTGTCTTCATCTAAATTTGTTCTACACGAAATAAATCTCATTCGAAACAGATCTCTATGTCCAAACAATTACCGCACCCACTAAGGTACGTTTGCAAATACAAAACTGCTGTGAATTTCTCAACACTTCGTCCAACGATCGATTCGGGACCCGGACAGACAAATTGATCGAAAGTGCTCAAACCAGACCCCAAAGACGATTTGATTCGCAAACCACCCGCGTCACGGCCAACACTGGCTTTCTGAAGTTATATTTCTACCTATCTCCTCAAATAAAATAGGACAGAAGTCTTACTGCAGTGTACTGTGGGTTTTCAGCACGTCTAACAATCAGTACTGTACTGCTGAGTTGATCACTTCGTCTAAAGTCTTGCATGCGTTTGTAACTGTCACTTATTTGAAGTTTAGAATATGTTTCTGTGTTTATTTTCTTTTAATAAGGTGTAACAGTGTAGTCCAAATAATTTCACAACAAATTAATAAAAAAGTTGTGTTAAAAAAGTGGCGTTGTGTGTCGGGTCTTTTTATTCCCTACAATATGGTTGAGTAGAGCGACGCCGATGCACACGTCATGCTCGTGAACGGGTGCTGTCAGTTGGGGCTGGTCGGCTTATACATGTTATGGCAACCTAAAGTCGTTTTTCTTATTCTTATTCCATGTTTGTAATTCATGCGTTTCACATCAAACTGCATTATTCGCATATTGATATTATGTACATAAATCATTGTAAAAAAAACCGTTTTGTAATTTTCTTTTTATTAAAAGAGTATCTATAGAGTTTCTTGCCGGTTCTTCTCCATATGACCTACTTCTTGGAATCGTGCAACTAGTTTGACAATTCAAAAGTACTTGCAATATTGGTCTAATAGAAATAAAACATTTGATTTTGACTTTGAAAAAATCTTTAGGGGACTTTACTTTGGTGGCTAGTAGAACGTAGTTCGAATTAGTGTGTTTGATACAAAAGGGGTCATGACCCCTTTTGTAGCTAGCGCGTTGGGGCTAAATATGGGCTGTGGCCTAAACTATGGGATGTAAGGCATACGTAGCTTGTACTATTTTTCTTTTTTTTTTAAAAAACGTTGCCCCACACTAGCATTTTCTCCTGAATCGTGGGTGCGTTTACAAACACAAATGTACACAAACGCCTAGACCCGGAACAACTACCTGTAGAACGTACAAATATTTGCTCAGTGCGGGGATCGAACGCGCAACCCGTGACGCACAAGCCGATCGCTCAGCTACTGCGCTACCGAGTCGTCGAATCAATAATATATTTAAACAAGGTAGAAATAAACAAGCAGATTAATGAAAAACAAATTGCATAAAATTACTAGGTAATTCTACACAGACAAAATCGCGTATAATTTCAGATAGTGAAATTTCTTTACGGAAATTAATGAGAAAAATTCCTATAATACCTTGCTCTTAAGAATAGTCGCATTCGGGTCGACTATTATACTTCAAACTGGAGTGTTATCCCTTAGAAAATATTCTATTCTATTATAAGCTTATTTTTCTTCAGTACGGTTTTCTCTATATCCCTTCGTATTTCCGTCTCCCCTAATAAAGGCTATCAGCGCGTTCCAACCTCCTTTAACAAGTCTACTGGGATGGGATAGATTGGTACCTACGTTAACTAGGTACGGCAGCAATCGCTGCGTCGGTCTAGTGAGACTAACATTGATTTTGGGTTAAAGACATCAAATCTAGTTCTAGTCTGTTTACTTTACTCTTTGACTGAAGGGACAGACAGTGTGGACACCATTTCGTGTTGGTATCGATTATATCTAAATATATAAATATAATACTCAAAGGTGACTGACTGACTGACATAGTGATCTATCAACGCACAGCCCAAACCACTGGACGGATCGGGCTGAAATGTGGCATGCAGGTAGATGTTATAACGTAGGCATCCGCTAAGAAAGGATTTTGATTAATTCTACCCCCAAGGGGATAAGGTAGGGGATAAAAGTTTGTATGAAAACTATACCTAATTAATAATAATACTTCTTGACGCGAGCGAAGCCGCGGGCTAAAGCTAGTGAATAAATAAATTTATGAAAACCTAAGTAAACATTACCTGATTCAAAATACGTTTGATTTTCCATTTGTTTCGTTAGAAGTTCGTAGTATTCATTTCTCTGAGCGATTTATTTATTCTCTAACAAGCTTATATGTATATAGTACATAGGTTTTCGTTACAACTAGCCTTTATTAGTATGTATATACTAATATTATAAATACGAAAGCGTGTCTGTCTGTTTGTTTGTTACCTCTTCATGCTATAAATGAAATGAAATTGAGAAAAAAAAATGTAAATTAAATTGGGTATAGAGGTAGTTTAGGAACTCAAACTACCTAAAAAGGAAAGGAAAGGACATAGGATAGTTTCGTCTCGGAAACCAACCGTTAAAAGGGCGAAATTTCCACCCCCTTTGGGAGGACATTTGTATGCGTAATCGATAGTTTTTTAAGAGAGGGTAATAAATAAGCAGATTGAAAATAAATAAATAAACGAATGATTTTTCTTTCAAAATATTATAACAAGATGAAACGAGATGAATTAAGTTTTTACGGATGTTATTGATGGCATATTTATATTTTAGACATAAATGTACCGCGATAAAATCAGTAAAAAGTAGTTTAATTTCAACAGAAACAACAGTTTAACATACTCAATCATGCAACCATATTAGTACAACATAAACAGTGGACTCCCAAAAAAATGACCTTGACCTTGACCTATGTCCCTTGACCTTGACACTCAGAAATTTAATTAAATTGATCCACGTGATATTTATTTAACTAAAAGCTTTTTTTTTCGATCAGTAACCCTTCCAATTCGAGAGAGTCGAGGGTAAGTCACAATTTTACCGTAAAGCACTCTTGGGGTTGAAGAGGGGGCTAGTGCCAAGAAGCAATTACTAAACACCCTTCCAGTATAATAGAGTCCTTTCTGTGGTGTTCGAAGGTTTGATGAGGAGTAGAACCTTGTAATTGCGTTGTGGATATCAAGAGGCGGATATAAAAAAGTAATTTTATTAAATTAAAGGTACAAATTCTGATATGAGTTTTTTTTATGGTGATAAGGGGGCAAACAAGCAGGCGGCTCACCTGATGGTAATTGATGACCGCTGCCCATAGCCATTTGCAACACTAGAGGCTTGCAAATGCATTGCTAAACCCCTTAGAAAACGTCAGTAAAATAAGGAGTTACTGAACTGACAGCAAACGGAATTCCCATGCTGACAGAATAGTCACTCCCCCAATGAGCTCTGGTGACCTTATTCACTCGCAGAAAGACAACTATTGTTGATTCACTGCGGTCTTCTGTAAGGCGGAAGTACTTCCCCAGTCGGGCAGCTCAAATTTAGCGAGAAATCTCGCTATGCCCTACCTCCTACAAGTTTTAAGTTACTAATTAATATTCTTGCAACGTCTAATCCTACTTGCTAAAATTTGTATGGATGTATGTGTGCGTGAAAGTTTTTTACTCCTTCAAACAGAAACCGGTTTACGGATTTGGAATTTTGAACAGTTGTGAAAGTTAGACACTTGTTGTTGAATGTTGAATTCAGTATACAGATAAAACATCTACACCCAATTTAATCAAAATTGATTCAGCGGTTATAATACGAAGAGCTAACAGACAGACAGACACGCTTTCGCATTTATAATATTAGTATGGTTAGATGAGTGAGATCTGTTCCCACCAGTGCGACAATAATTGGGGTAATGATGACGAAGAATGAAGAGGTTCTACTAAATGCTACGCATACCCATCCTGTAAGTAAACTCACTGAAATAACTCTCTGCCCAGTCATATATCTAATATACACCGTGAAATTATAACTATTGCTGGGACGAAAATTTTGGACTCTATATCAATAATGGAATCCATTTATGTGAAATTTAAATGAAATAAAGATATTTTTTTTTATAAAAAATGTGACAGACATACAAAAAACTAGAACGAAACCAGGATACATGGTAACGCCACTAAATTTAACGTACTACGATTACTACGATCGATATCATTCAATGTTACTCACACATAAGTACACAACTAAGCAGTAAAGCATGCCGACAAAGACATAAAAGCCGCCCGCGCGCTGCCGCTAACTTACCTACACATTTGCCGACAATCCACTCGGACGCACTACCTATTATTACCTACCACGCTGAGCGGCGGCGGCGCCGCAGTGTCGCGCCCGCCGCAGTGTCGCCGCCGGCGGCGTGCGGGCCGGGCGCTAGTTCTACTGCAACTCGCGCGCGGTAAGATTTACGTTGTCACGCGAAAATGTGTCGTCAGTACGAATATACGAACGCGAAGTACTTAGCAATTGTTCAGCTGTACTGTGCACATTAATGGACTCTCGTGAATCCATACTTAATACGGGAAGACCATCGCCAAGTTCAGTTTAGTGCTAATGTGTAGGCAGTTATTATAACGACCAATTAATAGTGACTATTTTCATTGAACGCTATCTAACAGCTCGTTTTTAGACATGTTATAAACGATAATATCGGAGCTGGCTGTTAGATGATATCCCTGTAGCCTTAGCAGGGATTTACTATCAGCATGATGGCTGCCCCGCTCATTATTCAAGTGTAGTGTGTGCCTACCTAAACACTCAGTTCGGTGATAGGTGGATAGGCCACGGCGGCGTTCCCGTGGCTTGGCCGCCTAGGAGCCCGGACTGAACGCCTTTGGACTTTTTCTTGTTGTCGGAAATCAAAAGACTTGTTTATACCCGTGAACATGAAAATCGTGACGAGTTACGCAGTGCGATAGTGGACGCCTTTGATAGAATGAAAAGTGATAGAGACACGTTAAGAAAGCTAAAAGGCAATAGTATGAAACGGGTTTGTGTATTGAACGCGGCAGATTCCACTTCGTCGTCGTAAATAAACTTTTAGCAGGTAACTTGTATGTAAAGTTGATTATTTTGTAAAAAGCTCCAATTTTTTAAATACGCCTGAAATACCTACCCAGTCTCTTGACTGTTTCAGCTATGTGTTTTTAATATTGATACAGTAAATACCTAAAACTATGTTCAAGTAAAGTATTTCCGGCGGTCCTAAGCTCGTGAAATGTATGAAGGAGAAATTGGAGTACAATTTATTCCGTGAAAATGTTGCCGCAATGATTGGCGCAGCGGCTGTACGAGTGACTGCTGCGCAAGGCGTCGCGAGTTCGATCCTTGCTCGGAAACAAAAATTTATGATTTGCAGGTAATTGTTCTAGGTCTGTGTGTGTGTGTGTTAAATCTTTGCTTGGGGCAAAGTTACAAAAAAAAGGTTTTTTAAAGCTATGTACCTACTTAACCTAGGTACCTACTTAATTTTTAATCCCTTTTATTTAATTGGAGGTAATACGTAGATAGGTGTAAAGTAATACTTACCATCAATTTCGTCGCCATCTGCATCGTATTGCTAAATACAATTTATTTCAATAATAAAATGACATCAATAAAGTACTGACCTACTACTTTTAAATAACGCGTAAGTACTTATTAATACTTTACTTATTCGCTCGGACAGCCGCTATCCGTGTAGTACCAGCTGACTGGCGGGCGTTCGGGTCATTGAACCCGCCGCCCGCGCCGCCCTCGCGAGGCGGCTTCAGAGTAGCGAGCTAGCGACTGCGGCCGATTTTGAATGAAATATTGGTGCACTACTACTAGCAAACTCGATCAAGTGAAAATATTCTTTTCACTTGCCAACTTTTTTATTATAAACAGTAGAGTTAATCTAAGACTTTTTTTTGTTCTACTAATTATCATAAGTTTCCCACCTTTCGGTTCCACAACGACTACAATTTCACGGTGTATAAAATTCTCGTGTCACAGTTTTCGTTGCCATACTCCTCCGAAACGGCTTGACCGATTTTGATGAATTTTTTTGTGCTTATCCGGTATCTATGAGAATTGGCCAACATCTATTTTTCATCCCCCTAAAAGTTAGGGGTAGTCCACCAACCCCTATAATGTGGCAAAACAACGTTTGCTAGGTCAGCTAGTAATATACATATATAAAAACAAAATCATCAAGTTAGTTGAGATTTCCCTAAGGAGTCCCATATGACACATAAAACTAGCTCTAGCTAGCCTTGTTGTATAACAGACCGTAAAATGAGCTGAATAGGTTGGAATTTTGAATGGCACGTCGAAATTAAGGTTTAGTTAGCTTTTCTGATTTAGTTATTCAGTAAATTTGTTTATATTACAACTATTACTAGAAAATTTACTTAATTTAGGAATATTATGTTTATTTTCGGTCACGGCGGTAAAATAGTTCTTAGGTATCTAAGAATTAGTTTTTTCTTGCAATAAAATATAATTTATAAAAGAGCTAGATAATAATAATAATAACATATTTAATAAGAGTGACATTCTGTAGTTTCTGTCTATCCCCATGGGAAAAAGACGTGTATATAATGTGTGTATGCTATATTTAAATATTGCTTTAATTTACATCATTTACGGGTATATGAATCTTTGATTCTGTATTTTACCCTTAAATATCCACTAGCTCTCTGAGCTTAATCACGAGCTAGATCATTATAGAGCCAATTAATTTTGACTATAAACAAAAACAGCCTTAAAATCTCCAAGAAATTTGAACTCAAAAACTCGCACCGTCTTAAAACTATGAACAAACTACTTTATTTAACAATTCCGATACCTTGTTCCGACAGATCCCCAATTCCGATCCCTAGTTACTGATGACAATTTAACTTTTCGATGGCTTCTGGGGATCGTTCATTGAGCAATATATAGGATTCCGAAAGCCCTTTAATGTTTTGCAACTGCTTTTCTCGTATTCCAACAGGGACCTGTCGTAATAAGCTTAGCTTCGTATTTTTGGGAAAATGATGACACTGCAGTGTTTTTTTTTCGGAATGTGTTCGGAAATGTTGAGAGAGGAATAAAAACTCTTTTGTGTTGGAGTTTGTTAGCTGTGCAGTGACTGTGATGTGTGACAATCAATTTTCATTTTATTGGTCTATTTATTTGATAAATGAAGTAGGTATGCCAAATTTTCTTCTTCTATTGAATTATTTTTAGAAACTCCCAGACTATTCAATGATGTCTGCTGTGCGTGATCGTCTGGTTTCGATTCCCAGACCGAGTAAAATGTTATTGGGTATTTGAAAAAAAAAACGGATCTAACCTAACCTAACCCAGGATTAATGTTACGCATTCACGTTAAGTAAACGGGGTTGAGACCACATAGCTATTACGTAAGAATATTTTATTTTCTATATACCAGTGTGAAGAACCGCAGTGTTGTGTAGCAATAGGAAACATACCTGTGAACAATAAGAAAACAATAATTAGTAAATAAAGAAAGGTGATTCATGTTGATCGACGATTGAGCAATACACATAGATATACATACATACATATTTCGCCATGAACTTATAGAGAGGCATAGGTGCCAAGATTTAAAAATATACTCAACCCTTCCAAGATACAATCGTAATGGTACGATTAGAAAATGAGCCTTATAAATACCCTACACAGAACACTTATTGCTTTCATATCAACAAAGTTCTAGCATAATTAGGTTACATCAATCATAATTCACCAACAACTGTCGCCGCCTCTGATATCACAGCGAAATTTAGTTCCAGAAACTACTCTTGACTTAATCTTTGAAACAATTGTCAATCATTAATATAAAAAAAATTACTGCCTCACAGGTCTGGTCGTAAGTGCATCTGCTGAGAAAAAGGTCTTGGGTTCGATTGCCAGGTTGAGTAAAACTGCACGGATATTTCTATGAAATAATCAGTAGCAGTTCGGGGTTTGGATTCGTGTCATGATGACAATAGGCTCGCCCCCTATAACATAGGACCCCAAACAATACCGGTAAAATGTGGGTGTGCGTTAGAACACCTCTGCCTAATCCTTTGGGGATGACAGGCGTGATGATGAGAAACATCTCTTTACGTCAATAAGACCATTATCACAAGTAGGTACTAACGAATAATCAAAACTACTTATTTGGATTCAAAAAGTAGGTCCTACGAAGAAGAGCAAACAAGAAACTTTAACTTTTAGAGTTCATGATGAATTCAATTAGAAGCCCTCAAATATGTTTTTGTCTCTTTCTATTTGCAGTCGAATGAAAGAAGTAAGGCATATTTGAGAGCTACGCAAAATTGAGTAGCGTTTGATTATTTGACTGTAAGTGTATGCCTTCTGTAACTTATGCCTATAAAATCAAACTAATGAGGTTATATACCAATTTACTAGTAACTAATATTATTTCGCTTCGCTTAGCGAGTTTCTAAGTGTAATGATATTACTGAGAATTAATTGGTGTAAGTCAATATGCTGAGGCATATAAATGTATGTAGGTATACAGTTTTGCAAATGAAGTAGAATAATTATATTTTGTATCATTAACTTGTTTTAAATTGGTAATTGATGTAAAAGTCATCAGGACTGCTAGACGTGATGTCCTGAGTCGATTCCTACGTCAAGCAAATTTGTTGGGTTTTTTTCTGAAATTCCCAGTTGCAGCCCGAAGTCCAAGATTAGGCTCAATGGTACCGTGATTTTTGGTAAAATTTGATGTCATATCATAATAAAAAAATGTAGTGCCTATGCGATTGCATAGAGTACAGTATGATCACATAGATCTTGGCTAACAGGAACCGCAGTTCCAATTTCTGATAATAAAAAAAGTATTTTATAAAAAAGGACCTACATCTTTTTACCATCATCCATTTTCATGGTTTCTCCGGATAAACTTATTTACAAGAAGTATTTTTTCCACTACGTATAAAATTGAGATTTTTGGAGAAATTACGCAAGAGGCGAGCCTCTTCAAAATAATCGAGATTCCCAACCGTTTAGCACCGCTCGTAAGAAAAAATGAGTTCCAATATCTTATATAACCTCCGCGATAGAATATGGTCGCAAAAAATGGAATTATGATAACCACGGGCTATGTTCATTTATCAGGGCAAGGCCAGCCGCCGGTGAAATTGAAAAATATTTATATATGAGGAGTAAAGTTTGATGCAGACCGATCAGAAAAAAACCCACTTAGTATATTCTTCATAACTGGAGAGTTCCAGTAGCAGAATAATTGATGATGATGATTTTTTTAAGTCTCATTTAAAAAGTATAAACCTATTTATCATAACCAAATATATATTTGAGTTGATCGGGTAGAATGATAGATATGTAGAATATGCTATATTGTACATCACAAGAATGAAATTAAATTGACAATAAAATACCACATGAATTAATGGTGCTAAGGCTGTCTGTCTTATTGCTTAATATTTACCAGACAACCAGAGGATGGACGAGAAATAAGGGAAATAAAACTTAAAAGTTCATTAACTGACCTTATGATTATGACAATTAGTCACTTATTCCAATCTTTCCATTTATGGTCCTTGTTTTTTCAGAAAGTGTCAAGCATATTCTTTCATTTCTATCTGTGTCTCTTTGCTGTACTATTATCTGCCGCAAAGCTATTAGACAGTTAGGACTAAAAATACATTTCCGATATTTTTCCCAGAATGGGTTTTCTGACAAAAATTAGTGTACCCAAGATATTTTCCAGAAATCTATAAAATCTACGAAGTGTAAAGATAACAAAACACAATAAAGCTAAAGCAATAATAGTATATCTTTAACGGATAAAGTGAGATAACTTGTATTTATACGTATTGTAACCGGTTTTACGATTGTACGCTGAACAATATATTGCGAAAATACATTGGTACATTGACACTTCAAAGCTTTATGGCTTAAGATAATGTATTGGAGAATGAAGAAGAAAGCAGAACTGTGGAAGGCGGCTAAGAATGACAAATAATTTATCGGCATCCTTGCAAAAAATATGTGTGAGTTTTTTAGATTCTTCACTTCACTTCAACCGTTTGGCCTAGCACCTTTTACTGACTGTGACATGATACTATCATCGTCATCATATCGACCATTAGGTGTCCACTGCTGGACATAGGTCTTCTCCAATGATTGCTACGGCAACTGGTATGGGCCACCCCCATCCCGTGGATTCCAGTGACGTTTACCAGGTCGACGGTCCATATTGCTGGGGGCCTACCCACGCTGGGTCTGCCAGTATACGGTTGCCACTCGAGAAACTATGAAACTATACCATTGCTGTTGCCATTGCAATGTTCGCGTGTCATAGACGCAAGTAAAATACCAAAAGATGATCACTATTTGTTAAATTAAAATGATCGGCCAATAGAATTACAATGGCGTCTTAGAAGTACCGCGTAGAAATGTGTATCTATAAAACGTGGTCACACGTCGTGTAGGTACTAGAATTTTATTAATTTGTCGTTATATGACGTTCCTGGTCGGAACTTGATAATGGACACCGCAAACAGGATCTAAGGTGTTGTTTATTACACACTCGCGTTGGAACTCTTGGCACTGGCGGACCATTAAATCTGCTAACAAACATGTTGGGATATGATGACTTTATAAAACATGCAAATTTGAAATGCATTTATTCAAAAACTACTTCAGTATTGATAAAGTTATAAACACAAAGTCTTACTCAAGTAAGTTAAATAAAATTGCAAAGCAATTTTTCGTAGCGCGTGGAAAGATTTAAGAGGTAGGGTATAGCGAGATTTCCCTCCAACTTACAGAAAAGCGCACAACAATAGTTGTGTAGTTGAAGTAACAATAGTTATGTTTTTGTAAGTAAGGTTGCTAGTGCTTGTTAGGGAAGTCACTATTCTGATAGCATGGAATTTCCGTTTGCTGACAGTTTAGTGAGTTACCGTCGTATTAAAACGGGTTATTGCAGGGTCGGTTACACGTGAGCGACACTTTTGGTGTTGCAAACGTCCATATCAACGGTAACCGCTTAGAATCAGGCGAGCTACAAGCTTATTTGCCACCCTTGCGATTAAAAGGATAGTTTTGTATCGTTATGGTCCAAGATCCCAGGGACGCCAGATGTCACGTATTTATGTACCTAGCTTGATTACCTGATACCTGAAAATTGGCCCACTAAGCAAGGTAGCTACCTGGTAGGCATGCGTTCTTACCCTATTCAATCATCCACATTTGCTTCGTCAGAAAATACGTGACGTCTGGCGGCCCTGGGATCTTACTCTATTAGTCATTCTTCTATGGAAAGATACTAAACAAAATCATAAAGTAGGTTATGATTTAAATATTCTTATGAGGTATTTTAAAGCCTGTCTAGTCTTCGTCCTATACAGTACTCCAATGCTCCTTATAAACTTGACATCATCGACCGCCGGAAAATCTGTTGATAATATTTTCTTTCAGATTTTTCCAAAAGAATATTCTAGTTTAACCGTCTGCGTAATATAATCCTCGACATAATTAGTTTCAGGTTGCAGTAGCGGTCGAACAGAAACAAGGAGCTGAATAAGTATTCTGCCGTGTTCAAAGCACGCTGCATTTTCTTTATCAATGATTGAGTTGACTAAATGATTAGATTTTTTACAATTACGCGAATATTAGATATTCAAATAAATTACTTATTATCCATTTTCTTGCATGAAAATGACAATGAAAACTGTAAAAGATCCGAAACGTGCAAATAAACTAATATTTTGCATAAATGGCATTTTATTATTATGTTCTATTATGTTACTGTTTTTGTTTTTAATGCCTAAATAATATCCGTAAAACGTAGTTTTATTTCAACGCATTGATTGATTGAGTTCTTGATTTTCATTGGCAAGTAAATAACAAACTCGGTCGAACAACCAAAAATTTAAATCAATTTACTTTTATTTTGTTATAATGAGATGACAAGATAGTCGCTAAGCTTTATAATTAGACTGCTATTTTGTTAATTATTTTTATATATTGTGGGTCATTTAAATATTGTGTCATTGCGGAGATGGAACACTCGAGACCGTCTCTTAAAGCCTATCTTCAGTCACTACGTCAATGTAACAAATGTTGTCGGCAAAAGATTGGGGGGGTTACATAAAATTTCTCTCCCAAAGTACCTACATGTTACTTTTATTTCTATTTCAACTTTATTATCCAACTAGTTTTACCAACCCTTGCATCGGCAGCAATAAAATTTATGGTGTACCCAAAAAATATACGACATTTTCCTTATAAAATGCAGCGTTGTGTAAAAATTACGAGAAAATACTTCGATTGCCTTTCAAGTGTTGCGATAACAAATTTACGAAAACCCTATTTACTTGAGATGGCGCTACGGTCAAGTTCTGCAAAATTATTCCGTTGGATTCGCTAGTAATATACAACGATGTAGAATTATGTACCTATTTTAATTGAATTAGTCTAGGGTTTTTGGTCGGATTTTCAAAATCAAAATATAATTTATTCAAAGTAGGCCAAATTTAATTGGCTCTTTTTGAACGTTGAAAATAGAGACAGCCCCCAAAAACGCCCGTACTTCACCGCTTCATAGTGTTTTTGCTGGAAAAAAGAAGCGGACTCCCCAGCAACACAGTTCTGTCTGTTTATTAATTAAATGATTGTATACAATATTACAATGAATCTAATCAATACTCAGTTTATCAAATGGCTATTATTATGTGAGTAATTTCAATTATAGGTAGAGTATTTATTTATACTGTTTTTATGTCCCATGTATTAAGGGGCGCGAGCCTATTGCTATCTGAGCTACTAATGAGAATTTCATAGAAAAACCCAATAACACTTTTGCTCGACCTGGGAATCGAACCAAGACCTCTTGCTCAACAGTCGCACTTACGACCACTAAGACCAACAAGGCTGCTACAAATTAAATAAATAAATGATTATATTATTTCCCTTGGAACAACGTAGGTAGGTATATACTTTTATAGGTATATCCCAAATTTAGATCCTATTTAACACTGCAAAGGGAGGAAACTATAAAAATACGCCTTGAATTTACACACAGTAACACGCGAAGGTTTTACGAGCGGATCCAGAATATATACGGTGTAAATTTGTTTGATTTCGTCTGACGTATTGATCTTTGTACAACACTGCAGTGAAAGATGGGTGAAGAATTGTTGCTGTGTTTAGAAAGAGTGGTTTGTTCAAACTACGAATAAAATGTATTGAAAGTAAGCTAAATTTAATAGACTTTTTTTGAACGATGACGATAGTCATCGTTGTTCTTATAATAACAACGACCACAAAAACACCCGCCCTTCACCGCTTCTTAGTGCTTTTGCTGGGAAGAAAAAGCGCCGCAACAATATCCTTAGCAACACATACATTTCATTGCTGTTTGCTTATGAAATATGTTTGCCTACATAGGTACATAATACCTAATATAAAATATGTATAATCAATAATATTATATGTAGGTACCCTTTAGAGTGGTAGGGCGCAGCGAGATTCCTCACTCAAATTGAGCTGCCCGACTGGGGAAGTACCTCCGCCTTACAGAAGACCGCTGTGAATAGTTGTATTTCTGCGAGTGAGTAAGTTTACCAGAACTCGTTGGGGGAGTGATTATTCTGATAGTATGGGCATTCCGTTTGCTGTCAGTTTAGTAATTTCCTATTTAAAGGAACCTAAACGGTTTCTGCAGGGTTTGGTAACGCATATGCAAGCCTGGTGTTGCAAATGTCCATGGGCGGCGGTGATCACCTACCATCAGGTGCGCCTTTTATATAATTGCCCCCTTATCACCATAAATAAAAATAAGGTAAGCTGCGCGTCACATTGATACTGTATCTAAATGCCATGAAACTTAAAGTATTGCTAATATACCTACTACTAAAAACACCATTAATAAACACCAAAAATACTCCGTAAGATGTTCCCCGTCTTGTCTGCGGGGGGCTAATTTAAGGCGGATGGGGATGGATTGTGTCAGTCAAGGGCGGGGCAGTCAACTGTTTACACAACGTATTTTAGCCTTGGCTTATATAAACACTAGCTTTGGCCGCGAGTTTCCCTGCGCAGAATTAATCATTTAGTCCAATCTGATTTTACCCATCTCTTTTAAGAAATTTTCAATTCCGCGTACAAACTTCCAAACTCTTTTTGCCCTAATAAGGGATGATTTCTGGGACCAAAGTATCGTTTGTCCTTTCTCGGGACTCAAACTATCTCAGCACCAAATTTTATCTAAATAGGTTCAGAGGTGAGAGACTGAGAGACAAACAGTTATATGTTTCACGACCCAATTAATTTAATTTACTTTAATGATTATTCATACCACACAAACATTTGTCCCTACCGGGATTCTCGGAACTCGGGACCCATAGCACAGAAGGCAATGTTAACTACCACAGGACTAATTGGGTCGTTAAATTACAATATTATCTATCATTCCTTATTTTATTATTAGCTTATCATTACATAACACACCAAAGCTAAACTTTTACTATAAAGTGAAACACAAACGACTTTTAAAAATGGACATTGAATTGTAAACTTTATTGTACAGTTTTACAGTCTACAATAAAAAAATAAAAGCATTTGATTCTACGAAAAATTTGATAAAACAGTTTTTCTTTTTATTCTGACATTGGATTACCGACCTAAAATTTGAAAGTTAAGGTCTAAATTACAGTGGAGAAGCATTGGTATGACAAAAATTAGACGAAGCCACCTTTTTCTTTATAATTTAATAAAAAAATTGAATGGCCCTACTGGGCTTGTTATCGAGTGTTGGGAAAGAAAAAAGTTTATTAATCAGTTCATTTTATTGCATTCCCAGAGGCCATTTTGAATTGGATACTTTTCCGGAAATAATTATCTTTTATTCTGCCTACTTTGAATTTAGATTTGAAATTTGAACTTATTCCCTTAGAAGTTTAAGCAGGTTTTTGTTATTTGGTTTTGACAAAAAGTAATATTTTTGAGTTAGTAAAGTTTTGGATTTTGAGTCTGATTAAGATTTTAAAATTTGTGGTTACCTAATGAGCGAAGGTCTTAAGTTCGATACCCGAGTCAATCAAATTTTCGGGACTTATATCATCAAAAGTAAATTCGCCAGTACGACCTGGGAATCGATACCAGAACCTCACACACTCTACACGAGTAAACCAATCTTATGGTAATGTTATAATCCAATCTGAATAACGTGATTTCGATGTTAACCTAGTTAATAGATGTAACCACGCCTCTGCCAGCCCCAGGCGGGGTTGAGCGTGAAGATATTAGGCAGTGACAAATATCCCGGGGCGGATTACAATAAAGCACTTTGAGAGACAAGCAAGGCTTTAACCATTGATGTATTTGTAAACTCAGTACCTACCTATTTCTTCAATGCGAAGGGACGGGATTTTACTATTATTTTATACATTTATACTAATATTAACAAGAGGAAAAAATTGTATTTTTGTTTTTTATGGTCATAAGGCGGCAAACGAGCAGGCGGCTCACCTGATGGTAAGTGATGACCGCCGCCCATAGACATTTGCAACATCAGAGGCTTGCAAATGCGTTGTCAAGCCCCTTAGAAACCGTTCAGGTTTCTTAAAATAGGGAGTTACTAAACTGTAAGTAAACAGGATTCCCATGCTGTCAGAATAGTCACTCCCCTAATGAGCTCTGGTAACCTTACTCACTCACAGAAAGACAACTATTGTTGATTCACTGCTGTCTTCTGTAAGGCGGAGGTACTTCCCCAGTCGGGCAGATCAATTTGAGCGAGAAATCTCGCTATGCCCTACTTCCTTTATGATTGTATGTTTGTAACGATAAAAACTCAAAAACGACTGGACCGATTTTAAAAAATTCTTCCGCCATTAGAATGATACATTATCTCTGAGTAACATAGGTTATATCAATACCACAAGGGTGAATGTTTTAAAAATATAATATGTCCGATAGTATTTAATAATTTAAAATATCCATACTAATTTTATAAATGCGAAAGTATTTCTGTATTTTTTTTTTTTTTTTTTGTAAATAGATCTTTTTAAAGACACTTTTTCATATGATGTATTATTTTTAAGTATCTACATAGTTGGTATCGGCATTTCCTAACTGACGACCTCTGAGAAGAAATGCCGAAACAAACTCAGAGAATCATGGTCTCTTTTAAAGTCCAAACATTTTGGTTACAATATATGAGCCTGACTATCTAGGTTAAACGCTTATTCACGTTTGATGTGGAAATAGTTTGGGTTCCGAAATATATGGCAAAATGGGGGGTGGAAGTTTGTATCCGGAATCAATTATTTCTTAAAAGAAGGTATAAATAAATAAGCAGATTGGATACAATTACATTAGGAACTGTGGTAGCCTAGCGGTGTGACTGATATGTCAACGTGTCGAGTTTAAACTTTAAACCCAAGGTACGCACCACTTCGAAAGTTATGTGCGTATTTATCACATGCTCAAGCGGTCAAGGAAAACCTCGTGAGGAAACCTGCATGCTTGAGAAATTTTCTCGATGGCATGTATGTCTGCTAACCCTCAGTAGGCTAGCGTGGTGGACTATAGCCTAATCCCTCTCAAATGAGAGGAGACCCGTGCCCAGCAGTGGGACAATAATGGTTTGATGATGATGATGATGGTATTCTCCGCAGATGAAATCGTGGGCAAAACATAGAAGGTTCTAATATAGAGAAAAACGATCCAACACGGCTTCTCAGCCAGTGATATTTATGTCAGCACATTAAACCTCCGCGAAGGGTTTGATATGTCACATTACCATATTTACGTCCAACGAAATTGTTTTTTTATTTGCCAAGACGAAGAAAGTTTCGTCCTTAAGCGATGTTAAGGCAAGGTCCTGGTGCTTTTGCTAAGGTAATAAGGGTTTATTTAATCTATTTTACGACATAAGACTATTTGTCATGAATAAGATCAAATCTAAGGATCTAAAAATTTTTTAGTTTTTATGTTTTTAGTCAAGTTCGGAGCAGTAACACTGAATCCTATACTAATTGAATTAGGTAATCTAATATATAAAATTCTCGTGTCACAGTTTTCGTTGCCATACTCCTCCGAAACGGCTTGACCGATTTTGATGAAATTTTTTGTGCTTATCCGGTATCTATGAGAATCGGCCAACATCTATTTTTCATCCCCCTAAAAGTTAGGGGTAGTCCACCAACCCCTATAATGTGGCAAAACAACGTTTGCTGGGTCAGCTAGTCTTATATATAAAATTCTCGTGTCACAATGTTCGTTCCCGTACTCCTCCGAAATGGCTTGACCGATTTTGATGAAATTTTTTGTGCTTATCCGGTATCTATGAGAATCGGCCAACATCTATTTTTCATCCCCCTAAAAGTTAGGGGTAATCCACCAACCCCTATAATGTGGCAAAACAACGTTTGCTGTGTCAGCTAGTAATATAAGCATATCAGATATTCATCATCAACCTCTTTAGTATTCCATTGCTGGGCGCGGTTCACCTCTCCTTTGAAAGGCATGAGCCCTTAAAGCTGTGTAAACGTCAAGTTTTACAAAGCACTCGTAAAATCTACTACTACTTTCATGCCTCTAGTTTCGTTATGTAAATTCGGTTTAAAATATTAGACCTCGCCAAAATTTTACGTAAAACAGATACGCAACGTAATGGCTCATTTATCTTCTGTCTCAGCAGCACTCCACTCGAATCCATCATTGACCACAAAGCCTCAAAATCGCAAACATAGCACAAAACTGAACCATCGACGCATCTCAAAGAAGCCACTCGAGGTCAAGGTCGGCGGTCAAAGGGCACTATTAGCATTCGACCTTGAAAACACTGAATGGAGTGTAGCTTTGAAGTTTTGAAGTAGCACGTAAGTTATACAAACTACATAAAATATGTGTGAATGTGTGGGTGAGGCTGTTTTGCAGACTGGGTTAGAGAGAAATTGATAGTTCGGTTGCATTAAAAACATAAAAGCGGAATTAATTCATTGTTAATGAGAGCTTTGAGAAGTATATCACTTAATAAAACGATAGGCGTTTAGTGGTATGTGAAAATCAGATCGACGATGCGACACTCCTACCTTGATAGTGCCTAATCACTCACAACGTGAAATGACAAGTTTGCCGGAAGAAATGTTCCAAACTTATGCTGTTCTCTTTTAAAAAGTAGTGGCGACGCCTCATACCAATTTATTGTATGTTATAAGCATGAAAGTGGAGCAAAAGCCCAGTTTTGCTACCAAGAAGTCGGTTTAGGGATGGTCGAATCGATCCATGTTATCCCAAAATATATGTAGCAGAAAATCACTAAAACTTGACTGTCTACGTGGTCTAGTTGTCGTAGAGTGCAACTGCCGAGCAAGTGTTATTGGGTATTTCTATGAAAGTCTCAGCATAACAGCGGAACGTGTACATTAACGTCTAAAATGTCATATGATACCGCATAGGTTCATAAGAAAAAATGTTCGAAATGTCATATGAACCTCATCGGTTCATAAGTGCCCGGTCGCCATTGGTCGTAAATTTCGTGAACATTTTCGGCGTTTTAGGTATTCGGAGGCCGCCGGTCAAAGGGTTTACACCTCTGCCTAATCCTTGGGGGACGACATGCGTGATGGTATATAAGTATAAATAGTCGAACTTTTTAAAGTGTTCAAAGCCTTGTAGCAACAGCGAGATCAGAAGGCATTCGTTAGTAGTCATGGATGGAGCTGTATTTTTCACAATTCCATGGCAAAGTCCATATTTTGAAAGAGGCCAGTGACCTTTTAATGTTACTAACGATCCTTTATAGCGTTTAAAAAAGGCAACAAAATGTATCACATGGATAGTTAAGCACGCGCAAAAGTGCTGGTAAACTGCCAACGAGCGAAAAAACTAGACCTATCTAATTGCGCTTTACGATAGAAGAAAACAGTTTCATTCTTTACTTATTGTACATTTTTGTAGAAAACTAAAATTGTTTTGTGCAGTGGTGGAATTCTTGCATGCCGTAAATTATCCGAAACAATATAAAAATCGAGCCGAAGATCGAGCTCTGTGGCGTTCACTAGGGGAGGTCTACGTCCAGCAGTGGACAAATATAGGCTGATGATGATGATGATGATGATGAATATAAAGATATGTGAACAAAAATTATAATTATTATATTCACCGCGTTTATTTACATTATTTAGTTTTCTATCCAGATGTGTCTTCATAGAAATAATAATTACTGCCTCGTTGGTCGAGTGGTCGTACAGTACTGCCGAGCAAGAGGTCCTAGGTTCGATTCCCAGGTCGAATTTTCTATGAAATTCTCAGTAGCAGCTCGGAGTTTGGATTCGTCCCTGGTTGATAAATAAATAAATAAAATAAATATTCCTGGACATTATGGCACACAGCGCCATCTAGTTCCGTGCTAAGCAACGAGGCTTGTGTTACGGATACTAGTTGGTTGATATACTACATATATACTTTTTTTTTTTTGTAAATACATACATATTATACATAGATACATCCATGACTCGGATACAAATGTTCATGCTCATCACACAAACATTTGACCCTACCGGGATTCGAACCCGGGACCCATAGCACAGAAAGCAGTGTTAACTACCGCTGGACTAACTGGGTCGTCATGGCAATAGGCTCGCCTCCTATTACATGGGACCTAAAACATACCGGCGTAATGTAGGTGTACATATTAGTACACCTCTGCCTAACCCTTCGGGGACGACAGGCGTGATGGTATATATGTAGAAATAATAATATAATATGTTATTTTATGTTTATTACATCTACACGTATAAAATATAAGGAATCATCTAATTTCCTTAGAGATCCTATAAGGATATAACTTCAGTCTAGTCCAGTTAAAGAATAGTTACAATTTTTAAGGCACATAATATTATATTTGGAACCTTTACTAGTTTTACTTGTATCAGAACGAAACTAAAAACAGCCACGGAAGCAGTGACGGAAACGTCTCAAGCACTCCAATAAAAAAGCAAGTTTTTCGTCAAGTAATTCGGTATAATTGAGAGGGTGCCCTTACGCGGAGGTGGGACTCCAACAAATTGCCCAACCTACCCTAAAGCATTGTGAGAATATATTTCGTCGACATAAAACGTGGACTACAATAAATTATTACAGAAATAAACGATTGCCGTAATATTTCACGATAAAGGGGAAAATATGAGAAATCACTTTTCTTTGAAAACAGTTAAAGAGTTTTTAGTACGGGGGTGACTTAACTTTGTCGGTGCCTTTTTGTTCCGGATGTTGTTAACTGCTGTATAAAAAGGTTTAGTAAAACTTTAGTTACGTTGGGTCATAACGTTGGGCCACCACCCAGTTATTGTCTAACTGCTGGGTACGGGTCTCGTCTCTCTTGATATGGATAGTCCACCACACTAGCCTAGTGTGGGTTGGCAGACTTCGCACACCATTGAAAAGATTAATCAGTCATATAGTTTTCCTCACGATGTCTTCCATCACCGGTCAAGCATAAAATAATCTAGCTTTTGCCTGCAACAGAGTCTGCGTAAAATCCGGGATGAAAACTATCCTATGTCCTTTACCGGGACTCAAACTATCTCTATACCAAATTTCATCATAATTTCATTAGAACAGTCAGGTGCGGTTCGAACTTGAGACCTTTATCTTCACAATCACACCAGAGACTATCAAGGCCTAAGCCACAGAACAGAAAAAAAAAATCTGATCCGTGGTCTAAGCTATTAAAGTCATATTGACCTTTTTAAATCCGGATTTATTCTTGATCAAGACGGTGCAATCGGCAAAGTTGGCAACGCTACAACTAGCTGTAATATCATTCACTCTCCAATTCATTGTGTAACATTATCGAGTGAAAATATAAAACATGGCTTGGAAGCGCACTCAAATATTGATTATCGAAATAAAACTACTTTTACAGATTTTTAAATTTTTATTAAGAAAGAAAAATTCAACCTCAGGCGGGACTCGAACCCGCGTCTTCTGGATCGGTACTCCAGATGTTGCTATGTCGCCGTAAAGACATAAGTAACATAAAGAAAGAAAAATTCAACACATCAGGCGGATACCTCGGTGGCTCAGTTGGCAGAGCGTCTGGAGTACCGATCCAGAAGACGCGGGTTCGAGTCCCGCCTGAGGTTGAATTTTTCTTTCTTAATAAAAATTTAAAAATCTTAGCTTGAAATAAGCTAAAAAATACAAAAAGATTACTTTTACAGATTTATCGCTGTGTATTGGTATTACTTTAACCCAACGTTTTGTATTAGTTCAAGATACTTTTATTTTAATGTCTAATATTTGCATAAGTGTAGATTATAATATCATCAACCCAATTACTGGCTCACAGTCGTCTCACCCCATTTGAGAGAGATTAGGGAATATAGTTCATCATGCTACCGTCACTGACATAGCCCGAAGAATCGCCAAACTCAAGTGGCAGTGGGCAGGACACGTTACTCGAAGAACGGATGGCCGATGGGGCTTGAAGGTTCTCGAGTGGCGACCGCGAACTGGAAGACGCAGCGTGGGTAGACCTCCATCAAGGTGGACCGACGACTTGGTAAAGGTCGCTGGAACCCGCTGGATGCGGGTGGCCCAAGACCGGTCGTTGTGGAAATCTTTGGGGGAGGCTTATGTCCAGCAGTGGACGTCCTCCAGCTGACATGGTGATGATGCTAGCTTAGTGGGGACTGGTAGACTTCACACGCCATCAAGAATATCTCTCACGCATGCAGGTTTCTTCACCATAATTTCCTTCACCGTTCGAACAGGTGATAAATACGCACATAACTTTGAAAAATCAGCGGTATTGGTTAGCATTTTTTTAAACAATACCACGCACCATTAATTTCTCGCGTATCGTGAGTGCGCTTACAGGCACAAATAATAACAATGTACAAACACATACGTCAGTCAAATTATTCTATGAATTATCTAGACATAAGCTAAATTCTATTAGGCAAATTATTCAGTAACTACGAACGACCTTTCAACGCGTATCCTGTGCCTATTTAGTCCTTTGTACAGTCGAACAAGCTAATTGGATTACATCCACACATAGATCGGTCTATAGTTGCATGTATACCAATTAGGTTGTTCGTCTGTACATAGAGGGAGGTAGGCTATAAATCTTGAGGTTATTTGTCATGGTGACGTGGCCAATGCTAGTATTAATAGTCGGTACTCAGAAATAGCGTGTTGTTAGCCATTTACGTTTATAAATCAAATTCTACAAATAGAGGCCCATAATGGCGAGGCGTTGATTTTGCGAAGTGTTTATTGCTTCTATAGTCATTGTGGTCTTTTAATATGGATCGAAAGATGTATTTTTTTGGGTCCTTGTTTGTATAAAAACGAACTGTGGTGAGATAATTGTGATACATTTTTTTTATATACCACGTGACGAACAGATATTCTCGCATGATAGTAAGGAGTTACCGTAACCTATGGGCGTTTGCAACACCAGAAGTGTCACTCGCGCGTTGCTGACCATGTAAAAACGTGTCCCTTTTTTAACAACCTCAAAAAAATCGGAGCGTTTTCAGGTGAGTAATTACATGAACAGCAAATATAAAGAGTAGGTACTTCTCTATTCAAACAACTCAATTTGAGTGAGTAATTTCACTAGGTTCATTTTATTTAAAAGGAACCTTGGAATTTCTTACGAACTCTCTATAAGAACTACTTTTTGGAACCATGCCAACAAAGTTATGACAGTACAATGTTATCTACCTGTAATATTGATTTAATTGAAAATACATGACTTCGCTTTAACAAAATCGTTTAGTAGCAAAGTAATTTTATTAAAGTTAAAAAGAATTCAATTATCTCTTTACTGGGGTCTGAATTCCTATTAGTTTAAAGGATAAATATCCACCAGGTTATAGACCGCTAGCCTTGTGCGGGTTAGAAAATATCACACGTCCTTGAGAAAATCTCTCAGGCATGTAGGTTTCCTCACGATACGAACCTAACATAACTTCAAAAGGTCAGTAATCCGTGCATTAGAATCGAACTCAAGACATTTGAATTCATAGTCCATTGGTCACACCCAACGAGTATGGTTTTATAGTCTATGGTCACACCACAACTCTACACTTCTATAATCTCAATAACTGATATGATTATAGAATAGCTATTTTATGAAGTATCAGAAACTGATGCTTTAATTAATTGTAGTGCCAAAAGAAATAGGGCCGCCCGACAGACGGGATATTGACGTGAATACGTCCCCAAATCCAATATGTCGGCCGTGTATCAATCCAAGTGTCAGACGCCACTGATCTATGTGTCCAAAATGAACGAACTTTTCCGCAACCGCGAAAAATAAAAGTACCGTGTGATTATTGATGTACCTACATATACATATGTATATCAACGTAACATTGTTATTAGTCTATTCTTACATACATACATACATACACTCACGCCTTTTTCCCATGGGGGTAGGCAGAAACTACAGAATGCCTCGTCCACATTCATACATCTCGTAACGAGTCTATACTTCTTATCTTCTAAAAAAATAATTATTTATTTTATTAATATTTTGCGAAATTTTACACTGCACGACCTAAGCCCAAATAAAGCTTATCCTATGGCTACTAGATAAGGGATATTATACTTAGGTATATATATTTTTTATCTTATTTGAATACTTGTAATAACCAGAAGAACACAGACACTTAATTTTCAACACATCAATATTTGTGTCCTGTGGGAATCGTACCCACATCGTCGTGATTAGCAGGCCGGTATTCGAACCATTGGACCACTGAGATCGTCGTCATTATCCGTGATAAACATATAACATAAGCAATGATTATATAAAGTTTACTCGTGCAGAAATAAGCGCCACACAAAAACCCTTACATAATGTACAACTCTCTTGCTTCCCAAAAACAACACTAAACAAAGTTTTTGCTTTTATTCCTCCCAAATCTTGTCCTAGTGAAATATTCCATACATATTTACTAACATATTTATTCACTAGAGAACAATTTTGGGGATATTCAGCACGTACGGGTCACATTCTTCAAGGGCATTTAAATTATAAATGTGCTGAGAAATCCAGAACGCCTTACGTACTATTTTCACTTGGAAAGCTCTTTATAAGAGATTTTTTGTATATTTTTACTTATAGGAACAAATAAATAAATATGTCCGGACATTATGACACAGCGCCATCTAGTTCCGAGCTAAGCAACAAGGCTTGTGTTACGGATACTAGTTGGTTGATATACTACATATATACTCTTCTTTGTAAATACATACATATTATACATAGATCATACATCCATGACTCGGATACAAATGTTGATGCTCACCACACAGACATTTGCCCCTACTGGGATTCGAACCCGGGACATAAAGCACAGAAGACAGCGTTAACAACCGCTGGGCTAATCAGGTCGTTGTACTGTTATACAATTATAATACCTGTTCTTATTTAATTATTATACTGTTACTAGCTGACCCAGCAAACGTTGTACCGCCACAAATATTTTTGTCAATGAAGTCGGTTAAAAAAGAAAGTCTGGTGAGGGACATCCTTTTCACCTAGAGATGTAAAAAATAGATCCTACCAAATATGCGTACAAAATTTAATAATAATCCATCTAGCCGTTTAGGAGGAGTTCAGCGACAAACACTGTGAGTCTGTGACACGAGATTTTTATATATAAGAAGATATAGTCTTGGTAAATAATCAATCTCGGATAGTGGTGTGACCAGTTATTGAATTTAAAGGTCCTGATTTGATCCCGAAGTACACACGACTGACTTTTCGAAGTCACGTGCGTATTTATCACATGCTCTAACGGTAACGAAAATATCGTGACGAAACATGTATCCCTGAATTTTTTTCTTGATTAGCTGTGAAGTCTTCCAACCTGCACTAAGCTTGCGTGGTAGACTAACCTTTTATCCCTTTCAAATAAAAGGAGACCCGTGTCCAGTATTGGGGCAGTATATGGGCTGATGATAACATGGAGCAATCTTAACTGAGGCACAACAATCAAATGAAGGCAAGAGTGAGTGGTAACCGTTTTGTCTTGGACACGATGCGCAACCGCTAGGGTTTTGTTTAATTTTATTACTAGCTTCTGCCCGCGAATTCGTCTGCGTAAAATTTGTAATTTTATCCGCACACAAACTCCCATCCCCTTTTTCTCCCTTTTGAGGGATGATTTCCAGGATGAAATCTATCCTATGTCCTTCCCCGGGACTCAAATTATGCCAAATTTTATCTAAATCAGTTCAGCGGATATAGCGTGTAAAGAGGTAGATAACAGACAGACAGACACACTTTCGTATTTATAATATTAGTATTGATTTTCTGTAAATAAAAAAAATGTTGATTCATTCGACTTCTTTGTTTCTAAAAAAATTCAAGTCAGTTCGGACTTAGTGATCTCTTGTCGGGAAAAGTTCACAAAATCTTCACGTGGCCGTCCGACTGTCCGAACGGGACACGTATTATACACGTACCGTATACGGTGCATTAGGGACGAATTCCGTGGCACGCCTAATAACCGTTTCCGATCCGGATCCGGTAGTTTGTCATTTTAATGGCATGCTCTTGCCACAAGCGATGAACGTCGGTTGACCACAAAAGCAATATTGTGGTCACGTGGTGAGTAAATATTTATAATTATTGTGTTTTAGTTAGTATGTTAATGAAGTGTTTACTAAACAGGCGTAATGAGAATTACAAACATCATCACTTCACGTTGCTACTGAAGGTAACACTTGAGTAGCAACAGCTGGATGTTATGTATTGATATATATTAATATCATGTACGTTAGGAAGAATATATCACTACATACCAAAAGATGTGAACTGCATAATTATAATACTAGATATAAGTCAAAATTAATGCAGCCACAGCTTCGTCTTGCTAAAGTCCATACCTCTTTCGTGGGATATAGTGTTAGGTTTTATAATAAAATTCCGAAAATAATTTTAAACCTCCCAGAAAACAAATTTAAATCTATCGTTAAGTCTACTCTATGCAAGAAAGCATATTACAAATTAGAAGATTATCTTGTAGATAAAAAAGTTTGGCAGATTGCTAGTCCAGCTCCACAGGTTTACTAGCCTCATGATTATTAATATTATTTTTATTTATTGGTCTGACTTCTTTTGTTTTACATAAAGATATATTTATACATTTTTACAATTTGACATGCTCAGTTATACACTTATACAATTTGACATGTTTAGTTATACACTTTTACAAATTGACATGCTAATTATTTATTAATTTAATTTATGATTTATTAACGCAATAGTTACTGAGTTAGCAAAATAGCTTGTAAAATATGAGACTGATGTTGGCTTTGATGTTGTTTTTTTTGTTTTTTATAAAATTGAAAATGCCTACCGGTTGCCGGGCAGTCTGGGCTTGTCATGCTCACTCAAATGTCCTGCTGGTGGTGGCGTTGTGTGTCGGCTCATACATGTTATGGCAACCTAAATTGGTTTTAGTTATTTCCTCTCTGCATAAATCATACGTTTCACATCGAACTGCACCAGTCTCATATAAATATTACATTACATACCTACATAAATCTTTGTAAAACAAAACCAACAATTTTGTATTTAATTTAAAAAGAGTATCTATGGAGTTTCTTGCCGGTTCTTCTCCATAAGACCTACCTTTTGGAACCGTGCAACTAAATTCAATTAAATATGACAATTCAAAAGCACCTGTATTGGTGTAATTGAAATAAATGATTTGATTTGATTTGATTTGATGATGAATTGATGATGATGGATTTAATACAAAAATCTCGTAGAAAAAAGTCATTACTTGACGACCTCTGTGGTCTAATGGTTCGAGCACCGGACTGCTGATCACGAGGTCGTGGGCTCGATTCCCACAGGACACAAATATTTATGTGACGAATATAAATTTCTTATGTATTATAAGTATGTATTTACAAAACAAGTATATAAGTATTATATCAATTGTCTAGTCTGATACCTCTTCTGAAGTTATACACTCCCATACTTTTGCCAATTAATTTTTATTTATATAGTTATACAAAAGAAATTATTTAAAAAATACTATTTACAAACTTAAAAATAAATAAATAAAATATACATTTTATGTTATGTTACGTTACGTTTAGGTCGTCCGGTCCGAGTGCCTTAGCGCTTTTTAAAGAAATATCTAAACGCTTGATCGACGTTTCACGTGACCCAAAGGCTGGCCTATATTTCGGCCAAACGATTAGCATTGCCATTCAATGTGGCAATGCCGCCAGTCTTCTGGGCACTCTTTTGTAGGAGGTAGGGCATAGCGAGATTTCTCGCTCAAATTGAGCTGCCCGACTGGGGAAATACCTCCGCCTTACAGAAGACCGCAGTGACTCAACAATTAGCATTGTCTTTCTGCGAGTGAGTAAGGTTACCAGAGCTCATTGGGGGAGTGACTATTCTGACAGCATGGGAATTCCGTTTGCTGTCAGTTCAGTAACTCCCTATTTTAAGAAAACTGAACGGCTTCTAACGGGTTTGGCAACACATTTGCAAGCCTCTGGTGTTGCAAATGTCTATGGGCGGCCGTCATCACTTACCATCAGGTGAGCCGCCTGCTCATTTGCCCCCTTATCACCATAAAAAAAACTCTATATTGCACATGTATTTAGAGCCTAGCTGAGCTCGCGTTTTCTCAATAAGGTAAAACATTTCTGAAACTCAAATAATTTTGTGCTTCACAAAATCTTAAGTACATAAGTAGCCCTTTGGCAATCGTACCGTGTGATATGATTTACTTGAAGTTATAGATCATCATTATTGTAAGTATCAAGACTATTCTAAGATTTATAACCGATAAAAAATAGGAGGTTCTCAAGTCAGCGCATATATGTAGGTAGATGTATATTATATTGAATGAGAAATGTGGGTGTACATTAATTCGTACACCTCTGCCTAACCTTTCGGGGACGACGGGCATAATGGTATTTATGTTTATGATCTGTAAAACGATTTTATTTGAATTTTCTGAAAAATGAATGGGCATTTAATAGTTTGGCATTCAACTGTCGATCAAAATGATAAGTTAATTTAGTTTTCAATCTATTTAAATAATGGTTTATTTATTGAGTAGAAGTTTGCATAGAAATACAAGTGGACTAGCTAGTTTATTTACATTGAAAATAGTCATACCAGTATAAGGATTAATGATAAAGCTAGACGATTTGAAGAAGGTGGCTGGCAGCGGATGGATGAGAGATGCCCAAGACCGTAGGTCTAACGCCCAAGAACGTAGGTCTCCTCCTCCTCCTCGTCCAAGGAGTGCCACTCCTTGGAGGATACCTACGTTCAATAGTTAACGGCAATAAGCTGATCAATATATTTGAAGACTAGCTGTTTACAGAGTTATTTTTATTATGTTTACAGAGATGCTACACGAAAAAAAGAATAGAATCCTTGTTATAACAAACTTATGGTCTGACTGATAAACCTGGCAACTAGTTGGCAACGCCAGAGATATCGCCGTACGTTGACAACGCTGTAGAAATCTTTTTAGGTTTCTTAAAATAGAGGAATTACTACACTGATCACCAAACGGCATTCCCATTTTATCCCATTCAATAAAAAACCAAGATTAAGACAACGTGAAGATACATACAAAAATAAGTAGGCAAAACAATTTAGGTTTTCAGGGAATTTAGAAAAAAAGGAAATTTATTTGTCACTGTTTTTCTCAAAGCGTTGTCTAGGTTTTTTTTCTGCCACTTTCTTTACGTTGGCCGTCAAATAATAAAATATTTATTTGGAAAATTTATTTATCATATTCTTAGATATACGTTCTCAGAACCATAGAAAACGAAAGAGTCCTGGTTGAATCCAGATCAGTGTAAATCAAACTACAGTCAAACACAGATACTTCATGGTACATAGCTTCACATTTTTCAAAGACACGATCCTACATGAAAATATATTTCCGTGAAAAAGATATACACGTAATGTCTCTAACGCGTTTGAGCCATGCATCGCTCCGAGCCATTATTCGTAACTTCCACAAATTACACAGACTTAACGAGAGAGCGGGACACACATGTACCTACCTTTATCTCGTAATGTTCTGAGAGATGGTAAATGCAGCTGAAATTTTCTTCAGACTGCCTTATAGATATACTTGCATGTACAACTAAATTTGTTTCTAATAACACAGGAAATTCCTAGCATTGGGGCCGATATTCATAAATCATAAAATAAATAAATAGGTCCTAAATATTTTATTTCAAGTAAGTAACAATATAATACAGGCTTTTGAAATGTCTACACTGGTTTCACTGTTCCAAAAAGTAGATGTTATTGAGAAAAACCAGCAGTATTTCTTTCTTCTTACTTCTTTTTTTTTAAATTTCTTAGACACCTACTCTTTTAAATAATTTGATATCTTTACAATCTTTGTATGTTATATTAATTTGAGCATTATGCAGCTTGATGTGAAACGCATGAGCTAAAAATAGTAAAAAAATATATATAATAATTATAATACCTGAATGCCATGTAGGTACAAGCCGACTAGCCCCAACTGACACCACCCGTTCATTAGCATGGCATGTGTATCAGCGTCGCTCTGCTAAAAGGAAATATCGTGAGGAAACCTGCATGCCTGAAAGATTATCTCGATGGAAGTATGTGAAGTCTTCCACCCTGCATAAGGACGTGATGGACTATTGGCTAATCTCTCTGTAATGGGAGGAGACCCATTCCCAGCAGTAGGATAATAATTGGGTTGGGACTATAACCGATTTTACATTACCATCGAGAGCTCGTACATAATATATTTTCCACCACAATCTGAGTATCGGAAAATACGCATGTAGCTACGATAAGTTCGTGACTTGGAATCGAACTCGGGACCTTTGACTTCACAGTCACACCACTAGACAGCTATCACAGCCTTTTAAGCTTAAAATCTTTCGTCAGCCATAAAAACTGTTTGGGTAAAACGTGCCTTAACGCTTTCAATAAACAACCAATTTCAAACGTAATTTTCAAAGCATATTGGTATTTTAAGAGGCAAAATCGTGCAGCCGTTTGAAGCAAAACCTCTACCAATGCGACCTAATATCGCAAAAAGATCCATCAACGCTCGCCATTTAGCAGCCAAGCCCGCATATGAGACAGAGATAACGTGCGAGCGGGACGCACATCCCCTTATCTGACGTAATGATAAATATATAATGTTCCACGAAAGTCCTGCTGTAAATAAAATATGATGTTTTTGGCCGTTTTGTGTCGGACTTGGGCGTTAGCAGGTTAAGTTGCTCAAAGTTTTTGATGTTTACTAAAGCTGAGCGATTTTTTGGGCCATGTCAACGGATGAAGTGTAGGTGTAATACGTGAACCACACCTGTGTCGCCCGGGATTAAAAGTACAGGTATTCGAGAGTAAACCGCTGAAAAAATAAATGAAGATGTATAAGAAACTTTATACATAATGCTACCTCTCTGGTTTTGAAAATGATGTCAATTTGCACTTCCATCCATGTTAACGTTTTAAAATTCTTTGGTTTTCTGGTTACAGTGATTTTTAGGTATTTTTTTAGACTTAAAACTGGAAACATTTTTTGAAATTAATTATAATATGACAATGTATAATTATTATAACTCCAGACTATGACAAAAGAGAGCATAAAATAAAACTACTTTCTTATAGATTTTGCCGGGGAGTTTCAGATCCCGTATAACCATCCTGTTTGTCTATCCGTAGACAAACAGGATGGCTTATTTTCGCGTAAATGTAAGCAATCCTTATTTATTTATATTTTGATGTTCAATATACGGTACTTTCTGTAGTTAAAATTATTCTTTTGTTACAGTTAAAATAACTCAAAAAGCACGTTCACACACAGCGATTTACCAAAACGGATTTCTGAATAGATTTATACAGTTGCTTTCGCACTGCACGAAAAAACCTGATACGGTAAAAAGCCTGACACATTTTTTTCGTTACCGTGTCTTGTAACTGGACACTATAAGCGGCGTTCGTTAAAAAAACTGAAGCGGATTCAGTCGTTATAGTATTCAAACAAAATGAATTAACAAGGGTTGTTTTTGTACGGCAGGCAACATACTATGTAATGTAGTACTGCATCAAAAACTCGACCCGAAGACGAATAAATAGGTATGTAGGTAATAAGTACCTATAACCAATTAGCTCTGTTTAATAATATTCATGCACATTATGAATATTATTAAACTTATTATTATAAGAAATATTATATCTAGAAACAACTATGACTCTGATACAAATCTTGATGCTTTATCACACAAATATTCAAGCCCGGGGATAATCGGGCCGTCAATCATACCTTAATAAATTAAATTACAATGTAAACCTACCACTCTTGCAAATATCGTTAACATGTCGATCACCCAAGTTTGACTATTAAAGTTACACTAACAGGGTAATGTACTTTCCGCGAACGTCACTGTTAGAACGTCACTGTTAGAACGTCAAACTTCTCTCTAACTTCTAAGAAGATTGAAATACTTGTAGTTGTTAGAATATGCTTTATTGTATACTATAGTATAATAACATACCATTCATCATCATCATCAACCCATTATTGTCCCACTGCTGGGCACGGGTCGTCTCATTTGAGAGGGATCAGGCTATAGTCCACCACGCTAGCCTACTGCGGGTTGGCAGACTTCACATGCCATCGAGAAAATTTCTCAAGCATGCAGATTTCCTCACGATATTTTCCTTCACCTTTTGAGCATGTGATACATACGCACATAACTTCCAAAAGTCAGTGGTGCGTGCCTTTGGGATTGAACTCGAGACCTTTGACATCTCAGTCCACTGGTCTCACCACTAGGCTACCATAGTTCATTTATATCACAAATCATAACATACCATTACATTAAAATGATTACTCATGCCCTATACACGTTACATTTCGTTGTTTTTTGCTCTGACCTCACACACCTGTTACCACAATATTGTACTACACTGCCCACCAGAGACTAAAGAGCAAGCTTTCTATTGAATTAACTTACTTATTTCTAAGACTATTAGAATGGTTTTTATTTAACAGTTTTCACTTACTGCAAACGAAAAAAATTAACAATTTGGCGTGATTTCCCAACTAAAATACAGTATAAATTATACTGCAGATTAAATTTTAAGGTTTCATAACTAAAATGCAGTAAGCAATATAATTTTACAGTTCTTTAGATAGTTTTATATTTCTGGAAAAAAATTAAAAAAAAAATTAATACGCAGTAAAATTTACCGCCATACAAGCTATTTTTACTGCAAATTAAGAAAATACAATTTATTGTCACGAACTCCCAACTAAAATGCAGTAAAATCAAAGCTTGTCGCATTTTAGTTGTGAATACTTAACATTCTTTTATCATTATAAACTGACTAACACGCAGTAAAATACAGCATTACTGCAGATTAGTTTGGATAGCATAATGACACAGATATGATTATTCCTAGCTAAAGTGCAGTTAATGTTTTAAATACTGCATTTTAATTGGGATCAAGTTTAACAAATTATAGTAAATTAAACTAATTTAAACGCAGTATCGGTTTGAATAGATAAAACTTTATTTGTGAGACAGAGTGTGCAAAGGATTTACTGCTAGATTGCATGCGATTTGACTTAATTAATCAGTCGCTCCAGTGAACCGTGCCAGTGTGGACGTGCCCGTCGGCGTCGCTCGCACTGCTTACGTTTTTTTGGCGACAGGATTTGGCGGGTAAGATTACATAATTATATTACTTAAGTTTATTATGATTAATAAAACTTTTATAGTATTAAGACGTACTTTAAACAGATACTTTAACTAATAGGTTATTTTCTATCCTTACATAAAATGTTTCGTGTGTTGAATAACTATCATTTGTTTGTGTTTGGATGGTTTTCTATTTATGTATTATAAGTATTTATTGACTTTAAAAAGTAGTATCTATGTACCTATATCAATCAGTAGGCCAATTATTCTCGTAACTCGTAACTAATGGTAACCTATGGTTTGACTTTTAACGAACTGAGTTAGAATTGAGATTATATTTTGAATAGACTAAAAATAGATAGGGTAGGTATTCACCTAACCATACATTAATACAGTTCAGTGTCGCTATGATCTCATTCTAAATTCAAATTATTCTAGGTACCTGTCTACAATCTCATTGCAAACTTAACGGCCATACACTTGCGTCAAATTTATGTTTGGTTGATATACCGTTTTGCCGTTTTAGCATTTTAATCAAGTTTCAGTCCATTTTCGATTTCAAAATAATTTAAAACTTTAGTATAAATGTAAATTAAAATTAGTTTTAATGTACCTATACTAGTCAGTAAGTACTTACCAATTCTCGTTTATCTTTCTGTGCAGGTTCATCAATATGAATGTGAGATCAAAACAAATTATGTCACTGCTAAGCAATTTGGAAAATGACGTCTTACCACCGGATAGAATGATATCGCAGCTACCTCATCACGATAACAATGACTCGCCTCCAAAAGCAATATTAAGGGATGTGCATAAAAACAACGACTCTGTCGTCCAAAATATTGATTTGAGCAAAATCTCTGAAGCAACACAACACCACTCCATAAATCTGCCAGAAGCTCACCAGGACAGCTTAATTAGTAATCTCGTGGATACAGCGACCTTTGATCTTTTATGTAATGAAACGCTGCCTTCAACATCATTCTGTGATTCATTCATAGAAGATTCAGATGATTCTGTAAAAGATAAAAACTATGTTCCTGAGCCATCTTCAACATCGTCGAGTTTAAGAGATTTAGATATCACAAACGATCCAGCAGAAATTCAGGTCAACAATGTCAATACCCAGCCAGCACAATTACCTGTTGTGAAAATACGGAATAAGTCATGTAGGAAACGTAAAAGTGAACTTCAATATGCCAAAAACATACAGAAATATCCGGTGCGAGAACCCTGTCAAAATTTATGTAAAAAACTATGTACTATACATTTTACTGAAGAAGATAGAAAAAAAATTAACAAATATTATTGGTCTTTGAATTGGGAACATCAAGGAATATTTATCAAAAATCTTGTGACGGAGGAGGCTTGCAAGAAAAGTACAAAGAATTTGAAACGACCACGAAACGTAACTTACAAGTACAGTTTAACAAAAAGAGATACAGAAGAACTATCGCATGAGGTATGCAAAGTATTTTTTTTAGGCACTTTAGGATATGACAAAAAAAATGACAGGCGTGTAAATTCTGTCCTGAAAAAGTCAATTTTAGAGCAAAAGGATAATAGGGATGGCCGTAATTTGACAAATTGTCATGCTATAGATCGTACTTTGATCACAGCTCATATTGAATCGTTCAATCCATGTGTGCATCATTATAGACGAGTGCATGCACCCAATAAGAGATACTTGCCCAGTGACCTTACAATTGTTGATATGTATGGAAACTTCCAAGAGAAGTACCCCGAATTCAAATGCAGTCTTGAAACTTACAGAGATCACTTGACAAACAAAATGAACATTTCTTTTGCTAAGCTCGGCCATGAACAATGCGAGACATGTGAAACCTTCAACCTCCATAACCTTGATCATGTAAAAGAACCGTGTACTGATTGCCAAATTTGTAAGACCTACGCTCATCATAAAATTAAGTATACACTAGCCCGAGAGATGTACGATGCAGATACAAAGGCTAATAGTCAGCGTAATACTGTAATTGTTTCTGTGGACCTCCAAAAAGTAATAATGTTACCTCGCATTGATACCTTTAAAGCAGCTCTGTTTTGCCCCAGGCTTGTGGCGTACAATGAAACCTTTGTACCTCTAGGAAACTTCAAGAAAGGTCACGTATTTGCAGCAGTTTGGCATGAAGGAGTGGCAGGGAGAAAGCAAGAAGACATCACTAGTACATTTAAAGCATTCTTACTAAATAATCGTGATGCAGAGCACATCGTTTTATGGCTTGATAATTGCTCGGCAGTTCTTGATAAGTATAATTAACAACTTAGAGATTTCTGCCACAACAATTGAACTCAAGTTTTTTGAACCGGGCCATACTTTTATGTCCGCCGATTCCTTCCACCATTTTGTAGAGCAGTCGATGGACAAAAAGGGTAAGCTGTACGATTATCAAGACTTTTTAGAAGCTGTTGAAACATCATTGAAATCGGGGAAGGTAGAAGTCAAAAGTATGGAAATAATAGATTTTGTTAATTTTAAATCTCATATTTCACATAAAAAAAACAAAGATATAGATGGAAACCGGGTATACATCAAAGATATTGTACATCTTATGGTAAAAAGGGGAAGTCATAGTTTCTTTTACAAAAAGAACTTTGATGATATAGAATTCAAAGAACTATATTGTCTCAAATCAAAGAACTTGCCTAATTTTACTGTAAAAACTGTTCCTAAAGGCATTGATAGGGAAAGGAAGCGAAACATCTTAAACGTATTAGGGCCGCTTATTCCACCAAATAGATTAATCTTCTGGAAAAATCTTTCTGTTGGTTCTACGTCACAAGAACCAGAAGAATTTAATTTTGATATTGATGAATAATCTTAAACTGTTAATGTGTTTTGAATTTATTTTTAATAGTCTGTATTTTTTATCTTCAAATTCTAAGAAACAATGTGCCTTAAAGTTAACTTAAGACTGATTATTAATAAGTACAACAAAAGAACTAAGTAAATATTTTTCTGATCTGTTTTGATAATTGTATGATACATACATTTTTATTATTTTAAATCTAGTAGTAAGAATAATAAGAGGCTTCAAAAGCTAAACTAAACCAATGTTATTTTTAAAGCGCGTTAATATACTGTTAAAAATTACTTTTAGAAACTAATTATGTACCTACCTAATAACCAAGGCTTGTAATGCTTTGTGTGTGATGATTGTTTTACTTTAATGTTGATCTCAAGATTATGTCTAGTAGTAAGAATAATAAGAGGCTTCTAAACCAATGTTATTTTAAAGCGCGTTATACTGTTAAAAATTACTTTTAGAAACTAATTATGTACCTACCTAAGACTTACCAAGGCTTGTAATGCTTTGTGTGTGATGATTGTTTTACTGTAATGTTGATCTCAAGTTTATGTCCACCTTTATATAATACTCACCTACATTTACTATCTATATTTTATTGTTAAACATAAAGATACATTATGTTATATATGTTAATATTAAGAGAAAACTGTCAAAGGAGGTTGTGCATTCTGCGCAGGGTCCTTTATTAATTAGATGTTTTTTTTTATTTTTGATATGTAAATTTTACATAAGTGAGTTGAATTATTGTGATTAAATAATAAGAAATAAACGGTCTTTAAAATGTGAACTAGCTATTTTTCTTACTGCACTAGTAAATTGAACACTTTTTTCTTAAAAAACTAACTAAAATGCAGTATTTTTTTGACCTTACTGCATGTTAGTTGGGTTTCTTGACAAAATAACTGATCCAAACGCAGTAATAGGGCTTTTTGCTGCATTTTACTAAGTTTAAAATGGTATTTTTTACAAAAAAGGCTATGCAGTAATAGGCACCAAAAAGAATAAATGGCCATAATAAATTCAGTTATTAAGATATATTTTTTTTTATTGCTTTAACGTGTGAACCTATGCCTTTACAACCTTTCTGCATTCAAATTTTTTTGCTTATACATTCTGTTGATTTTTTAAAATCAATTCTTAACTTTAAATGCGTTTTACTCGAAATCGTGATTTTGCTGTTACTGCACTTTAGTGTATGGTGGGCAGTACAATACCTTTAATTAAAAGAATTTCTGTGGAGTTTCTTGCCCGTAGCTTCTCCTTAAGATCAACTACTTGTAACTGTGCAACTAAAATCTTTAACGTTTCAAAATTGCTTGAAAAAGTTTATGTGAATATAAACCTTTAAAAAAATTGGAATGCCAATCATCCTCGAGAGGCAGATGTAGAGGTATTATTCATGATTTAGTTATGTTTTAGGTTCCATGTAATAGGGCAAGCCTATTGCCATTAAGCGGGCATAAACCCAAACACTGAGCTGCTATTGAGAAACTCAATGCAGATATCAGTTTATTGCGGAATATCTCAAAAAATACGTCTTCATATAAAATCCATTGAAAATAAGAATATTTGAACTTGACAAAGAAAATAAGACACCTATGCCCAACAGTGAGATAACAATAAGGCCGATGATGCAAAGAAAACAACTATAATTATTTTCTCATCCAATTATTAAAAAAAAACTAAAATCATTCATTACTAGAATACTCTAACGATGATTCAATAATATAAAGATAGCAAAAAGTATCATTATAAAGCTGCTTTTTTCTTCCTTCTTTTGAAAAAGTTGTTGGAAGTTTTACCAAGGTCACGACTTCCTCGTTAAGACTGCGATACCATAACGAGATACTAAGAAAAGCCTTATAAAATGAACTTCGTGAATTCTTTCCCAACGGCCAGAAGATGTATAAACGTCTTGGGGTTTCCAGATAAAAAAATAATTGCGATAAAAGGTTCCATGTTCCCTCAAAATTGTTCTAAAAATAACCACTGTCCCGGTTGGCCAGTAATTTTAATAGGATGTGACAAAATTTGAGAGAATATTTTATTAAATTTGGACGCAGTTATCGGTCGTTATTTTCTTTTTGTGTTGATTTTATCTATTTCATTGTTCTTGTGATGAAATAAATGAAAACGCAAAAATTATCGGCACAAAAATATTTATAGTATTAATCTGTAGACCTGCGACACGATGGACCGACGATTTGAAGAAGGTGGCTCGCAGCGGATGGATGCGAGCTGCCCAAGACCGAAATGGTTGGCGCTCTTTGGGGGAGCCCTACGTTTAGCAGTGGACGGCTATAGGCTGATAAGTATATAGGCACTTAGATGACATTAGTGAATTCAACAATTCACAGTAATTACACTATGCAGCGTTTGTCAAAAGGGGCCATAGTTAACCAAAGCTCTTTAAATCTTTTATTAACACCATTGAAAAAGAAACCTTAATGGTACAAGCATTAATTCATCTCGAACCAACGCTTATCAAAAATAAGGATCTTAAAACCATTTTCGTTTGAATCGTCTTAAGGTATTCACAGATGGATATTTCAAGATAACCTCAATATTTTAAGTGGAATTCCTGTAAGGATTATATCGACGGAGGATATTTATTAAGTAAACGTCTTTTGGAAGGCGGTTCGTCTTTGTTTGAATATATAATATGTACCGTAAGATAGATCTTTGAGGGATCCAAGTGTTGATGAAAATTAAATTTAATATCGAATTGGGCCAGTTGTTTATATGGAAATTAGAGTTGGCAATTTGTCATTTCCTAGTATCCTAATGGAATTTACATCAATTAACGTCCCACTGCTTGGCACGGGTCTCCTCTCACTGAGAGGGATTAGGCTATAGTCCACCACGCTAGCCTTCTGTGGGTTGGCACACTTCACATGCCATCGAGACAGATCTCTCAAGCATGCAGGTTTCCTCACGATGTTTTCATTCAACGTTTGAGCTTGTGATGAATACGCACATAACTTCCGAAAAGTCTGTGGGGCCTTGGGTCGAGACCTTTGACATCTCAGTCCACTGGTCACACCACTAGGCTATCACAGCCTAGTGGAATACTCTGATGGAACTCTTAGTTTTATAGAAAAAGGTCGTAACTTTTATTTAATTAACTCCACATACACAGTCAGAGCACACTCGTCTCTATATTATGAGTCTTTTTTAATCAACTGCATGTAAATGTTATCTATTGTTCTAGGTACTTATGAGAAATATGCTAGCTCCGACAACACGGGAATGAAATTGACAAATTTTAAAGTAAAAAATTTCTCGTTAGCATAATTCTTTGTAGATTCTTCTCATGTTGTTACTTATATATTATATAGTTAATTACTTTATCTGACCTTGACGAATTAACTCCAACACTTCTTTGATGCAGATCGGTTTTCTTGTTTCAATAGGAATTGTACTTTAGTTTCAAACTGACCTGAAACAATAATAAAAATTAATGATACAAAGATTTACTTCTCAGTTTTCTCAAAATTAAATGACTAGGTATCCTTAAGGCTATTATTTGCTTGAGAGAACAGTAACATACCATCACGCCTGTAATCCCCGAAAGGTTAGGCAGAGGTCCCATGTAATAGAGGCCAACTTATTGCCATCAACCAGGCACACCTATCGAAACTCCAAGTTGCACATTTTACGACCACTAGACCAACGAGGCAGTCTTGATATCGTAAAAAAAACAATTTTTATTTAATTTTACTAAACATAAAATTTTATTGGCTTCAATTTATTTTTTATAAACGAGCATAATGAGAGTAATGCAGAAACGTATAAATTGCCTTAAAAATAAAGGACTAATTTCGACTGTCATAAACATACCTATGAGCAAACAAGTTCACAAGCTTTATCATGAAAAGAAAAAGCTCAATTTGAGCGAGAAATCTCGCCATGCCCTACCTCTCGAAGTGGTAGTTTATTTCGATGGGTAAATTCATAAACTCGCCGGTGATCCTCTTCCGCGGGTTAATTAATTCTCAGGAGAGCTTGACAACACAGATTTTAATTCCCGAACATCGGGGACCGTTAATCTTCGGTTTTCTTAAGAAACGCGCAATCATCTTGTGCGTACTTTGGAATAAATTAATGAATCGAGGTATTAAAATTAAATATGAGCCGTTGAACTAGTGTTGGTTATCCTTTGAGAAAATATTTCCACTTATAAATGTGAAACTATAAAGATTTCTTATACTTACGCGAATAATAGACTTTGCAATAAAATGATTTTAGCGAATCAGATAAGGATCGCGATATTTTGATAAATTATTATGGTCAATGTATCTGTGATTGATAAAATCCGCAACAGATATATTTAAATATGAAAATATACTTTTATTGACAATCCTAGTATCAGTGGAAGACCAAAGGCTGTGTGCCTTTGGTCTTCCACTGAGCCCTCCCCTATTGAATGGAAGCTTACAAAATCATCAAACATCAAACAGTTGATTATCACTTACTCCACTGCCTATTCATTTAAGGATATAGTGGTATATTTCCTAAACTAAGCAACTAACTAACTGCATCGAAGGTCGTAAGCGCTTTCTGTGAAATACTCACTAGCAACTCGGAGTTTGGATTCGTACCCGTAGTTAATGGCAATAGGCTCGCCGCCTATTACCTGGGACCAGAAAAACATACCGGCAAAATGTGAGTGTACATTAGTACACCTCTGCCTAACCTTTTGGAGATGAGAGGCGTGATAGTATGTATGTTTAACTAAGCTATTATAAATGGCTAATGACTTTTGGTCATGAATCAATCGGCGTTGTTCATTCATTCCCACATGGTGCTGTGATTAATGTAATACGACTCGATGAGTGATCGAATTATAATTATTTCGTATCACTATGAATGGTGGTATGTCGTATTTGTGATGTATTTATTGCATTAATTTTACTTATATTATCAGCGGTAACAGATTTATTGTTAGGCCAAATGTTTTATTTATTTGTGATGCAATTATTCTATATCAAACTAATATAGCTCTGTGGCGTTCACTAGGGGAGGCCTACGTCCAGCAGTGGACGAATATAGGCTGATGATGATGATGAAACAAATATAGGGCTCTCAAGTGCCGATTTTTTTCTTTTCTATTGTAAGTGTATGACCTCGCGTAATTTTTATCATAATAATATAACTTTGATTATTCGTTTTTTTTTTATAATTTACTTATGATTTTTTACAGTTTTAAAAAAGAAAATAATTAGGCGTACAGTGTCTTTGAGCCAGAATTAAAAATAATAAATTCGAAGACATCTTTAGAGCACATAAAAAAAATTGAAACAACATGTTTATGTCTAATTACCAGTTTATAAATCCAAGCTTTTTAAAAGCGTAGCTTTTGTAGACAACCAACCAATCTAATCGAAAGAACGTGATCAATATTTCACAAAAACACTGTTTACCATAATCCAATCTGAAAATCCTTGGAATTACCAAGTTCGATGGTCCATAAACAGAGGAAGTGTGCAAGGATTATGAGGTTCAATGGGCGGGAGTCGCAAGCTTGAAATTTGCAACAACAATCTACAATGGCTTAAAAGTATGTTAAGGCGGGGCGTTCAGCCATTTGATGGAGTTTTTATGGATTTTTAATTGATTTTATTTGACAAAAAGAAAATATTTGTGCCTTGTAGAAACCGTTTAGGTTTCTTAAAATAGGAGAGTTACTAAACTTTTTAGACTACCTGATTGGCGCAGAGGCTGAGCGACCGGCTTGTGCGTCACGGGTTGCGGGTTCGATCCCCGCACGGAGCCAATATTTGTACGTTCTACAGGTAGTTGTTCCGGGTCTGGGTGTTTGTGTATGTGATAATTTATGTTTGTAAACGCACCCACGACACAGGTGAAAATCCTAGTGTGGGGCAACGTTTTTAACAAAAGAAAAGAAGAAAGAAGAAAACTAAACTGACACCAAAGATATTTCTCATGTTGTCAGAATAGTCACTCCCCTAACGAGCTCTGGTAACCTTATTCACTCGCAGAAACTCGCACTGCGGTCTTCCTTAAGGCGGAGATACTCTACTCAAGCACCTTTTTTCAGCAATTTAAAGAAAAATCTCGCTATTATTCGCCCTAAAATTGTTAACAGTACGTACAAAAATTCAACAATGAAGCTACCACCTTAATGAAACCTCAAAGAAAATCATTTATAGATTGGAAAATCAAAAGTTTAACATAAAACGGATTTTGTAAAACCGTTCGTTCGGTGTTGTTTTTGTTTAATTCTCTACGAAAATCGTTTGAGCACAAAGTGAAGTATCGCAAAATTGTTTCCGATTTGATCTCCAAAGTGTTGATGCGAATCAGATTGATAAACGGAAATAACGGAGGGTAGAACGATAAAGATATTTTCATTTCAAGCGTAAAAAAGATTTTTATAAAAAGCTATGAGGGTTTTATTTTACGAGTATCTTCATGTCTGTCTTTTTATGGTGCCGTCCTTACGAAATGGTTTGACGGTTTTTCAATAATAATTTTATGGCAAATTTTTTGTACACTGTTTAATCTATATTAGGTTAGGTTGGTTGGTTTCGTTGGTTTTTTGTAAATTAATTTAATATTGCTTACAAAGTAAAAGTGGTTAGCTTCATAATTATGTATGTTCTAATTATATTAACAAATAACCATCACGCTTGTATTCTTTAAGAGTTAGACAGAGATATTAGGCCATTCACATAACAACATCCTACTTTTTTCAGAAAAAGAAAGAAAGAAAGAAAGAAAAACATTTATTCTTGACCTCCTCAGGTAGATAATAAAATAACAAAATAAAAAATAAAATAAGTGAGAAAAAAAAGCAAATACAAGACATTATAAAATATATCAATAATTAACCCGAGCGAGGCCAAAAAACGGACCCCATCTCAGCGTATTGCTGCAGCACTAATGAATTAATGCTGCAGCGCTGGTTTTCTGATGGGACCGCAGTGTAACGTCACGGGCAGTTGTGAAAAAAAAAATGTAAAATATAACTAATAGTAAATAAATAAATATTTCTTTATCTAAAATAAAGAAAGATATTAAAGCATTAGGTTATTTCTAAAAAAATACACATCACCCGTTGAGCAAACAATGTAATCAACCCTTTCTTACCCTTTCAAACAGAAGAGGTACTTTGTTCGCAATGGGACATTTGCAGGCTAATATCGTTACCATACAGACACACATCAACACGTATATTATTATATGTATGTATGTACGTGTGTGTGTGTATGTGTACTTGTCTCAATATACCACACTTTCCGTCTTATTAGGGTTGCGTTAGGGGAAGTACTACTTAACTTAAAGTGGCTATTAAGATTAGAGTGAAGTCGTTAGGTGGCGTCTTTGAAAATATTTCAACATCAGTAGGTACCATTTCATTGGGAGTTTTTGTTTGTACGTCAGAGATTTGAATCTTCCTGGTACACCTATGGAGGGAAGGAGGTGGTAGTCCCTCCATTAGAAAAGGAGGATCCTCCGACCAGGCAAGGTGTTGTGCCTGGCGGCCTACTGCTCAACGGTTGATGTTGGGTGGTTGTATATATGAAATCTCGCGTGCAAATGTCACTAGCGCGATGTAGGATTAGTAGTTCGAATGTAGCTTGATAGATGTCGCTACACATCTTAACAAGCTTATTGGTTTACATCCACATATGGATCGGTCGATAGTTGCATGTATACCAAATAGTTTGTTAGATTGTACTGTATGTTGGAAAAAAATACTTTGTGGTGTAGCTTGACGACGCTGTGTGGTCGTAAGCCAGGGACCTTTGTTTTTAATGGGCTGTAGGTTTTTGAATTGAAATGGTTACAAATTACGCTGCAATTGGACCGACGGGAATATGGAGGCAAGTAGGTACTTACCGACGCCGGCGACTGCTCCGCGTTATTTTGTTTATAGACGATCACTGACTTGAATTTATTGTGTATTGGATTACCACGACACTGCAGTGTTATTTAGTGTGATTTTCACATGTGATTAACAGTCCTTTTTGTATGAATTATTTAAGTTTTACGCTCGCACGTTCATGGCGGCCGGCCTCGCGGTAGTTTTCTTTTCAACGGTGTTGCCAGCGCCGCAGACGTTAGGAAAAGGAAGTGAGCAGGAAAAATAGGAATTTTGCAAGCGTAAACACTTTGTGTTTCAAAATAAGCTGTGACAGCCTAGATAATTACGTGATCAGCGCACTTTGAAATCAAAGGTCTCAGTCTTAATTCTAAGGCACGCACCGCTGACTTTGAAGTTATGACATGTTCAAACGGTGACGGAAAATATCGTGAGGAAACCTGCATGCCTGAGAGATTGTCTCGATGGCGTGCGATGACTGACTATACTCTCTAAAATGAGAGCAAACTCGTGTCCAGCAATGGGGCAGTAAATGGGTTGATGATAAACTTCTTTTAGGACTAGATGTTGCTGTGTGAAATATCGCAGAATATTTATTTATTTACCCAAGACTACCATTATCCCTAAAGCCAAGTATTTTTGTATAGTTATTGGGCGATTTTAAGTGCATAATGCTTGATTGTTGCAAGGGCATTGATTGAGATTCCTCGCTCAACTTGAGCTGTCCGACTGGGAAAATAAATCCGCCTTCAAGAAGATCACGGTGAATCAACAACAGCTGTGTTTCTACGAGTGATTAGGGTTACCAGAGCTCGTAAGGGGAGTGACTATTCTGACAGCATGAGAATTCCGTTTGCTGTCATTTTAGTAACTCCCCTGATTTCTACAGGGTCGGCAGCCCCAGTGACACCTCCGGTATTTCAAATGTTTAAAGACTACGGTAACCTACCATCAGGGAGACCTAAAGCATATTTGCCTCCGTTGTGAAATAAAAAAATGATTTTCCTAAAATTTGGCACACAGAAACCACTAAGTATGGATAAAGGCAACAAATGCTTTAAAAAAATATCATAATAGCATTGCATTCCATCCTGGCACATGCTGAGCTGGACTCCTGTTTGGTGCGACTGGGCACACACACTTAACTATGTATAATTCTTCTATTTATTTCTAATCTTGTATCTGTGTGTATCTCTTTTGCGTCAAATAAATGTTTCTTGCTTTCTTCTTTCATTATTATTAATTAAAACGCTTCTAAAAAAGGTACGGTTCTCTTTATTTAAGGGACCATCCTCATATAAAGTAATTTTCCTAACTCAGTCGTACCATCATTAGGGTAGTTTACTCATTAGCAAATACCCCTCTTTATGACACACCCCTGCTCACTTACCCATAAAAATGTTTACAACCCCTGTTAAGATACTTTCGAAAAGAGAGATTAGCTTTTGTTTTTATATTCTTTGACTTAAGTAAGTGAGTGGTTACATAAGTTTAAGAATGTACTGCTACATATGTATATAAGTCCTGCACTAGTGATCTGCCCCGGATTCACACGGGGTCGGTACGTAAATATTGAGTATTGTTCTTTTGTACCAAAATAAACCGAATATTTCCACCCTCCTTTCTCGTTTGGGGTTGATTTTCCAAAAAAGTATTAATAATGTATGCACTTATTTTTACTTGGAAGTCTTAATATTTAATATCATGCGTCTTACTTCAAAAGTGATGAATTTTCCATTTAAACTTTCAACCCCCATTTCATCCTCTTAGAGGTCAAGTAAAAAAACAATTTGTATTTATTTGTAAATAAAATTTCTAAATCTTGTATTCGATTTTTTTTCTACACACTTATAGGTATACGAATAACTAGCCTAGTATTAATAGTCCGACGAATAACTAACTCACAGAAATTCTAAGCCTGCTCTTTCATTATAAAGCCTAAAAATCTTAGAAGAAACTCTAGATTCACTTTGAATCACCTAATCAACCTACAACATGAAAACCGAAACAAAATGGCGCAGAATCGCACACGATCGCAATAAAACGTAACCTGCGTAATCTCATAAAGATGGCGGAAAGTGGCCAACTGGTGCGATAGGCACGAAGCTGCTTGGTGCCCGCGGAGACAACCCCCAACCACGATCGGAAGCGCACTGTCTGAGTGGAATTATAGCTCTTATTGCTTTGTGTAACGAGTTTATTTGTTTTGCGTTTACTGAGAGTTTTCATTTAATATTTTTTCAGCATTTTGACGACCCGTTTAGCTCAGCGGTAGTCAACGCTGCCTGCTGTGCTATGGGTTCCGGGTTCGAATCCCGGTAGGGACAAATATTTGTGTGATGAGCATCAATATTTGTTTCCAAATCATGGATGTATCTATGTATAACATAATAGTCTATCAACCAACTAGTATCCGTAACACAAGCCTCGTTGCATAGCTCGGAACTAGATGGCGCTGTGTAATAATGTCCGGAAATATTATTATTATTTTACCATCCATGTAAGTATACTGTGCTGCCTCGTTGTTTGTAACTGCGATTGCCGATCGAGTGGTGTTTGGTTCGATTGCAGATGGAGCAAAGTGTTATTGGGTTTTTGGCTATAAAATTCTCAGTAACAGCTCGGAGCTTGGATCCGTGCCCGGTTGATGGCAATAGGCTCGACCCCTATTATATATGGCCTAACATATAGCAGTAAAATGTGGGTGTATATTAGTATCTACACCTCTGCTTAATCCTTCGGGGACGACAAGCTTGATGATACGTTTTAAATTTAAGGTATATGTAGGTTTACTTTGAATATTTTATCGAAGCCATTATCGTTTACTGGCAAGAAAGACGTTAAAATATTAAACGAGCAGTAGAAGGAACAAATCCTTTAAATTTTGATTCTGAAACTTGCTACCTAATGATAACAAGTCATTAATGTTTTGTATCATTTAGAGTTTACACTAATATTACAAGTAGGTACATTCATTAGGTTTGTCAAAACTAGTTTTTAATTGACTAGTACTAGACTAGTAGTTAATTGACGACTCGGTGGCACAGTGGCTGAGCAATTAGCTTGTGCGTCACGGGTAGCGGGATCGATCCCCGCACGGAGCAAATATTTGTACGTTCAGCAAGTAGTTGTTTCGGGTCTGGGCGTTTGTGTATGTGAAAATATGTGTTTGTAAACGCACCCACGACAGGATAAAATCCTAGTGTGAGCAACGTTTTTTTAAACGAAAAAAATAGTTGTGATATTCTTTAGATTTAGTTAGTCACATCTGGAACCTGAAAACTTTGATTAAGTTACAAAAGATATTGAAATAAAACTACTGAAATAAATTATACCGACACTGGATCAATTATACCATTTATGATCGCGTTTAATTATTAAATTTCAGTAATTCAAATTCTCCTACGCTCTATTTCTTGAAATCATTGATATCGCAGATCTTAACTTAAATGTTAAATAATAGGTTAAGTAAGTATAATAAATTACCCATATAATAAGTACCTATATACGAAAATAATAATAATAATAATAATAATATTTCCGGACATTATTACACAGCGCCATCTAGTTCCGTGGTAAGCAACGAGGCTTGTGTTACGGATACTAGTTGGTTGAAAATACGTGTAACATATATTTTTAATGGACAACCTATATGCTTCGGTAGTTATAGATATGTATATGTATAGTTATCACATCATATCTCCGTTAATAACAAACAACTAATGTAAATAAATTACTTCCTGTAAAAAGCGTCTAAATATTTATAAGCGAGTTAAAAATATTGGAAAATTAAGCATTGAAATTCAGCTAGGCTATGCTAAATTGACAACATAAACACCCACCATCTTTGATATTTGCGTCCAATTGCTGCCACGTCTATATTTCGTAAAGTTTAGACAAAGGTGTGTTAACTTACAGCCACAGTATATCAACAAAGTATATTTTACGACCCACGTTCGTACTTTAACTTAATAACACGTAAAACATTTTACCATCCTCTAAAATGACACAAGTAATCCCACGCGTTTTATTCCTCTCGGGTAACGAGATCACAAAACCAAATCACTACAAAGCACCCCCTCAAAAGCATTCACGGCAAATATACCGACGATTCGAGTCCACCGGTAAACACTGCCTTTTCTGTTAAGAGACGAATGTCTGTGTGATAAGCATCAATATTTCACCTGAGTAATATATATTTCTATTTATAATGTGTATGTGTTACCGGAAATCTGTATAATTCAGGTATTCTATACAGGCAATGTAGGTATAGAGAATACCTACGGCGTCCAGGTAATGTATGAAATATTATGAATATTATTTCGTATTACCGACTTTACCTAGGTAATGTATACAATTTATAGGGATTATATAGAGTACCTGCTGTTTCACCGGCAATGTGTAAATAGGTTAGATCAGGTTAGAACAGCGCAAGAGACGTGCCAGAACGGAATTCACAATAAAAATAAAATTAACGTAAAAATAAACATCCTTGTGACTATATAGGACATTACCAGCTGCGCATTCGGTATTGTATAGAATACCAAAAAAAATAATAAAAGAAAACTCTGTAGTGTATCAGCCATCTAAAGTAAATTAAAAAAAAGTCTAGAAGGTAGGGGCGGTAGGGCATAGCGAAATTTCTCGCTCAAATTGAGCTACCCGACTGGGGAAGTACCTCCGCCTTACCAAATACCGCAGTGAATCAACAATAGTTGTCTTTCTGCGAGTGAGTAAGGTTACCAGAGCTCGTTGGGAGTTACTATTCTGACAGCATGGGCATTCCATTTGCTGTCAGTTTAGTAATTCCCTATTTTAAGAAACCAAAACGGTTTCTGCAGTGGTGTGCAACGCATTTGCAAGCCGTCTTGTGTTGCAAATGTCCATGGGTGGCGGTGATCACTTACCATCAGGTGAGCCGCCTGCTCGTTTGCCCCCTTACCGCAATAAAAAAAAATCTAGTACCCGTAACACAAGTCTCGTTGCTTAGCTCGGAACTAAATGGCACTGCGTCGTAATGTCCAGGTATATTATTATTATTATCCCACCTTTTTCATCAACACAGCCTTGGAATAGGGTTGGGCCGCATTTGCTATTTGCGATAGTTAAGGAGCCGGAATTTATCGAGCCCCAGGTGTTACAGCCCTTTGTTCCAATTTGCCACATTCATATTGCAGGGAACAATCATACCAAAGGAACATAGTATTGGAAAAATTCGCCCGAGGTTCTTTTGTGACAAGTATTTTGGAGCTTTGAAAACATGCGCCAATCACTTTCGTTGGATCTGAAGAAAGTGTGCTCTAGAGGAATACTTGCTATTGGTTTTTTCAGATTCATGTCTCCAATATTGCTGTGATATTTTCTTTTAGCAATGTTTGCTTTTCTTATCTCGTTGCGATCAATAGTCGTCTACAGAGGATTGGGTTTGTTTTGAATTAATTCACTCACTGTTTTACTCTATATTTACTGATATTAAATAGTATCATTCCACTTCTGGTGATTTTAATACCCGAGAAAGCTGTCTGAGAGTTCGTAAAATCGCTCAAGGTCCTAGTAGAATGCCACTTCATGAAGTGGCAATTAGATTATTAGATACATGAGATTAATATAGCCTTAGCTTGATGTATCCATGCTTGAAACAACTAATTAGGTACACTTAGTAGTTTCTCAAACATAAGATAGGATTATTACAGAGCGCTATCTACTTCTGAGCTAAGCTGCGAAGGCTGTTACGGATACCTACTAGATAATTGATACAATATACCCATAGATATTATTTTTCATCCATGATTCAGGTATAAATTTCCATGGTCATCACCCAAACTTTTGCCGCTACCAGAGTGTCAAACCCAAATTTTGCCACGTGAGACATAAATATAATTACGGACACTTAAATTTCGTCCTTATTACATACTAACTCTTGCTTACCCATAACAAAAATCCCAAAAAACCTACCTTTATAATAAGTAGAGGCCTCGACCAGGCGTTATCGCGCTAAATTGATGACTGGTGTAATATCCACTTACACGTCTGCTTCTGACGCGTCATAACGTATGACGTCATAGCTCAGCCATCAATCATGGCCTATTTTCTGGCGATGTAATGTAGCTAATTTACTAGTAGTGGAACAAGGTATGAGAGAAACAACGGTTTTGATGTTTTGTTTCATGTATTATGATTTTATCGTCTTACTACCTACCTATGTTTTTTTTTACAATGTATGTTATTGAGCAATAAGTTTAATGGTTACAGTCAACCTACAATTGAAAAAGTAATAATACATATAAGTTCCCTAAAAACCAAAGCCATCTCTCTCTCCCTCTCTCTTATAACCTTTATTATATTGGAAGTTTAATATTTATGTGGGTGCGTGTGTGTATTATGTATATGTATGCGAGTGTAAGTATGCATGTATGCGAGTATGTGTGATTTCTTCCGCGAAGGCATGCGTACATGATGCATTCGTTCTTGCATGCATACGAGCGTGCATGTATAGGTGCTTGCCACACCCACGCTTACTGATACATATTTAGAAAAGGAGTTTAATATACAAAACATAAATTCTATAAGATAATTACTCCAAAGATAATTTAGTATTAACACACACACGCATAGATTTGTGCTATGATTAGCAGAAATTAATTACGGAAGGTTAATTAACTTTCATATCATTTCCTACGTTGATAGGTCCTGTGAGGTTAGCCGAGCATGCAGTATTTAAAATTAATTAAGATACTTCTATTGTGCTCGATTGAAATTTCATTAGAAACCTGAGCGTTCAATTTTAATCTAATTAGGTTGTGCTGTATGTTGTGTGGCCAGTAGATTGTGACGTCAAAGGCCTCGAGTATGGACCCACAGCGTATACTAGCAAATTTTTCGAAGTATGAGAAGAGACTTCTACAAGTCACTTCTCATACTTCGAAAAATTTACTGAAAATTTATTAAAAATTTACTCTCCTACCTACCTGTTGTACCTACGTACAACAGGTAGGTAGGAGAGTAGGCACAAGTAAATAAATATTAATAAAAATAAATAATATTAATAGGAAATAAATGGGGTTATAAGTTTCAAGTGTAAGAAAGGTCAGATTATTGATAATGTCAATGACGATGGACAATCAAGGCTGATAAGTTATTAAAGCTGTTTTTCAAGTTAAGTGCACTCAGTTCGAAGACTGCTCGGGTACATGTTTGTGTGACAATCATAGATAATGTATTTATTTATAAAACAAATAATGATATCTAAGAATCTAAATATATATAACTCAAAGGAGACTGACTGACTGACATAGTGATCTATCAACGCACAGCCCAAATTACTGGACGGCAAAATTTGGCACGCAGGTAGATGTTATGACGTAGGCATCCGCTAAGAAAGGATTTTTGAAAATTCACCCCCTAAGGGGGTAAAACCGGGGTGCGAAATTAATATGAAACTTTTATTTTTTTAGTTAAATTGCAAACAAAAGCAAAAACGCGGACAAAGTCGCGGAATCAGCTAATTAGATGGTCAGTTTTCGGATCGAACCTGGATGATAATAATTGTTTCTGATTATTTATTTTACCATCCGTATATGTGTACATTATGGAACGCAATAAATAAATGAGTAAATGAGATGAGCACAGGACCGAAGCAACTGGCACGCATTGAGAGACCCCAGCAGTGGGGTCAGAAAGGCTGTGGATGATGATGGATGATGTATCCGCGTCGTGGTTAAGCTGAGAACCAAATAATCATCATCAACCCATAATTGTCCCACTGTTGAGCACGGGTCTCCTCTGATTTGAGAGGGATAAGCCCACCCTGCTAGTCTACTGCGGGTTAGCGGAGAACCAAATAGTGCTGTGTAATAATGTTTGGATATGATTGGAAAATTACAAGTGCTGGCTTCTCGTGCCAACAGGTTCCTAAACCCATTCTGTTAGCATCAGAGCTTATCGTCCAATCACGGCACAAATATTGTCACACCGACAAACCATCATGCCTGTATACCTTAAAGGTTAGGCAGAGGCACATGGTGACGGAATCAAAAAAAAATCATTTTTCTATAAAAACCATCTTAATTTTTTTTATAATCAGAAATATGTATCTGGAAAGTATATTGCTCCGCTTTTCCTTCCTTTGAAAAATACAAGGAAGCGATGAAGATTCTCAGAACATTTTTTACTGTGGACGTACAAAAAAAGGCAATTAAAATCTGGCCTACTTTGAATAAATCATATTTTCAGTACAGCTTTAATTTATTATAAGCCGTTTTCCAAAGCCATATTCTAATCAAGATATATTATTCAATAATTTATCCTGTTTAATACCAGTCACAAATCTGAATATTCTATTTATAACGTTCATAATTCATCTAACTGAGCCATAGATTTTGGCTTTATTGTGAGTATGACGTAATGCCATCTAGACCTTACCGTTCAGACTGGCTGCAAGCGAATAGTCTAGATATTAATGAGCTTTGATAAGATAAACGTAGATGTATTGCCACAGACTCACTGAAAGATGATATTTATGTCTGTTAATAGATCGTTTGAAGACGTTTTTACAAGTTTTTTTTTATGGTGATAAGGGGGCAAACGAGCAGACGGCTTACCTGATCGTAAATGATGACCGCCGCCCATGGACATTTGCTGTTGCAAATGTCCAGAGGCCAGTGGCCAAACCCCTTAGAAACCGGTCAGGTTTCTTAAAATAGGGAGTTACTGAACCGACAGCAAACGGAATTTCCATGCTGTCAGAATAGTCACTCCCCCAATGACCTCTGGTAACCTTACTCACTCGCAGAAAGACAACTGTTGTTGATTCACTGCGGTTTTCTGTAAGGCGGAGGTACTTCCCCAGTCGGGCAGCTCAATTTGAGCGAGAAATCTCGCTATGCCCTACCTCCTACAAAACAAGTAATATTGATGATATTTTAGGATAAATATAAATATTCCACATTCTACCATCGCATCTCCCGCTATTGGCAGTGACTTCATCCCTTGAAATCTTCACATACTGTGCAGTTCCAAATGATTTGATGATGACATGCCACGCACGTGGAATGAAAAACCTGTCAAGGTTTTCCCAAACGAGTTTTATAAGGTCAGCAACGCACTACTGACACCTCTGGTGTTGCAAACGTTCGTAGGCTACGGTAACCGTTTACCATTAAGGCGGGCGGTAAGTTTGGTTGCCATCCGTGTGGTATATAAAAAAGTCATAACGGCCATCTTAAGGTGGAAGCTCCACGCTAGCCCGCGAAATTAAAATTTTCATACGTTTTTTGCAATTTGCCGGTATTTGTCAGGCTGTACATTGAACAGATATGTATAATATGATTTCCGCCTGTAATAGGTATTTAGTTACAGAATTATAATTATTAATATCATCAATACAACCCTCACATTGCATACAATTGGATTGAATGACTTTTTCATGAAATAGACAATCAATACAATTATATGCACTTTGAGGGCTGTTTTATTGATTTAAATGATTATAAGTCTGTAACTAAATACCTATTACAGGCGCGAATCATATTTTGTTCAATGTACAGCCTGACAATGACCGGCAAATTGCAAAAAACGTACGAAAATTTTAATTTCGCGGGTTAGCGTGGAGCTTCTACCTTAAGTTCAAATGTAGGTTTGCGAGTGTGACTCAAATGTTCTACGCTTATTCCTTTGTATGCCTGTGCTTAGTGCCCCTGTGTATGTGTGTTCCTTTGAGAGTGTTAAGTTCTATGCTCGTTTATATGTACACCTATGTGTTTTGACGACCCGTTTAGCTCAGCGGTAGTTATCGCTGCCTGCTGTGCTATGGGTCCCGGGTTCGAATTCCGGTAGTGACAATTTTTTATGTGATGAGCATCAACATTTGTATCCAATTCATGGATTTATCTATATATAATATGTATGTCTTTACAAAAAAAAAGTATATATGTAGTATATCAACCATCTAGTGTCCGTAACACAAGCCTCGTTGCTTACTACGGAACTAGATGGCGCTGTGTAATAATGTCCAGAAATATTTATTTTATGCGCAAATGTGTGCGTGTACGATGAAGTCACGCCCACATATAAACAATATACGACTTGAGCAAACTTCGACAGCGCCACGACATTACTTTTTACTTTGACTCAAACTTACAAGTCGCAACTAGGCACCTGTTTACGAGTTGCGAATAAGTGCGAAGTGTTCGCAGTTCATAACAAGGACACAACTTGGACATCAATAAGTTACAGATAACTGAGCTTGTTATTGTGGAAGCGTAGCTTTTCTGTTGAGAAAAACGTGGACAAAATAAAATATGATTTATGCATCAATAAAATCGGTGTTTACGCACACATAAACACAGCAAGGGCTGCGGCGGGGAAACGGGAGCGGCGGGGACGCGCGGGCGCGACCTGCCGGCCACTCAACGAACGAGGACACAGCACTCTCAATCAGTGTCGCGCAAACATCTAATCTCACGTATCATTTTATATTAATTAATAACATTAATTTACAATCATTCAATACAGTCCATTATTTCAATCTCCCTGGCCTATCCATGGTCCTTCGAGCCGGATGGTTGCAATGTTAATATTGGACATGTGTAGAAGAAATCATCGATTTTGTAAGTTGACCCCCATTTTGTTTATCTTAAGTTTATAACAACAACTCATAATATCACGCTAGTTCCCTTGGACGGGTAGGTAGTAGGAATACTGATGTGTTTTCGCATTTTGGCGATATTCTATAATAAGTGGCGACCTAATCAAATTTTAAATAACTACCTATAACACTATTAAGCCGGAATTACATAACGAAACTATTTGCATGAAAGTACACGTAAAGATACGACTCATGCATTGTAAACGTCAAGTTTTAAGTATATTGGTTTGTACTTGTGTATCATCATCATCAACCCATTATTGTCCCATTGCTGGGCACGGGTCTCCTCTCATTTAAGAGGGATTAAGCTATAGCTATATTCTGATTTATCACAAGCTCAAACGGTGAAGGGAAACATCGTGAGGAAACCTGCGTGCTTTAGAGAATTTCTCGATGGCATGTGAAGTCTGCCAACCCGCAGTGGGCTAGCGTGGTGGACTATATATAGGTTATAGTCCACCACGATAGCCTACTGTGAGTTGGCAGACTCTCTCTTTCTCCCTCTCAAACGAGAGGGACCCGTGCCCAGTAGTGGGACAATAATGGATTGATGATGATGATGATGCGATACATAGTATCCATGACTCAGTTCAATTGTCCAAGCTCGTGACAGAAACATTTGGACCTTTGCAGATGCGAACCCAGAGGTTCTTCTGGGCTACCCGTGGAACCATAAAATATTTTTTCAAAGTCTAAAACTTGCGTTAACGTGGTAACTTGCTTAACGTTCAAAATATGTTTCCCAAAACTCAATCTCTCGTCCCAATCTTGTAAGCCAGGTTCATTTCCTATAGGTAGTACCAAATCTTTTATACCTGAATTCATCGTCATCTTCCCTATCTACCATATTACCTTCGAGAGCATTCCATTACTCACTTCAATTCCGTTCATCCCCGGATTTACTCCAGCCAATGAGAAAAAATCCATGAAGATAAATCATGGCCTCAAGATATTTGCTTAATTGGCCCTTAAAATTTATCGAAACAAAGCTGAATTAAGTCGGATTGTGAATAGGACAAAGCTGCAATCAATGTATTAATGAGCTTTTTTTAATATAACAAGCGCTAAAAAAAGATAGAATGCTTTGTTGTTCGAAAGCGTGAGAGTACGGTCTTGGGTTCTATATCTAGGTCAAGCTTGGCGTAAATGGCAATAGGCTTGCTCCCATTTCATAGTGAACTTTGGGAGTATGTACATTAGTACTCTTCTGCTGACTCCTCCAAGAATAAAAACGTGATGAAGCAACGGGGAAGGTGGTAAGTGAGACCTAGAAAATATACCCGGCTACACGGTGTCTGATAAAAATATACCCAGGAAAAAACAGAACATAAATAAGGAATTCCTTTGACCTGATAAGATTGCCCGCTGTTAAGTTATAACTGGCCGACTGAAGTGTTAAGCTTCTTGATGAAATCATTACAACAAGCTACTTTGTGTTAATTATTGAGAATCCTATTTACGCAGAACATTCTTTTTGCATTTATAAGCCTAAAGTCAGATTTAATAGAATCTATATTGTGTATTTCTATGTGCCGTGGTAGCCTGATGGGGTGCCACTGGACTGAGATGTAAAAGTCTCGAGTTCAAATCAAAGGCACGCACCACTGACTTCGGAAGTTATATGCGTATTTATCAGATGCTTAAACGGTGAAGGATATCACATCGAGAGGAATCCTGCCCCGTCGTAGGCTATAGCCTAATTTCCCTCAAATGCGAGAAGAACCCGGCCCAGCAGTGGGATAATATTACATGGTTGATAATGTATTATTCGTCTTATTTAAATACAGAGGTACAAATCAATCTCAAGTTATTTGAACGTAAGAAATGTAACATCACATCTTCAAGCGGCCTAGCATTAGCATATTCCCTGCCTTCCTTTATCGTCAATATTGTTGCCATGTTCCATACATATTAATGGGAAAGTTCGCATTGGTGTGTGCTTACCCCTTGTAAATATTTATCACTCACCCTTTCTGAACGTGTAGATTGTTACAGAAGTACCACTTCATACGATTTCTCGAATATTTACCAATGTATTATAGAAATCTTCGAGACGATTAAAGAGGAAAATGAGATCACTAAAAAGGTATAATTAAAAGTGGAACTTTGTTGCTAAAAGTGGCATAAAAATATGCCAAAAATATACACCGACTGAATTTAAAAACTTCAACTTTTTTTTAAAGACTAGACGCTTGTAACTTATTCATTGTCATTATTTTAGAAGGAATACAGTTATTTTTACATGTATGTTTTAGTTCTATACAATATAAGAAATGAATGTGAAACAAACTGTATGCTCTGTCTAACGTCACAGTGACAGCGCAATTTTGTTATAAAACAAAACAAAAACGTAATACTCTGTCTGAATATTACCCTGTAATTGTAATTTTGTAAAAATTGTTAAGCAAAAAATTAAGGTTCTAGGTCTAGATATTTTAAAGAAAATTATACTCAAAATCTTAGCTCCAAATTCAAATTCAAATTCAAATTCAAATTTCTTTATTTGCTTGAATATGGTAATTACAATGGTGGTAAATGATAAAATGTGAACTTCATATTCATGCCAGCCCTGGCGTACAAAAATGTCATAACTATACAATACATTAGGTCTACACAAATAAATACATCTTGGCTTATACAATAATAAAATAAACGAAATGAAATAAATTACATGCAAAAAATTTATAATGTCAGACTGTGTGTTATTTAAAATGTATCATTTAGAAAATCATTAATATTATAATAGCATTTACAGCATAGCAATTCAGTCATTCTTTTTTTTAATGTATTAAAGTCTAAGGTTTTGTACTCCTTAGGAACCTTATTATAAATTTTAGGAGCCAAGCAAAATATACTATTCCACATAAGAGCTGTCTTGGCTCGTCGTATGCGCAGAACATTGTTAATACGTCTGTTACGTTTGACAGTATCTGAAAGCTGTGGAAACAAATGCGGGTTTGATTTGACGTACACAAGTGTCTCTAATATATATAGAGACGGTAATGTTAAAATTTTATATTTTTTAAAAAATGGTACACAGCTGTCAGTCACTTTAAGACCAAACATAGCCCTAATGCAACGCTTTTGTGCTTTAAAAGCTAGTTCTTTGTTTGTGGAATTGCCCCAAAAAATCACCCCGTATCTCAATATTGATGCAACCAAACCATGATAAGCAGTGAGTAAAGCATCTGTATTCACTACTGAGCTTAACCTATAGAGCGCATATGCTGCGTTACTCAATTTCTTGCATAGACCTTCTGTACGGTATGTTACCAGTACAGCTATTGATAATGATATTAAATGATACGAGTTCTTTATAGTCTAAAAAGTTTATTGCACTAAGTTAACACCAAAGTTTATGTAGAAATAGTTCTTAAGAATATGCTAAGTTGATAGAGTAAAATGATAAATTATATTTAAATGATATTGATATATGAGAACACACGACGGGTTTGATGACCGAAAGTGAACTGAGGTTTTTGTAAATAAACTAATTACGAATACTGGTGGATATGCTGACGCGGGGTGTACAACACTTTCGCAATGTACGGTTGCACCGTACATGCTCCCGGGCCAGATGGGAGGTGATAGTGAGAGATGATAATTAAACAAATGGAGGCACAATTATATTAACAAACTATAAACTTAATAAACAAACATTATAAAACAATTATTAACTTATTGTCCTTAGTTTTCTGATATTACGTTAAACACCGATTTTAGCACTGGAGATGTTGCTTGGTCCCTTTTATTACGACTAGTAGTTGGAGCTTGTCCGGCCCTATGATGGCACTCATTCAAATCTTTACGCGAACGATTCAATGGACATTCACACATCACTTCACTGACACTTATGGCGCTGATTGTTGGCTGTAGAACCGCAGGGTCCTCCGCCCCCGACGGTGACAAAGCAGCAGTCGACCTCGCCCGCACTCTCCATCCCCGAAGACGTCGTATTCGGCACCCAAGTACAAGCGCTCCACCCAATAACATTATGCCGATAATGGTGTAGATCGCTGCGTAATGATGAACATCGTGGAATCTTATATCTTCTGTTAATGGATTAATATGTTTGATCTCGTTTAATCGGTTTTGTATGTTTGCCAATTCTTGTTGCCTGTTATAGTCAGTGTCATTTGATAGCGACTGATACGGTACGGGTGCTATGTTTATTATATGATTTATAGGAGCAATCTCAAATGTTCCTATGTCCGGTGAAATGTTGGTTTTACTTGATCCCTGCTTATGCCCGTACAGGCTAAAGTTCTGAGATTTAATAACGCATCCCTGACCTACATTCAAGAGACCTGCTTGAGTCAGTTCTATTGCTGTAATTTGATCCTGACATAACAAGCGAAGTCGGCACGGTTCACAACAAAAATACATAAAATGATTTAAGTTATTTAATTCGATCCATTTGTTTGCACATATGCTGACTCTTGTCTTACAAACTCCAGGTTTTTCTGAATTTCGGCACAAGCTTTGATCATCTTTGATAGTATATATAGGTTTTTTAATGCTACATAGAATAGTTCCCAGGTTTTGTTGAGGGCATGAACTGATATCATTTTTTGAAAGAGATAATAAAGCATCTTTCTTAAGGTTGATAGCGACATATTCAGATACAGGAACTATTTCAATCATTTGGGATCCCATGATATGCGGTACGGGAATAATTTTCAGGATTTCATAGGCATCTCTGGTAATCAATGGTATCTTAATTTCGAAAATGAAAAAGTGTTTGGACATTCTCGCACGTATCATGAGTAAGTGATAAATTTTGGCAAATTCCATTCCATCCACTGGGGATGACAAATCTTTTGGAAGTTGGCTAGAAATGACATCTAACTCTTGTTTCAGTTGCTGGGGAGATATAAGGTGTAAGTTGAATTTACCGTGATAAATGTCAGTTAGTGTGTCGATCAATTTATTTTGTATGTTTTTCAGCTCTAGTAAAAGGTTGTTGGCGATTAATGCTGATAATGTAAAGTCGGTAATAATAGTGCAGTTTTGTACAGAAGATTTGAGCTTGCCAACTGTATTCTCTAAATTGAGCATCTTTTGATTAATAGCTTTGTATTGTTTATCCATAATAGTTTCAGTCCTCTTTAGTAAATTAAACTCTGCTTCCACTATAGAGGTCTGATTTTTCCAGAGCAGGGCCATATGATTCTGATTAATTTTAATTGTTTTTATGTCTCGCTCATAATTTTCTGCGAAGTGCTGATCCAATATACCGAACAAACCATTAGCTAGGTAGCCGACACCATCGATGAGTCCGCGCTTTTGTCTCGCACGCGCGTCATTTTGCTGATTCAATAAAATACGGTTATAATGTTGTATTTCCTGGTAACCGTGACGTAGTTGAGTGAGGATTCCCTCGCAATGAGACATGGTGTCTATTTGCGTACATACGGTAGTTAAGTAATCTATGTTTTTTGATAAAGCTGTCACACCGTCCCAGTACGGATTCGTATCAAAGTAAACCACTAAATTCCACTCGTCCCTGATTAAATGCATATTACTGATTTTGTCAAAATATAAAGACTGATTAATAGGCAGTTTATTCATATTATACGTACACTGTGAAGAAGATATCAGTGTCATGAAAAATAATAAAAATGTTACGGCCATTGTTGCGAAATCAATCCTTTTGCGAGCGGGTTTATTCGTCTTTTGTAATTCTATGTTGTTCTGGCTTATTGTCTGTGTTTTATGCTGATTGTCTGTTAGGTTGCTATCTGATATCTCATGAACCGGTAATACTGATAACTTGACGATAGGCCGTTTCATAAGTCCATTTTTTGTTTTGACCGTGACGACTCTAACGTGGCCGTCCTGTCCCGGATGTAATTCTGTGACTCTACCCATTACCCACTTTCCTGGAGGCAAATTTAAGTCGTTTATTATAACTATGTCATTAACTTTTAGTTCCCTCTTTGCTTGTTTCCACTTGCACCTAGCATTCAGTTGGGTAAGGTATTCAGATTGCCACCTGCTCCAAATGTCATGATATATTTTTCTTGTTAATTGCCACCTTATCGGAAGATTTTGTTCCGTTTCGTAGATCGTAAGATTAGGTCCGCTTCCTAGAAAATGCGATGGAGTTAAGACATCTAGATCTTCTGGGTCTTCTGTTATTGGGCAAAGAGGCCTTGAATTTAGGCAGGCTTCTATCTGCGTTAAAATGGTGGATAACTCTTCATAAGTGAGTTTCTGTTCTCCAATTACTCTTCTCATATGATATTTCAGGCTCTTGATACCTGCTTCCCAGAGTCCTCCGGCTGATGGCCACGACGGGGCATTAAAATGCCATTCTATCTCCATGTTTATGATTCCAGGTATGGCCTGTTCCTGGAGTTCTTGGAACTGCTGTTGTAACACATGACTCGCACCCACAAAGTTGGTACCATTGTCACTATACATGTGACGTGGAGTACCTCTTCTTGCAGCCATTCGCCGTAGTGCTGCCAAAAATGCTGACGTTGTTAAATCGGAGACTAACTCGAGGTGTACGGCCTTGGTCGCCATACATACAAAGAGAGCCACGTAACCTTTTGTTGTTTTGATTCCGCGACCTTTGTTGGCCTTGACATCGATGAATCCGGTATAATCGACGCCGGTGTGATAAAAGGGCCTCGAAGGATTACATCTTGGTCCAGGTAAGTTTCCCATAAGTTGATACTGTTTATAGGGATTATGTTTCCTACAAGTTACGCATAAGCGTAGTCGTTTCTTGATAGCTCTATGTCCCCCCAGGATCCAAAACCTTTTCCTCAAAAATGTTGACGTCAATTTAGGGCCCCCATGAAGAGTGAGCTGATGAGCATGGTCAATTATTAAATTTGTTAATCGGTAATTATTAGGCAAAATGGCTGGATGTTTCATATCTTCACTGATATACGCTTTCCTTAGCCTCCCTCCTACTTTCAATATACCTACTTCGTCGAGGTATGGATTCAGATTTATGATTTTGCTAGACGCTTTGATATTTTGGTTTTTGCTTAGTGCTGTAATCTCGTCTGAAAATTCTTGCTGCTGTATGTATTTAGTTAATAATGATTTGGCATTATGTATTTCTTGTAGTGATAAAAATGTTCCTTTTTTTTGTTTCCTGTTTGTAAATCGTAGAACCATCGCTAATGCACGCACTATTTTCATATATGAGCTACAGTTCTCAATCAGTTGCTGTATAATGCTTTCACCTCCTAGTTTTGTAACTACATTAATCTTGTGTATATTTTTCTTTACTTCTTGATCTGTTGAATATTGTGATGAATGATTACTTCCAGGTATGTTATGTTTTGATAACCAAGTTGGTCCACTCCACCAGAGATGATGACTTCTCAATTCAGATGACGATAGTCCCCTGCTGGCACAGTCAGCGGGGTTTTCTTCTGACTTAACATAGTACCACTCGTCTGCGGGTATTAATGTAGTTATTTGGGTCACACGGTTAGCCACAAATGTGTTCCAGCGTGTCACATCACCTTTGAGCCAACTCAGGGCTACCATTGAGTCCACCCAACAGTATGTGTTAATACTGTAGTTATTTAAGCATTGTTTAACCTTTGCCATGAGTTTGGATAACAAAACCGCTCCACACAGTTCTAGTCGAGGGAGGGATACCGACTTGCTACTAGGTACTAATCTAGCTTTTCCTGCTATTAATGTTACTGATATGTTATTTTGATTGTTAACTTTGCAATATATGACGCACGCGTATGCTTTTGTCGAGGCATCACAAAATCCGTGCAGTTCAATACGACCATTCTCCGGAGTATGTATCCATCGTTCGATTTGATATTGATTAATGTTACCGAGATCTTGGCTGATAGCTATCCATTCCTTATGTATTGGATCCGGCAACGCATCATCCCATTGCACGTTCAATAACCAAACTTTTTGAAATAGAATTTTTAACTTAGTCGTTACTGGAGAAAGCCATCCGAGTGGGTCAAAAAGTTTTGATATGTTTGATAATAATGTTCGCTTTGTTGATATTGATGAAGTTAATTCTATGTTGTATTGAAAGCTAAACGTGTCTTGGCCTGGGTTCCATCTGATGCCCAATGTCTTCGTAGACTCCATATGTTTAAAGTCGTATCCGCCCTGATTGTTATCTACAAAATCTACATTTTGTAACAACTCAGGGGCATTCGATTTCCACTTCCGCAAGTTAAAACCACCTGATTTCAATATTTTTATTAAATCCTTTTGTATACATTGGCCCGTTTGAATGTTATGTGAGCCATATAATAAGTCATCCATGTAAAACGATTTCTCCAGAATATCGACCGCACTGCTGTTGGGATAATTTGCCTTTTCGTCTTGTGCAAGTTGTCGTAAAGTCATCATCGCAAGAAAAGGGGCCGCTTTTGTTCCATAAGTCACAGTTGTTAAACGATATTCTTTCAAGTTTTCGACTGGATAATCTCTCCATATGATTCTTTGTAAATCGTGATCTAATTCATTCAACCATATCATCCTGAACATTTTTTCTATATCAGCAGAAAACCCATACTTAAATTGTCGCCATGTGATTATTAAAGTCTGTAGGTCTTGCTGTAAGTTTGGCCCTCTGTACATAAGGTCATTGAGACTGTAACCGGATGTTGTTTTTGAGGATGCATTAAAAACAACACGTAATTTGGTTGTTGTAGAGTCAGCTTTATGAACGCAATGATGTGGTAAATAATAATTATTTTTGTCAATTTCACCATTTTTGTTTGTGCTTACTATGCTCATATGACCCAGCGATAGGTATTCGTTGATAAATAATTTATATTCACGTTCTATATCTTTTTGCTGATTAAATTTCCGTTCAAGTTGTTTAAATTGAGCAATTGCTTTAGACTTTGAATCTCCAATTTTTTCTTGAAACGTGGGCTTTAATGGTAGCCTAACTTCGTATTTGCCATCTGGGCGTCTTTTAGTTGTATTTTTGTAATAATCTATGCATTTTTGATCGTCTGATGAATATACAGGTTCTCCGTGATGGGGTATATCCTCTATTTCCCAAAATCTGCTGATATCCTCCATGTTTTTTAAAACTACGTTACATTGCAGCGGTTTGACAGCCTTTCCAGACAGGATCCAGCCAAGGCTTGTTAATTGGGCTGTTGGGAAGGTATCTGATTTACAGATGCCTTCTAAAATGATTTCTGAATATACCTCGCCACCTAAGAGTATATCAATAGGCCGGCTAATATAAAACTCTGGATCTGCTAGTTGTATGTTATCTAGATAAGACCACGCTGGCTTTGGGAATGTGACATTAGGTAAATTATTGATTAACGATTGCATAATAATTACCTCGATTGTGAACGAATGACTGCTATTGATAGAAGTAAAGTTGATGCTGATTGCTCCCGTGCAACTGCTGCTTTTGGAACCAACACCTGATACAACACCTTTAAGCTTCTGACGTGGAAGTCCTAACAACCGCGCTGCATTCTCCGTGATTAAGGATGTTTGCGATCCTTGATCTAATAGGGCTCGCATTTTGATATTGGTACCATCTGCGGTCTGAACCATGATTACAGCTGTTGGCAGCAGGACCTCCTGCGCATCACCCTGTAATGACACGTGCGAGTTCCAATGACCCCGAGTTTGTTCACCCGTACTGGGGTTGCTGTTGTTCGCTGATTTTGATGTCGTTGCAGTGGGTGTCATGTTGCCGCGCACAAACGACTCATGTAAAATGGTGTTATGATTTCCGTTGCAATTGCGACACCGTTTTTCTGAAATGCATGCCTTATTGTAATGAGTGTAAAGACAATTGTTGCATAAATTATGCTTCTTAACAGTCCGTTTCTTCTCATCAGGGGTCATGTCTAAAAACTTTTGACAATAGAATATCTTATGGTCGTATGTATCACATATAGGACAATTAATCTTTGTTTGATTTCCATTGGTGCTTTTCTCTGATACTGGATCAATTCGACGGCTTGTATGCGATGATTGTTTTTCATGGTGCAGTTTTTGATGTTTATTAAAATGATGATATGATAATGTTTGGTTAGTAATAATATGGCTCGATTTAATTTCTGTTTTCCTGATTGAGGTTTCTAGTGTAATAAACTTGCTTTCCAGAAAGTCCAGAAATTCTTGTAATACTGGTAATTCTCTAGGTTCTTTAAGCGATTGTAGATATTCGGTATTAGTTTCAGGGTCCAATTTTTGGGATAAAATATAAATGAGGAAAGGATCCCAGGACGTGACATCTATGCCTAGATTCTTGATAGCGTTCAAACACTCATTGGTTGTAGCATGAATTCTTTTGATATGGCCTACTGACAATTTTGGGTTTACTGGAATGTTAAATAGGATATCAGCTTGAGACATAAATAGAAGTTTCTTGTTGTTGTATCGATGGTTCAAGATATCCCAGCATACCGCGTAATTGTCGGAGCTGATTGTAAGATGTTGAATTAGTCGCTCCGCCTCTCCTTTGACCTTTCCTTTTAAAAATTGCATTTTCTGGGCTCCTGATAAGGATGGATTTTTGTGTATGGTCTCCGTAAAGAGGTCTCTAAATGATGTCCATTGCCTATAATTACCGTTAAAGTTAGGTATTTCCATTTGAGGTGTAGTTTTCTTGGAAAACGAAGTGGACCACAGCTTTTTGTTTATGGATTTCTTCATGTCACAGTAAAGTTGCTCATAGTTGGAGTACATGTCTTCATAATCTTTGTTTGATCCTTCTAATTCACTATCTAATTCCCAATGCAAGGTGTCTATGACAGACCATCGTGTCTGTAGGGAGTTAAGTAAATCATCAAACTCCCACTTCTCTGATACTGAATCCAATTTTATGCCTGATAATGTTCGCTGGAATGCCCTAAAATTGCTTGCCTGTTTTCGTAACATTTCTTCTGTTTTGCTGTTAGTGCCTTTGGATATCGACGAAGAAAGTTGAGTTATGCCTGCGCCGCTCAATAAAGTAGGTGGTTTTAATAACGGCGTAGACGGCCTGCTGTCCTCTCTAGGTTGATAATTTTGGATCACCGCACGTATATTGTCAAATCTTTCCTTCGTAGCTTCGTACTGATTGCTCGTGAAGTACGCGTGGGATCTAATACCAAAATTACACATTTTTGCATGATTCGTATGAAACTCAAGCCAATAATTATCGAGAGTTTCAAGTCGTCTCCTGATATAATCCCCTGTTTTTCTCTCCGAACCATCTTTCTTGAAATTCGTAAACAGTTGCTCAATAGCAGAAGCAATTTGCTGCTGCGTTGATAAGAGATCTTCCAAAGTCGACATTGCTCGCGATAATAAAAGGAAAGATCTTACTTGATAAACTGCTGATATGTGTAGATGTAGACCGCAAGCCCTGTCTGCTCACGATCACTCCAACAACACTTACAAAGTCACAAGTTCCACCACACACGCGAGTGATCCTGCTTTTGACCAACCGCGCGATAGGTCAAAATGCTCGAAGGACCAAATAGATGTACGGTATGTTACCAGTACAGCTATTGATAATGATATTAAATGATACGAGTTCTTTATAGTCTAAAAAGTTTATTGCACTAAGTTAACACCAAAGTTTATGTAGAAATAGTTCTTAAGAATATGCTAAGTTGATAGAGTAAAATGATAAATTATATTTAAATGATATTGATATATGAGAACACACGACGGGTTTGATGACCGAAAGTGAACTGAGGTTTTTGTAAATAAACTAATTACGAATACTGGTGGATATGCTGACGCGGGGTGTACAACACTTTCGCAATGTACGGTTGCACCGTACACCTTCAATGTGCGTTTTCCAATTGAGTTGTTTATCAATGACTATGCCTAAAAATTTAGCATTAGCAACGTCAAGTATTTTATTATTTTCATATTTTATGTCCATTGAAATTGAAGGTAGTCGTTGATTAAAGTGCATTATTTGAGTTTTTGTCAAGTTTATTTTTAAATTATTATCATCTAACCACGAAACAATTGCAGCCAGTGTTTTATTAATTTCATTTTCATATGATACTATGTCCACACACGGTATAGTTATTGTGCTGTCATCAGCAAAAAGTGTGACTTGATGATTCGTCACTTTAGGCAAATCATTAATGTAAATAATGAAAAGAAGAGGGCCCAGAACACTACCTTGTGGAACACCGAAAGTAATTGTGCGGTGTTTTGATAAATACGTGGTTTCATTTTTGGTCCTTAAATCTATTCTAGTAATGGCTGTCATCTGTTTTCTATTTAATAAGTAATCACTCAGTAGTTCTAAAATATTACCCCTAATACCGTATCGATCTAGTTTATTTTTTAAAATCTTATGGTCAACATAATCAAAAGCTTGTGTCATATCACAATAAATAGCACAAGTATGAATTTTACTATCTATATTTGTCATTATTGTATTAAGAAAATCATAAATAGCTTGATTAATTGTCCTATTTTGTCTAAAACCTTTTTGTTCATTGCAAAGAATATTTTGCTTTTCAAGATATGTGTAGATTTTACAGTATATAAATTTCTCAAAAATTTTAGAAAACACTGATAGCAGTGCAATGGGTCTATAGTTTTGCATTAGCTCTCTGTCTTCCTTTTTATGAAGAGGTTTGACGATAGAAACTTTGAGTGCTTCAGGATACGTACCATTACTAATACAAAGATTCAAGATATGACTCAAATGGCCGCAAATCAAATCACTAACCTTTTTTATTATTATTGTGGCGATACCATCATATCCCACACTACTCGTATTTTTAAGATCTCTTATTATATGAAAAATATCAATTGGTAGACTCGGATACATAAACATTGATTTTTCCCTCTTCAAGATATTTTCATTTGATTTATTACCTCTATCTTGTATGGGTACAATTTTATCTATAAAAAAGTTATTGAATTTATCTGCTATCATGTCAGGCTTATTAATAATTACATTGTCAATACGAATTTCATTTATAGAGGTGTGGTGTGAAGTTAAATTTGTGTTATTTATTATACGCCATGTCGCTTTGTTCTTATTGTTAGAGGTTTTTATATAATAGTCATTTTGAGAGCGTTTAGTCAAATTTATAATTTTCTTAAATAGCTTTGTATAACTTCTGTATTTAATTTTATTGCATTGTGTAGGCTCCAGCCTCGATTTCCAAAGTAAATGTCGTTTTTTACGGCTGCATAACTTAAGTCCACGCGATATCCACTTAGGTTTTTTACTAACTGAAATTTTAATCCGCTTATAAGGAAAACAAAGATCGTAGAATAATTGAAATTGTTCAATAAATAGATTGTAAGATACATTCGGATCCTCAGATAAGTATATTTCTGAAAAAGATAATTTTTCAAGGCAGTTCCTGAATTTAAGAATATGTTCAATTGCATAATCTCTGACAGTCTTATACCAATGCTGCAATATAGATTTATTAACTATAGGGCATTTTAGAAGCTGTGATGTGTGGTCAGATAATGCTAATTCAATCACTTCTGCTTTACATTTTTTTTTGAAATTATGAGCAAAGTTATCAATGCAGCTCTTACTTTGTAATCTGGTTGGCTGATCAAGGGCTAAAGTGAGATTAAAACGTTGCAAAAGACATTTTAATTCCGATGTTACATTGTTATTATGCATAACAATGTAACATCGGAATACATAAAATAACACATATTGAAAATGTTTGGAGGCTTATGCTCGTGAACGGGTGCTGTCAGTTGGGGCTGGTCGGCTCATACATGTTATGACAATCTAGTGGTTATTATTAGTCTAATTGCCTTTGTATGTAATACGTACGTTTTACATCAATCTGCACCATTCTCATATTGTTATTATATCCATACCTAAGCCATTGTAAACGAAAGCAAACAATTTTGTAATTTTTATATTGTTTAAAAGAGTATCTATGGAGTTTCTTGCCGGTTCTTCTCCATAAGACCTACCTTTTCGAACCGTGCAACTAAAATTCGACAATTCAAAAGCACCTGTATTGGTCTAATTGAAATAAATGATTTGACTTTGACTTTGACTTTGACTATGTCCAGCAGTCGACGTCGACAGCACAAACATTTGTCCCTACTGGGAGAACCCGAGATCCATAGCACAGCAGGCAGCGTTAACTACCGCTGAGCTAAACGGGTCGTCAACGTTATGATGATTAAAATAATATTCAATGAAAAAGCATTTTCTTTCTTTCTTTTCGTCTTTCCAATAATGAACCTTCTGTATTTAATTCCGGCTGACTTTGGGAAGTGCTATAAATGTAACGTTGGCGTTGATTCTAAGCAGAACTGATGATCGATTTCATAGTGTTTACTTCAATCTTCGCATAATAATCTTGTGCTAATGATGTTTGTTTTAAACAGAAACTTACCTATAGACATATATAGACATATATATAGACTATAGAAAGACACACTTTCACATTTATAATAATAGTATGTACATACATACACTCACGCCTTTTTCCCATGTGGGTAGGCAGAAACTACAGAATGCCACGCGCTACGGTCCCTGCATACCACTCTTGACTCGTCCACATTCATACATCTCGTCATGCACGCGCGCCGGTTACGAGTACATTAACAGTATGAAGGTATTACATAAATTGGATGACCTGATCAGCACAGTGGTATCAAAGACTGCGTTATGTGGTAAGGGCCTGGGGTTCAAATCCCGGTAGGAGCAAATGTTTGTGTGATGAGCTTAAACATTTATATCGGAGCTATAATAATACGTGTATGTATCCTTTAAGACGACCCGTTTAGCTCAGCGGTAGTTAACACTGCCTTCTGTGCTATGGGTCCCGGGTTCGAATCCCGGTAGGGACAAATGTTAATGTGATGAGCATCAACATTTGTATCTGAGTCACGGATGTATCTATGTAGAATATGTATGTATTTACAAAAAAAAGTATAAGTATATGTAGTATATCAACCATCTAGTATCCGTAACACAAGCCTCGTTGCTTACCACGGAACTAGATAACGTTGTGTAATAATGTCCGGAAATATTTTATCAATAATCAATGATCAAGCTACGTTACTAAGCTTAGCTAGGTACAAGATGATAATTATATGGATATTTTTTAGCCCAGACGTTGACCAGATGAATTCATTGATGGATCATGAAGCCATAAAAACTCATTTTACTTCAGGACCTACGGACATGATTGCAAAATGATGTTTTTGCCTTGAATTTAATCATTTTCTGTTGTAGTTCTTACAAGTTAGTTTACCTTACATTTTCAACCTTTTAAAGTTCACTGTAGTTAAGTAAAGTTCACGAGCCGTGGTAGTCTAGTGGTGTGACCAGTGGACTGAGATGTCAAAGGTCTCGAGTTCGAACCCGGGCACGTACCACTGACTTTTCGGAAGTTATGTGCGTATTTATCACAAGATAAACGGTGAAGGAAAACATCGTGAAGAAACCTGCATGCTTGAGAGATTTGTCTTGATGGCATGTGAAGTCTCCCAACCCGCAGTAGGCTAGCGTGGTGGACTATAGCCTTATCCCTCTCAAATGAGAGGGGACCCATGCCCAGCAGTGGGACGTTAATGGGTTGATGATGATGAAAGTTCACTGTAAAACTAGCATATAAACAGAGCGAATACTAGCATGTTGAAAAGCAAACAGATAATAAATATATAACACATCCAAATCCTATAAAAGATACCATACTTCACAAATTGATCATGTTTACCCATAACACATACTGTTGGCGCTTTTTATGTAACTTTGTGCTATAAAAACGCAAAAAATGTGTTTTATTTTCACGGAATATATTTTTCTCGCGAGTGAGGCCACAGAAACAGCGGGTTTACGTGTTCTTTTAGTAAAATTATTTTGTAAATTAACGAAATACATAGGTTTGCTTTTTACCCGACTACCTGAAAGAAAAGATTATAATTATTATATTTATATTAAAAATGTCACTGTAACCCTGTTTGTTTTTTTTATATTTGATGCCAAAAAAAGTTGAACCATTTTTAAAACAGAAAACATCTGTGGTTTTTGCCTACCCTCATGAGAAAAGAGCGTGAGTTTATGTTTGTATTATAACTATTATTTAACTGACGATTCTTTTGTCATGATTTATTTTACTATTCTTTTACGGAATTTATATTTTTACCTATACCTGTGTTAGACTAAAACTATAAGAGTTCCCTAATGGTATACAGAACCCCTAAAACCGTAATGAATATGAACATACTGTAACGAATAAAGGAAAGAATAACAATTTATCATAAAATAACGACAAATATTGATACTTATAATGTATGTAAAGTCTCATAAGATCCCACAAACACCTTTATACCCTTCCACGTAACTCAAAATATATACCAAAATATATTGTTCAACAATTTTCAGCTATTATTCACCTCTACACAATATAAAACCTCTATACAGCTTCGCATAATAGTTCCCTAGAATACTAAAACATCAAGACTATGGCTTCCTATATAAAAGTACTATAAAGTACACAGCTATAAATCAAATTTGCGATAGTAAAAATCCTTTATCGCTGGTTTATTGGCCCTCGACACAGTCGTTTGGCTCTCGATATAAGCGATGCCTGCCAACATAACGTAATCGCAGAAGATCTTTTTCTTTGTGGACAGAGAAAGACAGAGAGAGAGAGAGAACAAGACAAAAACAAGTAGTTTATATATGTATGTGTATTTATTTAAAATTTTTGATAGTAATTAATTAATTTTTATTACTCCGTCCTGCATTTTTATACCAGATATATAATAATATCACAAACACACTTACGTACACGCTCGAACACACGCACACACACACACGAATGAATAGCAATAAGTGTTTACGCTTGCAACATTCCTATTTTTCCTGCTCACTTCCTTTTCCTAACGTCGGCGGCGCTGGCAACACTGTCGTCGAAAAGAAATCAACCGCGAGGCCGGCCGCCATGAACGTGCGAGCGTAAAACTTAAATAAATTACTTACAATCATACAAAAGGACTGTTAATCACATGTGAAAATCACTAAATAACACTGCAGTGTCGTGATAATCAAATACACAATAAATTCAAGTCAGTGATCGCCTATAAACAGAAGAACGCAGAGCAGTCGCCGGCGTCGGTAAGTACCTACTTGCCTCCATATCCCTGTCGGTCCAATTGCAGCGTAATTTGTAACATTTCAATTCAAAAAACCTGCAGCCCATTAAAACCAAAGGTCCCTGGCTTACGATCACACAGCGTCGTTCAGGCTACACCAATAAGTTTAGTTATAAGATTAAAATGTAATCATTATGTTTTATGACGGATATGTAAAATAGCTACAAGGCGAAGACACTGGCACCTGACATACAGTTAACACTAGTTTAGGTGCCAGGGGTTTCACGTGTATTTGTACCATTACGTCAATTAAATTTATTATTACTAGCTGACCCAGCAAACGTTGTTTTGCCACATTATAGGGGTTGGTGGACTACCCCTAACTTTTAGGGGGATGAAAAATAGATGTTGGCCGATTCTCATAGATACCGGATAAGCACAAAAAATTTCGTCAAAATCGGTCGAGCCGTTTCGGAGGAGTATGGCAACGAAAACTGTGACACGAGAATTTGATATATAAGATTATATCTGAATGAAGGAAAACATCGTGAGGAAAGATACAGCTTGACAGATTTTCTCGCTCTCAAGTGAATATTTATTTATTTATTTATTTATTTATATTGCATAATGTAAACATAGTTACAGGCATGGCTTACAACTAATAAATACATAACCCTGTTAGGGCGCAGCAAATTGACTTATAACTAATATTGCAATTTCAGCTATTATTATTTCATCGCAGGTTACAGAACTAAACATCATACCATAATACATAATATATGAATTATATTAATTAAACTTATATCTAGCTTGAAAGAACGATAAAATTACTTATATATTTATTTATGATATTATATATAACCTAATAATTATTTATTTATTATATATATCATTATTTTAAACAATTGTCTTCCATAAATTCTTGAATAGTATAATAAGACTTTTCTAACAGTAATAACTTTAAACTAGCTTTATATAGACCTAGTGATTTGGTAGACCGTATACTTTCAGGTAGTTTATTATAAATTTGGATGCTTCGGTATTCTGGGCTATTTTTATACATTTGTAGTCTGGGTGCTGGTAGAATTAACTTATTTTTCCGGCGTTCATTTTTTTCGAAATTAAACATTATTATATTTTTCTTAACAAATGCTATTTCTAATATATATATTGAAGGTAAAGTTAATATTTTTTCTTTTATAAAGTGGGCTTTACAGCTATCTCTAGGTTTGATATTAAATATTATTCGCAGGCATTTTTTTTTGGGAAATAAATAAATCGTTTGCATCTACACCGTGTCCCCACATGATAATACCGTAGCGTAGCCATGCGTAGGCATACGCGTAGTATGCAGTGAGAGCACAGTGAATTTTTGTGTTTAATAAAATATAGGTCCACCACGCTACCGTAGTGCGAGTCTTATCTCTGTCAAATGATAGGAGACAAGTGATAGGACAATGATTGGGATGATGATGAATTCTGACATTAAAATCTCAATTAATGTTCGTTGTTAAGGTTCAGATTCGGTTGTTGAGATTCATATTTTTACTGAATGGTACTTCTGCATCAGTTTTGGTTGCGTGCCATCATTGTAACGTTCACGATGCTTTAACAAATATTTGCGCCCCAAAATCTAAGTCTGTATTGTGTGTTAGTATGATAAATAGATATAAATAATAATAAATAAATAAATATTCCTGGACTACTAAATAAAGTTCCGTGCTAAGCAACGAGGCTTGTGTTACGGACACTAGTTGGTTGATATACTACATATATACTTTTTTTTTTAATTACATACATATTATAGATAGATACATCCATGACTCGGATACAAATGTTCATGCTCATCACACAAATATTTGTCCCTACCAGGATTCGTACCCATAGCACAGAAGGCAGTGTTAACTACCGCTGAGCCAAACGGGTCGTCAAAATATAATAGGAATCATTTATTTTAAAAAAAGTCTACTAGTATATTGATTTTCTTTTATCATTAACACAATTATTTGTTATGTTATTTTTTTTCTTTTAAAATATTATTAGACAAGTTCAAATACAAGTAGGTTAGCATAACATTTTGTAATAATTTCTACCACACTGTTTTCCACTCTTCATCTTCATACCTCACCATGAGAAGCTATTCCAGATAAAACGTTTATCATTTACTGACCTATTGGTAAAATATGATCACTTCAATCAATGCAGCTAATCGCATTATGTCCACTGTTGGACATAAGTCTCTCCCAAACTGCGCCATAACACTCTGTCCTCCGCCTTCCTCATCTAGTTTTATCCCATCTACCTTTATTAGGTCATCGGTCCATCCAGCCGTGGGGAGATAGACTGAGGTGTTTGATCACTTCATCATCATCATCGACCCATTACCGTCCCACTGCTGGACACGGGTCTCCTCACATTTGAGAAGGATTAGGCTATAGTCCATCAGTCCACATGCCATCGAGACAAATTTCTCAAGCATGCAGGCTTCCTCACGATGTTTTCCTTCACCGTTTGAGCTTGTGATAAATACGCACATAACTTCCGAAAAGTCTATGGTGTATACCTACCTCGGGTTCGAACTCAAGACCTTTGACATCTCAGTTCACTGGTTACACCACTAGGCTACCAAAGTTTGAATCACTTATTTCATTGAAATCCATACAATAATCTATTATCTAATTCACGATTTAACTTGTGTGTGTCAAATGTCAAGGTGACCTTATTGTCTCGCCAATCGAGACATCAAAACTGTCACGCCAAAGAAAGAAAATAAAATATACTTTATTGGAATCTCTTACATGAATAGAACATTAAGCAGATCGAAATACAATTGATCATATACCTATTCAATTATGATATGTATAATGATCATAAATTCTGTATTCATAGATTTTTAACTACATACATAATTATTTTATACATATGTGACCTCTACATATGATACCTCTACAACTTAAAAACTTGATAAAAGTATAAAATAAGTGTTTGCTGCAGAATAAATACTAAGATCACAAGATATTAATGTCCTTTGAAGTCCCATCATACAAGTATACACAAATTTTCATCCAATTTTTAATTTAGCTTGTCGATAGAACTTCTCAGTTTTATATAAGGTCCATTTTGTAATGCTTTCCATGCGGGTTGGCAGACGTCACAGACCATCGAGAAAATCTCTTAAGCATGCAGTTTTCCTCACGATGTTTTCCTTCACTTCGAACTCAAGACTTTAAACATCTCAGTCCACTGGTCATACTACTGGGCTACCACACCTCAATGCTTTCATGCCGTCCGTGTCAAAAGAGCCTTATTACGACATCCTCCAACATCACATTCTGACAAAATAGTGTAATTTTTACGGTATCATATTCATATTTGTCAGTACCTATGTCTTCTATACCTAATAGCTATAATGAAAATAATATAGCTAAACTGACAATAGTAAAAAAAAATGGACTACAAGAAATAATTGCTCTTCTGCTCGGCGACTGAATATATCATTACAGTAGTAACTATTCACACGAATTATATTATAGACGCGAAAAACTTTAAACGAAAAAAAATAGACCAATATTAAAAACTAAACATTTTCTTCAAATTCAATAATAATGATAATATATTTACGGCTCAAAATACTAGTAACTTCTGAATAATACATAAAGGAATAATATTAGTTACAAAAAAAATAGATTCTGTTTACACAATTATTTGATTATGTACATACTTCAAAAGCGTACGTAAATAATATATTCAACATGATCTAATGGAAAACTCAAAGCCTCGGTACAGAGGTCGCTCAGAAATAAAAATAACGAGTGAACAATGTTTTATTATATTACAAACGTTTTTTAAAAGGTTCTTTGTTTTATTAAGATGTACATCATAATCTAAATCGAATAGCTACTACGTACGTTCAAGATTTTTAAATTAAAGTAAGTTCATTTATTTTGTATAAATAATGAGTTTTATACCTGTCTAAATTGAAATACTTAAATTTAAGTTTTTCTTTCTAGGCTAAACTTGTTACCAAATAAATTAGAAAGATTTTCTTCTTCATTTGTAAGTAACTTTATAGATCAGATTATAAATGGAATACACGTTACAATACGTACTACATACATCTGCACTCAATTCATATATGTATATGTAGTGCGTAACAATTACCTGGTTAGAGGATCTTCGCTATTTTAAGAAAGACTAATTCTTCTTCCTCTCTTCCTCTGTCCTAAGGTAACACGGACGTGTTCACCAAAGTTTCTATAATTCAGCAGCAGTAGTGTGATTGGGTTTGTCTATTAGTGTCAGTAGCTGTCCAGGGTTAAAATTTGTGCCCGATCAATGACAATAGGATTGCCCCTAAATACCGCTAAACAAAGACCGTAGTCCATTCAAATTCAAACAGTAATCCACACCAGTCTTATTCCTCTTATATAATTTCATAATTAAATTCGCTGCGGGTTCCAAGACGGTTAAAATCATTCCCCTGGGACACGTCGGACTTCATTGTCTCGACGATTTTCTGGATGGTTACTATTGTTGATCCTGGTTTATAGGATTTGCTGTAGTAGGGATTCGGGTGGTGGGCAAGTCCCATAAAAAAGCCACACCAGTTAGTGTACCTACGTTTGACAGTCAATAACTCTACAGGTGGGGCTCAAGCCACAACGTTAGTTAACGCTTAATGTAGTTCCTTTTCCAATTATAATACAAAAAGTAATACAGTAAAAATTACAATTGCCTTGAACTAAAATTATTTGAAATGAAATGAAATTTTATTTCTGTAAACTTTTACAAGCCAATTTCTTAATTAATAGTTGGCGGCGGTTGTTCTAACTGACGACCTCTGAGAAGAAACACCACAGCAAACTCAGATATTCATGGCCTTTTTTAAAGTCCAGACATAATAGGATCCAATATGCGAGTAACACAATTAAAGAAATATCTGATGAAGAAATTACAATAATAGTATTACAGTCGTCAACGTATTCTCTTGTTTAAAATACTCACTCATTGTTGTTGATAATTGTTTTAGACTTAGAGATAAAAATAGAGAATAAAAGCTGCGTAGTGGTGTGGACCAGTGGATGGACATGTCAAAGGTTCAAACCCGGACACGCACCATTGACTTTTCGGAAGTTATGTGCGTATTTTTCACATGTTCAAACGGTGAAGGAAAACATCGTGAGGAAACTTGCATGTGAAGTCTGCCAACCCGCAGTACTTAGGCTAGCGTGGTGGACTATAGCATAATCCCTCTCAAATGAGAGAAGACCCTTGCCCAGCAGTGGGACAAAAATATGATGATGGTGATAAAGAATATTTACTTAGTGATGGATATAAACGATTCTATTAGGGTGATATAATTTGCTCAAACGTGGTTTGCGGTACATTACCGTTAGCTATAGGTTGCTATGACGTGTGTACACAACCGCAAGTAGTTCAATGACAAGAACAAGGTTGTAGAACCACGTCAAGCAAACAAAATGGCGGAGAAATGTGTCAATAGACAACGGCGTTGGACCTTGAAAAAATCTGCCCTTTTATGTTCGTGTTCAGAAGAACAATTGAGATGGTAATAGAACAACATACGTTACTATTACGCTCTTTCCGCCAATGGTATGGGCAGATGTGCACTGATGTAGGGACCTACTATAGGTTTTTATTAATGCTATTAACCGGATACAAAACTCCGTGGTGCTACTGAAAATTCTAAAGAATACCTCAGTAACACTTTGTAAGACTCGGAAATTGAATACAGTACCTAACGCACTAAGGTAGCTCTTGAGACCGTTGGACCTTGATCCAATTGGTATATATTTGATTCAAGTCTTTGGTGCTGCGGTGTTTGTAAATTAACCTAAAAGAAAACTTCGTCTGATTTAGACACTGAAAAAACTGTTATTACATACTTTAATTGTGGCCGTTTGGATCCCTTACGGCATCTATAGTGCAGGCAAAATTTTTTAAATTGATTTTTCTTTTCTTTTTCCTTCTTTTATCCTTGGAGTTTTATGTTCGTAGAAATCTGTTTTATGTCAATTATAGTGCCTATTCGCGTAAGTGTCAAAAATCAGTCAAGTAATAAAAATGTAATAAAATAAAACCGAACGAAAAACGCTTCGTAAGATCTGCTGTTTAAGAATAAGATTTCTTAGACATTGAAATAAAACAGTTTATGAATCCTTTAAATAAATGAACACTCACTGAAAGATTCTGAATAAAATCTTATATATATACATAAAGAGATAAACATACTACAACTAATCATTAAGAAGTTTTAATTCAAAAAGGAATAGGATTTTTTTAACCACATAAATAATTTTGTCAAAATAAAAACGATTTCAAATGTCAGAACGCAACCATAATGAACCTGAATTGTATCGAACCTTATTGAATGGAACCACATGGAGCACCAGCTTTCAAATAAAAAAAAGGTTCATCAAAATCGATTCATCCAGTCGAAAGTTCTGAGGTAACAAATATAAAAATAATCTCCTCCTTTTTTGAAGCCGGTAAAACATTCACTCAATCATGCACTGACTAAACAGGAAATCTCGTGAACCGTTTAGCCAATGACGCTGAAATTTGGCAAATAAGAGACGTGACGCTTACAACGGATTTTTAGGATATTTCAACTAGAATACCAGAAATGGTAAAGCGGGCTTGCAAATCCGCGGGCATCAGTTATTTTTTTCTCCACCGTTTGAACATATGTAAATGCTCTCTGAAAAAATTTGTACACATTATTTGCAATAAAACAACAACTAAGAAGAAATTCTAGCAGAAATGTCCATAATAACTAGAGCATTAAGGAAACGCAAGACCGTAACTAAAGTAATTAACACAGAAATGGCGTCAAACGTGTGCCTCCGACAAAATATGAATGGGTGTCGTTAATCAAGGCTCAATGGCCTGAATATACGGGATGATATTGGGGACTTGTCCGCTGTGGTTATTTAGGAAGCATTATAATTCATTTTGATAAAGCCGATGTCGAAAATCCATATAGAGAAGATGCGTTTGATATTAAGGGAGTAGTTAGTGATAGTTATGTTGATAAATATAATTTTGCTGTTTTTGCAAGATTGATTATTGAAGCAGCTAATTCTTTAAGGACCATTAGATAATCCAATCATTCTGAGAAGTGTGAGTCGAATTCGATCTCCAGGCATAAGTCGGTCTAACTGACTTTTCTAAAAATATGGTACGTTATGTACGTTACGTACGTGGAGAAGAAGCCTACCAATCCGCACTAAGCAAGCAGAACCTGGCTTAATCCCTCTCAATCATTTAAGAGGGTCTCTTCTAATGATGAGAACCGTGTCCTACAGTGGTACAATAATCTTGCCATTGAAACCTATTAAACCCTTTTAATGGGTTTCAATGACAAGAAAAGACTACTATATGTATATACATATCAGATATTGACAAAATGTCAGTGATAGTTGATGAGTGGATTACTGTATCGGTACTAAGGCTATCTTCCGTATTAGGGGCCCGAGTTGTAATCCCGGTAGACGCAAAAGTTTGTGTAATTTTAGAACATCAACATTATCGACGTAATATAAGACAAGTAAGTACCTATTATATTTGTGGTGTTTGTTTGTAAGCGTACTTCCGAAAAAATACAGTTCAATCTCCAGTAAGAAGTACTTATGTTTCAAAAATTAATAGAAGGAAAATTACTTGCTTTTGTCCTCTAAGTCCCTGAAAGCTCGTTAGGACTTTCATATAAGTAGTTTATCAATCTATAATTGAAGATTGAAACAATCATTGTTAATGAAATAAAATATATGCAATTTAAATTAACATCTGGTCCTACTTAACTGAGTTCAGAAAATAAGAATTTCTAAGCCATTGTTTTTATTGTAACTTAAGCGTTAACCATTTTAACACAACTAATATTGAGCTAGTTTACATATTAACTAAAATAGAGAACGTTATTAAGAACATTCATTAAAATTTAATATTAAAACACTGGAAAATTGCCGACGATGTTTTCGTTTTTTACCTCGTTCGAAGTATATTCAGACGTTTATTTCTTATTAAAAACAAGTTTAGTACCATAAAATATGTATCCCAATTTTTATATCGTTATCTTTACTGTCAGATTCTTAGTTTTTTGTTAATCACTCATCATTTTTTTATAACTGCGTATCATAATATGTAACTATATTTTAAATCATAAAACCTTTAGAAATAAAACTTGTCATAGCACTTAGCTATGTCGTAAATACCGAGAAAATCCGTGAAAAGGAGTTTTATTTCAATGTATTCGCGTAAGTGTAAGGTATCAGTATAAAATCTATTGTTTCCTTCACAATAAAACTTTCTTTGAATTAAATGAACCATTCATAAACATGCCCGCACCACTTTCTAGGCCAACCACACGACTTTGCCTTAGTAGACATTGAGCCAGAGTTATATTACGCTTCACGTTACGGTCGCTTGAAAATGGCCAAAATATAGGTCAGCTGAGTTTATATTAAGGGTTGGTTTTCCTTAGTAAGGCCTATTTTGATAGGTCTTTTTTAAAAATGATAACATAATTTACTTATTCCATTTTAGTAAATTATTTATTGGAACTAGATGGCAATATTGATTTTTATGCATTTATATTACTCTCAATTTTATTATCTAAAATATATGCACGTATTTTTCAAACCAGCTCCATCTAGTTCCGATTAAAGCAACAAGGCTTGTGTCACGAATAGTATTATTATTTTTTTGTTCATAATGTAGCCCTTATCACGAAATGCCCTAAAAATGTACTGTTGTACTAATCGGCTGGTCAAACTATATAAAAACTTGAATCTTAAATACTCTAGAGCTGAAGAAATCTCTATTAGATAAACCTACTTTAAAACCGCGTTTAATGAGATAGCTAGCGGAGAACTAACTTTAATATAAGTAGAAGAAACGACTTGCAATTTTCTCCATTGTACTAAAAGGTAAAAGTTTAATGGGTGCAGATAACTACAGATTTCTTAACTGATGAAATAAAATTTTTCATTTAATTAATTAGATAGAAAGATAGATAGAGTACTCTTTATTGTACATATGTCAAAAATACAACAATATGCAATATACAGAAAGTATGAAGTATAATAATAATTGGCGGTCTTATCGCTAAACGCAATTTCTTCCAGATAACCATTGGATGGACAAAAGTTGAGAGGGGAAAACGAGTAGTTGGCGGTGTACATAATAAATATAATTATGTTGTAATAAATACATGAAATATAATACACATAAATATATACTAATTAAAATATATTAATTAGCAAATTGTAACCATTCATAACATGGGAAAAATAAAATTTAATGTCTGATATTGTAGATAAGACCTCGTGTTACCAGAGTATGGACATTCTAAACTAATATTTTTCCTTCTCCTTTTAAGACTAACGATTCATTACTGCGCGGGTTCCAAGAAATTCTAAATTAAAGCGTGGGGTACATTAACCTTAATTGTGTAGAAAATTTCTTGGATGTATTAGTAGCTATTATTGATCCTGGATTCATATCAAAACTAATTTTATAACATAACATACTATCTCGCGAGTGTCCCAATAAAGATTTAAGTACGTTACGTAAGTTAGAAACTAATGTACACCCATCTGCTGTTTATCCGGATGCATCAATCGAAACTTCAGTGTTATACCTACTTAAAATGTTTTAGAAAAACCCATTAAGGTTTCGCTTGAAACATAGGTTGACAATAATGTGATTGGCACTTTTGTGATACAATAATGATATTAAATTCATATTTTATTTAAAAATTAAATAATATATGCAAGAACATCGTACATCAAATATTTTATTTTCTTACATAGAAATGTTTACATGGTTTACCAACTGTTCTGATATAAGGACGTGACGAAAAAATTTCTGAGTAAGTAAACACAAAATATTACATTATCATCTAAATACACTAAAGTAGCTACTGTAGTATTAATCTAAATAAAACAATAAGTATTTTCAATTTCGAATATTGAAATAAAGTAAATATTGAATTCGATATAATAACTGAAAGGATTGAATTTGAACGCATTCGATAAATAGTTTAAACGGACAAAGTTATACGAATCATTGTAAACTGATGATAAGTTGAAGCAAGATCTAGAAACTATTACATTTAATACCCCTGACCCTGAATCGGGTCAAACGATAGACAGACAACTAAGTTTAATAGAAGCTCCCAAGTTTAGGATTAAATTAAACTTATAAAATCAATTTGGTGAAAGCAATGCTATACTCCACAATTATGTACATACTTTAGGCACTTATTAATACACTTCTCAATAAATTTCAAAGTCTTTGGAAATTAAATTTTTGTGGTTCTTAAACACATTGTTGTTCATACATTTGAATATACAAGAGTATAGATAATCCATGTTGTGAATTGGTTTCATCATCATCATCATCATCATCAGCCTATATAATAATGATGAATATTGGTATGTTTATACATAATTATTATTATATATGTCGGCGCAGGAAGGCCTTCATCAGAATTCATCGTGTATTCAGTTGTTGTGGGTGTATTTTCGATCAGGAGGCATCATAATTATCGCTTCTGACTTCTCATTATAATCAGTTACTAGGGCACACTATTTGGGCAGATTACAAGCGATTCGTCGCAGATGTGGCGTGCTTGCGGTTCCCGTTCAGCTCGTCTCCAAAACAAGATATCCGCACCGCTTCCATTCACATGACGCTCCGCTAGAGCGACTTTTGACAACGGCCACTCTCAAATTTGACATTATCGACGACGCACGCATGCGCCGTCATATATTTAAAATATTAATATCCCAGTTTTTCTTTTCTGGGCATCCTATCCCCTTACAGCGCCGCGGGAGAGAATTTAAATGCTCTCTCATCATCATCTAAATATACATAGATATATAGATACAATATTTAAAATTGAAATATTATCCACAAACGTTTTAAGGTAAGTATATATTTTATATATGCCTACTACCTGCAGCCGTACACCTAAAAATCCAATGTGTTCTTGGCAATGATATAAAAACTATAGATACGTTACCCGCTCTCTAAAATGGCAACAAGAAATCAAGGCAATTGCCGGGATCGCGCTTAGTGACGCACCAACCAGCGTTGCGAGGGTACGTTCCGTAAAATTAATTTGTGCTTAATAGTTTTATACTTCCTGAGAACAAGATGTGTTTACAAATTATACTACAACAGTGAAATATAAATATGTGTTTTTCCCTTTTTTTGCACAAATTAGTCGCTGTCGCCATTTTGCATAGCCGTAATGTTCGTGCATGACGTGTCTATATAATAATATGTCATTGGTTTTTCGTTAAGTTTTCTATACAATTTCACCAGCAAGATTCGAAAGTTTCACGTTAAGCACACACGCTTGTATCTCGGAAACTCAAGGAATCTGATGACGTTTTTATTTATGAATTTTATTTTAAAATAAGAAGACAGTGACAGTTGCAAATAAACTCATTTGACGATAAATTAATTTACAGATGGATTAAAACCCAATTAAAATGGAATCGGTTGAATCGAAATGAATTGTAAATTGAATGATCTGTCAACAACATCCCACAGGCGTTTAAATGTTTCATTTTAATTTTTAATTCGCTAGTCGGTGTCTGCAAATTAAATTACAGCATTCCACATTTTAAGTTCTCACAATAAATGTCGCAAAGTTTTATCGGCAGTCACCAGCAGGGGTTTCGAATTTAAATAGGATTATTTTGTCAATATAATGAAATTGGGCTTACAATATCTTGACGAATTCTTTATTAATATAGCTCAATTTCCAAATGTATGATAGCGACTTGACTGCCTCGTTGGTCAAATGGTTGTAAGGTCTAGAGTTCGATGCCAAGGTTGAGCAATTTATTAGGTTTCTCGAAAACTCTCAGTGGAAGCAGAATGAAATTTACGAATAACTGAATGTGCTTTTTTTGTATGGTTGTTTATATTAAAATAAAATTCACGATTCCAACGATATGCCTGTCTTTGAAGCTGGGAAGGTATGTACTTTTCAGATACTAAGTGCGAGAGAACTTGAAAAAAAAACAAGAAAAAAACAAATAAAAGAAGTAAAAATAATAAATTTTCTTGAAACTATATGCAATGCTGTTCAAGATTACAAAATACTTTAATAAACCGAATCAATTGTAGCATTAGTTAGCTGACTTATCAACATGAATATGAAGTATAATATGTATTGAAATACAAATACTGCATTTTAGTCTAAAACTTTCAAAACCCCTAAAATACAGGGTCACAGATGCCAAATTTGAAACTTACAGTTCGAACGAACAATCCGATCGAGGGGTTACTGAAACAGCTACTTTCTAAACCGATATTTATCTTGGCAATATGCCAGATAAACACGATGATTCCTTTCATATAAAAGTTCCACTAACAATTGTTTGATACCGTATGTTTTCAACCGTTAATATCACTTATCCGGGACGCGACAGATCGCGTTATATTTACGACGCCATTTTTGCTAATCTCGCACACTCCCACGAACCCATTACATTCAACATATTTCTGTGTCTGGGTTACATTGCCACAAACCATGACGAATATTTGGGCAGTGTTTGATATCATAAGGTGTTATGTTTTGACTGCCTCGTTGCTCTAGTGGTCGTACAGCGAGACTACCAAGCAAGAGGCCTTGGGTTCGAGCAGTCTTATTGGGTTTTTCTTTGAAATTCTCAACAGCACCTTGGAGCTTGGATTCGTAGCTGGTTAATGGCAATAGGCTCGCCTCCTTATGTTACATGGGACCTAAAACATACCCGTGAAATGTGGGTGTATATTAGTACTCCTCTGTTTAAACCTTTGGGGACGACAGGCGTGATGGTATGTAATATTGTGACGTTTCGATAGGCAGTAGTGGTTAAATAGCTCATAGATACTATTAGTAGAATTAATATTTAATAATAATAATAGTAATAGTAGTGTGACAATGCGTTTGAATATATAGGATAAAAAACTAAAATAAAAGTTATATAAATACTAGTGGCCCGTCTCGGCTTCGCACGAGTTGTCTACTCGTGCGAAGCCGAGTTTATTTATAAAAAAAATTGGATAAACTTTCTAGTAATAAAATATACACCTATATTACTCAAGATGCAGCATTATAGTGTTGAAAGAATTTTTACAAACTATGTTTTCCGCTTTAATATTAGTATAGATTATAGAGTTCTATGGATGATGTGATGCCGCTATAATGGAAACAAACCTGCTGCTTGATCGATGACAGCGCACAAACATTCGAGAGCCATAAACGATACATGGCTGACGGAGTTGCTACTTCACGTATTACTGCCGACATTTACATTCAAAATGTGTTTTTTTATACCTTATGGCTGGCAACCAAGCCTACGGCCCGCTTGATGGTAAACGGTTACTGTAGTCTATAGACGGATATATCTGAACTCCTACTGACAGATATTCATCATCAAGCACTGCAAACATACCGAGATATACGTGTACAGTCGAGTTCATTAATATATGAGCATTTCTAGGGTTCAAAATATTGAAAGCGTTCGAAAGCTCAATAAATTCTATACAACTTATAGATTAAAAATATATCCTCATGTGAACGGTTCAGTAATATGTACCATGCATAAGGCAATAATATGTGATCACCCTGGCTTCAATAATATCTGAGCAGGCTAAGCTTCATAACTTTTTATGGAAAGTCAATTATACACCTGAATAGATAAGATGTAGTTTATATTGTTACAGAAATGACAGTAGTTTCCATTATTTAGATGTTCTTATAATCGTAATATGAATTAAATCTCAATCTAAATATAAGACCGCACAATCAAAGGATATGGTGAGCTTAACTTTAGAATTCTGTGATAATCGGATTGTTGATAATGTGGGGTAGTTGTTAATAGTCAATTTCAAGACGCCCAACACAGTCTGCCCGTAAACATGGACGCTATAAGACATCCGAAACGTCGGAATTAAATAATAATAATAATATATTTATTTCTCTAATCATTGCCTTAAGATTACATTGCTTAAAAAATGGCTATAACTAGATCCAGAGTAAAAAGAGACTGACCTGACCTGACTTCTAAACCTGTATCTTAGAAGACAGTTAAAGAAGTAGGAACCGCGGTAAAATACATGAAATTAGTTTTACTTCAATAAGTAGTATTCTAACTCATCATAAAGGATCTATTTATAGTGACCAGGTTGATAAATTGAATCACTATAAATGACACCATTCAAATACTTATTGTATTTGTTATTTTCTTTCACTACCACCTACCTTTCCCTGCCCTCTCGCTTTTCATAATAAATGAAGCAAACTGTTTTCTTAGAACACATCAATTTTAATTTAGGCGTCTCTCAATATAGCTCCTTGCCAATTTACGGGCGTGCGGCATCGCTTTGCAAAATCTTTTTCATCGAAATATGTAATATGATTTGTAGAAGAAATAGTATTTATATATGTTCTTAGGTTGGAATCATAGTCATCATAAACATCAACCCATATTTTCCCTTCACCGTTTGAGCATATCGAAAAAGTCAATGGTGCGTGCGTGTGGGCTTAAACTTATGATTTTTGAATCCACAATCCACTGGCTACACCACTAGGCTAAGGCATGATAATTATGTTGTATTTAATATCCCTCGACCTCTTTAATGAGATGTACAGAAGTATGAACTGTCCTCTTGTAGACATCAAATAAAATGACTGGTTTCTCAATGATCACAATAATACAAAGCCTAGATCTCTCCTAATCACCAATTTTATCAGTCCGTTTTCGACATTCTTCCTTATTTTTCAAGATATACAGAAAAGCTTTCAATCAGGCTTGAAGAAAAATATCTACATGAAAAGCAAAACGTTCAAAATTGCACCGTTCATGTAAATTGCGGGCCCAATAATAGTTTTCGTTCACGACTCGAGCGTAGGCATCGCGAGACGTCAAGAGATTTAAAACGTATCAGCTAGAAAGACTTCAGCCCTTTACTTTACCCGTGTCATTTGGTGCTTCAGTGATATTAACCAGGATTTTCACGTGTCACTTAAAGAGCATTGCGCATTCTCGCTTGAAATGGATCTGCTCGACTGGGGAGGTACCTCCACCTTACAGAAGACCACAGTGATACAACAATAGTTGTGTTTCTGCAAGTGAGTAAGGTTGCCAGAGCTCGTTAGGGTAGTGACTATTCTGACAGCATGGGAATCCCGTAAGAGAAGAAACAACTAGTTTAGGCATTTCAAAAGTATCTGTAATATTGGTTTAATTGAAATAAAAACATTTGATTTTTACTCTTGGCTCCGTAATTTAATAAAAAACCTATGACGCTCTATGGAGTATAAAGGGTTATAATTATATTAAATCAATGAGTGAAAGGTTTTTACAGGCTTTTACATTTGCCTTAATAACATACCGATGACTGTGGAGGTACATGATCCATTCCTCTGCTTAACCCTTTAAAGGTACAGGCGTAATTAAATGTAATGTCTAGCCACAATGTTCTTGCAAAATAGCATTATTTATTCAAAGTGAAATAAGAATATTGTTTAAAATTAATAGAACATAGTAAGTCTATTTACAAGTGAAATTGTGTCGTTATTACATTTGTAATTTATCTTTTTTTAGCGACCCGTTTAGCTCAGCGGTAATTAACGCTGCCTGCTGTGCTATGGGTCCCGGGTTCGAATCCTGGTAGGGACATATGTTTGTGTGATGAGCATTAACATTTATTTCCGATTGATTTACAAAAAATAAGAGTATATATGTAGTATATCAACCAACTAGTATCCGTAACATAAGTCTCGTTGCTTACCACGGAACTAGATAGCGCTGTGTAATAATGTCCGCGAATATTATTATTATTATTTACGCAGTGTTCAAAAAATTAATTATGTGTAGGTGATTAGATTCTTTATATTTTATGTAACTTAAATAAAAATATTATTAATAGCAGAAATATTAAGTATGCACACTCAATTTAATATACATAGGTATATTTTAAAATAGTATGTATGCAGTTGCTCATATATACATATTAAAACATACATAGAATCATCCATGACTCAGTTGTCCTCGAAGGGATAGGCAGCAAAAGGCGAGCCTAATTCCATTAACCGGGCACAAATCCAAATTCCGAGCTGGTACTGAGAATTTCACAGAAAAACCTATTAACACTTTTCGTGACCTAACTATTGAACCTAAGAAGACTTGCTCAGCAGTCGCACTTTATGACCATTAGACCATGGATGCAGCATAAAAATTACAGTCCAAAAAATCTCCACACCAAAACAAAATAATAGGATACATACAACTAACTAACTGATTCTCGGGACTTCAGGAACTTCATACCCCCGTTTTACCCTCCTAAGGGGTGAATTTTAAAAAATCCTTTCTTAATGCTCCCCTGCGTTGTAAAAGGAACCCTTGTGCAAAATTTTAAGTTCCCAACCCTTATAGTTTAGGCCCTGCGTTGGTTGATATATCAGTCAGCTTCTCCTTTTATGTATAAAAATAGATTTAAAGTAAAACTGGTTAAATTGAGATGCCAGAGTTCTTGTCAGACTCCTCAGATTGAAGCCCCCTAATATTGCAGTCTGTTTAAAATTACCCTCTGTTAATGGTAAAGATGAAGATTTGGAGCGAATATTTTATTATTGAGGGGTAGAATTACGAATTGGGTCATGTTTGAGGCATCATATTTCACGAGATTGACAATAAAGGAAATAGCGAACGTTCATCATAAATTCATTGTTAAATTTACTTAAAAGGGAACTCGTGTGTAAATTTTGAAATGTTAATGAATGTTATAAACTTACAGATTATAATAAAGAATGATTGTACAGTAATAATATTGCATTGAGCAGAAAAGAGAAGGGAAATTTTACGCAGACGAAGTTGCGGGCAAATGCTAGTTACAAATAATGACTGGTTCAATTAGAATATTCTCGATAATGTATCTGGAAGTTTAGGCCTAGCCTCGCTTTAACCACAGGTATTAAGGTCACTCTTGATCAATTTTTGTTCATTACTATTCAACGCAGGGTTTAACGACCGCGGGAAGGGTTCACCGCGCTGCATTAGTATTCTGGGTACGGGCAGACAAATAAGTTTCGGCCGAAGATGGCGCACTCAACGTGGTTTACGATGAGCTGTCGAATATTCGAGATTGAAGTGTTGAAGAAGCTGTGCTTTGCGATATTTGGGGGGTTTAGATGCCTGTATAATATGTTCTGTGTATTCGTGAATGAAGATGATGAACAAGACCGATTAATCAAATCGTCTGTCGTGTTGACAGACGATTTGACGACCTCATTGGCCCAGTGATAATTAGCGCTGCCGTCTGGGTACGGGTCAAAGTTTCGAATCCCGGTAGGGACAAATGTTTGTGCGATGCGCATCTACATTTGTATCCGAGTCATGGATGTATCTAAGTAATAGCAGTATCTCTATAGTTATCTATAGCAATAAGTATGTGTTTACAAAAAAAAGTATATACATACATACATATGTAGAAGTTATATCAACCGTTGTAGAGTTGTATGGTACAGCTAGTATTAATTTTCTTTTTTCGTGACGTTAAATTTATATAGGTATTTTAAATATTTAGTTCACACATACAATGTACGGTGAACCCGCACATTCTGAATTATGTAGGTTAAGCAACATCAGCGTTTGCATACGCGCGGTCAATAACCGTAATTATTAATAACTTAAGTTTATTAAATCAGTGCTATTACTACACTCATCACGGGAGCTTTTATTTATCATCCCCGGTTCACACGTAAATGTAAAGACCTAAGTCTTACATACAATATAATGTGAGAGATTTCTATAGTAGACAAAAGTAGTATGTACATGTAATAAAATAAGCGAGAATGTTAACTAAATGTTCATGGAATAGTCCTCTGGCGAAAATGGGTTCCAAATTTCAATTTCCAGCGGTTACTTGAACACGGACAACTCGACAATGACGCAGACAAAAAGACCAACTTGTAATTTTAATTAATCGACCGCAGAAAATCGAGTAAAATCAAACACCCCATTACACAAACTAACCCGACGAAAAACAATTAGGGGTCGCGCCCAACAAATTAATCTCTTGCGGTTTTGTCAGGAAATTAAACAATTATTGTTGTAATTTATTTTAGTACAGCCCTAAACTCTTATAATTACCCGACCTTCAGCGAAAGGGTCTATAACAAATAACATGGCTGGCACCACAAGCCCCGGCTCTCCTGACCACTAGTGATTGAAGCTTATGTAAATTTTAAATGACCCGTCAATCGGTCTGACCTTTTTCCTTTTACTGTCAAGAATTCAAACGTACTATACATGTAGGTAGGTAGATGTAGGATTGACTGTGAAGATTTTTTCGAGTAATTTGTTTAGTGCCAGTGATTGCTACGGAAATACTAGAAATCATAGTTTTTAAATCATTACTATGACGACCCGTTTAGCTCAGCGGTAGTTAACGCTGCCTGCTGTGCTATGGGCCCCGGGGTCAAATGTTTGTGTGATGAGCATCAACATTTGTATCCGAGTCATGGATCTATCTATGTATAATATGTATGTATTTACAAAAAAAAAGTATTTACGTAGTATATCAACCATCTAGTATCCGTAACACAAGCCTCGTTGCTTACCACGGAACTAGATGGCGCTGTGTAATAATGTCCGGAAATATTTATAATTTATTTATAGTTTGGGCTTGTAAGTCAGACATGCCTTCGATTCCAGTTTGGGACCCACGATATTTCTTATATTTACGGAAATATTAGACATCGAAATGACAACAAATTTTTTACTGCATCCATGGTTATGGGCGCTGAAATGGTTGTCTTAATGATATAATTACTAACAGGTACCTCAAAATTCTTATTCAAAATAATAATGAATCTAAGTTACAAGCGAACTAAATGTTTAACAGCTTTCATTTGCAGTGTATTATGTCATTAGGACATCTACAAAAACTTTTTGACAACATACATTATATTATGTATAATTAGATACAAGTAGGTACATATTTGAAAGCCGTGAAACATATGCTTGAGTTTGTGACCGCAAAAGTGTAAGCCCTCGGCCAGTCTCGTCAGTAAATAAATCGCGGTTTGTTTATAAAACCACATTTTTGTACGAGTTTTTAAAATACTTGTATAATGAATTGTCATAGTTATTATACATGTACAGATACAAATAAATATATAGCCTATTCTCTCTCAAGTGAGAGGAGACCCGTACCAAGCAGTAGGTCACTGTAGTGTATGTGGGTAGATGCATAAGTATTGTCTAGAGCGCATACGTCACAAGGTGTGGGCTGACGGGCTGAGTGGGGAGTCAGTGGTCAGTCTGTGTCCGACCGTCGACTGGGAAGCACGTGGTGGTGCGTACGCGAGCCAAATACAAATATATTGTCATATGCATATTGCGTAGATACTACAGTCAGTAATGGGTTGATGATATTTTTTATACATAACATCACGTTTGTCGTCCCTGAAGGGTTCGGCAGAGGTGTACAAATATAAACCCACATTTCGCCAAAATGTTTTTAGGTCCTATGTGATGGGGTAACTCTATTCCCATTAACCGGGCAAGAATCCAAATTGTGAGCTTCTGCTGAGAATTTCATAGAAAAACCCAAAAACGTTTTGCTCGACCTGGGAATAGGACCCAAAACCTCTAGCTCAACAGTTGAGCTAACGACTACTAGACCAACTAGGCAGCTAATGTAAGACATTAAAAATCCAACACCTTCGTCAGCCCGAAACCATGGGCGCTGTAAAGGATCCGAAAAGTCACAAATATCAATATGGTCTATTCCACACGATTCATGGTGTATTGTATGAGAGATAACGCTTTTGGTTGCAACAAACTGACACAAGAGCGACACACTCTGCCACAGATCTGACATCACCACAAGATTGTGGTGACTGAAATAATAATTATACTGCCGTAAAATACGTAAAATGTAGTTGTATTTCAATATACATAATAAGATTGTTATGTCGCATTTATTTTGTTAAATGAATGTAATAAAGACATATTGACAATTTGACTAGATTTTTTATAATTATTATGACGTTATAAACTTTGATATTAACAAACCGCTGAAACAGTTGATTACATCAAGTCTAGACCTTCTAAGTATTATAATTATTTATTTATTTAAACACGTTAAAATACCTGCGTCTTATCTTCATATCTAACAATATTGAAAACATTGAAAATTTAAATTCTATAGCCTAAATTATAGGGCGCACTTTCATTTAAATTTACCTTACGCTTATTAGCTTCATGCTAATCTTCTAACTCTTATGTAAGAAGATCACAAAAACAAGCTTGCCTTTAATTATTCACTCTTATACATCTTTGATCAAAGTACATGATAATCTTACGCTCTCTAAAATTAGGTAGATACCTACTTAATTTTCTTAAATGAAAATCTTTTCTTCTACCAACACAAGCAAGCTAAAAGTACATTAATATAATACAGTAATATAATGTAAAACCATGTGATAGTAGGTATATACTTACTATCACATTTATAATATTAAGTTAAAGTGCTAAAGGTTAAAGTGTCAAGAGGTAACAGACACAGATATCTGTACCTATGTCTGTTACCTCTTGATACTTTAACCACTGAACTGATTTAGATAAAATTTGGTATGGAGAGGTTTTGCCATCACCCTTTTACCATTGGACAACCATGTTAACTGATAAGCGGCACCGTTTCATGGTGGAAATTCCCGAAACCCGCACGAAGCGTTTCGCTTCGTCGTTTTATATCCGCACAGCAAAGGAATGGAATCAGTTGGCTAAGTCTGCATTTCCCGAAGAGTACAATTTGGGGGTCTTCAAGTCACGAGTGAATAGGTATCTTCTAGGTAAGCGTGCTTCATCTTAGACCACATCGTCACTTACCGTCAGGTGAGATAGCGGTCAAACGCTGACCTATAAACGATAAAAAAAAGGTAATTTGAATCATGAGGAAAGATATAATACAGTTTTGTCTCAGATATCCTGCAAAAGGGGCGAAAGTTTGTGTGTGATATCGATAATCTTAAAAGAGAACGGTAACACATATTAATAAAAATAAAAAATAAACAATTTCTAAGTAAAAAGGTAAATTACAATTTCTACGCAAACGAAGTTGCCGACAAAAGCTAGTATAATAACAGGCTTTCTAATTAACCACCGACGCAAACGGTGTTATAAGTTTGACGGGTCTGTGTGTGTGCTCCATCGTAGCTCCCAAACGAATGAACTGATTTTGATGTTGTTTTTTTGTTTGAAAGGTGAGTTAGTCGGGAATGTTCTTAGCTATTTTTGATAAAAATCGGTCCAAGATAACCACCTCAAAAAAAACGGTCGGGGGTTTTAATTTTTTTTTTAGTAATACGTGGATGTTTTTTTTTAAGTTTCGTTTCAATTTTTTTTTATAGTAAAAGTCGCCCAAGGTCATTCAATTAGGTATCCTACTAGAGTAGTTATGTTGAACACAGTTTGTGGGTTATAAAAACAATCGTATTTTATTCAACAATGAGTTATACGACTTTTTTAATATTAACATATTTAAATAGAGTATTTTTTTACCTAATATAATATTTTACAAATAAAATATATTAAAAGTTACTAATGATAACTAAATTTTATCATCAATATTTTTACTGCTGCACACCAAATTTGGGATCAAAAAGACCTTAGACTTCCCAGTCCATTGATCACATTACAATGAAAGAAATTCAAAAATTATCAAAAAAAAATTATTCAAGTACTAGTAAATAAAACCATTTGTTTACAACACCCAGATAACATACAACGCATTTCCATCGACCCTTCTCATAAATATTTTGTACGCGGCTCTCGCCAAGGTAAAGCTCGCTTCTTGGTAATCGAAATGCAATTTTTATTCCTCATTACCATTAATATTAAGTGTCTCGAAGGCGGCTGTAGCGTGGCCGTTACAGAAATATTAAGTAAAAGGATGCTGGGTAACGATACAGGTCGCTGATAACAGGAATTATGTTTAGATTAGTAGTTGATAATAGGTATTAAATGGTACTTAAAAGACCCATTCTGGTAGAAACCAAGAATGTTTATAATATATTGTCTCAAAAATGAACTTTGTATAGCCTAGTGATTTTACCAATGGACGAGATTTGAACGGTCTCGACTTTAAACCCTAGGGCATACACAAGGGCTTTGCGAAATGATGTGCGTATTTATCACAATACATGCTCAAACGGTGAAGGAAAATATTGTAAGTAAACCTGCATGCTCGAGAGATTGTCTCGATGGCGTGAACGCTAGCGTGGTGGACTATAGCCAAATCCCTCTCAATAAGATGCGATCGATGTCCAGCAGTGGGACATTAAATTTGATTGATAATGATGACGTTGTTTTAATCGTCAATTTTTTTATTATTCAAGTACTCACTTTAATGGCGCATAGAATGCAAGAAAGGAACCTCTTTAGGCAGAATTGGAAAGTAACTTGGAACTGTATCACAAAGGCATAGGGGCAAACCGTTTTGTCCTATCCACAGCAGCGATAAACAGCACTTGCCAGAAACACATCTCAAAACGTGGATAGAAAATTAAATAATAAAATAATCCCTGCATGTTACATGAAATAAATAGGTCAAAGCGACGAGCCATCTTATATAAAATAGCACTAACAGTTAAATTGGGAACTTCCTCCCACCTTTTCGGTGTTGGATAGAAACAAATTTCAAGAATATTACTCAAAGACCTGACTCCATCTGTTTGCATACAAATGAGTGCATGCTGTGTGTTTTAGATAATTACGTTTTGGTCCCCAAACTAGATTTACCAAGCTTTTACCAAATGCTATTTTTGGCATGGAATTGGAATGAGCAAGGGAGCTTTCAATCTAAATTTAAATCTACTATTTTTTTTTAATGATCAAGTTCAAGCATATGAAAAGTCTTTTTGAACCAAGGTTCAAAAATCCTAGTGTGGGGCTTGCCCCACAGGATTTTCTCCTGTGTTGTGGGTGCGTTTACAAACACCAATTTTCACATACACAAACACCCAGACCCGGAACAACTACCTGTGGAACGTACAAATATTTTCTCCGTGCGGGGATCGAACCCGCAACCCGTGACGCACAAGCCGGTCGCTCAGCCTCTGCGCCAATCAGGCCGTCAGTCTGATATATAAAACCCATTAGAAAAACCGTCGCAGTATTTAGTCTACAATATTTTTTATAGACCAGATAGGTTTATATTTTTACATAGGTATAGAAAAGTCAAAAGCAGCCTAAACATTGCGTCTAAAATGGCATTAATATATCGGGGTAAGAGACCCCTAAAAATCAGTTTTATTTAAATCTAAGGCATAAAGCATGGTGGTATTTTTACCATGGTTAACCTGCAGTGAGTTTATTATCAAATAAGGACGTCAACCTTTTGTTAAAGTTCATCTTAGCAGATGCTGAATATTATTAATCTTCGTGGTTCACCTCATGTGAAAGCTCCTGAGGTCCAAGATATATCAACTAGTATGCCAGTGCTTTCGTATGCAGGCTGCGAATAATCGACTTGGCCGTTGCCCTTGTTCTCTCTGGCTGACCTCTCGGGCAAGATCTCCGCTATATTTGAATGTATATGTCATCCAGAACCATAATTCATATACGTAACAGGAGTAAAGCCATGTAAAATTTGGTTATCTGACGTAAATGTTGAATGGTAAATGAAAAATGGCTTTATCTGATTAACTGCTTTGTAGTGGGTGTAAGTGTGACTCGAACTGAGCTCAAGATATTTTGCTTAGCCCAACGATGCAGTTGTTATTGTTGTTTTTATACAGTAGGATATCATAATTTATTATTATAAACCACTCTTCTTTCAACTATATTCCGTGTTGTGAAATATGTATAATAAGAACCAGATCCCGAAATTTTATATCCTTTAATTGCGTAGAAACTTCAACTTAGGTTTTTTTTTATTTCCATAAGGTAAAATTAGCAATGGGATCGTTAAAAAAATTATATATTAAATAGATTATGTTGTAACGTTTGATATATGTTTGCTTCTTTTTAATTTTATTCTACTTATAATTACTTTTCTAGTTCAACTTTGTATTTTTAATATTTTTGTTTTGCCTCCAAATGCGCTAATTAAACTTTGTTTTTCTTTCTTTCTCTAGCATTACTCTGTTAAAACGTAACTAAATCGTGTTGGCGTTCTCATTAAACTGGATTTAAACTTAGTAGATATTAACACCTGTTGTCCCTAAGAGATTAAATAGGTTTTATCTTGTGTGATGTGAATACACTATATTTTACAGGCGAGACTTATATTATTTGGGCATGAATCAATACTCTAAGTAGATTGAAATATTTTAAAATTTTCTTATTCATTGCATTTATCTTAAACTACACACGTCATTCCTGTAAACGGGTGCTGTTGGTTCATACATGTTATAAAAATCCAAATTAGGGAGATAATTCATATATATCATATTAAGCTGCAGTATTAGTATTATTACCTAATTTTCATATTGGTACATATAATAATATATAGTTTTTAATGAAGTCAAATAATATTTGTTTTAAAGAGTTATTGCCGGCTATTCTCCATAAGATCTACTTTTGAGAACCGTGAAATTAATTTGTGTCACCTCAAAATTAACCTTTAATATCAGTCTAATTGTAGCGACATCTATCTCGCCACATAAGAACTACGGACTCAGCGCGACAAAGCTAATAATTCTACATCGCGCAAGTGAAATTTACACGCGAGATAGCATATATACAACCACCCAACATCAACCGTTGGGCAGTAGCCCGCCAAGCACAACACCTCGCCTGGTCGGAGGATTCTCCTGAGGGACTACCACCTCCTTCCCTCCATATAATTGAAATAAAGTATTTTCAACCCAACCTGCGTATCAAATCACACACGTGACACTATAATATAAACAACACATCATCAAGTGACACTATAATTGTAAACAAACTTTAAAATATTAACGGCTGAACACTAGCTCTTGAGATACAGGTCCAAACCTAGTTCAAGAGAATAGGGTCAAAACTAATTACTTCTTTAACAACCATCGCAAAAGAATTGTAAATTGTCATAAATTTGTATACTTTTAGTGATGAGAAATAAACTATTTTCTATTTTAAATCCAAAGCTCATATTCAACAGCCCATTCGCAATTTCTATACCAATAAGGTCTTGAATGCGCAGATATCAGTTTTTGGGTCCGTTTGGCGGGGTGGGCGGTGTGCGGAGGGTGAAGCGGCCAGTGCCGGCGCCGTATTGGTGTATCGCCCAAAATACATTCACGCACATATTGCTTTCGTATTTTTTCATCGTCTTGACCTTTTAACTTTCAATAAGTAAATAATTCATCTATAAACTTCGACTTCCTTAATTAACGACGATTTGATGTAAGGAATAGGATTATTGCCAAACGATTAGAATTTAAGTTTTTTTAAATATAATTGATTATTTGATTATATGTAGATAGATAGATAGAATATACTTTATTGTACACCAATAATTAAAATACACATTACATTAATTTTATTATCGATTATGTAATATTGATTCTATACGTATCTACAAAAAAATATAAATTATTATTTTTATAAAATAAACCGTGGTTATATTTTATTTTTCTCTTTTAAAATACCTATATAAAACTTATTTTTCTTTTCCATTACAAGTGACAACTCAAGTTAATTTAACTTTTCTAAAAACACTTCGTAATATATGTGAGCACGAGTGTACGACATGCGCAAGTCTCCCCACTACTTTCGTCGAGCGCTCTAAACTCGTGACGGCACCTATACCTAGTTTACGTTTTAATACCTAATGGCTTGGAAAACTACGTCTCCGCATTCGCAACTTAAATAGCAAAGAAAGTTAAAAAAACGCTAGAACTCCTCCATTGCGCGTTCAGTTGGAATTTACATAGAAATACATTTATTTCGTTGCAAGTCATAAAAGTCTTATTCCCCTAAACTTTTAGTATTTCACACTTCCTAACTACTTACTTAAATGTAAAAACTTGGATTTTTAAAATCGGTTACTTAAGGTTGTTTTCAAACTTTATTCAAAGTGTAACTTGATTTTTATTTCAAATCCGCTTTTTCAAATATTTATAAAAACGTTAAGATTTTAGTTGCACGAATGCAAGAAGTTGAATGAATGAATGAATGAATATTTATTTGCTTTGATCTCATAATGAAAAATCTACTAAGAATCAATAATTCTGTCCAAAAACAACGACTTCAAATTCAGTTCTGAATCAATAAAATCGGATTCAAATAAAAATCATCCAAATCAGTTCACACAAACAAAAGTTCTGAGGTAACAAACATAGACAACCATAACAAAAAAAGTAAACAGTCGAATTGAGAACCTCCTCCATTTTTTAATAGATATTTTAAGATATCTATGTTGGTTTATATTAAATAATATTTGTATCAAAGTTATCGTTAATAAATGATAAAGTTGTTACTTTATAAAAGATATGCATAATTCCTTAGACATTAACAAACATGGAACAGAATGTTTTGTTAACAAGTATACTGAACTCACATTTACAATTACATTTTTAATTTAAAATTGAAGATTCATCATCATCAAACCATTTACCGGGTCCTACTGCTGCGTCTGAGTGTCCTGTTAGAATGAGGCGGGCTATTTTATAATCTATAAGTGTAACTTTAAGGTCTAGTATTGGTCAGCAGACTTTACGCTATAGGTGACGAGAAATACTTTTAAAATTAGAATATAACATGACAATTCTTTTGTTTCTTAATTTACTTATTACATAGTTTGTGTTTTAATGCCACACGACACTGCTTGTGTTACGGATACTAGTTGGTTGATATACTAAATATATATACTTTTTTTTATTTGTAAATACATACATATTATACATAGATACATCCATGACTCGGAAACAAATGTTGATGCTCATCATACAAACATTTGTCCCTACCGTGAACCCGGGACCCATAGCACAGCAGGTAGCGTCAACTACCGCTGAGCTAAACGGGTCGTCAGTTCATTATTTTGAAGTTTATTTACTTTAAATTGAAAATTAAGTTACATAAGATATGGATAACATTATAAGCTACACAATTATATAAATTAATGTTAAGAGTAAGACATTGGCATGCGAAAATTGAGTAACGATTTGTTTTACCACATAAAAAAATAAATAAATTACGTTTGAGATTTTAGGTATGATTTTCGAGACTTGAATTGGATGTGGTATAAAATCCATATTAGCAGCTCGGAATGATTTATGGCCCGTTAAACGCAATAGACGCTACCCTTATATAACCAAAAATATATCTAATGGTTCTCAGCATAAAATATTACACATCTGCCTAACCTTTTGGAGATACCAGCGTATTGATGCTGGATAGGTGTTTATGTATTTTTTACTACACAAACACACACAAAACACACCATTACACTTCGTATATTTTCGTTCAATAAAGTCATCCCCGCACCTCAGTAACATATTATTTCAGTAAAATTGGCATGTACCACCTGCTTCCTAATAACATTGTACGTGTTATACATATATACATTATGTATGTAACGTACATATTATGTCATATTTTCCTTCTATCTTCCTTGGGGTTGGAGACATCGGTTTTCGTAATCGAATATACACAGAGGAGGTACAATGACGACTTGGTTAACGTCCTTTGAGAGAAGAATCGGTTTCATTCATCAGTATCAAAGGATATCTTCAGGGTTGCATTTGTCAAAGGATTGGTTCTCGTTTAAATTGAGCTGCCCGACTGGGAAAGCACCTCCGTCTCACAGAAAATCGCAGTGAAACTATAATAGTTGTGTTTCTGTCTCAAAAGTTGCAAGAGCTCGTTAGAGGAGTGACTATTCTGGCAGGAATGACTATTCAAGTATTGTAACTCCCTTTTTTAACCGACTTCAAAAAAGGAGGAGGTTTTTAGGATTTTTTTTTTATTTTTGTTACCTCATATAACTTTCGACTGGGTGAACCGATTTGATAATTCTTTTTTTATTTGAAAGCTGGTGCTTCCCGTGTGGTCCCATTTTATGGTCTAATTATGACCTAGAAGTCGGTTTTTTTTTCGAGTGAATTATTAAGAAACTTTATTAGTAAAGGTGACAGGGTCGGCAACGCGCTAGCAACGCCTCTGGTGTTGCAAACGTCTGTAGGCTACGGTAACTGCTTTTGCCACCCTTGTGGTATAAAGACACTAATATAAATGTACCTACAAATTACATACATACCATCACGCCTGTCGTCCCCGTAGGGTTAGGCAGAGGTGTACCAATGTACACCCACGTTTAGCTGGTATGTTTTAGGTCCCATGTAATAGGGGGCGAGGCTATTGCCACTAACCGGGCACAAATCCAAACTCAGAGCTGCTACTGAGAATTTCATAGAAAAACCCAATAACACCTGTAATTGGCTTTATGTTTTTTTAATTAAGTTGCTATTTATTTCTTTGTACAGCTGTTGGTTTTCCTAATAAATAAACACTTTGCTCGACCTGGGAATCGAACCCGAATCGAATCGACTAACGAGGCAGTCCTAACCTACAAATCACACATAGATTATTATATCGCTGAAGACTAATTTATATATATTATTATTATGGCTGTGGTTATTTTACATGAGGTTCTGCATGGTTTCTATACCATGCAAGCCTGTATTGTGGGGTCTCAAGTATAATAAGTCGCTTAGGGCCGCAGCCAGCGTACCAAACTTGTTTTCTTAATTGGAATGAACTTTCAAAATCACTTAAACTACACTCAATTACACCGTCGAAACCTCTAGATAAATTTAATAGTGAATGGACTAATAAAGAAAGATTTAAATATTTTGAAACCTAAAATGACTTTATAATTTATTGTCTCCTAAATTTATTCAAAATGAATAGTGGCTTTTATCTGAAATGGGATGAAAAAATCTTAAAATTTTAAGCTAGTATATCTCAATACTATTTATTGGCTGAATAATGAAATTTATTACGATTGATTGATCGGTTCTTGTCAGTTACTTAAAAGTAATAAATTATTGACTGTGTCTGATAGTCTGTTAGTTACAAACGTGACTAGTGAGCGTAAGGTCATTACTTCGTTATTGGGTTTTTCTATGAAATATTCAGTTGCAGTTCGGAGTTTGGTTTGTGTGCTGTAGGAGGTAGGGCATAGCGAGATTTCTCACTCAAATTGAGCTGCTCGACTGGGGAAGTACCTCCACCTTACAGCAAGACCGCAGTGAATTAAGAATAGTTGTCTTTCTGCGAGTGAGTAAGGTTACCAGAGCTCATTGGCGGAGTGACTATTCTGACAGCATGGGGATTCCGTTTGCTGGCAGTTCAGTAACCCCCTTATTTTAAGAAACCTGAAAGGTTTCTAAGTGGTTTGGCAACGCATTTGCAAGCCTCTGGTGTTAAAAATGTCGACCATAAATAATTAGCCTAGTGGCGTGACCAGGGGACTGAAAAAGTCAAAGGTCTTGATTTCGTACCAAAGGCGGTCAAAGACCATCAACTTTTCGGAAGTTCTTTGCGAATATATCACATGCTCAAACGGTGACGGAAAACATCGTGAGACATTATGATAATAATATTCCAAAAGAATCGTATTTGTTTTCTTACACTTACGTGAAAAGACATTGAAATATAACTAATTTCACGGATTTTATCGCGGTATATTGTTTTAATCTCGACAATTCTTTCCAGCATCCGCGCATGATAGTCGTGGGCAGACTGCCAGTACGGAGATAACATACGTGAAATGTAGTTTTATTCCAAAGTTCATTGTGCTAAATAATTACATGGTTTTGACTTCATTGAGAAAGATTGTATTTGCGTTTCGTTTCTTTGTGTGTTGTACAATATCTGTAGTAGCCTACTGGTGTGACCATCCAAAGTCTAAGTCTAAATATCATTTATTCAAAGTAGGTCAAATTCAATTGGCTCTTTTTGGACGTCGACAATAAAGACAGCCCCCAAAAACGCCTTCACCTTTTTCTAGTGTTTTTGCTGGAAAGAAGAAGCGGCGCAACAAACTCCCCAGCAACACATTTCTGTCTCGAGAAAGGTCTCGAGTTCAAACCCAAGGCACGCCTATTAATTTTTCGGAAGTTATATGCGTATTTATCACATGCTCAAGTCAAATGCTCATCTTCATCACACAAATATTCGCCCCTACCGGCATTTAAACCCTTGCCACAAGATAGTCTTCGCCAACAGGTCATCAAAATTAGAATTATTATTATAATTGAATTGGAGAATAAATTCCGTCATAAATTAATAGATATCATGTGGAAACTGTTTTGGATTGTCTATTAAATAAGGTTGTAAAATTTGGTGTCGTATTGTAATATGTTGACTTCTCAAATATAAAAAGAAACTGGATTCGCTTTTGCACATACATACCTCAGTCATTCCAACAACATACTTACTTTGATAACAACAGGTGCATCAGAAAATCGTACAAATACCTATATATAGGTACTATACTTCAACCAATGAACTCACATCCAGTAGTTACGCTAGGGAACATGCTAGAAGTCAATACAATTACTAAAGAGACTGGCGGATTTCATTCAACAAATTGAATTGGCTTTTATGTACTCCTGGTACATTATTTTGAAACAAATAGTTTAAATGGACTTAAAAATATATCAATTCTAGCTAAATTCAATCATATTACAATATTTCATCATCAATCCTATTGTCCCACTGCTGGCCACAGGTCTCTTATCATTTTAGAAGGATTAGGCTGCAGTCTACCACGCTAGCCTACTACGAGTTGGCAGACTTCATATACCATTGAGAAATTATCTCAAGCATGCAGGTTCCTCACGACGTTTTCCTTTAAGCTTGTCTGAGAGATTTTCTCGATGGAGTGTGAAGTTTGCTAACCCACGTTGGGCTAGCTCGGTAGAATATAGCCTGATCCTTCTCCAATGAGGGGGGGACCTGTGCCCAACAGTGGGACAGCAATAGGCGGATGATGATACAAAACAAAATCTGTCTGCAACTGTATTAAGTGAGCATTTATCTAAAGATACATTCTGAACACCGTATATTTTCAACATTGCTTTGCAAAATGGTGTATTTAAATGACAAAGAGGTCCCGCTTTGAATCGTTGCGAGTGTCGTGAACTACATGTAAAGTTATAATGAATAGAGTTTAGAGCTTATCTATTTCCCACAGCTGGGCTTGGGCATTTATTTCAGCTTGTGAGGGAAATATTCTGTAGTCTACAAGCTAGTGTTTGTAGACTTAGCTAACCGCGTGCCTAAATCGCTCAAGTATCCTTTCACTGCCTCGTTGGTCGAGTGGTCGTACAGAGTGACTGCCGAGCAAGAGGTCCTGGGTTCGATTCCCAGGTCGAGCAAAGTGTTATTGGGTTTTTCTATGAATTTCTCAGTAGCAGCTCGGAGTTTGAATTCGTGCCCGGTTAATGGCAATAGGCTCGTCCCCTATTACATGGGACCTAAAAACATACCGGCGAAATGTAGGTGTACATTTGTACACCTCTGCCTAACCCTGTGATGATGGATGGTATCTTTTCACAGTTGAAACATAATTAATACGGAGATAATTTGAGTACTCAACGGTCCCAACTACCATTAAACAACCGCTCCTTGCTTGTTTGACAAAAAAATATTAAATACAGATTTTCTGACAATTACGCGATATTTACATCGACAATTAATAATTAAATAAACTCCGTAAAAATAAAAAACTGCGTTAAAAAAAACCGACTTCAAAACTAAAAAGTTAAAAATAACTTAATACAGTTTTAACTTCTTTTTAGTTTTAAAGGTATGAAGATGGTGCCAAGCCAAATGTAAAGGTATCTAAACCCATCGCGCAGTGTACAAACAGGCACTGGCAAAAAAAAAAAAAAAAAACAGTCGAATTGATAACCTCCTCCTTTTGGAAGTCGGTTAAAAAAGGGGAATCATCGTTTAAACATTTGTTGGACATATTCGCGTAAGTGTGAGAAGAAATCAGCATAAAATTAGAAAACAGTAGTTATAATTATAAAATCTAAAAATAAATGAATGAACGATAAACTTATATAAAAGAAAAACGAAGGAAGAAAACACTTTCAATTGTTATTTACCAACATAACCTATTTAATAAACAAACCTTTATGATTTTTTAATAAAACTCCTTATTTATCTGTTTTTTTTACGGATATAATGATCAACACCAATAATTCAATCTTATAAACACGGAGTGATTTTAATGACTAATTGAAAACCCATCATTTGAATGACCGTAGAATACGTAGCTTAACTCCAGAGACTAAGTCCTATTTATGATTTAAAAAATTGTAATAATTTGTTGATAGTTTTAATTGAGTGTCCTAGAGATCACAAATACGACTGCTACTGCGTAACGTGAGATACTGGGTTCATTTTCCAGGTCATAAAAAGTCTGTAGTCAGTAGCACAAAGTTTGGATTCGTGCCTTGTCGATAGGGCTTGTCCTTAGTTACTTGAGACTATATAATAGTACTCTCCTACCTACCCCAGCCAGGTACAGGCGTGATAGTATATTATATTTATGGTATTAGTAATAATAGTTTGTCATAAAATTAGAAGTATGTATTTTATCAATTTGGTTAATATCACTTTAAAAGTAAAAGAATTATTTGTCGTGTTTACGTCGTGATAAGAAATCTATGTCATTATAACTATGTAATTTATGTAGCTTTGGATATATTATTTACAATAGTTTTGTAAACAAAATTTAATTTATTGTTGTAATTGAAAAAACCAATTATTCATGTTCTATTGAAGTTTTGAAGACTGCAGTAATAGCTGTAAACTAATTATTTTTACCTTGAATTCAAAAATGTGTAGAAACAAAATAAGAATGCCCTCATTAATTCAATAATTTCAAGAAAAGAACTACACATACCTTTCAAACGTCGACCAGCATCAGAAGAAATCGTCATCAAAAATTAAATTTGGAACTTAAAAATGCACTCTTAAAAAAACAAAACACACTGGCACTAGATGAATCGAAATTCAAATAACAAAAAAGAATCACTCGTATTCTAAAGTCGAGAAAGTTTTGAAATTGGAATGTGTATTCGCGGGGTTGCGGGCGTAGTTCGAGGGATGTGCGTCGTGCGTCCCGTTCGGCGGTCGGGTAGCTACTGGGCTTACAGTGAAGGGAGCTACCCCTAGCTCATTGAAAGTTTTATTACACGATTCTCAGTGCGTCAGTTTAAAGTCGTGTGTTCTTTCTCTTTGTAACTTTGAATCTGAATACTTCGCAATTGGTGTTGTGAAACTGTGCTATTGAGCTGAATTTTTTTAGCACAGTTTAGTTCGATGTATATTGATGAACAACCCTTTTTTCTTCTAAAAATAGGCACTCTTTGTTCTTTTACTATGATAACAATTATGGAATATAAACGGGCAGAAATCTTGGTATGAATAATATTAATATACCGCGATAAAATTCGCGGTTTATTAATATTATAGTTTTTATTTAACCCTGTAGTTACTAATATTCATACAATCCCTTTCAATAAATACAACTTTCAGCGCCAAAACAATGGAACAACTATAATATTGTTGCTCGTTTCCACGTACCTGCATATGTAAAGATTTTCAAATTACGTATGCATGTATTATATCCAGAAATTATGACACAGCGCCATCTAGTTACGAGCTAAGTAACGAGGCTTGCCAGCATCCTATTATACCAATGAGCTACGTTAATAACGATCGTCATCGCGGTAGACAGGACAGACTGCCCGGTAACATGACACTATATGACAAGCAACTGTCATTTAAATACATTAAATACATATCATATGCGTGACTGTTTGTCACAAACAAACAAATTCATAGCGTGACATACATATTATAATAATAATTGTAAACGAAGCCAATTATTATGTATAGTATTGACATTTCTGTATTGATAGCCTCGTTGGTCTAGTAGTCGTCAAGTACGACTATCGAGCTAGAGGTGTGGGGTTCGATTCCCAGGTCGAGCTAAGTGTTCAAATCAAATCAAATCAAGTCTAACCCTTCGGAAATGACAGGCGTGATCGTTAGTGATATAGATCGTGACTTCTTTTTAGTTTTAAAGGTATGAAGTCGGTGCCAAGCCAAATGTAAAGATATTTCATCGTGTGTGATCTTGAGCGGGGTGGCTTCAAACCAGGCCCCGGCACCGACTTCATACCTTTAAAACTAAAAAGAAGTTAAAACTGTATTAAGTTATTTTTAACTTTCTAGTTTTTAAGTCGGTTTTTTTTAACGCATTTTTTTATTTTTTTCAGAACATAATTACAGGTATTTGAAATTTGAAATAAAACTACTTTTTACAAATCAATGTCCAATATCCGCATAAGTGTAAAAAATCAATATCACGACAGGTATCTGAAATATAAATGTATTCAAACTGTGTGGGTTGTCCCAGATTTTCAATAAACAATAATTCATTCACAACTCCAATATAGATAAACAATAATTTTATGTAGATAACAAATTTATTTGCATGACGTGATGAGAATATATTTATATTTATGATTATATTTCATCATCATCATCATCATTTCAACCGTTAGACGTCCACTGCTGGACATGATTATATTTATGTGTATGTAAACTTTTATACATAGATGCTCACAAAAGATAAGAGGTATTTAAATCTATATACATACTAGCTGACCCAGCAAACGTTGTTTTGCCACATTTAGGAGTTTTAGGGTTATATGTATTTTTTAAAGCAAAAACATAAAAAGTTTAAAAAAAATGTCAAAAATAAGAAAAAAAAACTGGTGAGGGTCATCCATAATATTTAGGGATATAAAAAATAGCCTACGACCGATACTGAGTCCTACCAAATAAACATACAAAATTTCATTATAATCCGTCTAGCCGTTTCGGAGGAGTTTAGCGACAAACACCGTGACACGAGATTTTTATATACATAATCTACATATATATGTATAAAAGGAGAAGCTGACTGACTGACTGACCTATCAACGCAGGGCCTAAAATATAAGGGTAAAGCACTTGAAATTTTGTACAGGGGGTTCCTTTTATAATGTAGGGGAGCACTAAGAAAGGATTTTTTTTCGTTAAATTGCATGTGGACGAAGTCGCGGGAATCGGCTAATGAAATTATATTTTATATCGTAATTTTTGTTTTAAATATAGACTACTAGATCTTGCCTGCGCCTCCTTCTGCGTTGATTTAGTAAATTGTATTCAGTGTGCTTTATTACCAATCTGCTTATCTTTAAAAAAGTTATTTTCCGCCTCCCTTTTCACCCTTTTAATGGATGATTTCCGAGACCCCTTCCCCGGGACTCAAACTATTTCAACAAAACATTTCATCTAAATCGGTTCAGTGATTAAAATATAAAGAAGTAACAGACAGACAGACAGACAGACAGACAGACAGACAGGCAGACAGGCAGACAGGCAAATGCACTTTCACATTTATAATATTCAGTATGGATATGGTTTACTTAAAACAAAACGTTTACTAAATATTTAAGTGATTAAATTTATAAGCAAGGTAATACAAATTTATATAATTTATTAGCCTTGTTTTTCTCTCTTATATTACGTATAGGGTCATATAGCAATGAATACAAATGTAAAACTCATCATCATCATGTCAACAAGAGGACGTCCACTGCTGAACATAAGCCTCTCCCAAAACTATACACTCGTTTAATTTACAGCTACATAAACGGTTTTAGTGCATATCGCTTAGTAGTAATCTGTTACTTTTCCTCTCGATTTACAATACAAAAACTATATTTTTTTTAAATTAAAACATTATTTCTGCAGTTTCTGCCTACCCCCATGGGAAAAAGGCGTGAGTGTATGTATGTATGTATGTATTTCTGTATTTTTAAGGACCAGTATTCCATTAAGAACAAATTTCGTATTCTTATCAAAATAATTTGAAGTAGATAATATTTTATGAATGAAACATATTTTTTTATAGATTTTCTAGAAAAGAAATATGGTAGCGTAACTCAATAAAAGAGAGCCTAGAAAATATAGAAAAGGTGCCTAGGCTACCTATTATGTAAAAATAGCACGTGTCATAGGCACGTTACGTGCTTCCAATGAAGTATTACCTTTTAAGATTTGTTTCGAAAAGAATAAAAATCTGGATACTATGACACAGCACCATCTAGTTCCGAGCTAAGCAACGAGGGTTGTGTTACGGATACTAGATGGTTGATATACTACATATATACTTTTTTTTTGTAAATACATACATATCATACATAAATAATCAAATCAAATCAATCAAATCAAATAATTTATTTCAATTAGACCAATACGGTTGAAGGTTGAAGTACTTTTGAATTGTCGAATTAAATTGAATTTAGTTGCACGGTTCCAAAAGGTAGGTCTTATGGAGAAGAACCGGCAAGAAACTCCATAGATACTCTTTTTAAATTAAATACAAAATTGTTGGTTTTGTTTTACAATGCTTTATGTATGTAATATCAATATGAGACTGGTGCAGTTCGATGTGAAACGTATGATTTATGAAAGTAAAAGAAATAACTAAAACCAATTTAGGTTGCCATAACATGTATGAGCCGACCAGTCCCAACAGATAGCACCCGTTCACGAGCATGACGTGTGTATCGGCGTCTGTCTACTCAACCATGTTGTAGGGAATAAAAAGACCCGACACACAACGCCACCATCAGCAGGACATTTGAGTGAGCATGACAAGCCCAGAATGCCCGGCAACCGGTAGGCATTTTCACATTAAAAATAAATAAATAAAACAACATCAAAGCCAACATCAGTCTCATATTTTACAAGTTATTTTACTACTCAGTAACTATTGCGTTAATAAATAATAAATAAAATTAATAAATAATTTGCATGTCAATCAGTAAAGGTGTATAACACACATTCATGATTCGGATACAAATGTTGTATGCTCATCACACAAACCTTTGTCCCTACCGAGATTCAAACCCGGGACCCATAGCACAGAAGGCATTGTTAACTACCGCTGGACTAATTGGGTCATCAATCTGATGATTGATGACTGATTGATGATTGATGATTGAAATAACTGATGTATTTTTATTTTATAAAACTTACTTAGAACTGCCTCCTTGGTCTAGTGGTCGTAAAGTGAGATTGTCGAGCGAGAGGTCTTGGTTTCGATTCAGTCCAGGTCAAGCAAAGTGATATTGCTTTTTTTTCTGTGAAACTCTCAGAAGCGGTTTGGATTCGTATCCAGTTGATGGCAGTAGGCTCGCCCCCAATTACGTGGGACCTAAAACATACCGGCGTAATGTAGGTGTACATATTAGTATACCTCTGCCTAACCCTTCGGGGATGACAGGCGTGATGGTATATATTAATTACTTACTTATACTTATGTAATTGTGTGTCCTTCATGAGTTCACTTCACTTTACATTTTGTCTACCAGTATTAATTTCATTCTTATTCATTTCCAATAAAGTCGAAAATTGCGTGCAAAGAAAACACGTCTGATCAACTTACATTCAACTTGCAACTTCATTCGAATAGCATAAGGTTCGTTTTAGAGTACCAGTTGTCAGTTGCTTGTCTGTGCTAATTCGGCTCCTTTCGTTAGACAACTTCGCAAAGAAGGAATCGCTTTTTGCTATTAGGCAAACTACCTCGTTAGTCTTTGAGGTCCTAGGTTCGATTCCCAGGTCGAGCAGTATTATAAGATTTTTCAATTCGGAAATTCTCTGTAAGTTGGAGTTTGGATTCTTGCTCAGTTAATGGCAGTATTGGCTTGTCCCTTATTATATAAAACATATATATATCATATATGACGCGACTGCGGGCGACATCGCGGCACACCATATGTTTTACGATTGTATTTGTAATATTAAAGAGTTTGGAAGTAAATATTAACTGTATTTGAGTATCGTACATTATTGGATATGTTGACGACCCAATTAATTCCGCGGTAGTAAACACTGCTTTCTGTGCTATGGGTCCCCGGTTCGAATCCCGGTAGGGATAAATGTTTGTGTGATGAGCATAAACTTTGTATCCGAGTCATGGATGTATCTATGTATAATAAAGTATTTACAAAAAAAAAGTATATTATGTAGTATATAAACCAACTAGTATCCATAACACAAGCCTCGTTGCTTAGCTCGGAACTAGAAGGCGCTGTGTCATGATGTCCAGAAATATTTATTTATTTATTTGTTGTCTATAACTGCTTCGTTTGTCTAGTGGTCATTAATGCGACTATTAAGCAAGAGGTCTTCGATTCCCAGGTCGAGCAAACAATTATTGGATTTTTCTATAAACTCAGTAGCTGCTCAGAGTTTGGATTCGTGGTTGATGGCTATAGGCTCGCTCCCTATGGGACCAATATATTTAAACATAATGTGGGTGTACATCAGTACATGTCTACCTAACCCTTCGGGAATGACAGACGTGATTAAATGTCTGTGTTGTCTATCTACCTGTCTGTCGGTCTGTCTATTCGTCCGTCAAATCAGTCAAGACAACAATAAATAATATTTATTTCTGTGTCTTAATATATATTTTGAAAGCCATGTGTTTTTTTTGGATCTATATAGCGTCAGTATTTTCTGACGACCTCTGAGAAGAAATACCGAAACAAATTCAAAGAATCATGGACTTTTGAAAAGTTTGACATTTTGGTTTACAATATGTGAGTATAACGTTATAAGTCAACATTCCGAATGGTTTTGAATTAATATGTCCATAGTGACAGCACGCATACATCAGCCATCGTGTAGCTCAACCATTATTGAGGGGACTTATACACCGAATGCATGTCAACACAAGATCAGTGGGACACTTGCGTGGCATAAACTTGATATGAATCGATATACGAGTACATATTTATATGTATGTGGGTTGATCTTGATAGGAATATCAAATACTTAAGTCCTACATTACCTTGTATTTGTAAAAATATTGAGCTTCTATGCTCATGCAATAAAAAAAATAACATTTAAGTTCAATTCTAAAGCACGTACAAAGATTGTAAGGAAACCTGCATGCAACTGAGACATTTTGTAGGTACCTACTATAGTGTCGTCATACCTTACTGGATTTGTTGTCTATAATAACTGATTCATTGGTCTAGTGGTTGAACAAGAGGTCTTGGGTTCGATTCCCAGGTCGAGCAAACTATTATTGGGTTTTCTATAAAATTCTCGGTAGCTGCTCAGAATTAGGAATTGTGGTTAATTTGTAGTTGTAATTCATTTTCTCGACAACGTTTGAAGTAAGCCAGGTAGGTTGACTGGTAGATAGCCTAATCACTCTCAAATTAGAGAAGACCCGTGCTGACCTACGCAGTGGGACGGTAGATGAGTTGATGATAATGGCTTGTTGTAGCACTAGACCTAGAATCATAAAATTTGCTCGCAACAAAATGGCACTGAGTTAAAATATACGAATATGCATATATTTACAATCTTCATAAAAACATTTGTTTTCCTTACATACAACAACAACAAACAATACGTTTATTAACATTATAATAAAACCAAAGGATTACAACCACATGACTAGGAGAGCATAAGTTTACCTCATAACTACCTGGTAAAAGACACACGTGTGTATATGAAAAAGTAGTCGGTATTACCGGTAATCTAAAAATATGATATTATATGTATAAACCCGGTAGGAAAATATGATATCCTTTGAGCGGTATTTAATATACAAAATGCCGGTGTATGTATGTTTATAAGTTGTTGATATTAAGCATTGAGGTATTACGTATCGAACGGAGCCTTGAAGAAATCGTTTGTGAATTTTGAACCGAAAATCAAGAAGAAAATATTATTCGATTTAGAAGTATTAGAGATTGAAACACATAAAAAAACAACCACCTTATAATAAAATATATTGTTAAGTTTAATAAAGCGTGTGTGGACTAGAGAATAAAAGTTATTTATTTATTTTATTTGGGTCTCCAACAAGAGATAAACTTATATACTAAATGTACATGTTTAAAATCACTAAGGCCTTGTGTACCCTCAGATACAGGAGATCACAGCATGCAAATATAATATAAAAATAAAAATTATACCTACATTAAAAAAAATACAAACAATACTGAAACAATTAAAAATATGAAAACTATAGTATAAGAAATTACAATTTAAACAATTTATATTTGGGACGAAATGAGATCAAACAATATTATATAGTTATTTATGAATTTTTTGACGATGTTTTGTAATCACACCACTATTAACTGAAACTCAAATGTTTTATTTCAATTATACCAATAATACAGGTACATTTGAATTCAAAAAATTATGAGATGGATTGTTATATTAACCAATGAATTTATATCTCTACATTTTTTGTGTCAAACCTGAAACGTAATATGACGTTCAATGTCTAGTACACACATCTTAATACCTCAATGGTAATAAATATGCTTATTTCGAAGCGTAGTTATTGAGATACCTTTTTTACGGCATAACACTTTGTTTTTGATAGCTTTTGTTAAGGTTGCTACTAAAACATAATATTGGTACGTGAATATTTTTCTTTAGTTTTATATTTTATCGCGGCATATTGATATTTTTGCCGTCCCGTTGTTTCGAATCCTTTACAGAATCTGCTAATTATCATACTTGCTACTAGTGGTTAATCGTAACGTGTAATTTCACGCGTTGAAGAGAAAAAACTCTTTAAAACACCTTCATAATTTTAATTTCAGATAAGCGTTGGTGGTATTTAAAACTTGACATGTCCCGCAAAAAATCTTACATCCTAAAATTAATTCATTTACAACATATTTTTCTTAAAATTGTCATGTGGCAACCCTACGTTTAACACCTAGGTCACGTGATTTTATCATTTCACCTGAGTTTTTGTTTGTACGGTGATGCAAAAATAAAAACAAAAATAAAAACAAACGGCTAAGCTATTTGTTATCAAGGTAAAAGTACCACTGCAATATCGAATGATTTATTATTTTATGACTGCGCCAATTATTGTGTAGGCAAGCAGCCAAGGTTATAAGGAGAAAGGGAGTTTAGATATAAAAATATAAAACATACCATTATGCTTATAGTCCCCGAAGTGATAGGCAGAGGTGTACTAATGTACGCCCACATTTTGCCGATATGTTTTAGGTCCCATGTAATAAGGGGCGAGCCTTTTGCTATAGACCGGGCACGAATCTAAATCTCGAGCTGCTACTGAGGATTTTATATAAACCCTCAATACCACTTTGCTTGACCTGGGATTCAAACCCAGCAGTTGTATTTACAGCCACTAGACCAACGAGGTAGGATTTTTTGTAATTCTTCTATGAAAAGTAGACATAGAACGAAAAGTATGCTATTATAAACTTTAGTTATGAAAGAAATAATACTTTAGTAATAATATTCCATATAAAATCAATAAAATTATTTGACGAAAAGTTTTGTGGTTTTGCTACGATCTCGTAGCCAATGTAGCCATAAAGCTTACGCGTACGTGCGTAGCAAATAATTTGATGTCAACAAATCTTTCAGTCAATTTGGTTTGGTTTAAAATATGGTGTAAAAATTGCGCGTGAATAATTTTAATAATGACTCGATTTTCCGTATATGTCTATAGATGGACTATAGACCATACTAGCCTAATCCCTCTCATATGAGAGATGAATTGCAGTGGCGTACAAAAAATATGATGTCGAAACTTGCACAATCAGCCAATCAGCATCGAGAATTGATGAATAACGAGAGCAGTATTTCATAACTACATATTATGTTCTGAATAAAAGCTGAAACGTTCATGAAATTGCAGTTTTCAGAGAATTTACTGTTATTATCACCTTTATCGTTTGGATATAATACAAGAATAAAAAAACTGGATATTGATCCATTAATATTTGAGGTTGTTCCGGTAATTCTTCTCAGAGTTTGTCAGTCAACGCTATCCAGATATAAAAGAAATAGGACTTGCAAAAATAACTTCCAAAAAATATTTACAGCATAAAATATACCATCTTGACGAACCATTTAGCTCATCGGTAGTTAACGCTGCCTGCTGTGCTATGGGTCCCAGGTTCGAATCCCGGTAGGGACAAATGTTTGTGTGATAAGCATCAACATTTTTATCCGAGTCATTGCTGTATCTATGTATAATATGTATGTATTTACAAAGAAAAAAGTATATATGAAGTATATCAACCATCTAGTATCTGTAACACAAGCCTCGTTGCTTACCACGGAACTAGATGGTGTTGTGTAATAATGTCCGGAAAAATATAAATATAAATATCATATATCATATCAGACAATAACAAAACCTTCGCCAATACAAAAATAATTTTTCTGCCAATGAAATTTCCCACATAACCTATCACCGGTCGATAAAAATCCTACCTAAATCCTGATTTTCTTTCTTTCCCAAATCAAAACAGCAGTAATCCCCAGACAATGACCTTGGAACAAACCTTCATCTCTTTGTTTTCCACCGTCACTTCCAATCATGCCAGCAAATTGTTTAGCTTTCATTTTTGGAAGAAAATGGACAGGGTGTATGTAATTGATATCGACAGGCATTGTCTTCATCCCCCTTGTGTGTTTTGTATTCTGCCTTCTAAGGGTTTGTGCACAAGTCTTTGTAGAAAAATAATTGGGCCAGCACGATGACCATATGACCATGATTCTATGTCATCATCATCATCATCATATCAACCGTTATTTATTTGAAGAAATAAATATTCTTTAGCTTTTGCTATAAGTATCTGAGTAATGTTGGTGGTTAGAAGGTGCATTTAATAAGTTAACTCTAAAATATGTTAAAAAGGTTTAGTAGTTTAAAAAAAAATGTAGAAGAGATTTATGGAGATGTTTAAAATCATGTAGTATGTTTTTAGTTTTCATTTTATTTGACACTATTACGTTACCTACTAAAAAGGCGGGTTCTATTCTCGCGGCAAAATGTTAAATAACATTTTCGTAAATTTCGTAGAGCAAAAATATTAGTTACTTCTTAACATTTTAGGATGTAGAACCTAACTATGGCGCATATAGGAACCGAGAGTTTAACGGCAAAGTGTACGTGAGCACTAAAAACTGACACAGCGTACAATTTAAGGCATTAAACTTAAATTGTACGCTCTATTGTAGATGCTGTTTGTATTTTCCATAAGAAAACTCAAGAGACATTCTCGATAACTTACTACTGATTGTGCTAAATAAAGAAAATAAAATACTAGAAACAGTTTTTAGTTAATTCGATCTGAGACTGGTAATAAAAACTGCTCTATTTTAGACCACTGCGTCAGTTACCTACCATCAAGTGAGTTGTTGTTAAACACTAACCTACACGTGGCAAAAAAGCCCTACAAAATAAAATTACCGTGTGTGTCCAACAATGCTCCTCTGCTTAACTCCGCATAGGATAATAATTATGAAGGATATAGGATAATAATTTGTGAAGTCTACCAACCCGCAGTAGGCTAGCGTGGTGGACTATAGCCTAATCCCTCTCAAATGAGAGGAGACCCGAGCCCAGCAGTGGGACAATAATGGGTTGATGATGAAATAGTACAAAAATATCACCTTCTTTATGTACGATCCCTATGAAATCAGACGTTAGCCGGAAAATGTCCCCTCAATACATGTCATCCGCCATAGTGAAGTATAAGATTGCAGCATTGAATATGGAACGATTTCTATATCATCCTCTATACAAACAAAAAATGTTTTGTTTCTACCACAATGAGGGGTCGAATTGGGGTCGAAACGGGGTTGAGTTGGGATTGTGTGTTTGTTGATGTAAATGCATCACTCACTTGTTTCCTGAATGGAGTAGAGCGGGATGTTGAATTAAATATTAACATGTTTGCGACCGAGACACAGTACTATAAATCTTCTAGTTGATAACATAAAGCCGTGTAAAAGATTTAAGAGACAGTAGATTAATATTAATGTCAACTGTTCTAGGTGCAAAAAAGTATTTTGATATATGAAGTACCGCAATCATCATCAACCCATTAATGTCCCACTGCTGGGCATGGGTCTCCACTCATTTGAGAGGGATTAGGCTATAGTCCACCACGCTGCGGGTTGGCAGACATTACATGACATCAAGAAAATTTCTCAAACATGCAGGTTTTCTCACGATGTTTTCCTTTACCGTTTGAGCATGTGATAAATACGCACATAACTTCCGAAAAGTCAGTGGTGCGTGACTAGGGTTTGAACTCGAAACCTCTGACATCTCAGTCCACTGGTCACACCGCTAGGCTACCACAGCTCGCAATACTTATTGTATATTTTATTTTTAGTAAACTATGTTGCTCCACATTAGCAATTCTCCTGCCGTACCGTACCGGGTGCGTTTACAAGCACAAATATTTAAAATGCATAAATACACACACCCAGTACACATATTATAACTACCTGTACGCCAAATGTATTTGTACCGTGCGGGGATTGAAACCGCGATACGCTGTGCAGACGCCTGTCGCTCAACCACTGCACCAATCGTCGTTTAAATCTGGATCTTCAAGATCTGTGACGGAGAAGAAAAAGAAAAAAATGTAGTCAAGTGTAAATATGGATTCTGACGACCCAGTTAGTCCAGCGGTAGTTAACACTGCCTTCTGTGCTGTGGGTCCCGGGTTCGAATCCCGGTAGGGACAAATGTTTGTGTGATGAGCATGAACATTTGTATCCGAGTCATGGATGTATCTATGTATAATATCTATGTATTTACAAAAAAAAAGTATATATGTAGTATATCAACCAGCTAGTATCCGTAACACAAGCCTCGTTGGTTAGCACGGAACTAGATGGCGCTGTGTGCCATAATGTCCAGGAATATTAATTTATTCTCGAATCGAAAATGCGTTTCCTCTTGTGCATTAAAATATATAATTAATATTATATCTTTACACGTCCTACAGTCGTTCGTTCGACCAGACAAGAACATGAACAAACTTAAATTTAAAATGTCACAGTTGAAACATAACTTTACCCCATACTTTCAAACTGCAAAAAAGTCTGGATTGCATCAGGGACTCTTTCGAACCTCGGCAGCGCGAGGCAGGAGACAAATAAAAAGTGTGTCAATATTATTACAAAAAAATCTCACACTGCAATTCCAAAGGAACTTCAATACCACGAACAATCAGGCAGTAGAATTAATCAGCCGAGGTTTTCCTAAACGATTACACATGGAGTTCCCAAAAAGCGTCAGCAACGCGCGAGCGAAATCTTTAGTGTTGCAATCGTACGCATAGTCTACCATGCCACTTACCATCAGGCCTGACGGTTGGCCCTTGGTTGCTATTCTTGTGTGGTATAAATATAATAAATAAATATTCCGCGACATTTTACACAGCACCATCTAGTCCCAAACTAAGCAGAGGCTTGTACTATGGGTACTTTTTGTAAATACATACTTATAATACATAGGAAACACCCAGACGAACACAAACACTTATATTCATCACATAAATATTTGTGCCCCGTGGGAATCAAACCCACGACCTTTTGATCAGCAGTCTGGTACTCGAACCACTAGACCACAGAGGTCGTCTAAAATACTTACTTCATCGAACAAAAGTCTTTTCTTGTTCAAATTTATTCTTATGATGCAAAGTCATTTACTGATACTTACAAAGACGTCTAATTGTGATCTTAATTCAAGTTACTTTTTATTTGAAATTATGTTATTGTGTGTTTTTACTGCTCACTATTGGTTTTTTTAAATAATAGTCCATAGGAAGATGATACGGGGCAAACACTATTTATTCCATATCGAATTTAAATTTATTAGGTTAAATACCGTGCTTTCTAAAAGCCACAGCTATGGACCCAGATACATAGCTTTGTCAAAATACTTTCCCTCTAAAGAATTTTACGGCTACACAAGCTTTAGTTTTAAAACACCAATTTTGTGTGGTCCTCTGGGACCAATAAAATGCTTTTTGTGGACCGACCTTTTCGGTTTTCGCGGAAGAGATGAATATTTGTAAGCACTCGTAAAGGAAAATCTATGGTAATTGACGCCAAAATAAAATGCATGAAAAATATAATGAGGTTTTGTTAAATAAACTTTATTTTATTTGAAATAAATACATTATTTATGGATTTTATCGCGCTGTATTGACATTATTTATTCCAGGATTCCAGTGACCTTTACCAGGTTGTGTCTGGAATTAACGTAAATATTACATAATTTATCAAAGTTTCTGTTTAGGTTGCATAAATTATAGTGTCCGAACACGAATTAAATTAAACAAATAAAATATGATCGCAATAATATTAACATGTTGTAAATCTCTCGACCAATTCATTGAAATAATCGAACAAAAAATAATTTCAAAAAAATAAACAAATCCTTAATATTCCATTTGCCAACCTTATCAAATGAAACTCATTATGCCAAATTACCTATTTCTTATGTTCCCGTCACAAAAATAAGGGCCAATTTATCACGATTTATGGCAATTTGCATAAATTTGGACAGAAGATAGCCTTCGTCGAGGATCCTTCAGGATATCGTAAGTAGGTGATTTCGTTTTTATGCTAATTACGGGCTGAGAGAGGGAGAGAAGAATCTGTTGCTTATTTCGACGCGATTCATAAAATCGAGTATTGAGCATGATGAAGGTACTAAAAGAATATTTAAATTTGGCTGCTTTAATTTTGTATGTTCTGAAGGTGGTTAATTCAGGAATTTTTTTTTACTACCCGTTGTTCTGCTCTTGTAGTTTCTTCTGTTTTGTAAGCACATTTAGAAACAAATTCTCAATAATGTTTGTAAACTTCAATTTATTATATCAAGACATTAAACGTCAAGACGTCCGTGACAATGAATTTTGTAAACCTTCCGAAACGACGGTATAAACAATAACAATATACTAATAAAATCCATTGTTTGATTCCACAGTCAAACTGTTTGTACAGTTTTGTGGAACATTATGTTACATTATAAGAATACCATGTATCTTTATAAACTTATTAAATAAAAATAATAAATAGAAAGTAGTTCTATTTCATTGTCAAATATTTTTTTTAGTTTTTTTCTATATAGTTTGTTTAATATTTGTAACCGGCAAAGTGAAAAATATGTTAATTAGTACATGTCTGCCTATCTATTCAGGTATATAAGCTTGATGGTATATTATACTAAAAGATAATATAGATACATCCTACTAGTATTTTATAAAAGCTTTTTTGGAGACTTAAATAAGATAGCAAAATAATTTCTAAAGAAAGTCCAAGTTTAACCTATCATAATAATAGAGAACCGTGTAAAGGTCATCATTTTTCATTTTTACCATCAAAGCGAGTTCGTAAAAATACTTTGTTGACGCAAAACAATTTTGTTGAACCCCGATAAGGTGGCTGCTACAACCGTCTTATGTTTTTTCTCTTCCATGATTAAGAAACAAATGGAGTGCTCATGTCAAGTTTTTAGAAAAAATTGCGAGTGTTGAGTAATCAACCAGAACTGTTTGTAAATTCTAGACAGTGGTCCCAACAACTGCTGAGCGTGTAATCCTTGGTTAAATTCCCCGAAACAGTACGCGAGAGCAACAGGGGGGGGGGGGTTGCTCTCCCCGCCTTTTACTTAAAATATACTCGCGAATTAGGTGTCAGTGCATAATTATTTCTATAGTGTGCGTGTTCTATGTGTTTGAAACTGCAGTCCGCACGTAACCGATTAATATTCCATTTTTTATTTTTCACGGTATTCCACTCCACATTATCGAGTTTCCTGAAGGTAAGACTATATCGGGTTTTGTAATAGGTAGTAAGTTTTGAATTTTATCGGATATTGCGCAGGTAAAATAGTTGTGTATGGCGTAAAGAAAAGTGGATAGTGTCCCCAGAATGTTGGCACTGCACCATACCTTAGCAGTTGTGTTCTGAGGTTTCATCTTGCTTCTTACTTTTCTGTACAAAAATATGAAAATTGTGAGATTAATCTAGCGGTAGAGCTTAGATAGCCTAATTGGGTGTGCATTGTAAAGGCATCGGACTCGACATCTTGTATGACTAGTCCTTAAGATTGGACTTCACGACACACATCACCGACTTTTTCAATATTTACCTACGTTTTTATCGTGTCGTATTTTATATGTCGTATAGAACCATGCAGGCTTGAGAGATTTTCTCGATAGCGTGTGAAGACTACCAACCCGCAGTAGGCTAGTGTGGTGGACTGAAGCCTAATCCCTCTCAAATGAGAGGAGACCGTGCCCAGTAGTGGGACGATAGCGTGTTGTTGATCATAATTATGAATATTACACACTGAAATAAAAGTACTTCTAACGGATTTTACTTTTTTCTTTACTTTTTTACGATTTTATTATACTTTTCCCCAATATATTGATATAAGTAAATCCAAACAATGCGCAAAAGATACAGTGAGCTTGTTCTGTGTACATCGGATGATTAAATATGGGGTATCTGTTAGTAATTAAAACATCAAGACAACCAACACCTCAATCTGCCTGAAATTATGGATGCTGTAAAGAAACCAAAACGTTGAGATAAAATAATATCAATATATCGCATTGCATAGCTTTAGTAGTAGGTATTTCAATGAAACGTTACATTAAATTTATTCTCACAATCTTTCAATGTCGTTTGATATAAAATATGCCTATTTGAGTGTATAAAAAAATATTTTTCAGATTAGCAACATCACTCAGAGCAGTGAATAATGCGCGACAGACGATCATTAAGATGAGTTTCGTGTAAAACGTTCAGTCACCGCATATTTTCTCAGGTGAACGCTCGATTTGTCGCGCCACATAGATCAGCTATTATATTCAAACATTCAATATAAATTGCTATCTAACTATGCTTTGATCGCATTTCAAACCAGAGTTTAAAATATCTCTCATTTGCTGAGTCATTCTACAAATGCAGGCGTTTATTTCATAATCATCAACCCATTATTGTCCCACTGTTGGGCACGGGTCTCCTCTCATTTGAGAGGGATTAGGCTATAGTCCCCCACGCTAGCCTACTGCGGGTTGGCAGACTCACATATCATCGAGACAAATCTCTCAAGCATGCAGGTTTCCTCACGTAGTTTTCCTTCACCGTTCGAGCATGTGATAAATACGCACATAACTTCCGAAAAGTCAGTGGTGCGTGCCTTGTGTTTGAACTCGAGACCTCTGAAATCTCAGTCCACTGGTCTCACCGCTACGCTACCACAGCTCATTTATTTAAAAATACGTAATCTGTGAATATTTAATCCATTCATTGAGTGTATTATCATGATAATGTGACCTTGCTTAGGCTTCAGGCTAGCTAGCTAGCTAGCTAGCTTCCCCAACGATTTCCAGGACGTCAGTGTATAATCCTGTCTCTTACGATGTATGTACCTAGATCTAGCCTAACCGATAATACCTACATACCTAGGTAGGTATGTATATTCATTAAAAATACTCATAGTATTAATAATCATGCATGCTGATCACAAACATGCATGATAAATTTATGACCAGTCGACTATAAAGTCAACGGTCTAAGTTCGATCCTATGACATGCATAACTCACTTTTCAAAGATACATGATGCATATGAAGAACATGGTCAAACGGTGAAGGAAAACGTCGTGACTCATGCATGTGAGATTCTCTCAACAGCAAGTGATCTGCCAACCTGCACTATCCTAATCCCTTTCTAATGTGGGGAGACCTGTGTGTGTGAGACCCTGTTAATTAACGTGTACAACTTTGCTTAATACATGGCTGCATTACTTTGCTATATCCTTACTCTAAGGAGTTCTAAGTTATATAATTAATGGAATTAGGTACTATCAGTATAGAAGTTAAACTTTGCTGTTAAGTTTATGCGGAGATAACCCCACGTTGGTTAATTATTCTGCCAGTAAGCAATAGTGTGCTAAGATTATTGTTCTTATATTTAAACTCGGTTTCGATACATTATCGTTGATACCGACAGGTGATAAGTACTTTGTAGCATTGTTGCAACCATACCTGTTCAAGTTCCTCACATTATATTGCTATGGAATTGATTGTAGTTTATTTTCATAGAAAGTGTTTTTTTTTTGGCAAAAGTTATGCATACCATCACGCCTGTCGTCCCCGAAAGGATGGGCAGAGGTGTACTAATGTAGGAGGGGCACAAATCCAAACTCCGAGCTGCAACTGAGAATTTCACAGAAAAACCCAATAACACTTTGCTCGACCTGGGAATCAAACCCAGGACCTCTTGCTTGGCAGTCGCACTGTTCGACCACTAGACCAACGAGGCAGTTAAGTAAAGTCAATTATGTAATATTAAAAAAAATACTCGCGGGCATATTTTGATTGACACTTTGGCAAAAATAGATTCCCCCATTTTTAATTATTATACCAAAAGAAATATGACATATTATTGACTACATACGCTATAAACGTAGTGATTTTGCAGCCGAATCTTAGACTATAAGTGATTTCTGAGATAAAAACTATATTATGACTGACTAGGATTAAAACTATCTCTATATATATTTTTTTAAAGTGCAGCGGTTAACGCGTGAATAGGTAATAAACGGACACACATACTTTCGTAGTTATACTATTAGTATGGAAGTATGGGCAGTAAGGAAGTAAATAAGGGTATTTTCTTCTAAAACATTTTGTTATGTTTAATGATTTGAAAATAAACCTCTTTACGTACCAAAATCACTTTGGTTTTGAATCTCTGTGCTATGTTAAAACCTTATTCAACCTTATTTCAGTATAAAAAAAGTTAAGCCACAAAGTCTTTCCTTTGCCGACTTTAATGAGTTTAATAGGATTTTTTATTAGAAAAAGTTACGTGGATTTTTTGCGTCGGCTTGTACCTTCCACCTCATTAATGAAATTGCTACTTTACTTACTATGCAATAAAGTTTAAAATAGAAAAAACTACAATGCTCTTTTTCCCTAGTCCGTATTTAAAATAACTTGGGTCACCACCGCTCTAGATTTAGTGCTGAGAAAATTTAATTTTATCTGATTTTACTGAAATTCACACAGTGGAAAATACACTTAATTACCTATACATTTTAAATACAATTTCGTTTAAAACTAAGATATATAAGAGCTAGCTTACAGAGAATTAGTTTGAAGTAATCTTACAAGTATTATACAATTTGAAAGTTTATTTGGATATTAATAAGTTTGAATTTCTTTTATGTCTAAACTATGCAGCGAATTTTGATAACTAAATCTTAAACAAACAAAATACCATCATCCACGCTTGTCGTCCCCGAAGGGTTAGGCAGAGGTGTACTAATGAACACCGACATTTTGCCGGTAGATTTTTGGTCCTATATAATAGTGGACGAGCTTATTACCATCAATCAAAATACGAGCTGCTACTGCGAATTTCTTAAATTAATTTCTTGAAAAACCTAACATCACTTTTCTCGCTGTGGTAGCCTAGTGGTGTGACCCGTGGACTGAGATGTTAAAGATCTCGAGTTCGAACTTAGAACCCAAGGCACGCACCACTGACTTTACGGTAGTTATGAGTGTATTTATCACAAGCTCAAACGGTGAAGGAAAATATCGTGAGGAAACCTGCATACTTGAGAGATTTGTCTCGATGGTATGTGAAGTCTGCCAACCCGCAGTAGGCTAGCGTAGTGGACTATAGCCTAATCCCTCTCAAATGAGAGGAGACCCGTGCCCAGCAGTGGGACGTTAATTTATCGTTTGATGATAATTATGACTTTTCTCGACCTGGGAATGGAACCCAAGATGTCTTGGTTAACAGTCGGCCTTAAGAGCACTAGACACGAGAGTAAATATTTTGCAGTAATATAGCATGCACGTTGTAAATTACTAGCTACTTTACAAATGCATACCTCGCGGAGCTTCTTATTTTATAATGAAACCCGGTGCAGTAATAACGTTCTGAAAGTAACATTCCAATATTTGTAATCAGTAATAAGTTTGCGGAAACTCAATACTAAGTGCTAAGGAATTTGTTTGCGATTTTTAATTTACAAAGCAAAATGCATTTTCTCTTTTAAAGATAAACATATATTCTAAGGAACTGTAAGATGTATGTATAAAAGCTTGATGCTGAAAAGATAGTTTTCAGCCTACTTACTAACTTTAAATATATATAATACATCCAAAGCTATATTTTCACAAACATACATCTGTCATGCAGCTTATGTATGTACACATAAGCTGCATGACAGGTATTGTCTAGTTATATAATAATATAATATATATTTAATACTGCACGATAAATATGTTTTATATTAGTTGTATGTCTTTGGTATGCTGTATTTGTATGTATATGATATTATTATGTCAATATCATACCATTCAATCGCAACGTATTCAGGCGTTGGTGCAAAAGAAGCTGTTTGTGCGGCGTTGGCGCAAAATAAGCTATTTGTGCGGCGTTGGCGCAAAAGAAGCTGTTTGTGCGGCGTTAGCGCAAAAGAAGTTGTTCGTGCGGCGTTGGCGCAAAAGAAGCTGTTTGTGCGGCATTGGCGCAAAATGCCTAAAACCGTTTTCTAAAATGTACATAATATTTCTTAAATTTTTTTTTTATTAAATTTATTTTAAAGTTATTGCATCGCGAAAATCTATCAATCAATTATGTAATCAAGCGGCGCCGAAGTATTTATCATGTCATTGTGAACGTACTTGCGAGTAAAACCTAGTTAGACTAGTCGATCTAAGAACACGGCGTCACATCTATGTATATTTCTTTTCGTTTTTAAGTGTTGGATCGCATGACAAATGTTGCAATTATTTTCAAATTACTTTAAAATTGGTTTAGTCTGCAAATCTAGATAAAATGTGGCTGATATTGAAGATGAATGTTCATTTTTATGGTCTCTTCACGTGATTCATAAAATATATTTGAAGAAAGGCAAACGATAATTTTCTTTCTTCACATTAATAATAATAATCATTGGGATTATATTGACTTTAAAGTGATATAGTTAAATATTAAGTAAATTGGCCCTAATCCCTCTTATCCTAACATAACTACTGTCCCACTGCTGGGACATTTTGTCATCTTTTCGTCTCATTTGAGTGGTTATAATCTAGTTTACGTAACTTAATTAATACACACGACCCACCCTCACACTCACAGAAACCTCCAAACATCCATAACACTTATGCACATTCAATAACACAATATGCACATGCGCACACACATTCACATAACCAAATTTTTGTTCATACTTGTTTCACTATACCCATATACTTTTTCATTGTGTTTAAGTAAACTGTGCCTACTGATGTGACGGAGCGGAGTTTTTTAATACAGGCATTTTTTGCTTAAATAAACAATAGACACAATAAACGTTTATTATTATTGTTATTATTATAGTTTGGTACGTTAACGTGGGACTACGGACGTCATCGAGACAATCTCTCTTTCTTGATTCGTGCACATTACTTTGAATAGTTTGTAGTGATTACCTTGGGCTATAACACCATGAGGCTACCACGCTTTATGATCCTTCTCATCGTCAACCCATTAACGTCCCACTGCTGGGCACGGGTCTCCTCTCATTTGTCTGAGGTCTCACGGGTCTCCTTCTCTATAGTCCACCACGCTAGCCTACTGCGGGTTGGCAGACTTCACATGCTATCAAGACAAATCTCTCACGCATGCAGGTTTCCTCACGATGTTTTCCTTCACTGTTTGAGCTTGCGATAAATACGCACATAACTTCCGAAAAGTCAGTGGTGCGTCCCCGGGTTTGAACTCGAGACCTTTGACGTCTCAGTCCACTGGTCCACCCGCTAGGCTATCACAGCTCTTTTATGATCCTTAATATTGTTATTTGTAGGTAATTGCAAATTGTAAATGTTAAATAAATCATAAGTTATTTATGATACGATTATTAAATAATGATAAACCTCGGTCAGGACTCGAACTTAAGAGTTCCAATAAGGGTAACATGTCGCTTTCGCCGCAAAAGAAACAAGTTATTAGGCTTTTAGGTATATAATAAGAAACTTATACTCGAGACATCTCAGTCCACTAGTCACACTACTAGGCTACCACAGCTCCCACCAGCACAGCAGAATGGATGAAATTACCTAATTTTTAATAGACAAAGTCACGGGATAAAGGTATACAGTATGCTTTAAGTCTAGTTTCACTAACATTATTTATCTTTAATCGTCTACATAGGTACATATGTAGACGATTAAAGATAAATAATGTCAAATTGTTTGGCTATCCAAACAATTTGAATCAGTGACAATTCAACCTATTACGCAAGCTTCGGGTTAAAAGGGCAATAAATCTGGATCAATAAAACAAATGGCTGATTTTAATACTATTATTAGAATTCTGGCGTAATCCATCCATCCATCTCCTGTCAGGCAAAAACGCCCACGACAGCGAATCCGAATTTTAGTTCGTAAATATTTTTTTTAAAACCTAAACGGATTGGCTCGTGTTGTTTAGGGCTTGTGGTAAAAAAATATATTGACTGCATGTCTGCATTTATTCGTTAAAACTGTGATAACGTCGTGGTAGGAACATTAAATAAATAAAATAAGATAAAAGATTGTTTATTGACACATAATGATGGATGAGAAGAGCCGAATATCGAGCTTTGTGACGTTCACTATTAGGGGAGGCCTACTTCCAGCAGGCTGTAGACGCGTATAGGCTGATGATGATGATGATGATTGACATATAAATTACTTACATTTGCATTGAAAGTAGGTACAATCTTTGAATTTTAATTACGATATATATTGCTACTGATTCCCAAACTTTTCAAAGGCCACAGGCCTTTATTTTGGGAGGCAGTATTCCGTCGCACAAAAGGTATAATAGTACCTACTGTTTGTACATAATGTCGCTGTTTATACTTTAGTTTGGGAGTTAACGCTCTTAATTATATGCATAATTGTGGTTTAGTATGTATGCATAATATGTATGTATGTATGCATGTAGGCTAGCGTGGTGGACTATAGCCTAATCCCTCTCAATTGAGAGGAGACCCGTGCCCAGCAGTGGGACATTAATAGGTTGATGATGATGATGATGATGATGTATGCATCCATCCATCATCCACCATCCGTGTGTGGGAGTGTGTGGGTTAATCAAAATTTGTGGGATTTCTATTAGGTAAGTAAGAAGGTTTTCGGTTATTTGTTACCTGTTAAGTCAAGGTCTAGAGTTCGAATCAAACACTTCGAAATATTTTTTGTATTTATCCCATGCTCAAACGGTGAAGAAAAAACATCGTAAATAACACCTGCGTGCCTGAGATTTTTGGCGTAAGTGTGAAGTCTGCCAACTCGCAATAGCAACGTGGCGCAGGCTAGTGTAGTGAAGTTATAGCCTGCTCGTGCCCAGTAGTGAGCAGTAAATGGGTTGAAAATATTGAAAAATAAAACGCAACTACTTCGTTTCTCCCATAAACATGAACTCTGCGTTTACTCCAAGTTAAGGTACGATACCCACGCACGCGACTTAACAACAACTATTCGTTATGTCTAAGATTATATACAATCTTTCTTAAGTTATGTGGGAAACACCCTTTATGGCTGCTAAGAACAATTGTTTCTGGAACTAACAAATAGCTTTGAAGGTATTTAAAGCTTTGGAAAAATACTAAATAGCAACATAATTTATTTATCGTGTGCTTGGAATATACATTTTTGTTACTTACAATGTAAATTGTTTTATCACCTGCTATATAATGTTTAATAAACATAGATACTGGTAAACTATAAATGTAACGGTACATATACTACAACGTTTTGTTCCTATCAAACCCGCGAAACAGGGTGCAGAAGCCGATCGCTTTACCACTGCACTGACCATCATCATCAACCCATTATTGTCCGACTGCCGGGCACTGGGGAGACGGGTCTCCACAAACCTGCATGCTTGAGAGATTTTGTCGATGGCATGGGAAGTCTGCCAACCCGCAGTAGCCTACCGTGATGGACTATAGCCTAATCCGTCTCAAATGAGTGGAGACCCGTACCCAGCAGTGGGGGATTAATGGGTTGATGATGATGATTATGCAGGTTTCCTCTCGATGTTTTCCTTCACCGTTTGAGCATGTGATAGATACGCACATAACTTCCGAAAAGTCAGTGGTGCTTGCCCAGGTTTGTACTCGAGACCTTTGACATGTCAGTCCATTGGTCACACCAAGCTACCACAGCACTGACCATGCCGTCAAAAAAATGTAATTGATATTCATAGGTTGGTTGCATAATTTATTGCTTCTGTTTCTGTCTGTCATGTGACAAGGTAAACGTTAATAAGATATTGATAGTACTGTATTAGCTGCAGCAAAGTTCACGGCCCCGCTCGCCACCGCTCACCGTGACATACAGCCGACCTTTATTCGATATTTATTACTAGTTGACACTAACTGACTCTGTTTATTTATTACTAGCGATCCAACCTGGCTTTGCACGGGTAGATATTGATAAATATATATTTTTAATATTACTTCGAAATCAGATACTACGGGTAAGAGATTTTTGGTGATTTTTCACAGTTTTGGGTTACATATGTAATTGAATTTTCATACGGATCCTTTATTGATTTATTAGATTGGAATTTTTATTGGATTATTATTCATCACGAATAATGTAACCTTTTAATACTATAATGAAATAATTATCAGTTCAGTAGTTTCGGAGCTTATTCAAAACAAACAAACAAGAAATCAAGTCATCCCTCTTCATAATATTAGTAAAGGTATTATATGATATATTACATACTATACCATCACACCTGTCGTTCCTGAAGTGTTAAGCAGCGGTATATTAATTTACACCCACGTTTTGCCGATATTTTAGGCCCAATGTAACAGGGCCAAGTAACAGCCAAGGGTTATTGGATTTTCCTTTGATTTTTTCAGTAGCAGCTCGGAGATGGATTCGTGCCTCATCATCATCAACCCATTAATATCCCACTGCTGGGCACAGGCCTCCTCTCAATTGAGAGGGATTAGGCTATAGTCCACCACGCTAGCCTACTGCGGGTTGGCAGACTTCACATGTCATCGAAAATTCTCTCAAGCATGCAGGTTTCCTCACTATGTTTTCCTTCACCGTTTGAGCTTGTGATAAATACGCACTTAACTTCCGAAAAGTCAGTGGTGCGTTGGGTTCGAACTCGAGACCTCTGACATCTCAGTCCACTGGTCACACCGCTCGGCTACCACAGCTCAATTCGTGCCTGGTTGATGGCAATAGGCTCAAAGGAATACCTAGAGGTTCCTAGGATCTCTTTACATTACAAGCTTTTATTTTGTTTATGGAATTTAATAGGAGGCGCCAGCTACACATTTGTTTTTACTCTATGGAGCTGAGGATTGTCACTGTAATAAGAAAAAATATTTTAATTTGTGATTTAGATAAGACTGACAAATTAACTTTAAATGTCAAGCCTATAGCCATCAACCAGGCATGAATCCGTCTCCGAGCTGCTACTGAAAATTTCAAAGGAAAATCCAATAACCCTTGGCTCGACCTATAAATCGAACCTAAGGCCTCTTATTTAGTAATTGCTCTTACGACCACAAGACTAACGACGCTGTATTATAGTATATATTATAGAGGATAGATTTATAACTAGTCTACACTTAATGACTCTATTTATTTGTTACCTATCGATTGCGTGGGCACCTCGGCTCAAGCCGGCTTTGTTTCTTTACTGAATGGAAATGAAATTAATCAGAGTTTTAGGATTGAGTAGCGCTTTCATGATACCCGTTCGTTAAGTAACAATCTAAATTTTCAAATAATGATAATAATTCGATGTGGCTAATCATGAGAGTTCTTGGTCACAAACTGTCTTTTTTTTATTGAATGATGGCTTCTGTCGTTGCTGTTGGGCGTTCACAGTTCGATTTCCGAATCAAGCAAAGATTTGCTGCTTTTTCGATGATTATTAGCAATTTTTTTTTAATTTATTATCAGGCAGGCCCATATAGATAATAATTTGTGTGAATGATGAATGGCAATATGAGTCTCTCCACCTATTTCATAAGTACTATATTCTTCAACGAATCAATTTGTAGTTAAAGTATAAGTAATGAGCTTACATAAAGTCAAGATAAACTCCAAGCCATTAACTTACAAACTTTAAACATCAATAATTTAGTATTTCGATATGCAAAATGGCTCCCAATAAAGTTAACAATTTAAATACATGCCAACTGCACGTAAACATTAAATATTATTAGCTACATAATTTATTATCATAGTGTTGTATATAAATTATTGAGAAGTTATGTTATACCTTGGACACGATATGTATATAGTATATTGGATTCAATTCCCAGATATACTAAAGTGGTCTAATTGTTAGTGTGGCTGAGGAATAAGTGTTAGGTTTGATTCCCCGGTCGAGCAAACTGTTATTGGGATTTTTCTAAGAAATACTCAATAGCAACTCGGAGTATAGATTGGTGATGGCAATAGGCTCACCCCCTATTACATGGGACCTAAAATATACCGATGAAATGTGGGTGTACATTTGTACACCTCTGCATAAACCTTAGTGCACGACTGCCGTGATATTATTTATATATATTTTTATGTTATAATTGGATTGTGAGGTCTGTTTGCCCATATAAACCTGCAGAGATAAAACACCCATGATATCCAAACTATTTTGTTTTGCGCCAAAAGTCAGAACAAAAACTTATTTCAACTGTACTCTTAATATTATTCGCTATTACAAAATTCTAATGAACCGAAGTCGCATAACAAATTCGCAGATAGTCTCAAACACTAACGACTCTGAAGCCAAACAAGACTCGACGAAAATGTACCGTTTCGTTTGAAAGATATTCACAATTTTTGCATATTTTTTTGTTGCATCCGTTTGGGCAGAAGGCAAATTGCTGGCGAATTTAGAACTCGAATGCTTAAAAAGAAATGAAACGAAGCATCAAAATATATTGTAGGAGATGGAAGTGACAAGAGTGGGGAAAAGCTATAAAAGACGATGCCTCACCGTCATCGTCCTCTTTTTTTTTCATTTCTAATCGTTGTCGCGTTAGGGTGTTACTCTGTCCGATTACTGTTCGACCTGTATAATTTATTGTTAGAAATCTAGTATTTTGGTTTTCTGGTTTTGTAATAGTTTTCTGTTTAGTTTGTTAGAATTAAAATCATTTGATTGTTGTTATTTTTGTATTTACTTTTTGTAGGTGGTATTAAAACTTGTTATTAAAAATCACTTCTGGTCTTATTTCCTAGATCAGAAGTGGGATAGTTCTTTTTCGCCCGCTTCTTTTGTTTCGCCTTAGTTTGTTTTACAGTAGTTCGGAAGTTATTAATTGTGCATTCAAATCGGTGGTTTTATTTTTCGTAACGTGGGTAAGTATTTTTTTTTCTGTTGTTTGGTTCGATCTCTGTTTTTTTTCGTTATGTCGACTCGTGAGCGTGATCATAGTGCGAATCGTCGCGTCAGTCGTAGTCCTGGTCGTGGTAGTCGAGATAGTAGACATCGCGACCGATCGCCTGAAGAAAATCTTAGGTTACGGCTCGAAATGCAGGCAATGTTTGCTCGTCTTAAGGCATTAGAAGACAAGTATAAGGCTTCGCCTACGCCAGGTCGTTCGGGTTATTGCGATACGAGAATACCGGAGGCAAATAGAAGCCGTAATAGGTTAACATCACGACCTGAGCGTGTATTACCGTCACCCAAACGCCATGCTTTGCGATCACCAGAACGGGAGAAATTACGTGATATGCACCGTTCACCGCCGTCAGACCATACGCGGAGGTTAGTGTCCCCTAGTAGGAATGATACAGTGTCGCGATCGCGGGGTAGATTTGTGTTGCCTAATCAACAACCACACTCTCGGTCACGAACGCCACCACGTATTTCGGAACCCATTTCTAGCAAAGCACCTGAGCATTCCACAGTTACCGATCGTATTGTGGACGCGATCCGTTCTATAAATTATGCGGGTAGGTCGAACCAACATTTTTACATTTCTAATTTCGATCCCAATTTACATAATATCGACGACTGGTGTTCTGAGGTAGATCGCGCTAAATCTCTTAACAATTGGAGTGATTACGAATGTCTCTCGCGTATTGGTAACTGTTTAAAAGGTGATGCTCGATCGTGGTTAAACGAGTGGGTATCAAATGATCGTACGTGGAGTAATTTTAAGAAGGAATTTAGGCCGCTGTGTCCAAGGACACCCGACATTGCAAATATTTTGGCTGATGTGATAAACACAAACTCGGATAAGTACCACGTATGCAGATTATGCGCGTCGTTCTTTACTTCGCTTACGCATAGTGCGGGGACTCAGCGATAAATTAATTTCGGCGATTATCATACGTGGAATTACTGATCCTAATATTAGGGCGTCGGCAACTAATGCCAAATTACTGCCAAACGATTTAATTGTTTTTTTTTCAATTTATATTAAGCCAGCTAATACGTCGAAGCATTTTTTTTCACGTTCAGTTGCAATTAATAGTACCAAAGGTAACTTAACTACGGATTCTTCGCGAAAACGGGGTAGTAGTGATATCAAGTGTTTTTTGTGTGGCCAGTTAGGTCATAGGCAAGCTTCATGTTCTAAACGACCTAGAATCGATCACGGATCGAGTACTTCGATAGGTAATTCTAGTTCTGCTAATTCGAAAACCGGTTTTATCCCGAATAGGCCCGAGCCATGTTCATTTTGCAAAAAGCCGGGTCATAAAATCGAAACTTGTTTTGTCAAGCAAAGGTCTGAAGCGGCTAATAAGGATACGGTAAATTTTTGTAATGTTTTAGTTACTTCTACTAATAGTGATGTAGTTGTGGCTGTTATCCAGGACGTTCCGGTGGATGTTTTAATTGACAGCGGTTCAACTATATCTCTGATTTCGTCGTCTTTGCTCAAATATTTTAACTCTCCACGCAAACCCGCTTTTAGGATTTTGAAGGGACTAGGAAGTCAGGAAGTAGAAACTACTTACTACGTAACATTGCCGATTGAGTTTGACGGTTTGACTCTCGACGTAGATTTGTTCATAGTGTCGTCTCAATACATGAACATTCCGGTTATAGTAGGTACCGACATTTTGAATAGAGAGGGTGTTAGATACGTGCGTACTAAAGATTATCAGCTACTTACTAGGGATGATAGTAATCCAAATAGGGTAATGACAATCCAATCTCAGCTTTCGGTTCCAGTCAATACGCCCCTCGTTGATGGTGAGTTGCAAGAGCTTTTAGAGATTATCAATGAGTTTTCAAAGTTTTTGATTTCCGGTACCGCGGCCTCGACTGTTAATACAGGGTGCATGTCAATCAAACTCAATTCCAACACGCCTGTTAACTATCGCCCTTACCGACTTTCGCATGCCGAGACACTCCGTGTTCGTGAAATCATTAAAGATCTTTTGGATAAAGGTATAATTGAAGAGTCCGACTCTGAATACGCAAGCCCTATCCTTCTCGTCAAAAAGAAAGACGGGTCGGATAGGATGTGCGTCGACTTTCGTAAGCTCAATGATGTTACTGTTAAAGACCGGTTTCCATTACCGCGGATAGATGATCACATAGACCGTTTAGGGCACAACAGGTATTTCAGTAGACTTGATATGGCTACTGGCTTCCATCAAATCCCTTTGGATCAGGATTCAATACCGCTCACAGGGTTTGTCACGCCCGAGGTACATTATCAATATTTGAAAATGCCCTATGGCTTGACAAATGCTCCGGTCGTCTATCAGCGAATCATCGCAAAAACGCTTCGCGAATTTATCGAATCTGGTGATACCCTCGTTTACATTGACGATGTCTTAATTTTAAGTAAAACCGTTGATCAGGGTCTCGTTTTGCTGCGTAAAGTCCTAGATACTTTAACCAGGGCCGGTTTTTCGATCAATCTAAAGAAGTGCTCATTTCTGGCGACTGAAATTGAGTACTTGGGACGGACAATTAGTGGGAATCAGGTTGGGCCGAGTCATGACAAAGTTAGAGCTTTGATTGACTCAGTTCAACCGCAAAATGTAAAACAAGTTCGCCAATTTATGGGCTTAGCCAACTATTTTAGACGTTACATAGCTGACTTTGCTCAGAAAACTGCATGTATTGCTGCGTTAACTAAAAAGGGAGTTGCTTTTAACTGGGGCTTGGAGCAACGAGCCGCTCGAAAGTACATTATAGAATGTCTGACGAGTGAACCTGTACTGGCTATCTATGACCCTTCATTACCGATAGAAGTCCACACAGATGCGAGTTCTATTGGTTATGGAGCTGTTCTGTTGCAAGTACATGAGGGAAATCGCAAGCGAGTGGTATCTTATTTCAGCAAGCTTACTCAGGGGGCTGAGAGCAAATACCATTCATATGAGCTGGAGACGCTTGCCGTGGTTAAAGCTCTTCAATATTTCAGACATTATCTTGTGGGTATTCACTTCACCGTAGTCACAGACTGCAACGCATTGAAAGTTACCCAGCGTAAGAAAGATTTGTTGCCAAGAGTGGCTCGGTGGTGGGTGTACCTTCAGGATTTTGATTTCAGTCTTATTTACCGTAAAGGTTCTCTCTTATCTCATGCTGACTATCTTAGTCGGAACCCTGTCAATGTAATTTCTATTCAGAAACCCTTGAACTGGGCTCAAGTCGCCCAGGCTTCTGACGAAGAAACTCTGGCTCTCATGCAGAGCTTGTCCAACGGACAGCTAGACGCTTCTCGTTATGTCGTTAAAAACGACATTCTCTATTTCAAGTACACACCTACTGGTGAAGATTCAAAACTGCTATGTTTTATCCCGAAAGGCCATAGACTTAGCCTTTTACGCATCTTTCATGATGAACATGGTCATCCCGGTGTAGATAAGACCGCTGACCTTATTATCAAACACTTTTGGTTCCCAGGGCTGAGAGCTTTTGTACTGAAATACATAACACATTGTTTAGTGTGTCTTTCTCACAAAAAAGTTGCTCGTGCCCCTCTACAGCCCATTCACTCTTGGGAAAAACCAGATGTCCCTTTTGAGACAATTCATATGGACGTTTTAGGTCCCCTACCCGAATCCGACGGCTATCGTTATGTTCCCATCGTAATCGATGCATTTTCAAAGTTTTCCCTATTATACCCGATGTATCGCCAGGATACTGATGAGTTAAAACATTTTACCAATTTAATTTCACTTTTTGGTACACCCAAATTAATTGTAGCCGATAGAGGTAGAATGTTTCAAAGTGCTAACTTTGTTAGCTGGGTTCAGGACATGGGTTGTAATACGCATCTGATTACACCTGAGATGCACCAATCCAACGGACAGGTGGAACGCTATTGTTGAACTGTACTCAACATGGTACGTATTGAGTGCAATTATCGGCAACAGAGATGGCCGACCGTGATGTGGAAGCTGCAGTTGGTTCTGAATATCACGAAACACAGAACAACGCAAAATTCGGCTCTTAACTTGCTGATTGGTATCGATGCCGCAACACCACTTATCCGAAGCCTGGTACGTGATGTGGCTATCGAAGGCTCCAGTCCGAACAGAGAGGCTCTTCGTGAAATGCGAAGGCAGAGGGCCTCCGAACGCCTCCGTTCGAACCAAGAAAGTCAAGACGCTTACATCAACCGAGGCCGCAGGGCGCCTCGTGCCTTCGAGCTTAACTCTTTAGTTTTTGTTAGAAAACAGGCGCAGGCGACTGGAAAGCTGGATTCCTGTATGCGAGGGCCGTATCGCGTAGTGAAGATACTTCCACATGGTCGATATGAGCTCCAGCTCTTGACCGGCTCATATGGGAAATCGACGCAAGCGGCTGCAGAATATATGATTCCGTGGCGAGGAGAGTGGACTCCTGATGTGTGCGCTGATTTTTTCCGTGGTGAGTAATTTTAATTGTTTCGACACTTCGATATCTTGCTAAAATATTTTTTGTAAATTTACTTGTAGACTACCTACGGCCTATATGCTGGGGCCTCTATTTGTTGTCTTGAGAACTGAGTGTATGTAAGTTTATCTATTTGTGTAAAGTGTTTCTCTGAAACGTGAACACACTAAGGGAAGTTTTATCTTGCGGTTGGGATAGTCTGTCTCGGAAGTTCTCGTACTCAGATATGCTATCCAGGCTGACGGATACACTTCAAGTAAGGTACGGTTTCATGTGGTTGGATGCTGTCTTGGAGTGCGCTCAGACATGTGATCCTAGTATACATATGTAACATGCCTAAGGTGGTTTTGTGTATATTTCTCCTTGTGCTCAGACATGTGGTCCTGGAGCTGTGGTACACGCAGGGTTATGCCACGGGTTGGCCTCTGACGAGTCGTGAAGTGGGGCATGTTTGTGTGACAAGCATTGTCCATTGATTATTATTACCGATAATTTGGGTTGAGATACGCTTTCATCTGGAACTATTCACACACGCAAAGTTATGTCTCACGCAAGTACGCGTAGATCTCTAGCGAGACGTGAGGTGGCACTCCCCCGAAGGGACCTGCCCCGGGTGATCGGTACAGATATCAGTTTATTTTATACCCTTCTGCTTAGGTTGAGTTAGGTAGCTATGTGTCGAATCGCTATTGCAATTTTGTATCGACACATAAAGTCTATCTACTGGGTTTAATTATTTTTGAATATGTTTTTGTGCTGTAATTTTTCTATTACAGAATCAGACAATGAAGGTGAGGAGTCTACCGTGCCGAGCGTCGCCCAGCCTTCCGGAGTCGAGGCGCCCGCTGACGCGATTGAAACACGACCCAGCACGTCTGGAATGCAGGGACGCGGTGAGGAGTCAACGGCGCCACTCAGCGTGTCGCATAGTGATGAAGACTCAGTGACGTCTTTGCCTACTCTGGAAACCGATCCCTAGATTCAGATGAGGGAGTCCGAGGACGGCTTCCTGTCAGGAAGGCCGTGTAGGAGATGGAAGTGACAAGAGTGGGGAAAAGCTATAAAACACGATGCCTCACCGTCATCGTCCTCTTTTTTTTTCATTTCTAATCGTTGTCGCGTTAGGGTGTTACTCTGTCCGATTACTGTTCGACCTGTATAATTTATTGTTAGAAATCTAGTATTTTGGTTTTCTGGTTTTGTAATAGTTTTCTGTTTAGTTTGTTAGAATTAAAATCATTTGATTGTTGTTATTTTTGTATTTACTTTTTGTAGGTGGTATTACAACTTGTTATTAAAAATCACTTCTGGTCTTATTTCCTAGAATATTTTATTTATAGCTAAATATTCTTTGTTACTTATTGCTAGCCCACTACTGGGACTTCTCTCAAGTTGAATAGGGTAAAGTTGAATGTTGATAATTTTTCGGAATGCTTGTCTCTTGTTTATCATTAAAAAAAATATTTTAAAATAATATTATTTTCTATGAGAAAATATACGAAAATAAGGAATTTTTATTTTACCCATCAAAACACTCTGCCAGGTGTCACACGCAATTACAAACACGTCGCTAAACGCTAGACATGATGGATCCCTCCAATACCGACACCAACAAAGTCGACGCCACCAATACCGGCGCCAAATATACTAACGCCTCCTATACCGACGCATCAAAATCGACGTCTCAAATACCGACGTCACCAATACAGACGCCACCAATACCGACGCTGCTCATACCGACACCATAAATACCGACGCCACCAATACAGACACCAACCAATGGTCAACATGGATACTACTGCAAAATCGCACAACCAATACTTCCAACACCAACAACAACGACGCTAAATATTCCGACGACTCTTATAACGACACTCACAAAATCGACGCCTCAAATTTCGACTCCACCAACACCGACGCCACCAATACCGACGCCACCAATACCGACGCCACCAATACCGACGCTTTCAATACCGACGCTTTAAATACCGACACCATAAATACCGATGCCACTAATATTGGCACCAAAAATACCGACGCCAAATATTCCGACGACTATGATAACAACGCTTACAAAATCGACACCTAAAATACCGACGCCACCAGTACAGACGCCTACAATACAGACGCTTTCAATACCGACGTCAACAATACCGACAACATAAACACCGACGCCAAAGAAATCGACGCCTCAAATACCGACACCCCCAATATCGACGACACCAATACCGACGCTTTCAATACGAACACCATAAATACCGATGCCACTTATATTGACACCAACAATACCGACGCTAAATATTCCGACAACCAATATAGACGCCACCAATACCGACGCTGCTAATACCGACGCCACCAATACAGACGCAACCAATACCGACGCTGCTAATACCAACGCTTTCAATACCGACGCTTTTAATACCAACGTCAACAATATCGACAGCATAAATACCGACGCCGCCAATACCGACACCAATAATAGCGACGCCAAATATACCCACGCCAACTAAATCAATGCCTCAAGTACCAACACATACAATACCGACGCCACTTATATTGTAGCCAACAATACCGATGCTGCTAATACACACGCTTTCAATACCGACGTCATCAAAACCGATACCATAAATACCGACACCAGAAAAATAGTCAACTTAAATACTACTGCAAAATCGCACAACCAAAACTTCCAACACCAACAAAAACAACGCAAAAGATTTCGACGACTCTTATAACGACGCTCACAAAATCGACGCCTCAAGTACCGACGCCACCAATACCGAAGCCACCAATACCGACGCCACTAATACCGACGCCACCAATACCGACGCCACCAATACCGACGCCACCATTACCGACGCCACCAATACCGACGCCACCAATACCAATGCCACCAATACCGACGCTTTAAATACCGACGCCATAAGTACCGATGCCACTAATATTGACACCAAAAATACCGACGCCAATTAAACCGACGACTTTTATATATTGACACCAACAAAATCGATGCTTCAAATACAGACGCCACCAATACTGACGCCACCAATACCGACGCCACCAATACCGACGCCACCAATACCGACGCTTTCAATACCGACGTCATAAGTACCGATGCCACTAGTATTGACACCACAAATACCGACGCCAAATATTTCGAAGACTCTTATAACGACGCTAACAAAATCGACGCCTAAAATACCGAAGCCACCAGTACCGACGCCTACAATATACATACGTTTTCAATACCGACGTCAACAATACCGATAACATAAAAATCGACGCCGCCAATACCGACACCAATAATAGCGACGCCAAATATACCGACGTCAACAAAATCAATGCCTCAAATACCGACACCAACAATACCGACGCCAATTATACCGACGACTTGTATACTGACGCAAACAAAATCGATGCTTAAAATACCGACGCCACCAATACTGACGCCCACAATACCGACGCTTTCAATACCGACGCCATCAATACCGACGCCACCAATACCGACGCCGCCAATACCGACGCCACCGATACCGACGCCACAAATACAGACGCAAACAATATCGACGCTTTCAATACCGACGTCAATAATACCGACGGCATAATTACCGACGCCGCCAATACCGACATTAACAATAGCGACGCCAAATATACCAACGCCAAAAAAATCAACGCCTCAAATACCGACAACAACAATACCGACGCCAATTATACTTTTACTTTTATACTGACGCCAACAAAATCGATGCTTAAAATACCGACGCTACCAATACTGACGCCACCAATACCGACGCCACCAATACCGACGCCACCAATACCGACGCCACAAATACAGACGCAAACAATATCGACGCTGCTAATACAGACGCTTTCAATACCGACGTCAATAATACCGACGGAATAATTACCGACGCCGCCAATACCGACACTAACAATAGCGACGCCAAATATACCGACGCCAAAAAAATCAACGCCTCAAATACCGACACCAACAATACCGACGCCAATTATACCGACGACTTTTATACTGACGCAAACAAAATCGATGCTTAAAATACCGACGCCACCAATACCGACGCCACCAATACCGACGCCACCAATACCGACGCCACCAATACCGACGCCACCAATACCGACGCCACCAACACCGACGCCATGAGTACCGATACCACTAATATTGACACCAAAAATACCGACGCCTATAATATACAGACGCTTTCAATACCGACGTCAAAAATACCGATACCATAAAAACCGACGCCCCCAATACCGACACCAACAATAGCGACGCCAAATATACCGACGCCTCTTATACCGACGCCAACAAAATCAACGCCTCAAATACCGACCAACAATACCGACGCCGCTAATTCCGACGCTTTCAATACCGACGTCAATAATACCGACAACAACGCAAAATATTCCGACGACTCTTAAAACGACGCTCACGAAATCGACGCCTCAAGTACCGACGCCACCCATACCGACGCTACCAATAGCGACGCCACCAATACCGACGCCACTAATACCGATGCCACCAATACCGACGCCTCAAAAACCGACACCAACAATACCGACGCCAATTATACCGACGACTTTTATACTGACGCCAACAAAATCGATGCTTAAAATACCGACGACACCAATACTGACGCCCCCAATACCGACGCTTTCAATACCGACGCCACCAATAACGACGCCACCAATACCGATGCCACCAGTACCGACGCCACCAATACCGACGCCACCGATACCGACGCCACCAATACCGACACCACCAATACCGACGCCACCAATACCGACGCCACCAATACCGACGCCTTCAATACCGACGCCACCAATACCGACGCATTCAAAACCGAGGCCATAAGTACCGATACCACTAATATTGACACCAAAAATACCAACACCAAATATTTCGACGACTCTTATAACGACGCTAACAAAATCGACGCCTTAAATACTGACGCCACCAGTACCGAAGCCTACAATATACAGACGCTTTCAATATCGACAATACCGATAACATAAAAACAGACGCCGCCAATACCGACACCAATAATAGCGACGCCAAATATACCGACGTCAACAAAATCAACGGCTCAAATACCGACACCAACAATACCGACGCTACTTATACCGAAGCCACCAATACCGACGCCACCAATATCGACGCCACCAATACCGCTGCTTTCAATACCGGCCATAAATACTGATGCCACTAATATTGACAACAACAATACCGACGCCAAATATTCCCACGACTCTTATAACGACGCTAATAAAATTGACGCCTCAAATATCGACGCCCCCAATACCGATGCCTCCAATACAGACGCCACCAATACCGACGCTGCTAATACCGACGACACAAATACAGACGCCACCAATACCGACGCCACAAATACAGACGCAAACAATATCGACGCTGCTAATACCGACGCTTTCAATACCGACGTCAATAATACTGACGGCATAATTACCGACGCCGCCAATACCGACACCAACAATAGTGACGCAGAATATACCGACGCCTCTTATACCGACGCCAAAAAAATCAACGCCTCAAATACCGACACCAACAATACCGACGCCAATTATACCGACGACTTTTATACTGACGCAAACAAAATCGATGCTTAAAATACCGACGCCACCAATACTGACGCCCACAATACCGACGCTTTCAATACCGACGCCATCAATACCGACGCCACCAATACCGACGCCACCAATACCGACGCCACCAATACCGACGCCACCAATATCGACGCCACAAATACCGATGCTTTCAATACCGGCACCATAAATACTGATGCCACTTATATTGACAACAACAATACCGACGCCAAATATTCCGACGACCCTTATAACGACGCTAATAAAATCAACGCCTCAAATATCAACGTCCCCAATACCGATGCCTCCAATACAGACGCCACCAATACCAACGCTGCTTATACCGACGCCTTCAATACGGACGTCAATAATACCAACGGCATAATTACCGACGCCGCCAATACCGACACTAATAATAGCGACGCCAAATATACCGTCGCCAAAAAAATCAACGCCTCAAATACCGACAGCAACAATACCGACGCCAATTATACCGACGACTTTTATACTGACGCCAACAAAATCGATGCTTAAAATACCGACGCCACCAATACAGACGCCACCAATACCGACGCTTTCAATACCGCCGCCACCAGTACCAACGCTACCAATACCGACGCCACCAATACCGACGCCACAAATACCGACGCCACCAATACCGACGCCACCAATACCGACGCCACCAATACCGACGCCTTCAATACCGACGCCACCAATACCGACGCTTTCAATACCGACGCCATAAGTACCGATACCACTAATATTGACACCAAAAATACCGACGCCAAATATTTCAACGACTCTTATAACGACGCTAACAAAATCGACGCCTTAAATACCGACGCCACCAGTACCGACGCCTACAATATACAGACGCTTTCAATACCGACGTCAAAAATACCGATACCATAAAAACCGACGCCGCCAATACCGACACCAACAATAGCGACGCCAAATATACCGACGCCTCTTATACAGACGCCTACAAAATCAACGCCTCAAATACCGACACCAAAAATACCGACGCCACCAGAACAGACGCCACCAATAACGACGCCACCAATACCGACGCCACCAATACCGACGTCACCAATACCAACGCCACCAATACCGACGCCACCAATACTGACGCCACCAATACAGACGCCACCAATACCGACGCTTTCAATACCGACGCCACCAATACCAACGCTTTCAATACCGACGCCATAAGTACCGATACCACTAATATTGACACAAAAAATACCGACGCCAAATATTTCAACGACTCTTATAACGACGCTTACAAAATCGACGCCTTAAATACCGACGCCACCAGTTCCGACGCCTACAATATACAGACGCTTTCAATACCGACGTCAAAAATACCGATAACATAAAAACCGACGCCGCCAATACCGACACCAACAATAGCGACGCCAAATATACCGACGCCTCTTATACAGACGCCAACAAAATCAACGCCTCAAATACCGACACCAAAAATACCGACGCCACCAGTACAGACGCCACCAATAACGACGCCACCAATACCGACGCCACCAATACCGACGTCACCAATACCAACGCCACCAATACCGACGCCACCAATACTGACGCCACCAATACCGACGCCACCAATACCGACGCCACCAATACCGACGCCACCAATACCGACGCCACCAATACTGACGCCACCAATACCGACGCCACCAATACCGACGCTTTCAATACCGACGCCACAAGTACCGATACCACTAATATTGACACCAAAAATACCGAAGCCAAATATTTTGACGACTCTTATAACGACACTTTCAAAATCGACGCCTAAAATACCGACGCTACCAGTACCGATGCCTACAATATACAGACGCTTTCAATACCGACGTCAAAAATACCGATAACATAAAAACCGACGCCGCCAATACCGACAGCAACAATAGCGACGCCAAATATACCGACGCCACCAATACAGACGCCACCAATACTGACGCTTTCAATACCGACGCCACCAATACCGACGCCACCAATACCGACGCCACCAATACCGACGCCACCAACACCGACGCCACCAATACCGACGCCTTCAATACCGACGCCACCAATACCGACTCTTTCAATACCGATATCACTAATATTGACACCAAAAATACCGACGCCAAATATTACAACGACTCTTATAACGACGCTAACAAAATCGACGCCTTAAATACCGACGCCACCAGTACCGAAGCCTACAATATACAGACGCTTTCAATACCGACGCCATAAGTACCGATACCACTAATATTGACACCAAAAATACCGACGCCAAATATTTCAACGACTCTTATAACGACGCTAACAAAATCGACGCCTTAAATACCGACGCCACCAGTACCGACGCCTACAATATACAGACGCTTTCAATACCGACGTCAAAAATACCGGTAACATAAAAACCGATGCTGCCAATACCGACACCAACAATAGCGACGCCAAATATACCGACGCCTCTTATACCGACGCCAACAAAATCAACGCCTCAAATACCGACGCTTTCAATACCGACGCCATAAGTACCGATACCACTAATATTGACACCAAAAATACCGACGCCAAATATTTCAACGACTCTTATAACGACGCTAACAAAATCGACGCCTTAAATACCGACGCCACCAGTACCGACGCTTTCAATACCGACGTCAAAAATACCGATAACATAAAAACCGACGCTGCCAATACCGACACCAACAATAGCGACGCCAAATATACCGACGCCTCTTATACCGACGCCAACAAAATCAACGCCTCAAATACCGACACCAACAATACCGACGCCACTTATACTAACGCCACCAATACCGACGCCACCAATACCGACGCCACCAATACCGACGCTTTCAATACCGAAGCCATAAGTACCGATACCACTAATATTGACACCAAAAATACCGAAGCCAAATATTTCGACGACTCTTATAACGACACTTTCAAAATCGACGCCTAAAATACCGACGCTACCAGTACCGATGCCTACAATATACAGACGCTTTCAATACCGACGTCAAAAATTCCAAAAAACATAAAAACCGACGCCGCCAATACCGACAACAACAATAGCGACGCCAAATATACCGACGCCACCAATACAGACGCCACCAATACCGACGCTTTCAATACCGACGCCACCAATACCAACGCCACCAATACCGACGCCGCCAATACCGACGCCACCAATACCGACGCCACCAATACCAACGCCACCAATACCGACGCCTTCAATACCGACGCCACCAATACTGACGCCCACAATACCGACGCTTTCAATACCGACGCCATCAATACCGACGCCACCAATACCGACGCCGCCAATACCGACGCCACCGATACCGACGCCACAAATACCGACGCCACCAATACCGACGCCACCAATACCGACGCCACCAATACCGACGCCACCAACACCGACGCCATGAGTACCGATACCACTAATATTGACACCAAAAATACCGACGCCTATAATATACAGACGCTTTCAATACCGACGTCAAAAATACCGATACCATAAAAACCGACGCCGCCAATACCGACACCAACAATAGCGACGCCAAATATACCGACGCCTCTTATACCGACGCCAACAAAATCAACGCCTCAAATACCGACACCAACAATACCGACGCCGCTAATTCCGACGCTTTCAATACCGACGTCAATAATACCGACAACAACGCAAAATATTCAAATCAAATCAAATCAAAAGGTTTTTATTTCATATGAACTTTTTCAAGCATTTATAAAACGTTATGACTCTAGTTGCACGGTTCCAAGAAGTTGATCTCATGGAGAAGAACCGGCAAGAAACTCCATAGACACTCTTTTAAAAAGAAGGTATTGTTACATTATTTTGGTAATAATTATGCGAGGTCAATGTAAAAAATTCATGTCTTGAGATGTCAATGGTCAAAGATATAAAAAAAGTGATATGGTAAGTATAATTCTCTAGACTGAACAATACACTGAACTCACATTTACAAAATTATAACAATTGAATAGGGGCGTGAAATACGCCATAATAAAATGCTACAAGCTATGTCTTTAAAAAGACAACGTTTTTGTAATAGAAACAACCTCACGGTACCAGGGAGGCCACATGCACAACAGTATCTACATCCACACATTCCTATCGTCAACATAGTCCTTGATTTTATAATAGGCTTTCTTGACAAGAACAGATTTCACATGATTTTTAAATTTCTTGCCGGTGAGATCGGTGACACATTTAGGTAGTTTATTATAAAAGCGTATACAATTCCCTAGAAATGATTTATTAGTTTTTGTAAGTCTATATTTAGGCACTACTAATTTATGTTTATTCCTAGTATTAATGTTATGATAGTCACTATTGATGTTAAACTGTAGATGGTTTTTCCGGACGTACATAATATTTTCAAGTATATAGAGTGACGGAAGTGTGAGTATATTAATATTTTTAAAGACTTCTCTTAAGGATTCGCGGGGGCCCATGTCGTAGATTGCGCGGATGGCCCTTTTCTGTAAGATAAAAATAGAATCCACGTCCGCAGCTGAACCCCACAGAAGGATGCCATATGACATGATGCTGTGAAAGTATGCGAAGTATACCAATCTAGCTGTAGGTATGTCAGTGACTTGTTTAATTTTTCTTACTGCATAGGCAGCAGAACTTAACCTACTAGAAAGAGCTGAGATATGAGGCCCCCACTGTAATTTGTAATCCACTGTAATACCAAGGAATATAGTTTCGTTAACTAACTCGAGTTTGCTGCCTTCGAGCATTAAATTAGTTTCGCCTTGAGGAACGTTCGGTAACGCGAATCTTAAACATTTTGTTTTACTAGCATTTAGAAGTAAGTTATTCGCATCAAACCATTTAGATAGCGTTGCTAGGCTCTTATTAACATCTAGAAGTACGCGATCTTTCCTATTGATTTTAAAGATTAGTGAGGTGTCGTCAGCAAACAATACAATATTAGACAAATCTGACATCATGTAGGGAAGATCATTTATGTACGCCAGAAAGAGAAAAGGACCTAAAATTGAACCTTGGGGAACACCCATTTTAACAATAGACCCTAAGGAAGTGACTCCGTCTATACTAACTTTATGACGTCTTTCTGAAAGGTAGGAAGAGACAAGCTCTAGAGAAAGCCCTCGTACTCCGTAGTAGCTGAGTTTACGGACAAGCGTGTTGTGATCAACGCAATCGAAAGCTTTAGAAAGATCACAGAAGATACCTATAGCATCCTGCGATCCCTCCCAAGCATCTAAAATGTGAGAGACTAACTTCGTGCCTGCATCAGACGTCGATCTACCTTTGGTGAAGCCGTACTGTCTGTCATGCAAAATATTATATTTCTGAAAATGTGCTACCATTTGCTCGAGCATCAGTTTCTCAAAGACTTTACTTAACGTTGGAAGAACAGAAATCGGCCTATAGTTTGAGGGATTCATCTTGCAACCTGATTTAAAAATTGGAATAACTTTACTTTCTTTCATTAAATCAGGGAAGGTTCCCGACTTGACGCTAACATTAAATATATTTGCAAGTATTGGAGCAATATTGTCTATGATTGAATTAATTACTTTAACAGATATGCCCCATAGGTCTTCCGTTTTTTTCATATTTATACTTTTAAATGCTTTTTTTACCATATGAGCTGAAACTTGAAAGTGTTGGTGTCGGTATTTGAGGCGTTGATTTTGTTGGCGTCTGTATAAGTGGTGTCGGTATATTTTGCGTCGCTATTGTTGGTGTCGGTTTTGGCGGCGTCGGTATTTATGGTGTCGGTATTTATGACGTCGGTATTGAAAGCGTCGGTACTAGCAGCGTCGGTATTGGTGGCGTCTGTATTGGTGACGTCGGTATTGGTTGCGTCAGTATAAATGGCGTCGTAATTTGTATTGAAAGCGTCGGTATTGGTGGCGTCTGTATTGGTGGCGTCGGTATTTTAAGCATCGATTTTGTTGGCGTCAGTATAAAAGTCGTCGGTATAATTGGCGTCGGTATTGTTGTTGTCGGTATTTGAGGCGTTGATTTTTTTGGCGTCGGTATATTTGGCGTCGCTATTGTTAGTGTCGGTATTGGCGGCGTCGGTAAATATGCCGTCGGTGTTTTTGACGTCAGTATTGAAAGCGTCGGTATTACCAGCGTCGATATTGTTTGCGTCTGTATTTGTGGCGTCGGTATTGGTGGCGTCGGTATTGAAGGCGTCGATATTGGTGGCGTCGGTATTGGTGGCGTCGGTATATTTGGCGTCGCTATTGTTGGTGTCGGTATTGGCGGCGTCAGTTTTTATGTTATCGGTATTTTTGACGTCGGTATTGAAAGCGTCTGTATGTTGTAGGCGTCGGTACTGGTGGCGTCGGTATTTTAGGCGTCGATTTTGAAAGTGTCGTTATAAGAGTCGTTGAAATATTTGGCGTCGGTATTTTTGGTGTCAATATTAGTGGTATCGGTACTTATGGCGTCGGTATTGAAAGCGTCGGTATTGGTGGCGTCGGTATTGGTGGCGTCGGTATTGGTGGCGTCGGTATTGGTGGCGTCGGTTTTTATGCTGTCGGTATTTTTGACGTCAGTATTGAAAGCGTCTGTATATTGTAGGCTTCGGTACTGGTGGCGTCGGTATTTAAGGCGTCGATTTTGTTAGCGTCGTTATAAGAGTCGTTGAAATATTTGGCGTCGGTATTTTTGGTGTCAATATTAGTGGTATCGGTATTGAAAGAGTCGGTATTGGTGGCGTCGGTATTGAAGGCGTCGGTATTGGTGGCGTTGGTATTGGTGGCGTCGGTATTGGTGGCGTCGGTATTGGTGGCGTCGGTATTGGTGGCGTCGGTATTGGTGGCGTTGGTATTGGTGGCGTCGGTATTGAAAGCGTCGGTATTGGTGGCGTCTGTATTGGTGGCGTCGGTATATTTGGCGTCGCTATTGTTGTTGTCGGTATTGGCGGCGTCGGTTTTTATGTTATCGGTATTTTTGACGTCGGTATTGAAAGCGTCTGTATATTGTAGGCATCGGTATTGGTAGCGTCGGTATTTTAGGCGTCGATTTTGGAAGTGTCGTTATAAGAGTCGTCGAAATATTTGGCTTCGGTATTTTTGGTGTCAATATTAGTGGTATCGGTACTTATGGCGTCGGTATTGAAAGCGTCGGTATTGGTGGCGTCGGTATTGGTGGCGTCGGTATTGGTGGCGTCGGTATTGGTGGCGTTAGTATAAGTGGCGTCGGTATTGTTGGTGTCGGTATTTGAGGCGTTGATTTTGTTGGCGTCGGTATAAGAGGCGTCGGTATATTTGGCGTCGCTATTGTTGGTGTCGGTATTGGCAGCGTCGGTTTTTATGTTATCGGTATTTTTGACGTCGGTATTGAAAGCGTCGGTACTGGTGGCGTCGGTATTTAAGGCGTTGATTTTGTTAGCGTCGTTATAAGAGTCGTTGAAATATTTGGCGTCGGTATTTTTGGTGTCAATATTAGTGGTAACGGTACTTATGGCGTCGGTATTGAAAGCGTCGGTATTTGAGGCGTTGATTTTGTTGGCGTCGGTATAAGAGGCGTCGGTATATTTGGCGTCGCTATTGTTGGTGTCGGTATTGGCAGCATCGGTTTTTATGTTATCGGTATTTTTGACGTCGGTATTGAAAGCGTCTGTATATTGTAGGCGTCGGTACTGGTGGCGTCGGTATTTAAGGCGTTGATTTTGTTAGCGTCGTTATAAGAGTCGTTGAAATATTTGGCGTTGGTATTTTTGGTGTCAATATTAGTGATATCGGTATTGAATGAGTCGGTATTGGTGGCGTCGGTATTGAAGGCGTCGGTATTGGTGGCGTCCGTATTGGTGGCGTCGGTATTGGTGGCGTCGGTATTGGTGGCGTCGGTATTGGTGGCGTCGGTATTGGTGGCGTCGGTATTGGTGGCGTCGGTATTGGTGGCGTCGGTATTGGTGGCGTTGGTATTGGTGGTGTCGGTATTGAAAGCGTCAGTATTGGTGGCGTCTGTATTGGTGGCGTCGGTATATTTGGCGTCGCTATTGTTGTTGTCGGTATTGGCGGCGTCGGTTTTTATGTTATCGGTATTTTTGACGTCGGTATTGAAAGCGTCATAAATACTGATGCCACTAATATTGACAACAACAATACCGACGCCAAATATTCCCACGACTCTTATAACGACGCTAATAAAATTGACGCCTCAAATATCGACGCCCCCAATACCGATGCCTCCAATACAGACAACACCAATACCGACGCTGCTAATACCGACGACACAAATACAGACACCACCAATACCGACGCCACAAATACAGACGCAAACAATATCGACGCTGCTAATACCGACGCAAACAATATCGACGCTGCTAATACCGACGCTTTCAATACCGACGTCAATAATACCAACGGCATAATTACCGACGCCGCCAATACCGACACTAACAATAGCGACGCCAAATATACCGTCGCCAAAAAAATCAACGCCTCAAATACCGACAACAACAATACCGACGCCAATTATACCGACGCCTTCAATACCGACGCCAACAAAATCGTCACCAAGAATACCACTGCAAACAACATCGCAACACCAACAATACCGACGCCAAATATACCCACGCTTCCTTTACCGACGTTATCAAAATCAACGCCTCGAATACTGACGTCATCAATACCGACGCCATTAATTCCGATGCCACCAATACCGACTCCGCCAATACCGACGCCATCCATACCGACGCTTTCAATACAAAAACAACCGTAAAATACTTAAGACGAAGTCGCGGGCAAAAAGTACCGTAAGGGTTACCGTAACAGCTTATCACCAGAGGGGTCGCAGACATGGAAGTTTGCAAGATTAGAACTCGAAATCTATTTCTTGTTTATCGGCAAATCAATAGAATATAACTAATGTCTTAAATTTAAACCGTTGTTTTTCATCTTAGCGTGTTGACATCGAACTGAAGGCAACGTATAAATATACCAATATTATATTGTTCTCGTGCATATAAACTATTAATTTTACTCGACTGTACATTGTTTAAATAAACCAACTTTATCGCTACACAAACAGACACGAACTGTAAAATTAATGTGAAAATGTAATCGTCATGTCACAATTTTTAATAATTTTGTCCTTCAGTACACACAGTGCAGTGTTTTATTTATATTTTACTTACTGACCCGGCAAACGCTGTTGTGTCATATAAATCGCGATTAAAAAAATGGTGGTGGTGAAAGGAGGGCGGGTTTTATATATAAAGTCTCTGGAATGATGCGGCTGCTTCTAAAAATATTCGTCCGCATTATATAATATATATTGTCCTTTAGCGCTGTCTCCAAATGTCAGCAAGAATTGAACAATAATGGATGTTTGATAAGTAATAAGGTTTTATTACTATAGTAAGTACTAGTAATAAGTACTGTCGAATTACCCAGACTCGTTCGAAATCGAATACCAAATTTGTTATAAGCAATCAATGGCTCTGACAGCTGTTTCATTAATCAATTTGAGATATCAAAATAAATTATTATATTTAAAGGTGGAGAACACTAATGGAACTGGCAAAGAAAGTTTCTCAAACATTTAAGTTATTATAGCTTCGCAGTTAGAACGTCTGTTTTTCATACGTAATTAACTGGAGTCTTTCTTGTTTTTATTTTAAAATTACCTTACCGCACGCTAGGATTGTCTCATGTGTCATAGGGTTTTAGCCATCACGTTGTCTCCAAACGGTTAGGCAGAGGTGTAATTATGTTTAACCACATTTCTTCAATGATTTTAGGTCCTATTTAATAGGGGACGAACTTATTGCTTTCAACCGGCCATCATCATCATCATCATCATATCAACCGTTAGACATCCACTGCTGGACATAGGTCTCCCCCAAGGATAGCCATCAATCTGCACGAATCCAAATTCCGAGCTGCTTCAGAGAATATCATAGAACAACTCAATAACACTTTGATCTGATAGGTAGTACAAATGGCCATGCTCATCAAACAAATACGTTCCCTTGCCGATATTCGAACCTAGGACCCTCACTACGATCTTAATTCCGCTGTTAAAATCGGGTTATTTGTAAATGTATTTTATTGAAAGAAAGATGTACATGAAAACTACACTACATATTTATTTTAGTTTTCAGTTTTAAATATTTTATTAAATGTTTAATTTTTAATAAAATCTCACATCCCAATGAATAACAGTCATACGCTTTTTTTGTTGAGCCTCAAGCTTTTGAATTAAATAAAAGTACTCATACATTATTTACATATTAAATCCCAGTTTAAATATTATATGCTGCAAGATAAAGTCATATTTATGTGTATAGCATGATAAATGATTAGATTAACTTTTTAAATAATGTATATCACTTTATTTTTCTCTTTTAGCTCGCAATCCGATAAATTATTTGACTGGATAATATTGGTGTCTTACAGTTACACTGGCTATCAAGTTTTTCGTCCAAACACTTTAAGTCCATAAATCCACCATTATCCAGCGTACCGCTGAAACGTGGAATGCGTTTCCCGATTGGGGCATCCCCGATAAATATAATCTGGGTGGCTTTAAATCTAAAGTGAATCGGTGTCTTTTAGATAAGATAAGATAGTGCTCCATCGTAGATCGCAGTGTCGCTTTGCATCAGGCGAGCTGGCGGTCAAGCGTAAACCTATTAATAATAAAATAAAAACATTTGATTGTCTGTAAAGTAGGTTTATACGTGATAACAAACTGAACGCTCAGGCCGATGGTGCCTCTCTATCGCTTGTTCCGCGGTCTCGCTTGCACGTTCGGGTGAGGTGAAAATGTGTCAATTTTTCGAGCGTGCAGCCGGCGTTAATCTATTTATAAGACGTTATGTCAAATACAATAAAGTGAACAAGTTCAATGACAACAATGATTTTTGTAATATCTTTTGTAACCAATGGTGTACCTGCTTTCGTTGAACCCAGACCAGACCCATAAATAAATTAACATTATTAAAGTGCGCAACCAGGGAATCGAGTCCAAATTGAAAGCCAGCACTTACGCTCACAACTACTCTACTAATAAAGCAATTTATAATTATATTTGCGTAAAATTAAACACTTTACACAAACATGACAAATAACCCTTATTTAAATGGTGTGGTTCAAACCAGAATGTTTGTTGTGTTGTTATAATTTATTTATTTAGTTAAAGTACGTCTGTGAGGTTTCAAAACTGAGCTCATATTTAGTCCGTAAACGGAATGTGTTTAAGTGTTGCAAGTGATGAAAATATAGCGAAGTTGTGGTAATTTACACGTTGAAATAAAATCATGAAATTATGGTATCTTATAAAGTCAGATGTATGATTTAGATCATGATGATGTCAGAATATTAAAGTTTCCTGACAAAATAGCTACCGTTGAAGTGAAAAACTGCCTGTTATTTGAAACAAAGTATCATAATAGCTTTGAAGTGACCTGTTAATGCCAGAAATGCGCTTGTTATTCATTCATACCTGCTTGTTATTCAAACATAAAAGAAGAAGTTCTGTATAATTCTTATGCTGAAACCAGATTGGCGGTATATAACTACGTACCTACACATTGCTTGAGATTATCAAAGCAACTGGCGATATAAAATCCAAGAATATTTTTATTTCAGATGTATTGCTGACAGTTATTTTGTTGATAATTTTTAAGAATCAACTGCTAGTGTGACCTCCATACAAGAACGAATTCGAGAGTAAAGACTATGTATAATTAAACATAGTATAGACCGAGACATTGCACAGTGGTTAGGAAGCTAAAGGATCTTCTTTCATATGCTGATGGTAACCACTGGGGTAAATGATAAATGATAAATAATATTTATTTCTGTAAATAGATTTTTTAGTAGGAGGTAGGGCATAGCGAGATTTCTCGCTCAAATTGAGCTGCTCGACTGGGGAAGTACCTCCGCCTTACAGAAGACCGCAGTGAATCAAGAATAGTTGTCTTTCTGCGAGTGAGTAAGGTTACCAGAGCTCATTGGGGGAGTGACTATTCTAACAGCATAGGAATTCCGTTTGCTGTCAGTTCAGTAACTCCCTATTTTAAGTAACCTGAACGGTTTCTAAGGGGTTTGGCAACGCATTTGCAAGGCTCTGGTGTTGCAAATGTCCATGGGCAGCGGTCATCACTTACCATCTGGTGAGCCACCTGCTCGTTTGCCCCCTTATCACCATAAAAAAAAAGATCTTTTGAAGACACTTTTACAAGTCATGTATGAGATACATTTTAGGAACTAGATGGTATAGGCATTTCCTAAGTGACAACCTCTGAGAAGAAATGCCGAAACAAACTCAGAGAATCATGGTCTCTTTTGAAGTCCAAACATCTTTGTTAACAATATGTGAGCCTGACGATCTAGGCCAGTCTGAGATGGCCTTTTGAAAAAAGCACCAGTGCAACTTTGAGTTGAAGAATATGTATTAATGTAAGAATCCAACCTCCACAAACATTTCCCTTTATGGCGGGTGAGTTATAAAAAAGGCTTGACCAACAGCATCTTAAAGCAATGACTCTGTAGTGCCTGGATAAGGACACTCACAAAGGGGGAGATTGCTTGTGTCAGTGGCGTCATATAAGATCATGTACATATAAAAATAATGATAATAAACTCGCGATGCTGCGCTATCTTGCATCACATTTTAACTTAATGAGACGTCGGCATAACAATTTGTTGCGAGCGCGCGGGTCTGGCCGGCCCGCCCGCCCCTTTGTCACAAGCACGCGTTATTTACACGTTTTGTATGAGACATGTATGGCTCCGCACACCATTTCATTAACCTGGATTAATTTCATTCATATTTCAGTTGATGTCTGTGGTTCGTTTCGTTGGAATTAAAATATTTTTTATTTATATTGTCTTCGTAGATCGGTGGGATTCCCCGATGTTGCGGAGGTGGATGCGGCTCCACGCCGAAATTTAATTGTATATTTTTATGTAACTGTAACTTACTAACACTAGAATTTAAGTTAAATTGTTACTAACCCTATGGACTCCTGTCTGAAATAAAATTATTCATTCATTTATTCATTCATTCATTCATTATGCTATTTAACGACTCTAAGCCTATTAGGTGAAGTGTTATAGTAATGTTTAGTAATACCCAATTACACGGCTTGAATTGGGACCACTAAAATTAACAATGAAACTGTCAAGAGACAATAATATTTCTTTATAAAATTGTAAACGGGGAGATTTTACTGATATCACACTGATATTACACTTGCGCAAATAGTAGACAAGAAATTGTAATAAAACTATATTTAACGAATTTTATCGCGGTATATTAATTTTCTAGGGATGTTTGAGCTTACGTGCTACATCTTCCGCTGCATCGTCACTTACCATCAGGTGAGATGCTGCCAAACGCGCTTGATTAAAAACAGAATCTCTGGATTAAATGTTATCAACATACCGCGATAAAATCCTTAAAAGGGGGAAGTTATCATAAAATTTGAATCTAATATCTCTGTTTCACCTCTCAACGAATACAAGCAAAGTAGTATATTGAAAGTTTGCGAAATAAGTTATCAATGTAAACATTGTTACTGAAGTATTATAACTGTACAAAATAATTTATAAAACATGAAAAAAAACATGAAGGTTTATCCTAACAGACGATTGTACAATAAATCTTCAGTAATTTTTACTTCTTTTTGGTAAAATTGCTTCATGAAAAATTAAGGTTGTTTACAAAGAAAAATGAGGTTGCGTCTGCTGTAAACTTTGTGTTAAGTTTCCACCTGGGTATTGAAGTATTTGATGAAAAATTCCACGTTACTGCCGCAGGTCAAATAAAAAGAAATTGCTAAGCGTTTGTGAGTTTTGTTTGAGGTATCATTATTATTATTGTTGTAGAGAAATTACAACTAGAATATATATATTTTTATTGTAAACACAAAGAAATAACACACAATTATTTTAAATTAATCTATAACAACTATATAAATTGTCCTAAAATGAGTAAAATCTATTGATGAAGGTATGTGTGGTCTGAGGTTTTCTACAAACTATGTCCTTCCTTCTCTTATCTATGGCTACGGATTTCAACGAAATTTTTTATTGTGCTGTTTCGACACTATGCTTAAGATAAATATAAATATAAATAAGGTATATAAAATTCTGTTCTTAACTGTCGCATTAGGGTTACCTGTAATGATAGTTTAAGTTGTTGCAAATAAATAAATAAATAAATTGAAAAACGGTTAGTATTTTAGGCGATACATAAATCTGGTGTGCAGAGTTCAATTTTGATCTAAATATAATTGAGTATTTTTTTATTAATATTTGGAAAATATTTTATATCCTCATTATGTATTTGGCTTGTATTCGCATAATAATCATCTTCAAACATTTATTTATTTCATCGATTCGTTCCATCTCCAAATCGCAGTTATCGAACAAATAGTAAGGCTTTCTTTTTCATAAATTTACTATGTTAAATTCACAATGATGAATCAAAATCGTAAGTAAAGCTTGAATTTTAAATAAATATTATATTTCATAATAATTTCTCAATGACACAAATCCAAGCCATATTTCAGTCAGTATTTCAACTATGCACGTTTCTAAGTCCCGTAGCGCTTTCGTAGCATTCATATGTAGTGTTACATGATGGCGTAGCTCGTAGCAACACGTCGTAGCTATCGTAGCAACACATATTTGCGTATATACTTTTTACCCTCTCATATCATTTTAACCTTGTACTTTTAATTAATTTTTAAAAAATAGTTTGAAACTCGCTGCAATTAAAAAAAAAGGTTAAATGGGTTAAAGCCTTGCATAAAAATGATGGACTAAAATTATTCTACTTTATAAAAATACGAGCAAATTTCAAGTTTTCAAAACTTCCAATCAAGTTTATTAAACTAGAAAATATTTATCTCTGCTCGTAAAAAAAAATATTTTCGCTTGCGACTCGCCCATGGTATGTTGTAAAAAGAAGCATAATATGTGTTATTCTGATGTATTTGCTATATTAGTCTCATCGAAATCCATTTATTAGTTACTGAGTAAAAGAGTAACAAAGATCCACATAATATTATATTTTGTATTGTGGGCTTTACACAGACAAAGTTGAATAATAATAATAAATATTTCCGGACATTCATTACACAGCGCCATTTAGCTCAGTGGTAAGCAACGAGGCTTGTGTTACGGATACTAGATGGTTGATATACTACATAATTATATTATATACTTTTTTTTTGTAAATACATACATATTATACATAGATACATCCATGACTCGGAAACAAATTTTGATGCTCATCACACAAACATGTGTCTACCCTACCGGGATTTGAACCCGGCACCCATAGCACAGCAGGCAGCGTTAACTACCGCTGAGCTAAATGGGTCGTCAAAGTTGCAAGGACATTATGTAGTATATAATTAGGGTAATGCTTTATGTACATAAAGAAATCGTTCTACTGCTAATATCTTTCAGACTATTTTACTAGTTATATCTATGCTGCTGATCACGAGGTGGGTTTGATTCCCAGTGGACACAAAAATATTGATGTGATGAATATATATGTTTGTGTTCGTCTGGGTGTTTATTATGTATTATAAGTATATATTTACAAAAAAAGCGTATATCAGTATTATTATCCATTATTGTCTAGTACCCATAGTACAAGCTCTGCTTAGTTCGGGACTAGATGTGTAAAATGTCGCAGAATATTTACTATTTATTATATTGTTATTATTGTAATTAAGTTCAAGAATATTTTTTTCGAATGAACAAATTCACAATTCACGCGGTGACTTAACTTTGGTTAAAAGCTACAACTCTACATTTTGGATAACTTGACTACTGCCTTGTAAGTACTCAAAAGCTTAAATTACTAAACAACTCCCGTAATACAGATTTCAAGTTCTCTTCTGAAATTAACTACTTCGTTTTTGAGAAGTTTCTCTCCTCGAATCTCTTCTACGATTAAATAATTAGATTCCAATTGAAATAGGCTGAAACTTAGCGAGATTTATAACCCAATTATAATCTTAAACTTGATAGCGCTAAATCTCAAATTATTTAGGTTTTAATAAATACATAGTTGAAAATGTTCAAGTTCTACTTGGGCTATTGTATAACCACTAGAGCCTGTCTTGGCCATTCAAAACTATTCTCAGTCTGGTCTGGGATTTAATAAGTTTGAATCTGATTTCTGTGTTAAATTTAATATTTTAATTGCAAAAATAGCTCTGTCTATTTGATGAGTTCTCACGCCTAAACGGGTGCACCAATGTAGATTAAATTTGGTGTAAAAATAGATTGGACTTTGGAATCATTATACATACATCTCACGGACAAAGTCGCTGTTAGAAACTAGTAAAAATATGTTTAAAATTAGTGAATAAATTTCATAACATAGACATTATAATTGGTAGGTCTTTTTATACCTAACCAGTTTTTTTTTTTGACAAAATATATTTTGTATTTTTTTTATGATTTGGCGTCAAAAATACCTATGATACTAAATTTTCACTCTTCCACCACTAACACCTATAATGTGGCATAATAAAGTATGCTGGGTCAGCTGGTAATTATATAGATTGAATGCCTAGCTTGGCGGAGACACTGCCGTGCACCCAGATTAATGAATAAACTAGTGTAGTCCTAGCTCTCATTTTTTTTCAATCCTTAGCAACTGCTTGAGTTTAGTAGATAGGACCTTAAAATATAATCATATTAGGAAAATATATTTAGTTTGTGAGAAAAGGATGCCGCTATATAATCAATAGAGCGTCGTTTCTCTTTAACAACCTAAATAGGATTTCTTTACTATGGTACGCACGACCATTGTACTTAGCAAATTAATGTTAAGTACAGTTACACTGTTGGTCAAAAACATATTTAAATATAAATTTCTTACAAATTCAATAACTTGCAAATCGATTTTGATTTACTCATTTCCTTACTTCAAACATTATTATAATTCAATGTCGAGCCGATGTAATAATATTTCTCACGAATTGGCAGAAAATTTCATTAAGTGTTCATTAAAAGTTAATCAAGTGACTTTTGATCAGAATTTATTTTTGGTAATTAATAGAAATTACGTCAATAATTATTTTCTTTTATTTAATTACATCGGTGTATTTTGGTAAAATAATTTATATTAATGAGATTGTTATGTTTTAATTACATACGAAAAAAGATGTACGACAGAGCCTTTAAGCCTTATAGGTACTATCAATACATACCTATGAGTTTACAAATCTCTTTTTCTACTTGAGAGCTTTTCCTCAACTATTTGAAAGTCGGCTTTTAGTCTACCCACATGCGGCTAAGTATCGTTATTTTACACAAACCAACTGTCATCAGACCTCCACCAATGACATAAGTACATTTCGCACCCTTAGAATGAAAGTGACCTAACTCAAAATTCCAGGAATTTCTGATTTTGGCATAATATTATGATGTTACCAATCTCTTTATAAAAGATCAATCTATGTATAAAGCCGCAAAAATCATTTCCTATGAAAAACGGAAGAGATACAATTAAATATATTTGATTCTATACTTTTTTTAAATCTTTCTTACTCGTTTTCCACAAATTGGAACACACACTTTTTGACTTCGGTCACTTTCATTTTAAGGGTGCGATTTGTACGATCCTAATCGTACATGTTCTGCTGATGCTGCGGCTTGCATAGGGCATGTGTCATTTTGTTTTGTTAACTTTACAAAATAATAATTACAGATAACGTTTAAGTGGGGATGTGTTAAGGGAGTCAGCGGCTGATGTTCATCATTCGTTATCATCGCTTAATTATCCGTTTAAATAATCGTTTATAGCCCTACCGACGCGCCGACACGTATGTACATATATTCGGTCTACAAAACTGTAAATTAATCGGTTGCTGAAATAATTCTGGGTTTGGTTTGATTTGGCATTTATGAACCTATACATCTATGAATCTATGTAACGGAATCTTTTAACGTGATTTTGATTGTAAACGAAGGATTATTTGAAACTTTTCACACTTATGGAGGACTGATGTAGGCAATTATGCAAATGAAACATCGGTTTTAATATTTTACAAGTTATTTTTAACTCAGTAAGTAGTTACATAGTAATAGTTTTATTTTATAAAGTTAAATATGTCATTTCCAAACCACAGACGCACTGACAGCGCCGATAAATCACGATAACGTATCGTGTAATCACGTGACTTCATCATTGCGCCGAAGAAATAAAATTGAGATTATTTGTATGTTTGTTTGCATACTATGAGAAATCTGTTTAATTATACTGCCTGATTCTATAAAAAACTAGAAATGATTTTGACTACTCTTATACTAAAATATAACTTAAATACTAATTAATATCTTCCTGTCCCATTGTTGGACAAGGAGTGAAGTCCCCGTGCCCAGCAGCCAGCCCAGGGTCATTTCACACTCCATCGAGAAAAATACTTGTAATAAAATCCTTTAACACTTACAGGCAGAAGTATTCCCATTAAGTATTCGAAAAAGCAGTGATAAAATTTACACTACGCCGACAGACTGAACATCGACAAGACTTTACTTCGACGGGACTTTTCACCGACAGGACACTACGCCGACAAGGCATTATAATATACACCATAAGCAAAAATTATAGCTATGATGACGAGCGAAGCGAGGAGGGGTGTTAAGTTGTATTTTGAAACCAGCGCGCGAGCCGAGCGAGCGAAGTGAGCGTGCCGCGGCAGCGTCCGGCGAACCGCCCGATCCAAATTGTTTAGTCTTTTGTCGCATGTCGGCGTAACGTCCCGTCGAAGTAAAGTCTAGTCGGTGTTCAGTCTGTCGGCGTAGTGTCTATCGGCGTAGTGTCTGTCGGCGTAGTGTCTGTCGGCGTAGTGTCTGTCGGCGTAGTGTCTGTCGGCGTAGTGTATGTCGGCGTAGTGTCCGTCGGCGTAGTGTCTGTCGGCGTAGTGTCTGTTGGCGTTTAGTCGTACATTCAACATCATGAACTCGCCTATGATAATATAATTATATTTATGTAGTACCAACCTAATGGTTTTGTATTTCAAAGTATTTTTTTTTAATTTACATGGACGAGAATTTATATTTGCATAGTTACCTGAATATGTAGCATTTCAAAGGGTTTGAAATAACTAGTTACAATTAATTATTTTGCAAATAACCAGTGCAAATATTAATATTTATGTATCGCGAGTATTGCAATAATTCTCATTGCTAACGCAGATTATAATTGTACTTGATTGCTGCTAGGATTGACGCTTTAGTTGTTAAATTAAAGCCTTATTGTTTCTAATTTGAAGTACTAAGAACTACTCTACATTTTTGTTAATTATTGATAATCCGATTTACGCAGCAACAAGCTCACCGTATCTTAGTCGTGTAGCTTTATTCTTGGATTTAGATTTAGTAGAATCGATGATAGGGTTCCAAGCAGGTTACCACCTGCTAATACTCGGATTAATAACATTTATTAATCCTGTCTTAGTAAAGAAAAGAACTGTCTTTTGAACAATAGGTTATCTAATTTGGTACGAAATAAAAAAGTTTTTTGTTTTTGTTCATTTCAGTTGGTATACTTATATTAATATATTATAAGCTCTAAAGCAGAGGTCTTTAAGACTAATGTTCTGCGACTCCTTACAGTGTTGGCAATGAAAACATGATAGGTCGATGAAAGAACCCTTTCTCTAATAAACGGATATATTAAGGAGGGCCTGATAAAAAGCTCAACGCTGTAAAAAGTAACAACCTCCATTGATGAACGTCATGACGGAGCATTTTGGATCTTATCGGCCTTTTTGCCACGACCTCGCCGTTTCCTAACCTGCTTCGAATGAAAATTCAGCTTGAAAGAAATCGTTTTATACCAGTTTAATGCAGGGTTTTTTTGCTGCATTTAAATATTTCGTGGCTATGAGGGCACGTTGAAATTCCGCTGTTATTAATTAGTAAGTGCCGACAGAGAGCAGTTTAGGTGATTTATTAATTTTAATATCTTTTCATATTTCGTTCGTTGAGCTGTATATATCGGATTGCCCATTGCTGTGAATTTAGCGATCTAAGAATTCAATCACAAGGCGTGCAACACTGATTTTACAAAGTTAAGTGCGTATTTATCACATACTCAAACGGTGAAGGATGACAATCTCTGTGGTCTTCTTTGGTTCGAGTGCCGGACTGCTGATCACGATTTCGATCAGGGTTCGATTCCCACAGGACACAAAAAATATTATAAGTGTGTTTTCTATGTTTTACATATAAGTAGGTATGTATTTACAACTAAAAATATTTTTATAGTTTGTATATCCATTGTCTTTTACCCATAACATACCTACTAAGCAGAGCTTGTACAGCTCTGCTTAGTATGTTATGTATAAGTGAACCAACTAGGTTCACTTGTGCATATTTAAATTGTGTCTTTATTCATGATTTGTCAATAGATTTTAATAAACAATGTAATAAATGACGCATGACGCATGACACACAATGGCAGAATATATTCAAGGTATACTTAAAATTAAAGGCAACGACTGCCTCGTTAGTCTAGTGGTGCGACTGCTGAGCAAGGTCTTGGGTTCGATTCCCAGGTCAAACAAAGTGAAATTCTCAGTAGCAGCTTGAAGTTCGAATTTGTGCCCGGTTAATGGTAACAGGCTCGCCCCCTATTACACGGGACCTAGAACATACCGGCGAAACATGGTTGTACATTAGTACAACTCTGCCTAACCATTCGGGGACGACAGGCGTATTGGTATGTATGTTTGTACTTAACATTAAATTGCGTTTTATGTATTTGGTTATCGGCTATTTACTTCATAATCAAATATGCTATTTACCAAGGTAATACGTTATTTACACCGTCAACAATATTATATATTCTGCAACGCTGAGAGCACATTAATTACAATATAATTACTTGCTAGACGGTATTATTTCCTTATTCAGAACATTTCAGCATTATCGACGGGCAAACATTGATATTTGTTTTAAATTAATACCTAGTTTCCGTATTCCAAGGTAGCTGTGTTATTACGATTGTTTAATTATGAGATTGGAAGCTCAATATTTTATCAAGTAAAATATTACTCATCAGTGCGAGTCAAAAAACGTTAAATGCAGTCAGTATTTTAATTTTTTTATTTCAGCTCTTGTCGGTGGAGCAATCGCCACTGTTGTCTATCTCCTGCTTTCTGTTTGACTTTTGGATACGACTCAATTCCCACTTTTTCCTTCACTTGGTCAACGAAACTTCGTCTAGGTCTTCCCCTTCCTCTTTTTCCTTCAATTCTACCTTCTCGTATGGTTCTAAAGAAGTCGTCGTGTCGTATCAAATGGCCAAACATCTTCCCTCTCCTATTCTCTATGGTTCTTAATAGCTGTCTTTTCTCGCCAGTCAGTAATAGTCAGTTTAATAATAATTATGTGTTTTGTATTTTTACACAGCGTGATCTAGTTCAGAGCTTAGCAGATGCTAATTTAGATGGCTGATAAAATAATAATATAGGCATTTTTTTTGTAAATACATGATTCAAATGGAATTCCTATAAATGGGAATTCACATTACAAAAAATATTAAGAAATATTTAAGCAGATTGGATTAAATTACTAATTCTATGCAAAGGAAGTCACGACCAAAAGTTAGTATGCTATACCTGACTTCATTACAACATTATTGACAATGTTTTTCATCTCAATTATGTCGGTAATCTAAATACGAGCTAATATAACTGCCTATTGTGCACAGTTAAACCGCAAATTTAATCTAATCAAGTAAACATAACAGTTTAAGCTGAATTTCTATGCGCTATTTAGAAACATTAGCGTCCTTTAGCGCGCTATTATAGCGATTTAGTGTGAACATTCTAGAATAGTCTAAAGTATGTAACTAATCGTTAGAGAGGAATTTTAACGTTGGCAACATTGCCAATTTGTGAAACAAATATAATCCTGTTTTTCCTTTTTACTTTTTTTGTAACTGCGTCTTTGGTCTAGTGGTCGTACAGTGCGACTGCCGAGCAAGTCTTGGGTTCGATTCCCAAGTCCAGCAAAGTGTTATTGGGTTTTTCTATGAAATTCTCAGTTTCAGTTCGGAGTTTGGATTTGTGCCCGGTTAATGGCAATAGGATCTCACCCCTATCACATTGGACCTAAACATACAAAATGTGGGTGTACATATTATTACAACTCTGCTGAACCCTTCGGGGACGATAGGCGTGATATGTATGTTTTTTTGTTAATTTGACGACCCAATTAGTACAGCGGTAGTTAGCGCTGCCTTCTGTTCTATGGGTCCTGGGTTCGAATCCCGGTAGGGACAAATGTCATGAATGACATTGTGTGATGAGCATAAACATTTGTTTCCGAGTCAGGGATGTATTTATTATGTATTATATGTATTTACAAAAAAAAAGTATATATATAGTATATCAACCAACTAGTATACATAACACAAGTCTCGTTGCTTACCACGGAACTAGATGGCGCTGTGTCATAATGTCCGGGAATATTTTGTTAAAGTTTTTATTATTTTAATAATAAAATTGTGTTGTTGTTATTTTAATTTAAACTTATTAGCGATATTAATACTAGTTTTTCCATCTGTGGTTGGCAGCTTGACTGATGAAAATAAAGTTTTGGGTTTGGGGTTTGATTACCAGTTGAGTTTTTGATATGAATCTTCATTTCTTGAACTGTCTGAAATAGGTACAAGCACAATGGTATATTATTCAATTATATTATTATGACGTAGATATTCATACTACATGCGAAAATAATTTTGATTATTTTGATGATCACGTTTGAAGAAAATCATGATTTGATTCTGATTCGGAGCCAAATAAAAACATGTATATTGACATTCACAAGGAGACCAGTTGTGCAACCCTTCACTTATTTGTTTGGTACCTACAAAGAATTCGTTAAAATATTTTTTGAAAAATATTTATCAGAAAAAAAACTTACATAAAAATACTTATTCATATTATTCTTACAAAAGTAATTATTGTTTTATATTATTATTATTCAGTTACATCTGAACTTCGTTTACTGGAATCTTTCAATAAAATGTGTTTATGATTTATCAAAGATGCACGAAAATTCCTGGAAAAATTTATTCAAAATTATGGAATGAATATTATTTTCATGTTCAAAGGTATCTCTAGTTTCTGGAAGTAAAGTTCTGGGAAGTCGGGTAAAGAGAATTTTAATAAAAGAAATATGAAATCATAATAACATATGCATATTTTTTTAAGATGTTTGATTTAATAATTGAAATAATATTATGATTATTTAATGTCAAATCTCAATTAAATTTCAATTCTTTTTAATTTTAATATTCCTAAACATTACCTATGACACAGCGCCATCTAGTTCCGAGCTAAGCACTGAGGCTTCTGTTACGGATATTAGTTGGTTGATATACTACATATATACTTTTTTTTGTAAATCATCATCATCAACCCATTGATGTCCCACTGCTGGGCACGGGTCTCCTCTCAATTGAGAGCGATTAGGTTATAGTCTACCACGCTAGCCTACTGTGCGTTGGCAGACTTCACATGCATCGAGAATTCTATCAAGCATGCAGGTTTCCTCACGATGTTTTCCTTCACCGTTTGAGCATGTAAAGTTTTTTTGTAAATACATACATATTATACATAGATACATCCATGACTCAGATACAAATTTTTATGCTCATCACACAAACATTTGTCCCTACCGGGATTGGAACCCGGGACCCATAGCACAGAAAGCAGTGTTAACTACTGCTGGACTAACTGGGTCATCAAATAGTTATTTCTGACTTATCTATCGATAAGGGAGTGAAAGACAAGCTACCTAAATCAGTTAATTCCACGTAAACGCGAGTAAAATCTAGTAAGATATAATTTTCAATTTGAAATCAACGTATGTAGCATGTTAATATGTACGCCAAAGAGCCCATAACACTACATCTTCATTTGCAAAAATCTGGCTACTAGCCTGATATTTGGGACAAAATCACGGCATGTTTTTACCTAGTCCAGTATCATAATTTGACGACCCAATTAGTCCAGCGGTAGTTAACACTGCCTTCTGTGCTATGGGTCCCGGGTTCGTATCCCGGTAGGGACAAATGTTTGTGTGATGAGCATAAACATTTGTATCCGAGTCATGGACAAAAAAAAAGTATATTATGTAGTATATCAACCAACTAGTATCCGTTACACTAGCCTCGTTGCTTACCACGGAACTAGATGGCGCTATGTCATAATGCCCAGAAATATTTATTATTATTATTATTTATTTATATAATGTAACCATAGACGCCTGATCGTGTTTCTCGGCTCTGAAGGGTTAGGCAGAGGTGTACTTATTTTTATACCCACATTTTGCGATATATGTTTTGGGTCTCATTTAATAGGGGATGAGCCTATTGCCATCAACCAGGCACTAATCCAGACTCCAAACTTTTCCTGAGTTTTTTTAGCTATAATTTAGCGTTTGACTATAATCTCACCCAGTGGTAAGTGACGATGTGGTCTAAGATGAAGCACGCTTACCTAGAAGATACCTATTCACTAACTTGAAGACCCCCAAATTGCATTCGTCGGGAATTTCATAGCCAAAATCCAATAACACGTTGCACGACCTGGGATTTGAACCCAAGACTTCTTGCTCTTTCACTAAGCAGTCCGACTTACGACCACTTGACCAACGAGGCAGAAACCCGGCACAGTTTTTCCTCGTCCATTATCATAAAGCAAACATGTCAAATCCATATCTCTTGTGCCCAAGAAACAAAGCGTGAAGCTTACGACACATCAAACACTTTATTATCAAGGATATAAGAACCATATTTGATGAGCAATCCATTTTGTTTGTCTTGACGAAACGTTCCGGTCCTCTGGTGACACACAAACATGTTATTGAATCACGGAGATAGGCGGGTTTTTGTGCGGATCCCAATTCCGGCACGGGTCACGGAGCATATAGATGACAAGTTGTTTAAGGAATTTTTTTTTTCTATTTGTTGTTACTTGTGGAGAGGTTATCAACAATACGTTTTTATTACACTTATAGTTATTTTTGGAACGAAGTTCCTTATCGCGTGTTGCGAAAGGGGGCTAGACGGAAAAAATTAAGACGAAAAGTTGTAACGACACTTATTGCTATAGTAAGCTATTGTAAAAAAAAAATCAATTTTATTACAATTCCTTCACTAATTAATCGAAAGGAACTTCGTTCCATCCGGGTGTCCCTTGACACCTCTCAAGTTTTTTTAAATAATGTTCGTCTGTTTCTTAGTTTTTTTTTGGGTTTTGATACTCACTATTAACCCTTTTCAATATATTTAAAATAATCACATAAACATTTGCCCCTACCGGATTTCGAACCCGGTAACCTTACCCCAAAAGGTAGCCTTTTAAATTGCACTAATATAGGCTACGGTAATCGCTCACCACTAGGCAAAATGTAAGCTTGGTTGTAACCCTCGTAGTTATATAAAAATCGGCCAAGTGTGATTCGACTCGCACACGAAGGGTTCCGTACAAAATTAGGAAAAATAAGACGTTTTTTGTCTAATTAAAAATAAATATTTAAGGGGGCTTCCCCTCCTTAAATATTTATATTATTTTATTTTTAGTATTTGTTGTTATAGCGGCAATAGAAATACATACTCTGTAAAAATTTCAACTGTCTAGCTATCGCGGTTGTTGAGATGCAGCCTGGTGGCAGACAGACTGACGGACAGATGGACGGACGGACAGACGGATGGACCGACGGTCGGACAGACGGACGGACAGGCGGACGGACTGACGGCCGGACAGACGGACAGACAGACGGACGGACGGACAGCGAAGTCTTAGTAATAGATAGAGATAAAAAATTATATTTTATTTTAATATAATTTAGATTAATAGAGAATACAAAAGAGTAAAATAGGTATGTAAATTATTATTTTGCCTACAAACTTCACTTGCTCATAAAATTTGCCCAGGAGAAGCCACACTACCCACTGACCACATAATGCTAACAAATGACAGTTCAACCTTTATTTAATGATGTAATTTGCAGCGCCGCTCTGCGGCCAAGAATTAAGCCGCACGGTTCAGGGTTCCATTAATTTTGCACATTTAAATCATTTATTTACGCACAAATTACGGGAAAATTTATTTTGTAACAGCTTTTGACAAAGAATGGACACACTTTGTACTGGTTTTAGACCTGGTTTTATGGTGTTACTTTGAATAATTAAGACTCCTTAAAGTGTGCCGTCCCGAGTTTAATTAATCTCTTATTATCACACCCTTTTTCATGGTGATAAGGGGGCAAACGAGCAGGCGGCTCACCTGATGGTAAGTGATCACCACCGCCCAAAAATAGGGAATTACTAAACTGACAGCAAACGGAATGCCTATGCTGTCAGGATAGTCACTCCCCCAACGAGCTCTGGTAACCTTACTCACTCGCAGAAATACAACTATTGTTGATTCACTGCGGTCTTCTGTAAGGCGGAGGTACTTCCCCAGTCGGGCAGCTCAGTTTGAGCGAGGAATCTCACTATACTCTACCTCTCAAAAACCTGTTTTGTAGAAAGTTGAGACAGAAGTATACATACCTACTTATGTGTTTTATGTAAACACATGAAATCAGCATGCACAAAACTGAAAACCCGAGCTGCTACTGCACTTTGAGAATCGAACTTAGGGCCTGACACTCATCAGTCATACATGCGGTCACAAGACTAATTGGCATGTTTCCTAACAGGAATATTTATATAATATTACAGTTTTTGAAATAATGTTTGATTTGTAGTTGAAAACCAAATATCATCCATACAGTTAATGTACCTAAACATTTAAAACGATTTTATTACGTAATTTATTCAAACCCTTTCTTTGAAACTAATTATAGGTGTTAATCTTTGAATAATAAAGCGCCTCATATAGCTGATAATATCTACCTCATAAATAATTCCTTGGTTCAGTATTTTTTCAGCTAATGGTCAGTTTGTCTGCGTTCCTTCTCACGCAAACCGCAACATGTAATACTTAATTAACAAAATAAATCGTTTTAACATTCTCATGAATATAAGTGAGGAAATTCATTCGTAAAATTATATTTCCGGTATAAACTTTTTGTCTTACATGGTAATAGTATGCGAAACGCGTCCAATAATACAGGACCAAATTCTAATGCAGGGCAATATTTTTTTAAAAGAAAACTTTACCTAAGATCTTCAATTACAAAACATAATTATCCACTGGCACGCCCGCGGGTATCATCATACCCAGAGATGCGACGGCACGAACAGAGTTAGGATTTTTATTTTTTTAAAATCGACTAACGCGTTTTGTTTTAAAATAGTTTCATAGATAAATTCTCAATCGATATAACCAACGACAAAAAAATGGTTCACAACACTACTTAAAGCAAATGTCAGCAAAAAAAATTATCAAAGTTTTTTGTTTACATTTTGCGTGTCAAGTGGCCGCCGCCGGAACATAAACATGTCGTCAGTAATTTGAGATTAATGTTTATTTATGAGGGTATTTGGTATTGAAGTGGTCGTGACGAATAGTGCTACAATGTTGTGATAAAGTCAAGTAGTTTAAGAATAACAATATTGATATTTTACGCCTTCGAGAATTGTTGTTTGGATTTCGTGATTTTTTTCTTGTCTCATGTTTAACCTTTTTTTTCGAATTGAAAATTATAATTAAACCTCTTTATGTTTAGATAAGTTTGTTGCTTAATAATTCAGCTTTTTGAGGGTATCTTTTGTTTTGATAGATTGGCTATTGAAGTTTGCGAAAAACGAGTGTTTTTATCGCTAAGGTCGGAAAATTTCAATTTTCTCCGAATGACTTTTCCGGCAATCATATCACATATAATCCATGTACTGTCCCACTGCTGGGCGAAGGTTTTCTCCCATTTGAAAGAGATCAGGCAACAGTCCACCATGATAGCCTAGTGTGGGCTGGCTGACTTCACATGCTAATAAGAAAATCTAGTAAGTAAGAAATATCTAGTAATTAGTCAATTAAAAATGTAAGGTAGATTAGTAATTATAACTTCAAGACGACCAACACCTCAGTCTGCTCGTGACCATGGATGCTGTAAAGGAACCGAATCGTCGGGTTAAAATAATATAAATACACCGCGATAAAATCCATAAAAAGTTCTAGGCTACCACGTATTCTTACGATGTCTTCCTTCACCGTTTGAGCATGTGATAAATACGCATGTAACTTTTAAAAGTCGTACAGTCAGCTTTGGGTTTGAACTCAAGACCTTTGACGTCACATTCCACTGGTCACACCACTAGGCTAACATTCATAGCTTCAAAACATAAAAAGCTTTATGAAAGGTTCTACAGAATTCATACAAATGTATTTGATCCCTGACCGTTTTTTCGCGACATTTTAAGACCATTTTAATGGATCCAAGAAAATTATTCGGCTGTTAAACAATGAATGTAATACGTTAAAGCAATTGAAGAGATTTTATCGTAATGTTATAAAATAGACTCAAATTTGCTTTGACTGTTGATGGACTCATTCAATATTTTACTTTATTTTGTGCGTCAAAGTGTTTCTGTATTAAAATAAAATACTTTTTCTTCAACTACCTCGTTGGTCTAGTGGTCGTAGAGTACGACTGCCAAGCAAGAGGACTTGGGTTCGATTCCCAGGTCGAGCAAAGTATTATTGAGCTTTTCTATGAAATTCTCAGTAGCAGCTCGGAGTTTGGATTTGTGCCCGGTTAATGGCAATGGGCTCGACCCATTACATGGGATCTAAAACATATCGGCGAAACGTGGATTTACATTAGTACACCTCTGCCTAACCATTCGGGGACGATAGGCGTGATAGTATGTAGGTGACTTTTTCTTTTCTTTGCTTTCTTATTTGTATTATACGAGTATATTACTAGCTTTAGCCCACGACTTTATCTGTTTAGTACTAGTAATTCTATTTTTTTTCTAGGAGGTAGGGCATAGCGAGATTTCTCGCTCAAATTGAGCTGCCCGACTGGGAGAGTACCTCCGCCTTACAGAAGACCGCAGTGAATCAACAATAGTTGTCTTTCTGCGAGTGAGTAAGGTTACCAGAGCTCATTGGGGGAGTGACAATTCTGACAGCATGGGAATTCCGATTGCTGTCAGTTCAGTAACTTCCTATTTTAAGAAACTTGAACGGTTTCTAAGGGTTTTGGCAACGCATTTGCAAGCCTCTGGTGTTGTTTTTTATTACTATCACGTGAGCCGCCAGCTCGTTTACAGGGGGTAAACGAGCTGGCGGCTCACGTGATGTCACCATAAAAAAAAAACTTCGAGAGACATCAACTGCCAATCGCACTTTACGAATTAGGCAGATGCGATATTCTGAACTCTAAAACACATATTATTCTAGCTAATGAAACAGAATTGCAATAACGTTAATTAATAAAATACAACAACAAACACTACATATATAATTTGGCAATGCATACATATCTGAAACTTGAACAACTATGCAAATAGAGAAACTACATCGAGACAGAAGCAACTTCAAGCTGCATGTATGTAATGAATATTATACATACAATGTTTGTTTTGTGGGTAATTAAATGTAGAAACATTGCTTGAAAACAATAGACAAAACAAACACTGCAATGCTTTCTACTAAAATACAAACAGATAAATAGTACTCAAATATACACACAATAATTTACTAATGCATGAATACTCGCTTGAACGTTAAATAAAAACATTTGACGAACCGTTATTGCTGCGGTAATAAAGGACACAGCGCCATCTAGTTCCGAGCTAAAGAACGGAACTTGTGTTACGTATAATAGATGGTTGATTTACTAGATATATAGTTTTTTTTTCTAAATACATATATATAATATTTATTTATTGTGAGAATATCTGCACGCCGTAATTTTATTCATCATCATCATCATCATCATCAACCCATTAATGTCCCACTGCTGGGCACGGGTCTCTTCTCAATTGAGAGGGATTAGGCTATAGTCCACCACGCTAGCCTTTTGTGGGTTGGCAGACTTCACATGCCATCGAGAAATTCTCGCAAGCATGCAGGTTTCCTCACAATGTTTTCCTTCACCGTTTGAGCATGTGATAAATACGCACATAACTTCCGAAAAGTCAGTGGTGCGTGCCTTGGGTTTGAACTCGAGACCTCTAACATCTCAGTCCACTGGTCACACCGCTAGGCTACCACAGCGTAATTTTATTAATGGTGTGTAATGTCTGCCAATCTATAATAGGCCAGTATGGACTATAGCCAAACCCTTCTTATTTTAAGAGGAAAGCCTTTGCTCAGGAATGAAAGTGTAATGAACTGATGTAAAGTCCATGGTATAATAATATATAAAAATAACATAATTCTGTCAAAAAGACCGACTTTAAATGTCAGAACCACACGAGACAAAGCTTTCAAATGAAAAAAAAAATCATCAAAATCCGTTTACTCAGTCAAATCAAATCAAATCATTTATTTCAATTGGACCAATACAGGTAATTTTGAATTGTCGAATTAAATTGAATTTCGAAAGTTATGAGGTAAAAAACATAGAAAAAAACAAACACAGTGAATTGAGAACCTCCTTCTTATTTGAAGTCGGTTAAAAGTGGTCGAAAAGACAAAAAAAAACACACAAAGTGGAATGGGCTGTGTTGGTTTTCCCTTACAACCCTGAACATATATTTTTGGTTTATCTTAGATGTGAAGAAACGCCATAACTGCAGATGTATTATGTTTACATAAAGTTTACAAGGAAAATTAAAGTTAACATACAGAGTTCATTTAATTCGAATGTAGGTCAAAGCATGAATATTATTACGGGCCTAAGCGTGCTGAATAAATACTGGAATATCTCATCAGTTCGGCAACACAGCATAAAGTTTAACAGTTAGACAACTTTATCTGTTTTGAGGAAACCAATAGATTTTTGTAGATGTTTGAAGAGTAGCAGGTATTGTTTATCGATAAAATTACTATAATATATACAATTTGAATATTTAAAATGGAGAATTTGTTTAGTATATTAGTAATACTACTATTAGTATAATGAAACAACGCATAGTGCATAACCACGAATGAGCCTTCCAAAAATAAATCTGGATATTGAAAAATATTGATACTGATTTTACGGCGACAAAAGTATTCACGTAAGTGTAAAATCTATAAACAAAATCGAAAGGTTTTTATTTCAAATAAACTTTTACAAGCATCAGCAAGAAGTCGATTATTAATCAATCTTATGGAGGTGAAATCGACAAAAAACCCTATAGATACTCTTTTAAAATAAATGTTATTGCAGTTTTTATTGTAGTACAATTATGGTTGTTGTTATTATTTATTGACGACCTCTGTAGTCTAGTGGTTCGAGTACCGGACTGCTGATCACGAGGTTGTGGGTTCGATTCCCACGGGACGCAAATATTAATGTGATGAATATAAGTGTTTGTGTTCGTCTGGGTGTTTCCTATTATAAGTATGTATTTACAAAAAAAAACTATATATGTATTATATCCATTGTCTAGTACCCATAGTACAAGCTCTGCTTAGTTTGGGACTAGATGGTGCTATGTGAAATGTCGCAGAATATTATTATTATTATTATTATGGTTACAATTGTGCAAGGTAAATTTTATCCTAAAACATAAATAGTCAAATAAAAAAGAAAACAAGGATTTATGATCACAATTTTCTACACTGTGTCAAAATTTGTCCCTGTAGGATAAACGACGTTCTCTATTAATATCTATAACTACTAAATTCAGTCTGTGCATTCCGCTGATCTTGTGATTACTATGTTGACACACTGCAGTGACACTTGGGTTTTATTAAAAACTATTTAAAAACTAGCGGCCCGTCCCGGGTTCGCGCGGGTGGAAATATAGTTTATGTTACTCGGGGATAATGTAGCATTCTAATGGTGTAAAAAAATTGAAATCGGTCTAGTACTTTTTGAGTTTATTCGTTACAAACGTACAAAAATACTAAGTGGTGTGGCCAGTGGACTGACATGTCAAAAGTCTCGAGTTCGAACCCGGGCACGCACCACTGACTTTTCGGAAGTCATGTGCGTATTTATCACAAGCTCAAACGGTGAAGGAAAACATCGTGAAGAAACCTGCATGCTTGAGAGACTTCTCAATGGCATGTGAAATCTACCAACTCGCAGTAGGCTAGCGTGGTGGACTATAGCCTAATCCATCTCAAATGAGAGGAGACCCGTGCCCAGCAGTGGGACGTTAATGGGTTGGTGATGATGAAAAACGAGCGACCTGTCCCGGCGTCGCACGGGTGGAAATATAGCCTATGTTACTCGGGGGTAATATAGCATTCTAAGGGTGAAAGTATTTTTGAAATCAGTCTAGTAATTTTAAAAATCTTTCCTCTTTCCAATATTAGTATTGATATAGATAAAATTACTGTACTTACACAAGTTTAGGTTCGTGCCCTGTTGATGGCAATAGTCTCGCCCCCTATTATATGGGACCTAATAATAATAAAATAAACATACCGGCGACGTGTGATCCTTCGGGAATTACATACGCAATGGTATGTATTATAATTGTAGAGGTTGGGAACTGTACGAACACTTAGCTTTTAATTTTAACTAGCATATAATTATTATTTTCTGTAAAAGTGGAGTTTAACCCGCCACTTCCATAGGATAAGTTACAACCAAGGTCTCTGCAGGCATGATATTTATTGTTGGCAACATTATTTTAAACACCGAGGATACTTAGCAAACCTTCATATAAATCATTTGATGCAATTAAATAAACAAGCATTACGAAACGCCTGCATGCGAAAACCAAGCGAGTTTCTATAGTAGTAACAAATTTTGGGCGCGAAGCCAAAACGAAGAACTGGTATTATTAATAGCCCGACTCACACGACATCCGAACCCAGATGCGGATGCCGCGGCGCGAGAACTGGATGTCCGGATGTGTGGATGTCCGGATGTGCGGATGGGAGGACGTGCTAGATACTTGAAATTGTGAAATTCGCTGCCAGTTATTTATTACCGCACTAGGACATTAGCTGCGTTTGTGTTACCGCCATTTTAGGATGCGTTCGCTAACATTTGCACAGTATAAGAGAATTCACGCAATGTCATTTACAAAGGCAATGACAATTGTTACATCGTCCACGCCATTAATTAATTCATTCATCCATTCATTAATCCATTCTCCTGCAGGCAAGTTGGCTTACACGTAGAAATTAACATGTAGGTATGTAGGTATTTAGTTTTCATCACGAGCCGTTTTCTGATGAATGATAGTTAATTATTTTTATAGATATGTAAAATATAAATTGTCATCAGCTTGTAAGGTTTGCAAATCTGCCACTATACGATAGTAATGTCTCCTATCACCTTCAATTCGTTGAGGAGTCCAATTGTATTGAGTATTGATAATAAATGAGCTGGTGACGACACCCCTTATTTTTTTTAAATATCACGCGGATGGCAATAATGCTTACAACTCGTCAGACGGCAAGCAGTTACCGTGGCATATGGACGTTTGCAACTCCAGTGGTGTCGCTTGCTCATTGCCGACCCTATAAATACCTTTTCACTCCTTAAATCTTAGGTCGGTAGTTCTATTAATTAATATTATTACCTAATTTAACTGTCTCGTTAGTCTTGTGGTTGTAAGTGTTGAGCTGTTGTGCTGAGCAGAAGGTTTGATTTCCGGAGCGATCAGTGTTATTAGGGTTTTCTATAAAATCCTAAGTAGCAGGGCAAAGTTTGGATTTGTGCCTACTTGATGGCAATAGGCTAGCACCTATTACCTTCCTACAAGGGAATTAAAATATACATACAAACATACACTCACGCCTTTTCCCATGGGGGTAGGCAGAAACTACAGAATGCCACGCGCTACGGTCCCTGCATACCATTTTTGCCTCATCCTCGTCAATTCAAATATATTAACGAAAAATAAGAGAACACTGGTACACGTCTGCCTAACCCCCCAGGGACGAAACGCATGTGATATATTTGATAAATTTATTATTACGTTATTAATTTTACGGAACTCTCCTGATATTTCAATATTTTTAAAGCAACATTGCTTCAAGAGGAAGACAATATAACACTACGAAAATACGGCTATGGAGGGAAGGAGGTGGTAGTCCCTCCATTGGAAAAGGAGGATCCTCCGACCAGGCGAGGTGTTGTGCCTGGCGGGCTACTGCCCAACGGTTGATGTTGGGTGGTTGTATATATACAATCTCGCGTGTAAATGTCACTTGCGCGATGTAGGATTAGTAGTTCGAATGTAGCTTGATAGATGACGCTACATCACTCCCCTCCGAGACCGGAGGTCGATATGATGATCTTCTGATGAAGATGATGGAGTCAGCGTCGTTTGGTTGTTGCCAGTGCCAGGTGTGATGTTCCAGTGAGTCGGAACAGGTTGCCGCGTAGTCCGCAGTGAGTCGGGACTGTGTTCTCCATACTGGTGACCCCGAGCTGAACATCAACGCAACCTTCGATGACCAGCAGCTTCGCCTTCATCACTCCACTCAGCACTCCACTCAGCACTCCATCCAGCGCATCATCCTGCCAGCCAGCAACCCTCCGGCTTCAAACCCTGACCACACGCCTGTAGCGGACGCACATGCCTGGTCAGGACCTTCAGCCGGCATCAGCAACTTGGCACAGCACACTGCACTTCGGCCGGTCATCTAGCAGAGCCACTCTCTCCTGGTCGACGCAGCAGCCAGCCACTACGCATCACTGCACCACCTCGACTCACTGAGGCATTCGCAGCATCACAGTCCCGACTCACCGTGGACTCACCGCAACACAGTCCCGACTCACTGCGGACTACGCGGCAACCTGTTCCGACTCACTGGAACATCACACCTGGCACTGGCAACAACCAAACAACGCCGACTCCATCATCTTCATCAGAAGAATATCGACCTCCGGTCTCGGAGGGGAGTGATGTAGCGACATCTATCTCGCCACATAAGAACTACGAACTCAGCGCGATGACGCAAGTAATTCTACATCGCGCAAGTGACATTTGCACGCGAGATTGCATATATACAACCACCCAACATCAACCGTTGGGCAGTAGCCCGCCAGGCACAACACCACGCCTGGTCGGAGGATCCTCCTTTACCAGTGGAGGGATTACCACCTCCTTCTCTCCATATGTATACTTCCCTCCATACCAGTATGGAGGGAAGGAGGTGTGAATCCCTCCACGTGTAAAGGAGGATCCTCCGACCAGGCAAGGTGTTGTGCCTGGCGGGCTACTGCCCAACGGTTGATGTTGGGTGGTTGTATATATACAATCTCGCGTGCAAATGTCACTAGCGCGATGTAGGATTACTTGCGTCATCGCACTGAGTTCGTAGTTCTTATGTGGCGAGATAGATGTCGCTACATCACTCCCCTCCGAGACCGGAGGTCGATATGCTTCTGATGAAGAGTCAGCGGTTGTTGCGTGTTGCCAGTGCCAGGTGTGATGTTCCAGTGAGTCGGAACAGGTTGCCGCGTAGTCCGCAGTGAGTCGGGACTGTGTTGCGGTGAGTCCACGGTGAGTCGGGACTGTGATGCTGCGAATTCCTCAGTGAGTCGAGGTGGTGCAGTGATGCGTAGTGGCTGGCTGCTGCGTCGACCAGGAGAGAGTGGCTCTGCTAGATGACCGGCCGAAGTGCAGTGTGCTGTGCCAAGTTGCTGATGCTGGCTGAAGGTCCTGACCAGGCATGTGCGTCCGCTACAGGCGTATGGTCAGGGTTGAAGCCGGAGGGTTGCTGGCTGGCAGGTTGATGCGCTGGAGAGTGCTGTGAGGAGTGATGATGGCGAAGCTGCTGGTCATCGAAGGTTGCGTTGATGTTCAGCTCGGGGTCACCAGTATGGAGGGAAGGAGGTGGTAATCCCTCCACTGGTAAAGGAGGATCCTCCGACCAGGCGGGGTGTTGTGCCTGGCGGGCTACTGCCCTTAATGATACAAGCACGTTTATAGGTTAGAAGAACATATACAGAAAACAAGCGCGAAGTATGAAAGAGAAGAATGAGCGGATAGGTCTAGATTTAGGCACAGATTTTAGCTAAAAGCGTGAATATTTGTGAGGCGCAAGCGAGCGTGCATTCGCCGTCGGAGCCGGTAAAACACTGAGGTCTGCGCCCGCGGCTATACTGATATAAAGTACGCGGTAGCCGAATCCGAACCAGTATGGAGGGAAGGAGGTGGTAATCCCTCCACTGGTAAAGGAGGATCCTCCGACCAGGCGAGGTGTTGTGCCTGGCGGGCTACTGCCCAACGGTTGATGTTGGGTGGTTGTATATATACAATCTCGCGTGTAAATGTCACTTGCGCGATGTAGGATTAGTAGTTCGAATGTAGCTTGATAGATGACGCTACACGGCGAACAAGACAATTCGTATTCCAAAGAAAATTCAACAGCACTTGCAATTTATTTCCATCTAGCATTCAATTTAAATACATTCATGACAAATGCAGCTTTTGGGGAAACATTTTCCAAGGCAACAGTCTCACAAAACTGTACAAAATAAATGCACCGTTCGAATATACACGCCAACGAAATAACGAGCATCTTTAAACAATTTGCACCCATTTATTTAAACTTATCTGAAACCTGGGTATTACATACAAAAATTATGTGGTTACTTTAGGTAATAATTTTCAAAAAATAGCTTGTGTGTTGTGATATATGAGCAATATTTCCTATTAGAACTAGCTGTAAGGATATTTTTGTCTTTAATTTATGGGCGAATTCAGTTTTGATAAATCTTTTAACTGTTTGCGAACAACATGAGTCAAAAACTCGCGTGATTTAGGACGTGTGTGCGTGAGTCTCGTTGTTTCTTTCTCTCTCTTTCTCTTTCTCTATCACTTTAGAAGTCTTAAAAAGATGCAGAGTCACATAGTGTTTAATATTTAGTGACTTTAAGGAATCAGTATGAGCTGTAGCCATAATCCGTCATTGAAATGATTAAGATAAATATAAAAAAAATACATTTTATTACGTTTTCTACATATTTTATTGATTTATTGATATAAAAGCAACAAAGATCTTATATGTTTTTAATTTAATTTACTTCCATCTCTCTTCTTTAATCTTTTAGATTTGATTAAACTTGTAAAGTTTATTCTGCAAATACATTTTATGAATTATAAACTCTCAAAATGATATTTACTATTAAAAATCTAATCATTAAATAAATAATTGGTTGTATTACCAAAAATACAAGCAGAAAAGTCCTTGTAGATTTTATAACCACTGTCTTGTTTCATACCTATTTTTTTTACAAGATTGAAAAAATACGAAATGTAGAGATAGCAAAAAAGTCGCTTGCAGTGCCAGAGCGCAGATAGCGCCACATCACAGCCAATAATGCCAACATTTCAATCGCAGTCTCCATAACACAAAGAAAGAGTCTTTTAAGCAAATATAAGTCAGAAATAAAAATAAATATAACTACTTTTTAACGATTTTATCGACACAACCGGTAGTGGTAAGTTGAAATTGGTAAATGGTAAATTAAACAACTACAAACAACTTAGCCAAAGAAATTCCGATGTATATAGAAATCGGTTTTACACATACATACATTATGCAGTTGCATTTACACTTGCTATGAAAGGTCGATTTACACTCGACGGCGCAGCAACGCCGACGGGACGACGACGCGACGTCGCACAAATAACTCTCAAAGCTGAATTATCGTTATGCCGGTGGCATTTAAAATGTCGACAAACTTCCGTCGAGTTTAAATCGACGACACTGCCTAGCCATGTGTTAACATCGTCTGAATTTGATGAACGATATTTGGTTATATTAAAACTGCCTTATGTATTTTGTCTAAGCTCCTACAGAACGAGTAATATATGAAGAGGTACGTAACTGTCACTGGCTGAAGTTGTACGCAAGTTAAAGCGACACAAATACGTACGCGCACAAGAACGCAGGAAGTTAGAAATTTAATATCATCAATCATCAATTACTTTTGTTGACGACCCAATTAGTCCAGCGGTAGTTAATACTGCTTGCTGTGCTATGGGTTCCAGGTTGAAATCCCAGTAGGGAACAAATGTTTGTGTGATGTGCAGCAACATTTGTATCCGAGTCATGGATGTATATTTATTTATCTATCAATGAATGTTGTACCTTAAGGAGTTAATCAATATCATCATCAACCCAAGAGGTTTTGTCCGTGGTCTGTTAAGTCTCCCAACTCGCACTAGGTTAGCTTTGTGGACTGATGATGATATGGAAAGTTTCAACAACCAAACAATCGGTTCAGCGGTTATAGCATAAAGAATAGACGGACAGGCAGGCATTTATAATATTAGTATCGATGGAAGCTGTACAGTTTTGTCGTTTAAATATTAATATGTGCTTTAGGTAATAACATTGTTTACTTTGATTTATTTGTAATATTAATTAGATTATTTTAATGAATGTTGCCCTATTGCTCGATACCAGCATGTGCTGACAAGGCAATAACTCTGTGACCCGTCACACTTCGAGATATATCGCCTGAAAAAACGTGTAATGGATGTTACGAGTTATGGCCCTTTTGTAATTAAACCGAATTTTGTTGTTATTCTGCAATTTATGACTTTTGTTATTATATGATTTTTCAAACAGATTCATGTTCTATTTAAAAAAAAAGATACATTTAATAAGTAATAACCTCTGATTTTTATGTTAGATTTTGAGCTTTTTTAACATGAGGTTGCTTAAACAGCCCGCTTGATTGTAAGCGGTTATCGCAGCCTGTGGACGTTTGCAACACCAGAATTGTCGCTCAAGAGTCGCCTACCCTGACTTCTGATCCAATACAGGCGCTACGAAGGGCTCCCGATCTCACGCACACAGAAACGACGAACATGTGCGTTTACACGCGGTGATAAGGGGGCAAACGAGCAGGCGGCCCACCTGATGGTAAGTGATGACCGCCGCCCATGGACATTTGCAACGCCAGAGGCTTGCAAATGCGTTGCCAAACCCCATAGAAACCGTTCAGGTTTTTTAAAATAGGGAGTTACTGAACTGATAGCAAACGAAATTCCCATGCTGTCAGAATAATCACTCCCTCAATGAGATCTGGTAACCTTACTCACTTGCAGAAAGACAACTATTGTTGATTCACTGCGGTCTTCTGTAAGGCGAAGGTACTTCCCCAGTCGAGCGCCTCAATTTGAGGGAGAAATCTCGCTATGCTCTACCTCCTACAGAAGAATATTATAGCATTACTCGATCATTATATCATTATATCGGTCAAAAGACGTCCACTACTGAAGAAAGGCTATTGCCATAGATTTTGACAAAGACCGGCTATAGGACCGCATTCAAATAATTCCAGCAACCTTAACCAGGTCATCAGCCTGACTCACTAAATGTCTTATCTGACGTGGTCTCCGCTTAAGCATCTTACAATTTAATACACGGCCGGCAGTGATACAATATTAAAATCGGCACATACTGCAACATACTAGAATGCAGCTGCAATCTTCGCGACGGGGATTTATGTGCTCACAGTTCGGACTGCGAGAGTTTTTCTCTCAATATTCAATGGACTGTATCTGGTATCGAAATCAGAATTTACTGCTACGTATCTTGTTGGCGTAGCGTGAAAATAAAACGAGGAAATGTCCAAAGAATTTGTTTTTTTGTAAATTTATTTATATATTATAGGTTGGTCTAGAGGTATTACGTGTGACTACTGCAAGAGCAAGAGATCTTTGATTCGATTCACAGCTCAAGCAGTTTCATTGGGTTTTTCTATGAAATGCTGGGAGTTTGGATTCGTGCCCGGTTGATGGCAAACGGGCCATATTCCCTATGGCCCATTCGCCTATTACACGGAACCTAAAACATATTGGCGGCGAAATGTGAATGCATTAGTACACTTCTCTCTTTCGAGAATGAAAGAGTTGATGGTAGGTATGCTATTCATAAAAAAAATCCTTCGTCGCACTAATAAATATAAATAACAACACTGTGACATCAAAATACATAATATAATATAACAAAATTGACGACTTTATATCTATGTAAGTAACTTAACACAAATAAATCCTCTTTGACTTAAAAAGTATCTAAACCAGTACCTGTATATATGTCACTGGAGCTTTGAGGTAGATGGATCAGGGAGGTAAGTGAAAAGTACCTACCAACGTGCCTGCTATCTCAGATAATTACTTTAAATATAAACTCGAGCGAACCTATTGCCATCAACCTGGCACAAATTAAAATCATGAGAATTTTATAGAAAATCTTTGTAACACTTTGCTTGAACTGGAAATCGAACTCAGTCCCTGCTCCACTGTGAAGAGGGATATGTATAAATTTCTAGAAAAATATGCATGCGTCAAATGTTGGTCATCGTATTCGATATTTAGAAAAAATCGCCGTAGCAACTATGAGTCAGCCTGATCTTACAGATTACATAGATCTATCAGCCATCGTATAGCTCCCAAAACCCAACCACGGAATAAACGCGTATATAATAATAATAACTATGATTATACATAATTATATATTATATTAATATTCATTTAACTGAGCTATTTATAATAGAGAAACCCAATATAAAAAAATGTGAATAACCGGATTTGTGATTTTCATAACGCCAAAATAAAGCTTCATCATCATCATCATCATCAGCCCATATTCGTCCACTGCTGGACGTAGGCCTCCCCTAGCGCACGCCACAGAGCTCGATCTTCGGCTCTAAAATAAAGCTTATTAACTCAGATTTCTGAAGGTGATCCCTAAGTTGACTAGACTATTATAATATGATATATTTAATTTAAGGTTTGTGTAAAAAATGCATGAAATTGTAAAACAAATTTATTTGAAATAAACGTAAAAAAATCATAATGTTGTATGTTATGAAATAATACTTATTAAATGTAAAAAAAGGTAACATTTTTATGATTTCGTATATATAGAATGCTGACTGCTGAAATGCTGCTTATCTGTTAAAAGGAATAAAAAAAATATTAATAAAAAAAACAACTACAAAACATTTTTTTTAAAAAGCTACTTTACTTTTATTTATTACGGAAATTAGGGAGTTACACTGACAGCAAACGGGATCCCCATGGTATCCGAATAGTCATCACGAGTTCTGGCAATCTTACTCGCAGAAACACAACTATTGTTGATTCACTGCGGTCTTTTGTGAGGCGGAAGAACTTCTCTTGTTGGGCAGCTCAATTTGCCCGGGTCGAAAACCTTGCTATGCCCTACCTACTTAGTCATTACCTTACATTTGCGCGGTGACATTTTCTGGCTCGTTCCAGGGTTGACGTTTGGCGGAGCCGAAAATAATGAAGAATGTGTTCGCGAAAAAATAGATGCCCGCCGTTAGGTAGAACACCTTATGCCAATCTGCGGGGTTACCCTTGAAAATAACATAAATAATAAATTTGTTATCATCAGGTATCACGCCTGTCGTCCCCGAAGGGTTAGGCAGAGGTGTACTAATATATACCCACATTTTTGCCGGTATTTTTAGGGCCCATATAATAAGTGGCAATCTTTTGCTACCATCCAGGCGCGAATCTAATACCGGAGCTGTTATTAAAAATTTCATAGAAAAACCCAATGACGCTGCTTGACTTGGAAATTTTACTCCAGACCTCTTGCTTAGCAGTCAAACTTACAGACTACAAGATCAACGAAGTCGTTAAAAAATATTATAAATGTCAGTTTTACCTCATCCTGCAATATAAATCCAGCAACCAGGGGTGCCACGATACCCGTGCAGTTCGCAAACATGTTGGTGATACCCATTAACGAGCTGGCAAAGTTCGGAGCCATATCAATGTGGACTAGCTGTATAAATAAAAAATATATTATTATTCTTCTGTGAGAAAGGGGCAAAATATATTCAGGTTAAAGTGCCACTTGAGGCACCGTCCCGCCACGCCATCTGGGTCGGAGACGGGGTGTGTCAGTTCAGTTCGAGTACAATTTGGCGCTCTTCAAATCGCGAGTGAATAGCTTCTAGGTAAGCGTGTTTCGAAGAAGAACTCGAAGAACGGATGGCCGATGGGGCTTGAAGGTTCTCGAGTGGCGACCACGTACTGGAAAACGCAGCGTGGGCAGGCCCCCGGCAAGGTGGACTGACGACTTGGTGAAGGTCCGCTGGATGCGGGTGGCGCAGGACCGGTCGTCGTGGCGATCCTTGGGGGAGACCTATGTCCAGCAGTGGATGTCTAACGGTTGATACGATGAAGCGTGTTTCATCTTAGACTATATCGTCATTTACCATCAGGTGAGATTGTGGTCAAACGGTAACCTAATCTGATAAAAAATTAACAAATTATGTAATAACATTCTTACCATAAAACCCGCCAAATGTCCGGCGTTGATTCCAACGGCGGCGGTGAGAACAAACACCGCTAGAGGTACGTTACCAGGCGGTACGTAACACAGTCCTATCAAAGCTAATCCGGACCCATATTTACCTAGAATGTGTGTAAAATGTTATAGTTTTCAATTACTAGTAGACATTACAAAACAAGCTAGGTCGCGTCTTTTACCATTGTCTTTAACAACATCTGTATCGATTTCAAGTCATATGACGAAATGTTTTAATAAATTGTAATACATGGATACATTTATTGTACGAATGAGAATACCCTTCATCGTCTTTAATTATTGTGAACAAACCACATGCTGCTATTTTTTGAGGTTTTGTTGAAATGAAAAAAAAACCCTTTATCCCTTATGTATAGCCAATAACTGATAACAAAAACATCATGACTCAGGAAACATTACAATAAGCGTTTTGCCCATATTTAAAGTTTTCTGATTTATTTAAATAAATCAGAAAACTTTCTACAATTAAAGTAAATTATCGGCTTATGCAGATAAACATTTGCTAAAGGCGTTTCCAGTTTCGTTTGCTTTAATAACTTTATTCACCATCACAACATTATTACGTTAAATATTGTACTCATAATTATTATATACCTACCTATAGAGTTGCACACTTTTCTGCAAACGTTGACACTCCATCCCTTCTTCACAGCATAATCTGATATGAAGCCAAAAGGAAAGCTCAGTAAGTACATTACCAAATAGGGTAGTGCTGACATCATACCATTCTGTAATCATAGGACCAAATTAAATGCCTTGAGGCATCCCCCATAAAGAATATTATAGATACTATTATTATATTCATAAATTATATTATTATATTTATCTATTAAATCAAAATGGTAGCTCCTAATTATAGAAAAAAAGAAAGAAAGGACGTTTATTCTGACATATACATGTAAAGCGGTGTATTTGTATTAAAAGGCTTCCATTGAGCTATTATTATTGGCTTATATTGAGTTCTACCACGACTAACGAGTGATTTATGCACACGAAAGTAATTAGACGTCCACTGCTGGAAATACACCTTCCCTCAAAGATTGCCACAGTGATCAATCCTGCATCACCCGCCTCTAGAGGGTTCCAGTGACTTTCATCAGGTCGTGGGACCGCCATGCTGGGGAGGTCCCCAAGATGCAGCGTGGGTAGGTAACCACGCTGCATCTTCCAGTATGCGGTTGCCACTCGTGAACCGAAGTGTCGGGTTAAAACAATGCCAATATATTGCGACAAAATCCATGAAATGTAGTTTTGTTCAATAACTAGCTTTTGCCCGCGGCTTCGTTTGCGTAAAATTAGTATTTTATCAGCATACAAACTTCTAAACCCCTTTTCTGTTTTTTATGACCATTTCCGGGATGAAAACTATCTCATGTCCTTCCCCTGGACTCAAACTATCTCTATACCAAATTTCATGAAATCGGTTCAGCGGTTATAGCGAGGTAACAGACAGACAGACACAATTTCGCATTTATAATATTATATAGTAAGTATGGATTGAAAAATATTTAACATGGACGTACCTACTCACCGATTTTATATCGACTTGCAAAACTTGGTTGAGATACGAAGGCAGTTCCATCACCAGCGTCCAATAACCCCAGTTGTAACCACAGTGGACTATCAACAAAGCGAGGAACGGTACGCTGGTACATATTTTCTTCCATGGCGTTTTATATAACTGTTAAATAATTAAATCTCTTAAAAAACCGACGAAATGTCAAAACTGGACCACACGGGAAGCACCAGCGGTCAAACAAAAGAAGAATCATCAAAATTGGCTCAACCAGTCGAAAGTTCTGAGGTAACAAATATTTGAAAAAAAATACAGTCGAATTGAGAACCTCCTCCTTTTTTGATGTCGGTTAGTTAATATATCCGCTTTTGGTGATTTGAAATTCCATGACGACAATGTTGCGATATGTTTATAGTGGATTTCATATTTTCTTAATATGAAATCCACTATAAACATATGGTACAAATATAGTAGTAGGTACTAGTTTTTTAACTAATTAAAACATTGTTAAACTGGATACCACAACATACTTAATAACTAGCTTAAAAATACAGTAACGTTCCTGTTCAAGCGTTGCATGAAGTAATTTTAAATTGTCCTGCATTTACTTGTAATAATATGTATTTTAATATATTCTGCATGGCACCGATATTGCAAAAATACTTTAATTTGAATAACATGCACATTGAAGCATGCATTTATGCCTTTAACAACAGTTTTATACCGTCAAACATAATAAATAATAATTAAACAAAATCATCCAGCTGTTGTAGCCTTGTGGCGTGACCAGTAGACGAAGATGTTAACGGTCTTGAGTTCATACCCAAGGCACGCACCACTGACTTTCCAGAAGTTATGTGCGTATTTATCATGCTCAAACGGTGAAGGAAAATATCGCAAGGCTGCATGCTTGAGAGATTTTATTGATGGCATGAAAGGTTGCGAACCTGCAGTAAGCTAGCGTGGTAGACTATAGCCTAATCCCTTTCAAATGAGAGGAGACCCGTGCCCAGTAGTGGGACAATAATGGGCTGATGATGAAACAAAAACATGATCAAAACATACCCTTTTCCCGCCGACTTGTCCCAACGAATCCTGTATATATTTCCTCTCCTCGGCACTAATCATGCTGGATTTCTGAGGGCTGTCGGCTCCAAAGTACAAGTAGAACAGTAGCCAGAGGGCAGCCGTGATCCCATTCACGTAGAAGACACCAGGCCAGCCCCACATGTCGATGATGAAGCCCGAAGCGGACAGCTGCAGCGTGATCCCAAGGTACGAACCTAGATGCCTTTGATTTCTGACATACGTGTATATTCATCTCGCGTGTTTTCTCCGAAAGGTTAAGCACACTCACATTTCGCCAGTATGATTTTCGGTTCCATGTGATAGGTAGCAGCCTAAATTCATTAATTGAAATTTCTATAAAATTTTCACAGTACTAAAAATGTATTTTAATTTTACTGAGAAAATTTATGGACTACAGCAGAGGACATATACGTCCTCTGCCGGCAAGCAATAACTCAATATTAACGATTTTTATTTTTGGAATCTTTAATTCTGGAAAGCTTTTTTTATCATGAATAACTAACTATATACGGACATTGACGAGGCTTTTATTACGGACACTATATGATTTTTGTAAATAAATACATACATATACAAAGAAATATCCATGATTCATATAAAATGTACATGGTCATCACACTTCCATTTGCTCCTACCGGGATTCGAACCTGGGATCCTCACTAGAGAAGGCAGCCTTCAACGCTGCTGCGCTAACCAGCTCATCATATAATTCAGGCATTATTTGTTATTCTAAGACTATTTACATGAAATGAAATGAAATGATATTTTTAATGAAATGAATAGATCTTTTAAACACACTTTTACAAGTCATGTATCAGATATATTTTAGGAACTAGATGGCGTTTATATTTCGTATGGCATTTCCTAACTGACGACCTCTGAGAAGAAATGCCGAAACAAAATCAGAGAATCATGGTCCCTTTTGAAGTCCAAACATCGTTGTTTACAATATGTGAGCCTGACGATGTAGGCCAGTCTGAAATGGACATGATTATTTTTTTCTAATTATTAGTCGAAAGCATACCTCCATATACTATCATACCACATCGACTTTTTTCTGATAGAGGAACCCAGTTGGATATGAGACCATGAAGAGCTGGAAAGATGAACCCTTGGCTAAGACCCTGGAAGAAGCGCAAGGTGCATAGTGCTTCCCATCCTCCCTGAAAAATTACAAGAATAGGATAATTGAAATAAAACTACTTTGTACAGATTTTATCATGGTATATTGATATTATTTTAACCCGACGTTTCGGATCCTTTACAGCATCCAGTCGGGTTAAAATAATATCAATATACCGCGACAAAATCCGTAAAAAGTAGTTTTATTTCAATGTCTAATATTTGGTTAAGTATAAGAAGAGAATCAAAAGAAAGTTAATTCAAAAGCAACAAGAAATTCTGAAGGATATTTTTTTTATACCACAAGTGTGGCAAAAAAAGCTTAGCTACGGCCTGTCTGGTGGTAAGCAGCTAACGTAACCTGCAGAAGTTTGCAACAATGGAGATATGGCTACCGCATCGTTGATTCTACCATTGTGTCTATACAGAATACCTTACTAGAATATAAACATACTCGTCTTCGTCTTCACTCGTCCCCGGAGGGTTATGCAGAAGTGTAATAATAATAATGTGCCCACATTTTGCCGGTATGTTTTAGGTCCCATGTGATAGGGGGCCAGCGTATTGCCATCAACCGGGCACATAACCAAACTCCGAGATGCTACTGAGAATGTCATAGAAAAGTCCCAGTAAAGTTATTATTCCCAGGTCGAGCAATAACACTTTGCTCGACCTGGGAATCGAACCCAGGACCTCTTGCAGTTGGACCTCGGCAGTTGGACTGTACAACCACTAGACCAACGATTACTGACTTACTTATCTACAGCATTGCGTTGGCTGATCTTCTAATATGCAAATATAATTATTATTATACTTACCGCATATGCCACAGGAGGTACAAGACATGTCAATACTGCATTGATTGCGATGCATGATGATATACAGATTTTGCCGCCATACTTGGCAGCCAGTTCCCCGGCAGGTATCTGAAGTATGATGTAACCCCAGACAAAGGAAGATAGAATCACGCTTTGTGTCTGTATGTTCCAATCAAATGCCTATGTCAAAACAAAAATAATGTTGTATTAATATAAACTGCTTGGGTTGCGAGCGTGGTTACTAAGAGCTTCAGAATTTGATTCTTAGGTCGATCAGTGTTTACTACACAGATACTGGACCGCAAGCGGAATTTCTATGCTATCAGAACAGCCACACTCCGTCCTCTGGCAACCTTACTTATTCGCAGAAACAGCTATTATATTTTCACTGCAGTCTTCTGTAGGGCGGAGGTAGCAGCTCAATTTGAGCGAGAAATCGCTATCCCTACCTCTCAAAGAGAGTTGAGTTCAGTATCTCTTACATAGGCCAAACCAAAATACACACAATGATCGAATTTAGTCTCCTTAATACACATTGCTATTATACGGAACTATAAAGTGCTACAGGCACAGTTTAAGAAAATATTCTAATAGTACAATCTTGACTTACTTCTGGATTAGATTTGTCAGTCATCGCAACTATGCTGATGCTCATGTTGACTCTCATGGAGAAGCCGATGACCAAAGCCAATAACATAAAAAACACCTGCAGGTGCCGGATACCAATAGTCTTTACTGAAAATATGTATTTATCTGACTACCTTGTTAATGGTCATAAGTGAGACTACTGAGCGTGAAGTTTTAGAATTCTGTTATGGATTCTTGCCTTAATGGCAATATGGTTTTGTTACATGGGACAAACACACCGATAAAATTTTACCATACATACCACCACTTCTGTCGCCCCCAAAAGGTTAGGCAGAGGTGTACACTCACGTTCTTTTAGGTCCCATGTAATAGGGGGCGAGCCTATTGCCATTAACCGGGCACGAATCCAAACTCCGAGCTGTTACTGAGAATTTCATAGAAAACCCAATAATATTTTGCTCGACCTGGGGACCGAACCCAAGACCTCTAGCGCAGTCGCATCACACGACCACTAGACCAATGAGGCAGTCAATGTTACCCGTGATACAAATAATATCCGTTTCCTTAAAATGTTTTTTATAATATGCATATAATGTTGAAAAGTCGCGTGGTCAATTTTTGACGATAATTTATCCCACTGCTGGGAACGAGTCTCCGAGAGGGATAAGGCTATACCACGCTAGCCTACTGCGGATTAGCTGTCTTCACACGCCATCGAGAAAACCTCTCAAGGAAGCAGGTTACAATATTTTTCTTCAGCGTTAGAACATGATACATACCGACATAACATCTGAAAAGTCAGTAGTGTGTGCCTTGCGTTCAACCTCAAGATTTTTGACTTTCTCAATCCACCAGGCTATAATAGCTTTCTCCTTAAGTGAATATACTATTTAACTTTACCCATTAAGCTAGGTGTAGGCGTTTCTTTGACAAACAGTAAAATTTACAAAACGACTATTGAAACCTCTTTCTTTTTTGTGTATACATTTTACTTACCATCAACCATTTTGCAGTCTTTTATCAGCTAAGAAGTATCCGTTAAGTTTAAACCAACAACATTATATTTCTAGACTTTTGTAGAAATAATGAATACATTATTGATTATTATGTCTGCCTACAAAAAATCACCGTTAAGTAATGTAATTTGTTTCAAATCTTGCTAAAAGTAGAGTAATATAATAATAATAATATAAAAAGGATTCTTCAATATTATTCTATCATACTTATGTCACTGTCAACGATTCTGTAATTGCTTTTTTCCGCTCGTTAGGGATATGGCACAGGAATTAAGATTATACAGCCATGTCTTCTTGAAGATCATAGCTTATCTTAGAGTAACCAAGCATGTCTCTAGCACTCGATCAGCACAGCTGCCTAGTCGACGGGTACGGGGAGGATACTTTGTTGTTACCAGTGAAGTATCTGTGGTCAACTAGTGATTCTAGCGTGGTCAACGTTTGAACGTCACGCCCTAATCCCTTTCGAATGAGAGGAGACCGGTGCCCAGCAGTGGGATATTAAATGGGTTAATGATAAAGGTAGTATTTACGGCTCTGGTTCCAGGTGGCTCTAAGAGCCATGGACTAGAAACTATAACATGGGGGAACGTCAAAGAAATGGTAGGTAAAAATAATTTGTCGATAGATTGATTACAAAAACATTTATTTATATATTTACAAAATTTACAAATTGGCGTTAAATATATTAAATTTTTAAACGACTTTTTCAAGTTTTTCTGGCTTCTTTTCGGTTTCTGAAACAAACATAATATATTTTTACATTATTTAAAATTACTGTGGCGCTGAAGCGCACTATAGTGGTTAAGTTATGATGAAACTAGTAAAGATTGAATCGAGGATAATAATACGTATAATCAGGAAAGATTATGACTGTTCAGATACAGGCAATGAAGTGAATTGATTATGGCAAACCAAATAGTCATGACAAGTTACGTAACTCTCCAAACTAAATAACGTTTTTTGTTTGTATAATTTTTTTGACCTAATTATCTAAATATGAGCCTTTAAACTAATATTATATTCTGTCCATAAATTTAACAACATTATTTCAATCTACTCTTTATGATACACATTTAAATCCTATTTTGTAGCCATATATTTTCAACTATACCGACAACCACAAAAACAAAAGACCATTTAACATAATAATTGATTCAACATTGGATTTTCAATCCTACCAACCAAAAACTAAAGTTCAAATTCTTACCGATGGCAGTTTCAGGTTCTTCAGGATCGTTCCAGGTCTGTCGCTGGCTGGTGCCGAAGATGATGAAGAACAGGTTGGCGGCCACGTAGATGGCGGACGACACGTAGAACACCTGTCGCCACTGCTCCGGGTCCGTCTGGAACACGATTTACGTTAATAGAACGAACACAGAAGAAGATATTTCCAGGTTGTTGGAAAGTATAAGTGAGTAAGATTTTCGAGAGGTAGGACAGCAAGATTTCTCGCTCAAATTGAGCTGCCCGACTGGAGAAGTACCTTCACCTTACAGAAGACCGCAGTAAGGTTACAAGAGCTTGTCGGAGTAGTGACTTTGCTATCCGTTCAGTAAGTTACGGTTTTTATAGGGTCGGCAACGTGCGAGCGACATAGCAAGATTTCTCGCTCAAATTCTTAAGAATATTTACTGAGTGGCTGGCAACCGTTTTGCTTTAAATTTATAAATTATATTTATCTTTTACCTCATCCTGCAATATCAGGCCAGCGACTAGTGGTGCCACGATGGACACGAAGTTCGCGAAGAAGTTTGTGATGCCCATCATGGTGCCCGCGAAGTTTGGCGCCATGTCGATGTGGACCAGCTGTTTGACAATTCATCATCATTATCATCATCCGCAGCCTTTCTGATCCCACTGCTGGGTAGAGGACTCTTTCAATTCGTGCCATTGGACAATTAATCCTAGTTAATATTATAAAGGGAAAAGTTTTTATGGATGTATGTGTCGATGTTTTCTACTCTTTCACTGAAAAATGTCTTAACGGATTTGGATGGAATTTAGCATACAGATAGTTTATTACCTAGATTAACATTTAGGCCAAATGTTTTATCTATATACGATGCGAGCAAAGCTGCGGGTGGAAGCTAGTAAGTAATAAATCACATACTGATTTCATACGCGAATATACGGCTTTTATCAGAGTATATTGATATTATAAGCCATCTGATGTTGGTATTAAAAAAATATCAATAAACCGCGATATTATTTTGTTGGCCAAAGCTGCTCGTATAAAGTATTTTTATTTTACTAAAGAGAGCTTTTCGTTTCACATATCAGCTAGGTGTTCAAGTGTCACTTACGAAACGTTTTAAAGAAATTGATATTTTGACAGTTATGCAACTGTCAAATATATTTTATGCTGCAATATATTTTTACGCCTCAGTATATTTTATGGCAACTTAATACATAAGGCAAAATATATACATTCCTATTGTAAAAGTACTGACATATGTAATATTAATACCTACGCAAAATAAACATAAATAATTATGCGCCCCTAGTGACCGTTTACATATGTAGAAATTATTATAATTTGTAATTGCTAAACATCTTTTTTTATTGTTTTGCTCCTTAAAATGGATTGGGGTATAATACTAGTAAGAGGACTAGGAAGCGATGAAAGGCGGGCATTTTTTGGGGGTTGCCTTTATCGTCAACATTCTTCAATTTTTTTTAACTTAGTATCTATTTATATGTATGATATCTAGTGTATCTTAGAGTTATATTGATTGTGTACACCAACAGTTACTCGTTTTTTTCTCTTCATTAAACTCTTGTCCATCCAATGGTTGTCTGGAAGAAATCGCTTTCAGCGATAAGACCGCCAATTGTACTTTTACGATTTGTTTATTCCATTTTAGTGTGTATTTCTTTGTGTACAATAAATAATACTCTATCTATCTATCTATCTAACTTTTAAACTCGCCAAAGGCGATGCCGAAGGAAGGAAGAAAAATGACAAAGTTTCCTTACCAAGTATCCGCACATGTGTCCGGCATTAAGCCCCACAACAACCGTGAGCAGCGCCACCGCTAGTGTGACCTCACCGGGAGGCACGTAGGCCAGCGCTATGAGGGCCACTGCCGGACCAAACTCACCTGGAAACATATCACAATATTATTGGTTAGTATTGGTAAAATGTATTCTATTTACATAAACTTTAGAGTCAAAATTAAACTCTGTACCATATTCAATATATAAAATAAACTTTTGTTCTATTTAACTCTATATTATTTATAGTGAGCATGATGGTATGTTTTGTATTTAATTTATATCCAACTACGTGAACTAGGTAATACGTGTATTTGTTTCAAATCAAATCAAATCATTTATTTCAAGTAGACCAGTATAACAGGTGCTTCTGAATTGTCAAACTAGTTGCACGGTTCCAAAAATTAGGTCTATGGAGAAGAACCGGCAGGAAACTCCATAGATACTCTTTTAAATAAATACAAATTACAATATAGGAAGCCAATTCGGCACCTGCACCAATCATACCGTATTTTTTTTGCGACTGCAATTATTATCATCAGCCTAATTGATCAATATTAGACGTAAACCCCGTCTAGTTAACACCACAGCTTAATGAGATTAAACTGATTACTCACCGATAGAATTTGATACTTTTCTGCAAGTGGTAACGCTGAACCATTGCTTCTTCAGAACATAATCTGAGATGAAACCGAAGGGGAAGCTGAGCAGGTACATCGCCAAGTAGGGGAGGGCTGACATAACACCATTCTGTAACACAGATCAATCCTATAAAAACGTAACTCTTACCTCACAGCTTAGGTTTATTTGTAGATATAGTAATTAATTTCATCTCATCGGATTTTTAATCAATCTGATTATTTATTTCTTCCTTTCGTATTCAAGCTTCTACGTCCCCTTTTGCTCTTTTAAGGGTTGGTTTCTGGGACAAAAACTCTGACAATTAGACTCAAACTATCTCCATACCAAATTTTTGTTTAAATTGGTTCAGCGTTTAAAGCGGTTAAAGGAGAACCGTTAAGTTAGATAACAGACAGACAGACTTACTTTCGCATTTATAATATTAGTAAGAATGGATCTAAGAACGTAGTTCTTATTTCAGAGTAGTTTTATCAGTCTTACAAGAGAATTTATTGCGTTTTACAAGGCAATAATAATTAGAATATTAATTTAAAACAAAAAAAAATAGTATGTCAGTACAAAACCAGAAAATGTATATTCAAAGTGCTAATGTTAGTACTAACTAAATACCGTATAGTTAAATTTAACTGTATAATTTAAGGATACCTTTATGAATCTCGAAACACCTTGTAATTACTGGTTAAATATATTTTTAAGCACGTTTTCTCTAAAATATCGTGCTATAATGATAGAATAACAAAAAATCCAGTATCAAACTAACCGCTTTAATGTCGACTCCAAGCACTTGTTTCATGTAGGATGGTGTCTCAGTCATAAGAGTCCAGAAGCCCCAGTTGTGCCCACAATGCGCCACGATCAATGAGATGAAAGATAAGTTGGTAGCTATCTTCTTCCATGGTGTTTGCAGTCTCTGCAAAATAGAGCAAAAACAAGGTCGACTTAATAAAAAATAAAATTATTTTACTTATTCTAACTTAATAAATTAAATATCATATTATCATACTTATCAATTTGATATTTATTATCTGGGGGCACAGTAGTGCCCCCGCCAAGTCGGGCAAAAAAATGGGCACGGCCGTACTATACATGGATCTCACAACTTTTTACGGTAGAAGAACTGAGTTGTGCGACTTTGGTATTTTACAAGTATGTTTTTGATAGCATATTTAATTACTGACGACCTGATTATCGGTAAAAAATGACGACCTGATTGGCGCAGTGGCTGAGCGATCGGCTTGTGCGTCACGGGTTGCGGGTTCGATCCCCGCATGGAGCAAAATTTGTACGTTCTACAGGTAGTTGTTCCGGGTCTGGGCGTTTGTGTATGTGAAAATTTGTGTTTGTAAACGCACCCACGATACAGGAGAAAATCCTAGTGTGAGGCTTTTTATTTTATTTTTAATAATAATAAAGTAACTTAACCTAGAAACACCTATATAAACACATTAACAATGAAATTAAATACCTAGAAGTACTTTGAAATTCCTCATTCATCGAATAACTGAGTAAAACCAATAATTTTCGAGATAAGTTTTCTGGGCAGCCATAAATTTATTCCATTACGACTGAATCCAGTTTCAATACCCTCGTTATCATGCCAATAAGCTAGATTAAGTTCTATATAGCTAGTTCTATATCATTTATATACTTAACGATAACCTGATTAGATGGGAACTACTGATCGGTAGATTTAAAGAGGCCACTAAAGTACTGGTGCATTTGAAAAGATATATTGCAGTTATCTGATTTCTTGTTCCTTTTCGAGACAAAGAGGAATTTTAGTTTCGGCTAAAGCAGTTTAAGCTTACAGATTAATATATTAGAGTCGTTATTAGAGGTTGTAAGGCTCTATAAATTATAACCCCATTTAATATCTCACTGGTGGATACTTGTCTCCTCTCATTAGAGGAGGATTCAGTCCATCATGTCAACCTAGTGCGTGTTGGCATGCCATCGAGATCATCTCTCAGTCATGCAGGTTTCCTCGTGATGTTTCCTTCACCATTTGAGCATATGTTTACCCAACTTCGGAAAATCTTCTTCACAGTTCACTGATCACATCATTAGGCTATCACAGCTTCTGTTAGTCTATATAAAGTCCATATCAAAGTCTCTTTCTTATTAAGCAATCTACAAAAGCTGTTTTAACTCACCTTCTGTTCCCCAACCTGGCCTAATGATGTTTGTATATACAGCCGCTCCTCATTACTAATCATCCTGGATTTTTGAGGAGAATCAGAGCCAAGGAATACGTAGAACACCACCCATATGGCGCCGAGAGAGCCATTGACATAGAAGATGGCTGGCCACCCCCAGTAGTCTGCTATGAACCCTGACACCATCAGCTGCATAGCCGTTCCCAGTTGAGCTCCTAAACAGATAGAGGATGATATTAACGTTGAGAATATTAGCCAAGGCAAAATAATTGATCCACTGTGGGACCCAAGTCTTTTCTCAATTTGAGAACAGGAAAGGTATAGCTTACCCAATAGCCTAGTGCATTTTAACAGACTGCATAGACCGTCGAGAAAATCTCTCGGACATTCGGGTTTTGTCTTGATGTTTTCCTTCACCATTTCAACGTTAAGTTTAATAAATTAGACCACGCACGTTCTGATTTCTTAAACTAACGCCAATGTTAAAAAATATTAATTAATTACATTCAACACTTCAATCTGCCTGTGATCATGAATACCCGTAAAGGATCCATAGCGATTAAAAATATTAATACAAAATTAGTAGTTTCAATTCGAAGTCTAAACCAACTCCATGATTTGGCAGTCTATGTCTTATTATTTGATTTAGTTGAAAATGGAAAGAAAATAGTAAATGGTCTTTTGAAGCTACACAGGTAAACATTTCTACATTTTTCATCTTAGTTATATTCCGCGACGCGGCCAAACATAGCCTCGGCCTAAATGCTTGGACAACAATACTTAAGAGTCAATCACCTACTCTTATATCTTATCACTTTTGTCTATTCTATCTACTTATATAGCAATGATAGCCTAGTAAAATGGCCATGGGCTACTAATGCAAAATCTTGTTAGCCTTCATCACCGACTTATTTATTGTCTCCTCAAATGAAGGCCAGTGGCATGATGGTTGAGGGGACTCATCTCACGGCCCTGATGGGGTTAGCGGACTTCACACGCCATCCGCCATCGAGAAGATCTCTCAGACATGATGCTTTCCCGACAATGTTTTCCTTTACCGGTTTAAGATGTGATTAATAGGCATGTAGCTAAGTCAGTGGTGTTTGACTTCCCAGTCTAACTACTTTTTAACCGGCTTCAAAAAAGGACGAGGTTCTCAATTCAACTGTATTTTTTTATGTTTGTTACCTCATAAGTTTCGACTGGGTGAACCGGCTATGATGATTCTTTTTTTATTTGGGACCGTGTGGTCCCATTTCAATTTGGTCCAGTTTTGACATTTGAAGTCTGCTTTTTTACGAATTATATCGCGGTGTAATGATGTTGAACTGTACCAATTGGCTATCACAGCTATTGAATTTGCCCACTTCAAAATAATTAGCAAACAAAGAAATCGATTCATATAAATCGATAGGCCACTAAATTAATAAAAAAATATCGGCCACATTATACGGAACCATTGATGCGACATTTCCGGACCGAACCAATGTAACCGCTTCGTTGCTTGAGTTAATACTTTTTTGTGAAACGTCACGATTTGTTGGTTTTCTTTTCCTGCTGTCAACGTGGCCGTGTTATGCCATTATAGCTTCTAAAGGAAAATCTATAGGGTTATTTCAATAACCTTGTTCTTTTGTTAGTTTGTCGATGTTGCTAGTTTAATATTTTCTTTCGTCAAGAAGGATTTATACCTGTAATGTTTGAAACACTTGCTGTCTAATAATAATGTCTAATTCCTCTTCTATAATTTACCTTTCAAAAATATATCATCTGTATTTATAACGGATACATTAACCATTTCATTTTTTTTTTCATTTTATTTTTTGCCACAGTGTTTGCTTCGATGCTATTGTTTTCAATGATTGTATTGTCCTCGGTCTTATTGTCACCGTTACATAAATTCATAGATAGATGGATGGATGGATGGATAAAATTACAACTAAAATGTTAATTTACAGCTTGTTTACTAAACATTAAAGTACAATTTTAAGTGACAATGAGAAGCAAACTGGGCAATATTATGTTCGCATACGTCTCGCGGCAAGTAATCTCAAAAGGTTTATTTCTGATGATAATATAAATAATCCTCATAGGAAACTATATAATACCTACTCAAATAGAACAATAGCTTGTTCAGAATTAGGATTTAATTTACCGTATCGATTGAATCTACTTAATGAAGGTCACTTACGTCTAAATGAAAGTAGCAAAGACGCAGCGTTGAAATTTGCATAAAATCTGCAATAAAATAAATGAAGTGCCTACTGCCAATAGAGTTGTTTTTCAAGTTTTATTATAAAATACAATTATCTATCGAAACTACTGATTGGAGTTGAATAATTATTTTGTGTTGGATAGTCCATTTATCGAGAAATGCTATAGAACATCACGCTGCGCTGTGACTAATAAGAGCGGAGCAATGATCAATAATGAAGTTTAAAAAAAAAAAAAAAAAAAAAGTCGACTCGTGCGAAGCCGGGTTGGGCCGCTAATATTTAAATAAAAATACTTTTTACAGACTTAATCGCGGTATATTTATCTTGTTTAATGCCAAAGTTCAGTTCAGCATTTTAGTTAAGTTACAGTAGTAGGATTATTTCGCTATGTCATTCACACGCCCGAATGTAATGATGGTGACGTCACACTGTTTGTGACGTCACCATCATACGCATCATACTATAAATGCATACTTGTGCAGCAGCTTATAATAAATAGTTCTACTACCATCACTTTGCAGGCGAAACAAAAGGCTACACTACATATACCTCTTTTTGGGGTCTATGTAATACTAGCTTTTGCCCTCGACTTCGTCTGCGTAAAATTAGTAATTTTAATTCCATCCCCCTTTTCCCCCTTTTAAGAGATTATTTCCGCGATGAAAACTATCTTATGTCCTTTCCCGGGGTTCAAACTATCTCTATATCAAATTTCATCTAAATATGTTCAGCGGTTATAGCGTGAAGAGGTTATAGACAGACAGACACACTTTTACATTTATAATATTAAAAGTATGGAATTATGGATTGACTAGCATATGAATATTCGGCCATTTATGTCGTGTTTGTATTTAGTTTTAAACAGATTTAGAAAAACATTTTATTTATGATGGTATTAGATGTTGAATAAACATTGTTTAAGATATGAAATAAATATGCCTCGCTTTGGAATTTAAAATGTATTACAGAAAACGATTACAAATTATAAATTTAAATGGATCGCGTAGTACGTCCAGCGGTGACCGAATCTGTAGGCGAGTAGCGGGGGGCACGGACATCGCCGTCGATCCGCTGTTACCCCCTCCACCCGCGCGTCCCCCGCCGCTACTGGTACACGCGTATGATGCGTGAACATCCTCCGGCGCGTTGAAAGCCCTTGCTTTCAAGACGAAGACGAGGGAGCGAGCCTGGAAGCGGCCCTCTCTGCTTCGTTGTCATCTTTAGATTCTGAAGTTGGCAAAAGGCATAGTTTATTAATTGCCCTACGTATAATGCCCTTTGAAGTGGTGACGTCTGCTACCCTACTGACGCCGTCGGTCCCTGGATAGAGGCGACACACTCGCCCTAGCCGCCACTGTAATGGCGGTAAGTTGTCTTCCTTCAGTACAACGACGTCCCCACAAGTGAGTTCTTGTTGTCCAGTGCGCCATTTGGTGCGCTGCTGCAGCTCAGAGATGTACTCCCGGCGCCATCTCTCCCAGAAGTGCTGCCTTATTTTCTCTATGAGCTCGTATCTATTTGGTCTGGTTGCGGTGATTGGCTTCGTTGGAATAGACATAAGTGGTCTTCCAATTAGGAAGTGGCCTGGGGTCAGAGGAGAAGGATCAGTACAATTGGACGAAAGAGGAGTCAGCGGGCGTGAATTTAGGATAGCTTCAACTTGTGTGAACAGTGTTGCTAGCTCCTCAAACGTCAAAGCAGCCTTTCCAGCTACACGTTTTAAATGAAATTTTGCTGATTTAATTCCAGCCTCAAATATTCCACCGAAGTGGGGAGAATATGCGGGGCTAAATATAAATTTAATTCTTTCAAAAGTGGCATAATCACTGACGGACTGACGGCTGGATCTAAGCAGCCTACCTAATTCATTGTTGGCACCTACAAAATTTCTGCCGTTGTCGCAAAAGATCTCATGGCACTTTCCTCTGCGTGACATGAATCGTTTCAGGCATAAAATAAAAGCTTGAGTACTCAGTTCACTCACAAGTTCCAAGTGTATTGCCTTTGTACTAAGGCATATAAATAAACATAAGTAACATTTACTGATTCTGTTACCACGACCTTTACGGTTACTTATCATAAAAGGTCCGGCAAAGTCAACTCCACACGAGTAAAAAGGGAAACAAGCATTAGTACGCGCTTCAGGTAAATGACCCATTATTGGTTGCACCGTATTCGCTCTCAGACGAACGCAAATAATACACTGTCTAACTACTTGCCGCGCTAAGCATCTCCCACCAATAGGCCAGTACTTATCACGCACTGACGCTAACAGTAGCTGTTGACCTGCGTGGAACAAACGTATATGTTCACTAATCATTATTAATTTGGTTAAATTATGTTTCGAGTCTAATATAATAGGATGTTTTTTATCAAAATTATAGTTAGAATTTCTTAAACGACCCCCTACACGAACAATGTTATTTGAATCTATAAATGGAGTTAACTGTAACAATTTATTTTTCTGTGGTAATGGTTTTCTTTGTTTAAGTAACACAAATTCGAACGAAAATGATTGTAACTGACTAAATGTAATTAATAACATAACTGAATTATTTATTTCATCTGAGTTTATGGGGCCTGAGTACTTTTGTTTATTTTTATTACAGTTGTTGACAAAACGTAGAACATACGCAAATGTTCTACTTAATTTATTGAAATTAGAGTACTTATTGAAATCTATAAATAAACTACGAGTATTGTCGACAGAATTTTTTGGTGTAGATAATAATGAATGTACCTTTAACTCGGGTAATTTATGAGCTACGAACGAATTCTGTGGCCATTCTAATCGTTCCTTCTTTAGGAAAGAAGGACCTTCCCACCACAAAGAAGATGATGATAGGTCTTGGGGTTCAACTCCCCTGGACGCCAAGTCAGCTGGGTTCATGTTTGTAGATACATGTCTGTGTTCAAAATCATTAGTTAACTCGTTAATTTCGTTAACCCTGTTACAGACAAAAACTTTAAGATTTCTTACATCTGTTTTTAACCATCCTAAAACCACTGTTGAATCGGTCCACATAGTTTTACAACTTATATTAAACCGTAAAGATTGTAGAACTTTATCACATAATCTAGCTCCCAGCAAAGCACCGAGCAGTTCCAATTTCGGTATGGTAATAGGCTTCAAGGGTGCAACCCTTGCCTTTGCGCACAAAAGTCTTACCGTAACCTCGTTTTTATCATTGATTGAACGTAAGTATACACATGAGGCATACGCTTTCTGTGACGCGTCAACAAAACAATGCAATTCTATAGAGATCGGAAAATCACAAAGTACATTTCTGCTAATTTTAATATTAGAAAGGTAGTGCAAATTAGAAATGAATTTAAACCATGTATTTAATAAGTTTTGTGGTATAGGCTCCTCCCAATTTAACTTAATGACCCATAACTGCTGTAAAAAGATTTTAGTTTTAATAACACATGCACTAATTAATCCTAAAGGATCAAATATTTTACAAATAGTAGCTATTACAACCTTTTTTGTAATTATTTGCGGTGGCGATTCGACCCTTGAGGGAAACTCAATAATGTCTAGCTTTGGAGAATAATTCAAACCTAGCACATTGGATTCTTTAGTCAAATCTACTGGGTCGAACATAGTGTTATCACCAACAAATGCTTGTGAACAGTTAGTACGAATCTTTCTCAAGGGGAAGCATGCTGAGTCTAGAATTTTCTTAACTTTTATATATATATACTGTAATTCACTTTCACTATCTGCTCCCGTATTCAAGTCATCTATGTAAAAGTCATTTTTGATAATATTCGCGATAGTATCGTCATTACATTCTTTAGCTAATTGTGATAAACATCTGGTACTCAAAAACGGAGCGCTGGCTAACCCGTACGTTACTGTATTTAATTGTAAAACTTGTAAGTTACTACTATTATCGGGTTCCGCAAAAGATGAATCCCTCCATAAAATTAGCTGAAGGTGACGTTGAGAAGTATGTAAGGCTGTTTGTCGGTACATTTTCTCAATATCTCCTAAGAGAACGAACCTATGCCCGCGAAAGCGTAACAAAATTGAGAATAAGTCGGACTGTACAACTGGACCTACAGCTTGTATGTCATTTAATGACTTACCAGAGGAAGTTTTAGCTGAGGCGTCGAATACTACTCTCAATTTCGTCGTTTCACTCTTCTCACGAATTACGCAGTGATGCGGTAGGTAATTACCAAAATCTGGGCGATCTACTTCGCTTAAATGACCTAATTCTTTATATTCATTTATAAATTTTGTGTATGATTCCTTAAGTTTCGGATTTTTATTTAATTTTAATTCTAAATTCAAAAAACGTTTCTTAGCTAGATAATATGAGTCACCAAGACTAGTTTCGGGTTCTTTCAACGGCATACGGACACAAAACCGACCATCAGGTAAGCGGCTAGTGTTTTCTATAAAGTCAGTCTCACAAAACTGTTCCTCTAATGAATATGTTTTTGTCTCTACAGGTAGTTCTTCAATCTCCCAAAATGTCTTAAGGGAGTTATCAATATTCGAAAATTGATTGAAATAACAATAGACCTTAGACTTCGATTGAATGATGCCGACTGGGCCGGCTATCAACCATCCCAATTGTGATTCTTGTAAAGTAGGCTTATTAGACCCTAGCTTAATTTGATTTGTCCCAATAATATTCCAAAATATATCAGCCCCTAATAGCACATCTATAGTAGAAGGTTGGAAAAACATTGGATCCGCTAGCTTTAAACCGCACGGAATCTCTAATTCTCGGACGTCTATTTCTACGCCGGGTAAAATACCTGTTATCGTTGGCACTAATAAACAGGAGACCTGAGTACTGTATGCAGTGGAATAAGAATTAATTTTTATGACACACTTTCCTAAAATGTTAGTTTTTATGTTATTAAGCCCACAAACATTTAAGGTTTCACTGGAGTTCTTAATTAACCCTAATTTATCTCTCATAACATCTGTTAAAAATGACGATTGACTACCTGTGTCTAACAATGCTCGCGCTTTAACCTTTTTATTGTTTGACTCATTAACGATTTCTACCTGCGCCGTACACAACAACGTATGAGTCATCGTCATAGCCGATAATGTAACCGGTTCGCTTTGTGAACTATGTGCACTTTGTTCTACGCAAGTATTCATGTCATTCTTATGAATCAAAGTGTTATGCTTACCTTTACATATCTGGCAAGAACCCTTTAGACGACACTGATAACTATTATGCCCCTTACGTAAGCATTTAGTGCATAGTTTTAACTTATTTACTTCGCGAATTCTATCGTCGTAATTCATTTGTTTGAACTTCGGACATTCATAAACAAGATGATTCTGATTACAAATTGCGCATTGATATTTTCCAGTATATGAAACCGAAGCAGTTAAGAAAGATTTCACCGGCTTGTTATTTTGAAAGTTCGACTTATTATATTCGTGTTTATCAGATCTATTATAGTGGGTAGTTTCTAAAATGTCTGCTCGGTTGCGCAAAAATAAATAAAATTTATCCATCGACGGTAACTCCGATAAACTATTCCTATATTCCTCCCATTTCATACTAGTAGTGGAATCCAACTTTGCTGAGACTATAAATATTAATAAAACATCCCATTGCTCAATAGGAAGCCCTAAGGTTTGCAAAGAACTCAAGTTTTTAGATATATGATCAATTAAATACCTTAATGCCTTAAACGACTCCTTCACTATAGGATCGATACTTAATAACGACTTAAGATGGTTATTTATTAAAATATTTTTACTGTTATAACGGTCACATAAAATTTGCCATGCATTTTTATAATTATCAGCAGTAAATTCAATCGATCTTATAACGACAGCGGCACTATTTTCTAAACTTGATCTGAGATAATGATATTTATTTATTACCGGAATCGAGTCGTTTTTATTGACGAGAGAATCAAAAGTATCCCTGAACTCTAGCCATTTCAAATAGTTCCCATCAAACTTTGGCAAATTTATAGTAGGTAATTTTATAGAATTCATGGAATGTGAGCAGTGGTTCGACATGCTGTCGTCATATACTGATCTTTTTTCTAAATTAGCACATTCAATCAATTCTTTAGCCGTGGAAAGAAGAGAAAAAAATTGAGATTCAACTAAATCCCGCTCAGTTAACTGTTCATCTTCATTTGAAGAGAGTAATTCAATATTCGATTGTATCACGTTGAAATCTGATAACATTTCCTGTAATTTATCAACTCGTAAAGATAATTCTTTGACTTGAACACTAGTTATTTTATTCGCGCCCACCTGCGTTAATACATTCACAAAGTCTTTAAATTTTGTCAATCTCCCTTTTATTGTGCTACGCTTTTTGACAAGGTCCTTTAAACTCTCTTTTCCTTCCATGACTAATTATTGGGGACAATGAAATTTAACAATGAATTAGGCAAGATAATGAAATGATCAAACCAGTTACAACAGTTCCGTCGCACTTTGATCCCGCAGTCGCCACTCATGCACTCAATGGTCTCGCCAATCACAATCCAAGCACAACAGAATGGAAATTTCTGGATGCGGTGTTAGGCAGTGCTTTTAGAGTTTATCTGGAATGTTTCATAAATGCGTATAATTTAATAACCAATCTTACGATAGGGGGTAGGCGGAAAATCGGTATTGAAAATACCTCGACAATATTTGAAAAAATTGATTTTAGCTTTTTAGATATTTATCAAGGGATAGAAGTATTTTATGATTATTATGTATAGTTGACCATTTGAAACTATAAGCTAAATGGAATTTATGGTTTAAGAAAGAAATAAGAATACAGTAGTTATAGGCAAACTCTCGCAATAGCCGAAGCGTAAACAAAAAAAAATAGTACGTGTACACGAAATGCTACCTCAAACGTCACTTTCGGAGCGGCAAGCTGCACACAAATTCGAAGAAAAATGAGAAATAGCGGAAAGGATTATGTAGGCCTACTTCCCTTGAGTATCCAGCCAGACGTCTAGCAGTCCTCGGCAAAGTTCTTCACTTCACCAGGGCAGAAGGCAGCACAAGCAGCAATCCGATCCAATTTTTCTTTCAGTTAAAATTCAAATCTGAGTAGCGGTTATCCGTTGTTACTCTTGATCCGTTGAATGCAGTATTCTGTTTTTAATATCGAAGACGGTCGCCAAATGTTTAAGATATGAAATAAATATGCCTCGCTTTGGAATTTAAAATGTATTACAGAAAACGATTACAAATTATAAATTTAAATGGATCGCGTAGTACGTCCAGCGGTGACCGAATCTGTAGGCGAGTAGCGGGGGGCACGGACATCGCCGTCGATCCGCTGTTACCCCCTCCACCCGCGCGTCCCCCGCCGCTACTGGTACACGCGTATGATGCGTGAACAACATTATTTTCCATTTTTGCCTGTATTATCAAGGTTCTTCTTTTCATCTAATTCCCAAAGATACAAATATTATTTCCTGGATGGAACAGAACGCGCTCAATTGCCTCATCGTCGCTAATACGAGCAGCCAACAAATTTCCTTACAAATCCTGCTGGCTCTACGACACCCATAAAGTGACCATAACGAAATCTTCAAAGCTACTTGAAAAGGCGTTTAATTTCCGCTTGTAATAAACGTACCTCCATATATCAGGGTTCCAAGGCGGCTTTTCTCTTCAAGTGGAACCCATTTGCCTATAAGGTTATGCATTGTCGGGAATAGGCAGCCTTGAGAGAGACCCTGAAGGACACGACAAGCGCAGATAGCTTGCCAGCCACCCTGGAAAAGAGATTTTTTTTATTGAAGTACAGACAAGCGTTCGATCACAATCTCACCTCATGATAAGTGTCGATGTGGTCGAAGATGAAGCACGCTGCATGCATTACACTGTTAAGCCCGCTATCAAAGTTAACGTTATCAACCTTATCATTATTAATTTAAGGTTCAAAGACACTTTTCGCTTTCCACCACTATCGACTCAGCTCTTCAGAGCTTCCAGAGGTCCTAGCCCATTTTGTAGCTTTTTGTTTCTTGTGCATAATGGTTACCAGTTCAAAAAGTGAACTAACGTGCGAAGCAAAATCTTTCCAAGAATTGTATTGTTATGATTGAGTGGAAACTATCTCACTATCATTTACTGTCCCACTGCTGGGCACGGGTCTCCTCTCATTTCAGAGGGATTGGGCTATAGGCCTCCACGTTAGCCTTATGTGTTGAGAATATTTCTTAGGCGTACAGGTCTGCAATGTTTTCTTGCACCGATTTTAATTCGGTTAACATTAATTTGTACTCACGTAATGTGCTGAAATTGGTATCAGCAGTGATACAGCCGAGTTGACAGCGATGCAAATGGTGATTAGCATCATGCCACCAAACCTGGCGGCGATCTCCCCGCTGGGGATCTGCAGCACCACGTAGCCCCAGAAGAAAGAAGACAGGATCACGCTCTGAGTCTGCATGCTCCAGTCGAAAGACTAGAAAATAAATTAGAAGAAAATTAGAAGTTTTTTTTTATTGATTTTGATTCGATCTCGTTGTTTTAGTGATCGTAAGAGCGACTGATCAGTAAGTTTGGGTTTGATTTGTTATTGTGTGAAGTGTTATGATATACTTTGTAACATTTATAGTATTTAATTAAAAAAAATAATTGATATCATTTCGCTTGCCGTACCCCAAAGTTTAGGCAAAGATTGACTAAATTGTACACCCACATTTCGCCGGTATGTTTTAGGTCCCATGTAATAGGAGGCAAGCCCATTGCCCCCAACCGGGTACGAATCCAAATCCGAGCAATCCGATGATAGTTTCATAGAAAAACCCAATAACACTTTGCCCGACCTGGGAATCGAACCCAAGACTCTCAGACGCTCAGAAGTCGACACACGAACACTAGACCAATGAGGCAGCATATTACTTCTATTCCTTATATTATGTTACAATAATTTAATTAGCCTTTAAAATGTAAATAAAATCTTGAATAAAGTGTAATGAATTTATACTCTGCGAACAATTTTTTTTATCTTCTTTACATGCTCTTCGTTTACATTAGAAGTAATTCTCTTAATGTCTTTAAATTGAGATTTACTTTAACGCAGACTTAAATGGCGCAAAGCACAGACTTACTCGGGTGATATTGTTCAATTACACGTGAAGCTGGGTAGAACATCTATAGATCCCAGTATTCACATATTATATCATTATATTTTCATTTCTCATACTCGGAAAGTAGTGTTTAAATATATGACCCGAGTAGCGGGTGGGAAATGCAAGAAGCCTTTTCCACCCGCTACTCGGGTCACCCACCCTTGGGCGGGAAAAAATCATAGTAAATATTTTCCTCCCTAGGGTGGGCTTGCTTCAAGTATTGTTGTGAACCATTTCTCGATCGATTGAGAATGCCTCTATGGAACTATTTTAAAACAATACGCGTTAGACGATAAAAAAACAAATCCTACACTCTGTACGTGACGTTGCGTTTTGGGTTCCATGGTACCCGGAGGCTTGCCAGTGGATAAACGGCCAGTGTGATTTAAAAAAAAACGCATGCCGTAACGCCGTGTGTTCCATATTTTTTTTTTTTAATATACTATGTATATAATTTAGCAGTATACTAAACTCTGTAGGGTGTTGCGTCGCAGCTCGGCCACAGTCGATTTCGTAGTATAAAGACATATCAATTAAATGTTCTTAAATTGTTCTTGCAGTACCAACGAATAGATTAAATGTACCACAAATATATCCTGTAAAAAAAGCATTTCTTTTGTGGCTGGGCCATACCGTCTACGTTGCAGCCCAGCCACGTGTATATGTTCTGGTAGGATGCCCAGAATGTTCTTAGATATAAACCAAATAAATACACATATCATAACATAACTTACATAACATTAACATACTAACATATAACCATGACATAACTTAATATGAGGGATAAAATAACAACATCAATACACCACGATAAAATTTATAAAAGTAGTTTCTTTTCAAGTAAAGTTATTAGATTTGATCTCTAGTTTTGATTTTATTATCGTTTTCTTTTATCAGCTTAAGGAACCTTATAGTTATCATAGATTATACTATCCATCTCTCTTTTTGAAGCACAGGTTACATAAGTACTGATATCAGTGACAGTGTCAATCACAAACTAATTCTTATCAACCCCATGGACAGTTCCAGCCACTCCATAAAGAGTGGAATACCTATCTAGGATTTGCTCGATTAGCATTGTTGATAAAATTTCCATAAAAGTATCGTAAATTTCGTCATGGAATTTGTAATATTGTGTATTGAATAAAACTAGATGTCCCATGCTGTATTCATTTCTTAAGAAAATGTTTTTAAAAGGTGTTAGGATACATATATCTATATGTATAATATAATACTTATTTATGTCATTCCATTTATTTTCGAGTGGCGATCACGTACTGGAAAACGCAGCGTAATTAGGCGATGCTTGGAGGAGATCTATGTCCAGCAGTGGACGTTTAACTGTTGATATGATGATTTATTTGATATACATACATACACTCACGCCTTTTTCCCATAGGGGTAAGCAGAAACTACAGAATACTACGCGCTACGGTCCCTGCATACCACTTTTGCCTCGTCCACATTCATACATCTCGTTATGCACGCGCGCCGGTTACGAGTACTGCGCACCTTTTTGAAGGAGTTCACCAATTAGGTCGGTGAATGTCCTTCTAGGGCGCCCCCTCCCGGCGTTTCCACTGACATTCGCCTTATAATTTCCTTTCGTCAATCATGACATGTTAGATTTTAAATAGATACTAGACGGTTCGGTGGTGGTGGAATATCTTAATTGTTGATTTAATTACCCAGGCATTATGTAATATCGCTCGCATATTCATTCGTCTAAACATTGCACTATTTTGTTAGCAAAAAGCGTCTGCAAAGATTGCACATTTGATAAAAATATACATATATATACACAACTGGTTCGCGATAATAGCTGGGAATACAAGTTTTTTATTATACACAGATAGAGATTTTTTATTAACATGAGGTGTCTACGAATATTTTTGAGGGGACCGCTGTTTATTTATTTGTTAATGTAGGTTAGTAAAAAGACCTGTTAAAACTTATCTAGACTTACTTAGTCTTTGGTTGGTTTTGGTCATGGTTTTTTTATACCATGGAGATGGCAAATTAGGTTACGGCGCTCCTGATGCCGCAGTTACCGTAGAATATAGACGTTTGCAACACGAAAGGTGTCGCTCGCGCGTTGCCGACCCTGTAAAAACTTATGATCCCCTTTTTTCAAGAATTCCATCCTGTAAAAAATACCTCAGTAGGTAGTTCACAGCTTGGCTATAGGAACGGTACACTCATTCCACAGCTCGACAGCTATTATTGACTATAGGAACAGTACAGTACTCGATGATATTGGTTCTAAGATGTTAGAATGACGATTTTATTACACTGCGGTAATAGGCTGAGCGATTGACTTGTGCGCCACTGGGTTGTGAGGTCAATCCCTGCACGGAGCAAATACTTGTACAATCTACATGTAGTTGGTCCGGGTCTGGGCATTTTTGAATATGAAAATTTGTATTCATCCCACGTCACGGGAGAAAATACTAAAGTGGCGCAAAGATTTATAAGAAAGTGGAATAGTCTGCCGATGGCGAAAGGCGATGGTTGATAGAGATATTAAACAACATGTTAAAAATGTTCTTTTATAAGCTACAATTTTGGTAGATTACACTAACGCCTATGTCTTGTCCAAATAATTACTTTGGGTAGTATTTACTATTTCAATAGTGGCGGATGGTTTTTGCTTATCCATACAACTTTATTGCGTCAACTCCTTTATTATTGAAAGACAATATTTAGTTATTAGATTAACAATTATATTTGTAACCTAACAAGCAAAGCAACGATATTTCTGTTATGGATGCTCTATGATTAATAAACTACATACATATAAAAAAAAATACATAAAACATGAAACAAAAATTTGGTCCCTACCGGAATTCCAACTCGGGTCCGTTACCATAGAAGTCTTTAAGACTTTAATACAGCTGTGCTTATTGGGTCGTCCATTCAGTTAATAATATTTTAAATAAATATTTTAAAGGGTTTTCCTTCAGTGTATTTTGTTTAACCCGTGACGCGCCATGACTGCCACAGTTAGATACAAATATTATCATAAATTTGCATATTTTTCATTTTATAACAACATGGATAAGCGTGTAGAATCATTTTGAAATTTGTTGTTTATTTTTTCTTACTTTATGAATCCTCTTTTGTTTTCCATTCCTGATTACAGTTCTTCCAAAACTCCCTCCAGGATTTTATAATCAAACCATACTTACTGTGACGTAAAATCATTTACCTCTATTGCATACACATTTGGCATAGCAAATAAGACCTTATAATTAAATTACCTTTATATGCGAAATATTTTTGATGCTATGCACCTATAGATATATCTTTATTATTCTATGTGTATACGGCATTGAACTCCTCCTAAACGGCTGGATAAATTTTGTTGATTTTTGTGTATGTTTGAACATATTATACTAGGTATTTGATGTCGATTTAGAATTTTACTAGCCTCAGTAAGTGGCACTGTCCGAGCCGAACCGGGGGGTCGCTATAAATTTAATTTCTGCTAAATATCAACACTTAATAATCAGTCTTAAAGCTAAATATTAGGTCCGTTAATTCCTATCAATCTGATTGCTTATGTAAACAATAATATTATCTATTTATTCTCCAATTCTTAAGGTGAAATGAAAGGGGAAAAATATAAACAAGTAGTTTTTATCTTTGAATGATAAGTTTTATTATCACAATATCTACGTAGATACATATCTGTTTTCAATAGTAGATTTATCTCAAGAACCAATGTGAGATCCGGTTTATCTAAACACGGTGTCAATTTTTAAAGTCATTAATCATTTTTATCAAAGACAAGATGTGTATGTAAGTACTGCATTTTTTTTTTGTAAACAACACACTCCAATGATTTAGAAGAATTAATACGGCTACTTTCACTCGATGAAGCGTTGGATTATATTGTGGATAAACTCATGAAGCTTGTAATTTTTTAAAGAAAATGTTGATATTGTTGCTACCTACCATATCTACACAGTTATTTACTGTATTTAGTTAATTTGTGATATTTACATTGGGTCGTTTTAAAGCGCAAGCATTATTTATAAGTCAACGTTTCCATGATATAGAGACCATTTGGCTGGTCCATTTACATGTTTGTATCGTATCGCAAAATGTCGCAGTCGTTTTGGAGATACGGTTTCGATAAATATTCAAATTTTTAATAGGTCAAAACGTGAATCTGTGGAACTGTTGTTATTCTATGCATAAATATAATAATTGCTAACACAATACCATCTCTATTTGGGTCATTAAATGCGATTCGAAGGTTAACCGTTCTGATCTCAGCAGAAACATTTCAAAGAAGGCTAGATTGATGAAAGAGGATGGAACGAACCCAGTGTTGTAAGAAAGATACAATCAAACAGAAGTATTTAGAAACTACAGAACGCCACGTGCTTCAATATCTGCATTTTGTATTCATACGTTATTTATTTTTTAACTTGTGCACGGTGTCTGCAAGCCTGATCCTTAGATCAGGCTTGCAGACACCGTGCTGATTTTCTATTTTTTATTTGATATTTATTCCAATGTCTCTATAACCACTTATTTATGAATTTAGATTTGCAAAAGGAATTATTTATAATTATTTTAAAAAAAAACACCTTTATGGGACACATGAGTTTTAACTGTGTGTAAAGTTTTGTCTACCAGGAAAACATAAGCATAATATCGTTAGATGTTAAGGTTTAGAAGTCAAATAACTGATTTAAAAAATAAACATATTAAAGTTTTAAATGTTTTGATTGCAAAGACTTAGTTTTAACACACATTGAAAAGTTTGACTTATATGCAAAGACTTCGAAAATTAATTTAACGATGATAGATCAATACGTTTTTAAAATGACGCTACAACTTTTCCGTCCTGAGTAATTTGGGACTTTTCTGAGAGTAAAAAGAGTTCAGTAACCTCGTTGCGAAATAGAACACCCATAGAAATATTTATCTATATTTAAATGTAGTGTGTGAACATAAATAGGAATCTTAATATCCTCTTAATAATCTGTAAGGTATTATCTCGCAAAATGTGCAATCTGAGGTAATTGTACTGTTATCGCGATAATCGATATGGGTAATAGCAGTTACCGTGTACATCTAGAAATCCTAATCAAGTACATTTCTCATAGAATATCTACGTTACATATTAAGTCGCTTTCTTTTAATTTTTTTGTGACAGTTATCGACACAATTCATAAAATAATTAAGTAAAAAAATAAAATAAAGTACGATAGTAGGTACATTATATATTTATTGATAAAGGATACTGTCTATATGTGTATATGATTGCATTGTCAGAACTCAAGCTTGAAATATAATTTATTCAAAGTAGGTAGGCCACACATTTACTTATTTCGATTATTGATAATAAAAATAACTCCCACAAACGCTTGCTCTTCACACACAATTACCTAATAATATAAATAGTATAACGCATTACCCAGGTTGATGAATTATTGAAATTTGAACCTTATATGATTGACATAAAAGTCACGCGACGCGGTGTCATGACATAAAATACGAATAAAATGTCACATTAATTCTTTCGGTAGATTTGATTATATACTTACACCTTCAGCACCTCTGTCCGTCATGGCGACTATAGCCATGCTTATATTGACCCTCATGGTGAAACAGATCACCATGGCGAAGAACAGCATCAGGACTTGGAGATGGCGGATCCCCAAGAGAGGCCCTGGAAATGAGCAAGAGATATAATTATTATTGATATATAATGTTTGGGAGACCGCCCGTGGCTGCCTCGTTGGTCTGTGGTCGTACAGTGCGACTGCCGATTAGATGTCCTGTCCTGTCCTAGTTTAGATTCCCAGGTCAAGCAAAGTGTTAGCTAGGAGTAAGTATAGTAGCTCAGAGTTTGGTGGCGCAGTGGCTGAGCCATCGGTTTGTGCGTCACCGGTTGCGGGTTCGATCCCCCCGCGGAGCAAATATTTGTACGTTCTACAGGTAGTTGTTCCGGGTCTGGGCGTTTGTATATGTGAAAATTTGTGTTTGTAAACGCACCCACGCCACAGGAGAAAATCCTAGTGTGGGGCAACGTTTTATTTTAAAACCAACAAAAAACAAAACAAAAAAACAATGGCAAAATGTGGATATATATTAGTACACCTCTGCCTAACCCTTCGAGAACGGCACGCGTGATGTTATGTATGTTATAGCGGATAGCCAACTGGAATATGAATGAATAGTGTTCAATGAGAAGCCCAAACTATGCCCACCTGTGGGATAATATATAGCAATGTTTCATTTAAACCGTAAGGTAAAAATATGCTTTCGTTGCGTCATAAATACAATATGATTGTGTAGATTGTAAATACCAATAAAACAAGTTACGTAAATATGCGCGATTAAATAATTATAAAGTTAACCGGTTCAAGGTCAAACTATTCGTAATTAATGAAGTATTTAATACTATTATGGCATATTATTCTGTATGATTTGTATATTTCATATTGTTATCTTTTTGGTGTATAAATAAATGTATAAATAATTATGTAGCTATCTATGATTAATTTAAAAAAGTTAAAATAAATATTTAAAAATAATAATAGTGTTAATATCAATAGAATGTATTAAACATATTATATTATATAATATACTTTTCGTCCATTAACCAGTTTGGTTATTCTTCATTCTTAAAGGGATCTCAGACGATAAGTGAAAACGATTTTAAAAATAATTGACCTTCAAGGAAAAGCGTGTATTGGATGTAATAACACAGACAAAATCAGAACAGGCTACTAATAATAAATAAACAATAGATGACCTAGGCTCAAAGCCGAGGTATATAAATGAAAACCTGTCATTAACACTGCCTTAAGTTACTAAATCTTTTCATCAACCTATTAATGTCCCACTATTGGGCACGGGTTTCCTCTCATTTGAGAAAGATAAGGCTGTATTCAACCACGCTAGCCTAATGAAAGTTGGTAGACTTCACGTCATATCGAGAAAATCTCTCAAGCATGCAGGTTTCCTCACAATATTTGAGCATGTGGTAAATACGCACATAACTTCCGAAAAGTCAGTAGTGAGTGCCCCGGGTTTGAAATCGAGACCTTTGACATATCAGTCCACTGGTCACTCCACTAGGCTACCACAGCTGTTACAAAGTGCTGTTACACAGTTAATAAATCACAACAAACAAATTTCTTTAGGTTCACGTAAGGTCGCGTTTCAACCGAACCTCATCGGCGTCAAAATTTAATTAAGACTTCGCCCTCTAAACTGAGCTGTAATTAAATTGACTCCATACCAATAGCTGCGTTAATGAGTTTTTGCGATTCCTGCATAATAACGTGACGTGCGTTCAACATTAATTTGTAAAGTATTCACGCTATTGGTGTCTTGATATCTTCGACGTTTATTGATTGTCTAAAACTGCGGTACAAATTCATGTTTTGGATTTTCGTATTTCATCAATATACTTAAGACTCAAAATCGTAACGAAAATTATGACAGTTGAATAAGATGTCTTGGAATCTCATCACACAAACATTTGTTCCTCCTGGGATTGAACCTGGGACCCATAGCACAGCAGGCAGCGTGAACTACCGTTGAACTAAATGGGTCGTAAATAACAACAATGTACTACGATGGATAAAAATCCCGGATCTTTGCATTAATTTCGGCATTTCTTAAATATTTGAAGTAAAAAATAAAAACCGGTTACATTTACATATTTTATAAATTCGTAATACTGATACATAAATTAATACATTAAAATTATAATAATTATATTGAGATTTCCAAATAATAATAATTTTGGAAATAATTAAATATTAATTACATAATTATCATTTTGTCAAAGGTCCCGAGTTCAAACCCAAAGCACGCACCACTAACTTTTCAGAAGTTATGTGCGTATTTATCACATGCTCAAACGGTGAAGGAAAACATCGTGAGGAAACCTGCATGCTTGGAAGATATTTTCGATGACGTGTACAGTCTGCCAACCCGCAGTAGGCTAGCGTGGTGGACTATAGCCTAATCCCTCTCAGATGAGAGGAGGTTGATGATGATGATGATGATAATTTTAGAACCGTTTTACTATCGACACTGTACTATATAAAATAAAATAAAATGGTTTCTTCAACATTTATTTAATGATACGAGAATGTCATGTCATATACATCATGTTTTATTTCCTTTCTGTCCATTCAATGTTTTTATTGGATATTTTCATAACATTCGCCGTAAAGTGATTATCGTCGAAGCATTATTACTTTATGACAGTAGCTCTTAACTGCCTCATTGGTCACGTGATCGCAAGTGCGAATGCTGAGCAAGTGGACTCGGGTTCGATTCCCAGGTCAAGCAAAGCGTCCCGCTGACGTTTTTCTACATGCTTCCGCGAATCCCATGGTCCCGGCAAGAGGGTTGGTGGCATTAACAGGTGCGGTTTTTGAACCTCGACGCAAAAACGACAGGGTGTTATTAGTTTGACGTGTCTTTCTTTATTTTGATTTTTTTTTGGTTTGTTTAGTCGATAAAAGCTCACGTTCGACAGAGTTCGACATACCCCGTTGCCTCCCCAGGCGGTGGCACGGTTCGTAAAGGATTTATCCGCACTTAAAAAAAAACTCAATCAAAATGTTATTGAGTTTTTCTATGAAATTCTCACTAGCAGCTCGGATTTCGGATTTGTACGCCCCCTTTTACACGATTCTTAAAAAATACCAACGTATAACCAGACCTAAAAATACATCAGTGCCACCTTACTCTTCGGGATTGACAGGCGTGATGTTATGTACATACATACATACATACATACAACCACGCCTTTTTCCCATGGGGGTAGGCAGAAACTACAGAACGCCACGCGCTACGGTCCCTGTATACCACTCTTGCCTCGTCCACATTCATACATCTCGTCATGCACGCGCGCCGGTTACGAGTACTGCGCACCTGACCGAAAACTGATGACCGATGTATGTATCTCTTATCAATACGATCTATTAATCCTACAAGATACTGATTACCGTCATGATTGAAAATCTTATCGACCACGACCAATCATATTTTCTCGTACTAACAGCAAGTTACTCATGGCATCAAGTGTTTTGATTTGTCTTCTGACAATATTTTGAGTTTGATCCCAAGGCCACCACTGATTTTTCAATGTCATATGTGTATCACATGCTCGCAGAGGTGAAAGAAAACATGACTTCATACACTATTGAGAAAAAAATTCGCCTGCATGCTTGTTTTTTTTCTATATGTGATGTTATATATGTGATACATACATATATAACATTGATTTTCAATGTTATATATGTATCACATGATCAAGAGGTGAAAGAAAACATATTTGACTTCATGTTTTTCTCAATAGAGTATGAAGTCTTATAATTTGATTTGTATAGAGAATTAAAGTGGTACGCAGGGATCGTAGCACGTACGTACTTTATAGTTTCTGCCAACCCCCATGGTAAAAAGGCATGAGTATATGTATGTATAAAGAATCTATTCTGTCATTAAATATCACCGGGTCTGTTAGCATCATCATCATCAACATTAACATCATCAACGTTATATGGACATTTCCAAAAACGGTTCTAAGGTGCTCCTTCCTCTAATCTGCCAAGTTTCAGCTGCATATGTCAAATAATTTTCGAGATTTTGCCTTTATTCTGTGAGAGCGAGACAGACTGACCTTTTGTTTTATAATCTCAAATATCTTACCTACCTCTTTTATATTCATACAAAGTCTTCAAAGTTAAGGAAATTAAAAAGAAACCTTGAATAATTGGTCTTAAGATTGGCTTTTGCGCTGAGTGTCGCGTATCGATTCCCACACAGGACAATATGGCTTACAGCTGTTTGTTCCTTGTCTGGGTATTTATGCATTGTCATCATCAATCCATTAACGTCCCACTGCTGGGCACGGGTCTCTTCTCATTTGAGAGGGATAAGGCTATAGTCCACCACGCTAGCCTACTGCGGGTTGGTAGACTTCACATGTCATCGAGACAAATCTCTCAAGCATGCAGGTTTCCTCACGATGTTTTCCTTCACCGTTTGAGCATGTGATAAATACGCACATAACTTCCGAAAAGTCAGTGGTCAAGCGTGCCTTGGGCTTGAACTCGAGACCTCTGACATCTCAGTCCACTGGTCACACCGCTAGGCTACCACAGCTCATTGTGCATTGTGAATATTTGTATTTATAAACGCACCCACGACATAAAAGACATTATAAGTGTGCGGCAAAATAAAAAAAATCGTAAAACTGAAGTACCAGTATATTTACGTAACTAAAATCAATGCTATTTTAATTCATCATTGATTTTACAACCATCATCGTAAACTATAAAAAAACCTCGTTTAATTATTTCTTAGCTTGTCTTCACGATTGTATGTGTGCTGTAGCTTCATGGGTGAGTAGAGATCATGCTATTGTGTTTGACGCTGATAGCACTGTGTAGGTAATATCTTTGCGTTATTTATTACATAGAGGCTAATTTAGTTAGTGTAATTAATGGAATTTATCTACCTTTATTATAACTGTATTAGCTGCTACTGGGAAAACAACGTTTGCTGGGTCAGCAAACGTTGTTTTTCCACATTATATGGGTTGGTGGTAGAAGAGTGAAAATTTAGGGTTATAAGTATTTTTAATGCCAAATCATAAAAGAAATACAAAAAAGTCTTGTCAAAAAAACGAAAAATAGGGGGACATCCTTATCATCTAGGGACGTAAAAAATAGTCTACAACCGATTCTCATACCTACCAACTATACATATGACGACCCGTTTAGCTCAGTGGTAGTTAACGCTGCCTGCTGTGCTATGGGTCCCGGGTTCGAATCCTGGTAGGGACAAATGTTTGTGTGATGAACATCAACATTTGTTTCCGAGTCATGGATGTATCTATGTATAATATGTTACAAAAAAAAAAGTATATATGTAGTATATCAACCATCTAGTATCCGTAACACAAGCCTCGTTGCTTACCACGGAGCTAGATGGCGCTGTATAATAAATGTCCAGAAAAATAAAATACAAAATTTCATAATAATCCATCCAGCCGTTTTGGAGGAGTTCAGCGACAAACACCGTGACACGAGTTTTTTATATAATATAATCAAAATCAAAATCAAATCAAAAGGTTTTTATTTCATATGAACTTTTTCAAGCATTTATAAAACGTTATGACTCTAGTTGCACGGTTCCAAGAAGTTGATCTCATGGAGAAGAACCGGCAAGAAACTCCATAGACACTCTTTTTAAAAAGAAGGTATTGTTACATTATTTTGGTAATAATTATGCGAGGTCAATGTAAAAAATTCATGTCTTGAGATGTCAATGGTCAAAGATATAAAAAAAAGTGATATGGTAAGTATAATTCTCTAGACTGAACAATACACTGAACTCACATTTACAAAATTATAACAATTGAATAGGGGCGTGAAATACGCCATAATAAAATGCTACAAGCTATGTCTTTAAAAAGACAACGTTTTTGTAATAGAAACAACCTCACGGTACCAGGGAGGCCACATGCACAACAGTATCTACATCCACACATTCCTATCGTCAACATAGTCCTTGATTTTATAATAGGCTTTCTTGACAAGAACAGATTTCACATGATTTTTAAATTTCTTGCCGGTGAGATCGGTGACACATTTAGGTAGTTTATTATAAAAGCGTATACAATTCCCTAGAAATGATTTATTAGTTTTTGTAAGTCTATATTTAGGCACTACTAATTTATGTTTATTCCTAGTATTAATGTTATGATAGTCACTATTGATGTTAAACTGTAGATGGTTTTTCCGGACGTACATAATATTTTCAAGTATATAGAGTGACGGAAGTGTGAGTATATTAATATTTTTAAAGACTTCTCTTAAGGATTCGCGGGGGCCCATGTCGTAGATTGCGCGGATGGCCCTTTTCTGTAAGATAAAAATAGAATCCACGTCCGCAGCTGAACCCCACAGAAGGATGCCATATGACATGATGCTGTGAAAGTATGCGAAGTATACCAATCTAGCTGTAGGTATGTCAGTGACTTGTTTAATTTTTCTTACTGCATAGGCAGCAGAACTTAACCTACTAGAAAGAGCTGAGATATGAGGCCCCCACTGTAATTTGTAATCCACTGTAATACCAAGGAATATAGTTTCGTTAACTAACTCGAGTTTGCTGCCTTCGAGCATTAAATTAGTTTCGCCTTGAGGAACGTTCGGTAACGCGAATCTTAAACATTTTGTTTTACTAGCATTTAGAAGTAAGTTATTCGCATCAAACCATTTAGATAGCGTTGCTAGGCTCTTATTAACATCTAGAAGTACGCGATCTTTCCTACTGATTTTAAAGATTAGTGAGGTGTCGTCAGCAAACAATACAATATTAGACAAATCTGACATCATGTAGGGAAGATCATTTATGTACGCCAGAAAGAGAAAAGGACCTAAAATTGAACCTTGGGGAACACCCATTTTAACAATAGACCCTAAGGAAGTGACTCCGTCTATACTAACTTTCTGACGTCTTTCTGAAAGGTAGGAAGAGACAAGCTCTAGAGAAAGCCCTCGTACTCCGTAGTAGCTGAGTTTACGGACAAGCGTGTTGTGATCAACGCAATCGAAAGCTTTAGAAAGATCACAGAAGATACCTATAGCATCCTGCGATCCCTCCCAAGCATCTAAAATGTGAGAGACTAACTTCGTGCCTGCATCAGACGTCGATCTACCTTTGGTGAAGCCGTACTGTCTGTCATGCAAAATATTATATTTCTGAAATTGTGCTACCATTTGCTCGAGCATCAGTTTCTCAAAGACTTTACTTAACGTTGGAAGAACAGAAATCGGCCTATAGTTTGAGGGATTCATCTTGCAACCTGATTTAAAAATTGGAATAACTTTACTTCCTTTCATTAAATCAGGGAAGGTTCCCGACTTGACGCTAACATTAAATATATTTGCAAGTATTGGAGCAATATTGTCTATGATTGAATTAATTACTTTAACAGATATGCCCCATAGGTCTTCCGTTTTTTTCATATTTATACTTTTAAATGCTTTTTTTACCATATGAGCTGAAACTTGAAAGAAATCAAAATTTGGTATATCTCTAGCAACAAATTGTTTCACTAGAGATTCAGCTAATACAGACGACGAGTGCAATGACTTTGTCACCTCGATGGGAATATTGGTAAAATATTGTTCGAGCGAATTTACGACTTCAATTTTATCTGAGACTACTTTATTGTTTATTTTAAGAATCAGATCGGAGCCCTGTTTTTTCCCCCTTCCAGTCTCCGTGTTAATGATATTCCACACAGCTTTAATTTTATTATCAGATTTATTAATTTTATTACTAATAAGTTTTGATTTAGCTAGCGTACATACTTTTTTAAAGCATTTAGAATATTTCCGAACATAATTATGAAAATGGGGGTCGGAGGTCAATGACTTATCATAATATAGCTTATAAAGCACATCTCTACTTTTCCTAATACCTGTAGTGGCCCATTGATTAAATTTAGTTTTATTGCGTAATGGAGCCTTTATTATGGGGCATGATTTATTAAATGCTTCACATATTATATGGAATAATTTACAGTACATTTTATCGGGGGTATTCAATGTGAATTTTGTGTTGAGTAATTTAATTTTAATAGCATTTTGCAGAGAGTCTAATTTATTTTCCGTTAAAGGTCTAACTGATATAGTTTTACTCAGCCGCGTATTTTTAACATTTTCTACCGAAATTAACTGTCCCATATGGTCCGACCTAACACCGCTAACTAAAGAAGAGCCTTGGACTGCGCAATTCACAAAAATATTATCAATACAAGTGCGAGTAGTGGGGGTAATTCTAGTGGGTTTATCAAAAATATGCTTTAAATTAAAAGAATTAAATAAAGCAAGAAATTTGCTTACTTCCGGCGATTCAATTATAATATCAATATTAAAATCCCCACAAACAACAATATGTTTCTTACATTTAAAAACTTTTCTGAAAACTTCTTCCATTACTAACAAGAATGTAGCAAAGTTTGATGCCGGCGGTCTATACACACATATAATAATATAGTTACCTACTTCTGCACATGCTAACTCACAAAGGCGATCAACAGAGCAAGAGGTGATGTCCTTGCGTTCTTTAAACTTTAAGTTATTCTTACAAAGTATTAGAGTTCCACCACCCATGGCTGAAAGTCTATTGTATGCACTGGCCACCGTGAAGTCATTTATATTAAATTGCATGGTATCTGGTTTCAACCAGGTTTCACAAAAACACAATATATCTATAGAATATTTATCCACTAAAAGTTCAATATCTAATATTTTGCCAGAGAAGCGATTTATGTTCTGGTGATATAATAAAATATGGTTCTGCCTCTCTATTGTCGGTTGTAAAAGTTTAAACAATTTATCTCAGTATCAGTAGAATAACTAGTTGATACTGATTCGTCAGTAACTAACCTAGTCTTTGGTATGGGTACTATCACAGATTGAATATTGTATGCAATTAAAGATGCTACTAAGTGTTTGCATCTTTTGGGAAGAAACATATCTTCACCAGTCAATTTAAAACCACTAACAAATCTATTTGTGTCGAAAAACAGTAGTCTATCCTCATGGCGACACGTTAACAAATGATAAACACTGTTTAATCTAGAAATGTAGCTATTCTGTAAGTCAGATAGCATGTCTGAATAAGGCAAGGCACATAGCATTAAGAAGATAGATTCTAATACTTATACTTATTTTTTATCAATTTAAAAACCAAATCTACATATTTCGAATGATACTGTCTCGTTTGTCCAGTGGTTGTCGCGGTTTGTGCGACTGCTGAGCAAAAGGTCTTTGGTTCGATTCTCAGATCCAGCTTTGCTCGACCTGGAAATCGAACTGTTATTGAGTTTGATTTCCAGGTCGAGCAAAGCTGGATCTGAGAATCGAACCAAAGACCTTTTGCTCAGCAGTCGCACAAACCGCGACAACCACTGGACAAACGAGACAGTATCATTTCTATAACATGATCAGTACCAGCTCGGGGTTTGAATTCATGTTGGGTGATGAGAATAGGCTCGCTGTTAAAATACATAAAGGTGAAACTTGGATGTACATTAGTACACCTCTGCCTTACCCTACGGGACAACAGGCGCGATGGTTACATATTATGTTGCTACATTATCAAAATCAAAACACCATTTATTAAAAGTAGGCGAAATTCAATTGGCTCTTTTCGAATGTCGACAATAAAGACAGCCCCCAAACACGCCCGCCCGCCCTTCTTAATATTAAACATGGTGTTCCCTCACAAAAAAATACCGATGTATTTTCTTTAATATAATTCGTCCTAGATAGTAACTAGTACCGAGAACACGTGTTAATAACAAAACGAAATTAATAGTATCTTGTAAATTATAAGTGTGTTTGAGGAAAACCATAATAAAGTACAACAAGATGTTTCCTTATTTCAACAATGAGATAATTAGACAGCATTCCGACTTATTTGGCATTGAAATCTACTATAATTTGTGGACGAAATTTATAAATGGAGTTATACTTAAATTAGTCTTTTTAAATAAATAAATATATCCGGACATTGTGACACAGCGGCATCTAGTTCCGAGCTAAACAACGAGGCTTGTGTTACGGATACTCTTTGGTTGATATACTACTTAATATACTTATTTTTTTGTAAATACATACATATTATACATAGATACATCCATGACTCAGATACAAAATGTTATGCTTATCACACAAACATTTGTCCCTGCCGGGATTCGAACCCGGGGCCAATAGCACAGAAAGCAGTGTTAACTACCGCTGGACTAATTGAGTCGTCAAGTCTTATTAAATAAATAAATATATCCAAACAGCGCCATCTAGTTCCGAGCTAAGCAACGAGGCTTGTGATACGGATACTAGTTGGTTGCAATACATACATCTTTTTGTAAATACATTCATATTATAAACGTAAAAATTTATGACTCGGGTACAAATGCCCACGCCCATCACTCAAATATTTGCCCTTACAGGGATTTGAACACAGAAACTTGCTTGGCTAATCAGATCATTATGTGCTTATTTATCACATTATCGAACGGTTAAGGAAAACATCGTGAGTAAAACTGCATACTTGAGAGGTTTTTACCTAAAGTCTTAAAACGTGTGAGGTGTAAAAAGAACACTTATTTATAAAAAATTGCATACAATTGGATTGAATGACTTTTTCATGAAATAGACAATCAATACAGTTATATGCACTTTGAGGGCTGTTTTATTGATTTAAATGATTATAATTCTGTAACTAAATACCTATTACAGGCGCGAATCATATTTTGTTCAATATACAGCCTGACAATGACCGGCAAATTGCATAAAACGTACGAAAATATGAATTTCACGGGCTAGCGTGGAGCTTCCACTTTAATGACTAATAGACAAAATAATCTGGGGGCACGGCAGTGCCCCCGCCAAGTCGAGCAAAAAAAGCGGCACGGCCGTACTATCTTTTCTCGAACCAATTCAGGCCATTTTAGACCCCCTATAACTTCGTTGTGGATTAAACTGGAAGCTTGATTTTTCATAAATGAAGCACGCAGTCTGTAAACACTATATTTCAAATTTCATACAATTTGAACTAGTCGTTTAAGAATTATAACTAGTCAGCTAGTATTAAATGATTGTTTAGTGCGATGCCCAAGTCAATCTTAATCTAAAAGTAGGGACTGAATAAATTAACTGACTTGGTATTACATGGATCTCATAACTTTTTATGGTAGAAGAACTGAGTGGCGCGACTTGGTTTTATTACAAGTATGTTTTTGATGGCATCTCATTTCTTTTTGTAGATAGTCCTACTTTCCACCCACTCTTCATAAAACCGTCTCTCTGTAAGCTTTTCTTATTTTTGTGGATCGTGCTCCTCTTTTTCTTTTCTTGAAATTCAGCTTACTAGAGTTTTTCTCAAAGTCCACTCCCTGTCTCTACGGGTTTTTCTCGGAGGTTTTGATGTTACTATTTACGTCAGCATGTTAAATTGTTACCTCTCATTCGGAATAAATACTGTCAATGTGCTTAACAGAAAATTATAACATCAAGCTTAACAGAGGATTAACTTAAACGAAGTACGGTTATCACTGACGGAATCAAAAAGTTTTAATTTTTTAAATTATTTAACCTATTATTTTTCTACAGAATTAGACTTATATTAAGATTATTAAAATTGGTATACTCATTCTGAGTGATACAATTTGCATCGGTTAATAAAACGTGGTTTGTGTATATACCTGTGATATCGCAGCAAGACCCAAGGGTTGCATGGAAGAAAACGACCAACTTTCTGTGACGGACGGGAAGCGTGGAAGCTGTGGTGCGGGCCCACCACCTTCGCCGGCCGCGTTTATGATTACTTGTGTTTTTTCTTTCATGGCAAATTCGGGCAATTTAATCTACTTAATACTTTTCCCAATTATGGTACAACTGCATTATAACTACCTTCTTATTTCAATGTATCAAAGTTAGCTTTGAATATAATTAGTTCAAACATCACAAACAGAATTGCTTGCAGATTCAACGAGTCCCAGCCTCCCGAGCAAGCCGGTTTCCGAAAAGGCTTCAGTACCATAGACCATACTATATTCGCTGCGGCAGGTTATACAGAAGACCACAGAGTATAACCAACCCCTATGTTTAGCGTTTGTGGACTATGAGAAGGCCTTCGATTCGATCGAAACTTGGGCAATAGTGCAGTCTTTACAGCGGTGCCAAATTGCTTATAAGTACATAGAAACTTTGAAGTGTTTGTATGAAAACGCCACTGTATCAGTCCGACTATAGGATCACATCTCAAAATCTATCCGCGTGCAGCGTGGTGTGAGACAGGGAAGAAAGTAAAGGGCAGGGCTTGGCATCAACATAAACAGCGAGTACTTCACTCACCTTCGATTTGCCGACAATATAGTTGTCAAGGCTGAGACCACTGAACAGCTTAGTTTATTATCAACGACCTCCGCAGAATCATGAATGTGGCGGGCAGGGCACATTGCTCCGAAGAACTAAAAGCCGTTGGGGCTCGAAATTTCTCGAGTGGCAACTGCGATTAGGAAGTCACAGCGTATGTAGACCTCCGGCAAGGTGGACCGACGACCTGGTAAAAGTCGGTGGAATCCGCTGGATGCGGGTGGCGCAAGACCGGTCATCGAGCAATTCCTTGGGGGAGGCTTGAAATTATGATGATTATGATGATGATTAAACATAATTATATCTAGATACCTACCTACACCTATTATTCTATAATTACGATTCATTCGAAATGCAATGTAAATGTAACTTTGTAATCCTATATATTTATATAGGAATACAAAGTTATTTATGCAGTTGGTGAATCTAAAAAACTGGACTGAAATTGCAATATATTTTAGTTTTCCCTTTTTTTGTACACTAAACACTCATTGTATTCTAAATGTGAAGCTTCTATGTCTGCTAGAAGTGCCTTAGAGTTTTGATGATCGGTCAGTCAGTGAGTGAGTGACAAAATTACGAAACTTTGACTAGTTATTATTCCTAAACTACTGGTTCAAATTGAATGAAATTTGAAATATACAGTGTTTACACAATGCGTGCTTGAGTAATGAAATTTTAAGCTTCTAGTTTAATCCGCAACGAAGTTATAGGGGTTTAAAATGGCCTGAGTTGGTTCGAGAAAAGTATAGTACGGCCGTGCCACTTTTTTTTTTTTGTTCGACTTGACGGGGGCACTGCCGTGCCCCCAGATACATATACAGGATTACAAAGTTACATTTGCGTTGCATTTAGAATGAATCGTAATTATAGAATAATAGGTGTAGATAGGTATCTAGATATAATAATGTTTAATAATCATCATCATCATCATAATTTTAGCTAAATTACGTCCACCGCTGGACATAAGCCTCCCTCGAGGAATTCCTCGACGACCGGTCCTGCACCACCCGCATCCAGCGGATTCCAGCAACCTTTACCAGGTTGTCAGTCCATCTTGCAGGAGGCCTAGATACGCTGTGACTTCCCGATCGCGGTTGCCACTCTAGAAACTTCGAGCCCGACCGGCCTTCAGTTCTTCGGAGCAATGTGCCCTGCCCACTGCCACTTGAGTTTGGCGTTCCTTTTGGTCTAGGTCAGTGACGGATCTTCTCATTTCTGATATGATCACGTAGTGAAACTCCTAACACAGCCTTCTCCACCGCTCTATGAGTGACTGTGAGTTTTCTTATAGGGCCCATTGTTGGCGGCCACGGTTTGGTGCCGTAACTTATTACTGGTAACACACATTCGACAAACACTGTCGTCTATAGACACTGTGTTATTTGGGAGAAAATGAATTGGAATATCTTTCTTAACGTTACACAGCCGAGATGGATCCGACGATTGAACTCTTTTTAAGAAGTATTGACGATTACGTTTACCTACCACGTAAACGTAATCGTCAACAACTTTGAGGATAGAGCTACCGACCTTCAGCGGAGTCCTAGTCAATATAACATGGATATTCAACATCACTTTCGTCTTGTTCATGTTCGTTTTAAGACCGACACATTCATAAGCTCTGCGGAGGCTGTTGATAATAAACTAAGCTGTTTAGTGGTCTCAGCCATGACAACTATATCGTCGGCAAATCGAAGGTGAGTGAAGTACTCGCCGCTTATGTTGATGCCAAGCCCTTCCCAGTCCAGAACTTTGAAGACATTCTCTAGTGCAGCGGTGAACAGTTTCGAAGGGATAACGTCGCCCTGTTTCACACCACGCTGTAAGAGGATAGGTTTTGAGATTTGATCCTGTAGTTGGACAGATATAGTGGCGTTTTCGTACAAACACTTCAACGTTTCGATGTACTTATAATCAATTTGGCACCGCTGTAAAGACTGCACTATTGCCCAAGTTCCGATCGAATCGAAGGCCTTCTCATAGTCCAACACATAACGCTAAACATAAGGGTCGGTTATACTCTGTGATCTTCTATATAACCTGCCGCAGCGAATATAATATGGTATATGGTACTGAAGCCTTTTCGGAAACCGGCTTGCTCGGGAGGCTGGGAGTCGTCGAACCTGCGACCGGTTCTGTTTGTGATGTTTGAATTGAATTATATTCAAAATTAAACATATGGGAATGTCTAATGCAGTTGTAACTAAATCGCAAAAAGTATTAAGTAGATTAAAGCGCCCGAATTAGCCATGAAAGAAAGAACACTAATAATCATAACAGCAGCCGGCGAAGGTGGCGGGCCCGCGCCGCATCTTCCACGCTGTCCGTCCGTCACAGAATGTCGGTCGCTTTCTTCCATGCAACCCATGGGTCTTGCTGCGATAACACAGGTATATACCCAAACCGCATTTTATTTAACCGATGCATATTGTATCAGTCAGACCATTCTGACTGATACATATTCAGATTTAGATTTATATTAAGATTATTAAAATTTGTATACCCATGTAAACAAATTTTAATAATCTTAATATAAATCTAATTCTGTAAAAAAATAATAGGTTAAATATAAAAAAAAAACTATTTTAATTCCAGCAATGATTCCGTACAATGGTTTAAGTTAATCCTCTGTTAAGCTTGATGTTGAAATTTTCTGTTCAGTACATTGACAGTATCTATTCTGAATAAGATATAACAATTTAATATAATGACATAAATTGTAACATTAAAACCTCCGAAAAAAACCCATAGAGACAGTGAGTGGGCTTTGAGAAAAACGGTAGTGAGCTTAAAGGTCAAGAAGTAGTACCGGAAAAGAAATAACAAGGAACACTACCAACAAAAATAAGAAAAACTTACAGAGAGTGGGCTTTAATAAGATGGGCGGAAAGTAAAAATAGTACGACTATCTACAAAAAGAAATGAGATGCCATCAAAAACATACTTGTAAAAAACCCAAGTCGCGCAACTTCTCCTACCGTGAAAAGTTGTGAGATCTATGTAATACCAAGTCAGTTAATTTATTCAGTCCCTACTTTTAGATTTAGATTGACTTGGGCATCGCATGGAAACACAAAGGTATCTCACAAGTACTATATATTATCCTTACTAATATTATAAACGCGAAAGTTTGTAAGTATGGATGTATGGATGAATGTTTGTTACTTTTTCACGCAAAAACCGCTTAACACATTTGAATGAAATTTAGCATACATATAGTTTATTACCTGGATTAACACGTAGGCTACTTTTTATCTATATACCATGCGGGCAAAGCCGCAGGAGGCAGCGAGTATTAAATAAGTTTGTTTATTGCGATGCCCAAGTCAAACTAAATCTAAAAGTAGGGACTGAATAAATTAACCAACTTGGTATTACATGGATCTCACAACTTTTTACGGTAAGAGAACTGAGTTGCGCGACTTGGGTTTTTACAAGTATGTTTTTGATGGCATCCTATTGTCTTGAAACCAAGGTATCAATGAATATTTATTTGAAATGTCTACTAAGAAATATCAGGCAACAAAGATATGATGAATTATGACCGATTCGATACACTACAATTATCAACGCCACAGCATAGTTCGTAAATAAATGTTTAAACGTTTTGAAAACATGCTTATCAGTAAAACAGTTTAAACTATTTTACCGTGACTTTTTTACTCAGGTACCTACTACTAAGTATTTTACAATTTTGAATCCATTAGGAAGGTTGGCACGTGATTTTCGCTTTCTTTCCTTAAACCGTTGACGACCCGTTTAGCTCAGCGGTAGTTAACGCTGCCTGCTGTGCTATGGGTCCCGGGTTCGAATCCCGGTAGGGACTAATGTTTGTGTGATGAGCATCAACATTTGTATCCGAGTCATGGATACATCTATGTAAAATAGTATATATGTAGTATATCAACTAAAAAAAACTATCTAGTATCCGTAACACAAGCCTCGTTGCTTACCACGGAACTAGATGGCGCTGTGTAATAATGTCCGGAAATATTTATTTATTAAATATAATGAAAATGTATGTTCATTACTATTATAGTTTTGACAATACAAAATAAATAAATAAATATTCTGCGACATTTTACACATCACCATCTAGTCCCAAACTAAGCAGAGATTGTACTATGGGTACTAGACAATGGATATAAATACTTATATACTTTTTTTTTTTGTAAATACATACTTATAATACATAGGAAACACCCAGACGAACACAAACACTTATATTCATCACATAAATATTTGTGTCCCGTGGGAATCGAACCCACGACCTCGTGATCAGCAGTCCGGTGCTCGAACCACTAGACCACAGAGGTCGTCAAAAGTACCTATAATATTGATTTAATAGAAATAAAAATTTATATCGTTAGTCTAATGGTCGTACAGTGCGACTGCCGAGCAAGAGGTCTTGGGTTCGATTCCCAGGCCGAGCAAAGTTATTGGGTTTTTCTATGAAATTCTCAGTAGCAGCTCGGCGTTTGGATTTGTGCCCGGTTAATGGCAATAGGCTCATCCCCTATTACATGGGACCTAAAACATACCGGCAAAACGTGGGTGTACATGATGATGGTATGTTATGTTATGTTAAAAAATTTGACTCTGACTTTGATCTTGGTGGTAATCGATTTTCAACCATCTCTAATCAATATATAGTATTACCTACTTTAATAATTACAAATACTTTATATTGCACCTACTAGATGAAGCCCTTTTGTTCACGTAACTGATTACAAAATGTTTGTGACAATAATAAACAGTCTATAATTATTCCTCTAGACCAAAATTTACAGAAATTCGTTCATCCATTTAGGCGTGAAAACGTTACAAGCAGACATCCAGACAGAGCCACATTCATGTATATATTATACGCTTTTATTAAAAATGTGGTTTACTTTTTAAAACATTGTCTTTTGTTGATAGGTTTTAAATATTATTACGGCACCTTGGCGGATATGAATATAAATAAAACAATAAATACTTAACAAGTAAGTTATGCGATACTTTTATATTTATTTCTCAAGGTCTTACTAAAGTATTTATAATTTGAGTAAGTAGTTACATAACACAGAAATTGTTAATGATAATAAAGTGTATAATTAAAACGGATGCAAATGTTTTAAAATAATGAATAATTCAAATACACAGGTGTTTTGTACATATACATATAAACGAATGTGGTAAATAAAGTCAACTATGTTTTAACATTTAAATAAAAATGACTGTATGTTTGTGTTTGCCGTCTGTGTGTGCCTAAACTATTGATCCTATTGTGATGAAACTTTGGTGGATTTGTAGGTGTTTTGGAAGGTAGGGTAGGTATGCCGTAGATATTTAATGCCACCAGTTCAAAGCCGGGCCGTGTAAAGCTAGTTTTATATACATAGGTAAATATCAATTGTTTAACATACACTCACGCCATTTTTCCATGGGGGTAGGCAGAAACTACAGAATGCCACGCGCTACGGTCCCTGCATACAACTTTTGCCTCGTCCACATTCATACATCTCGTCATGCACGCGCGCCGGTTACGAGTACTGCGCACCTTTTTGAAGGAGTTCACGAATTAGGTCGGTGTATGTCCTTCTAGAGCGCCCCCTCCCGGCATTTCTACTAACATCCACCTTATAAATTCCTTTCGTCAATCGCTTATCATTCATCCTCTCAACATGCCCAAAACATCTCAGTACATTCTTCTCAATTTTTGTCACTACGTCGTCTTTCAAGCCAAAACAAGCAGTAGTTTAACATAATAATGTTTTTATATATAGAGTCATCGTCATCAACCCATTAACATCCCTTTGCTGGGCAAGGGTCTCCTCTCATTTGAGAGGAATTAGGCTATTATATAGTCCTCCACGCTAGCCTACCGTGGGTTGGCAGACTTCACATGCCATCGAAACAAATCTCTCAATTATGCAGGTTTCCTCACGATGTTTTCCTTCACCGTTTGAGCTTGTGATAAATACGTACATAACTTCCGAAAAGTCAGTGGTGCCTTGGGTTTGAATTCGAGACCTATTACATGTCAGTCCACTGGTTACACCACTAGTCTACTACAGCTGTATATATAGAGTGATGGATAAATATAACAGTATTTATATAGTAGAAGCTTTGTCCCGATTCGTTGTCTGCGTGGAATTATTTATTAATTTAAGGGATGATTTTCGGGATAAAAACTATCCCAAACTATATTTCATCTCAATCGGTTCAGCGGTTAAAGCAGAAAGGGGTAACAGACAGACAGACAGACATACACAGACAGACACTTTCGCATTTATAATATGGACGCGGATGAATCCTTGATGATTTAAGCAAAAGTATACAATGACAGTTTGCCGGTTTTATTTTGAATAGGGAGCGAGCATATTTCCATTATCCGGCAACCGATCCAAATTCCGAATTACTTGGAGAATTTCGTGTAAAAATAACTCGACATAGAAATCAAACCCAGGACTTTATACTACGCAGCCTTGCTTGTGATCAATATGCAACATTACTTTACTTTCATAAATTTGTATAATTATACATAATGTATTATACATTATAATTAATTTTATAGATAAAATATGATAGTACTATTTTTTTATATTTAAAGATAAAATACTTAAAAAAAAATTAATGAAGGATGGACTTACCTTTACCGATTTTACTCAAATCTTCTTGAATAGTCATTTTGAATTAAAAAAACTAAACCAAAGTCACAAAACAAATTACTGAACTAATTACTCGTTGAATAGTGTAAAGTTTTATTTTATTTTATTTTTATTTTTAATGCCAATTATTATTATTTATTATAATATATTAAAAAAGTTTATTAAACAATATTATACATTTTCCAATAATAATGTTTTTGAATTTCAAACGCGTTGCGCGGTCGACGCGCCAGTGTTGCGCGCGCGCTGACTGTAGACTCAGTCGTTTTTTTTTATTAATCATAAGCAAAGGCATGCCGCTTAGTCAATATCACGAACGGCCTTTATGCAAGAAAGAAATCGACGATACCTGCATTGTTTATGGCATAATAGAAGTCTATTAAATGACAATTGTAAATGGAATATAATAATCGAGTTATCGACAAATGTTTTGTTCACATAAAATAAGATACTGTAACTCAATAGCATCAGTAAAAATATAAATTGAATATCAACAGAAATTGCTTATTTATTTATGTTTTATGCATTGACTAACTGATTCCCGCGGCTTGGTCCGCGTACATATTAAACAAAAAATTATATTCATTTTCATTCACTCCGACCGTGTTCTTAAGTCACGCAATTTAAGTATCACGGAACCCAAATTATATTTTTTAAATAAATTTCATATTTTTTTCACATATTAATAGGTTTCATTTATCTTTAAACTAACACGTAATCTTGTGTGTTTTAATTTTAGTGAAAAACCCTATCTATATTATTTTAATTTTATTTATTTGTGCCATTTTAAGTTGATTAAAATCAACTATAATAAATTCAGTGACTGAAAGCCGACAAACTACTGCGAAAAGTTTTTATTTACAGTGCCTATAGTAAAATCTAATGAAATTCATTCATAGTGTAGGGTATTTTGGCCAAGTATTTTCCCACTCATTTTCACACACTATCGCGCATTATCGCCAGAGGAGTTCAGCGACAAACACCGTGACACGAGATCTTTATATATAAGATAATGTACTACATCTGCCTCGGCAAGTAATTCTTCGCAGGCTTAATAACTTCGGAAACCCTAATCACAAACAGCTAAGAAAATATAAACCAACCTACGGCTATCGCCCCTGAAGGGTTTGGCAGAGGTGTACTCTTTTACATCCATGTTTCGCTGGTATGTTTCAGTATAACATGTTTTATACCACGTGTTTCAATGCGGTCTTTTGTAAGGTAGGGTCGCTAGTTTAATTTGAGCGAAAAATCACTATGCCTTACCTCTTTCCTCTCTCTCTAACTCTGCTTAATATTTTCGAGGTTATGTCGTGATAGCAATGCGCCATCTAAGAATCCAGAACTAACAATACCAATGTCATCATCAGAATGACATTGCAGGTGAGCATGACAAACTCCAAACGCCAGTTACCTGGCAAGCGTACTGCATATAAGAAGGTAAATAAATGAAAGTTATAATTTTCCTTAAATGTTTTTATTCAAACTTTCCGTAAGTCACATTAAAGGTTATTTTTGCACTGATTCATAAATGCATATTCTAACCGCGTTTACCCCAAAAGATAGGTACTTTATACCTTAACTGTGTGACTGTGTGAGTAGACTGCAAAATTAAAGGTCTCAAGTTCAAACCCAAAGCACACGCTTCTTACTTTTTCAAGTTATGTATGTATATACATATCTATCACATGCTCAAACGGTGAAGGAAAATATCGTGAGGATACCTGCAAGCTTGAGACATCTGAATGGCGTGTGAAGTCTGCCAACCCACCGTTGGCTGATATTAGTTTTATTTCAATACATACGTAATTGTAGGAAATCACTGTAGGTTGGTACCTATTGAACGATAATGACATAAATTAAGTAATTTCGATATTAGTTTATTTTTCACCTTATACACATAGTATACTTAATATGTACTTATATCATCATCATCATCATCATCATCAACCCATTAACGTCCCACTACTGGGCTCGGGTCTCCTCTCATTTAAGAGGGATTAGGCTATAGTCCACCACGCTAGCCTACTGCGGGTTGGCAGACTTCACATGCCATCGAGACAAATCTCTCAAGCATGCAGGTTTCCTCACAATGTTTTCCTTCACCGTTTGAGCTTGTGATAAATACGCACATAACTTAAGAAAAGTCAGTGGTGCGTGTCTTGGGTTCGAACTCGAGACCTTTGACCACTAGGCTACCACAGCTCACTTGTACTCAACGAGGTTTTATAGTCTTTGCTTGTACTTATAAGGATAGACAAAAACGTGAAACTTATATCGTAAATAAAATATGTAGGACTGTAGGTACATTTCTTACTTTGAGTATTATTTTTTTGAACAAAGGTTATCTTACAATACTATTAAGGATAAAATTATTACAATATTACACAAGTATAGGTATTTATTAAAAAAAAAACTGCACAATCTCGCATAATTTATTAATTAATGTGTTACGCCTGCACCATTTTCGATAGAACCATCTGAAATAAAAATATATAAATAATTATAATAAACTTTTCTTTTATAAATAACTCTGGACATTATTGTCATAATGTCCAGAGTTATTTATAAAAGAAAAGTCATCGCCCTCTAGTTCAGTGGTAAGCAACGAAGCTTGTGTTACGGATACCATAAGGTTGATATACAAATTGTTTTTTTTTTTGTAAATACATACATAATATTATACATAGACACATCCATGACTCAGATGCAAATGTGTATGCTCTTCACACAAACATTTGTCCCTACCGGGATTCGAACCCGGGACCCGTAGCACAGAAGGCAGCGTTAACTACCGCTGGGCTAATCGGGTCGTATTATTCATACACATACATTATAATCACGCCTCATGAGAGTAGGCAGAAACACAGAACGCGACGCGTTACGTTCTCTGTAATCTGTATAAAACTTTTGCTTCAAATATCTCGTATAATAGAATTTAATGGTAATGTGTAAATTAATGCATTATTATCTTATAATTTTATGAATTATTATTTTGACCATTGACGATGCAAGACGTACATAGACCTCGCATACTTATTACCTAAATATTTTACTGCAATAAAAACTGGTGTAGAACTTTTTATATAGACTTGACGACCCAATGAGTCCAGCGGTAGTTAACACTGCCCTCTGTGCTGTGGGATCCGGCGAATCCCGGTAGGGACAAAAATTTGTGTGATGAGCATAAACATTTGTATCCGAGTCATGGATGTATCTATGTATAATATGTTTGTATTTACAAAAAAAACGTATATATATGTATCAACCAACTCGTTGCTTAGCTCGGAACTGGATGGCGCTGTGTCTTAATGTCCAGATGTATTTATTTATAGATTACTTCGCTGCCAAAAGCTAGTAAAAAAAGATTATTTTATGTGAAATCAGTTCTCACCAGTCGCTTTGATTTCATTATCTTCGGGTGGATCGTTCCACTTCTGTTTCTCACAGTTGCCGAATATAAGGAAGACTGTATTGCCAACGACGTATATCGCCGACGCTATATAGAACACTTTGCGCCATTCATAGGGATCGGTCTGAAAAACAAGAAACTGTTAAAAAAAAATATTTCTAAGATGGCCTAGCGTACAGCCCAGCTGATGGTACGCGGCAACCGAAATCAATTATCATCATCAACCCATCTGCTGTCCCACTATTGGGCATAGATCTCTTCTCATTTGAAAGGGATTAGGCTAGAGTCCAGAACTCTTGCTTAGTGCGGTTTGGCAGAGTTCACACGCCATCGAGAAGATCTGTCAAACGTGCAGGGTTCGTCACAATGTTTTTATTCACCGTTTGAGTGTGTAATAAATATGTAACTCCGAAAATTGCATGGCTTTGACCACTGGAGACCTGTGACTTTATAGTCCACTGGTCACACTACTGGGCTGTCACAGCTTCGAAGCCTATTGACGCTTGGAACACAATAGGCTGAAAAAATTAGACCCCTATTTTATAAGTTTACAGCAGTCATAATCTGAAATTCTTGTTGTTTTTTTAATGGGAGAAATAGCGACAATCATCTATTTCCCAGGGGTATTATTCGCGCGACGCCATCTTAAGCTATACAATAGCTGACGTTTTATTTGCTTAGTATTTTTGCAGCTTATCCTTCAAAACAGGGGTCCATTTTATGCTGTGTCTAGTAGTTCTTATTTTGGTTTATGGTCGCTGGTTAAATCTCCGCACAGAACCCATATTTGTATTCCCTAGATGTGTTATGGGTCTTGGTGATATTGTATATAAAATGTGTTTGAAATGTACCATCAACGGTAGAATTGGTTAATGTCTTGATATAGAAACCAAACCATTTTTTAATATTGAATTATTAAAAAATATATATATTATTGATATCATTTAATTCCTACGTTTAGGATTCTTTACAGCAACCAATCGGACAGATTGAGGTGATGGGTCCCTAATTGCCAATTACTAATGTTAATAATTTAAAAAAATCTAGGGTCCAACTAATTTATACAGAACGAGCCCATCTAATCTAATCTTATCAGATTAAATATAATCTATGTCAACCCGAATCCCAAACGTCGTAACAATATCAATATACAGCGGTAAATTCCGTAATAAAAAGATATTCAAAGAATATTTTAATGCGGAGCAACGTTTTTCCTTTTGACCGTGGACATTAAAAGGGTAACCTTCAAAGTAACATGTTAGGAATTTAGTAGTTGTCTTTTTACTTAACCTCATCTTTCAACAGAGCACCAGCAACCAAGGGCGCGATGATCGATATTATACTGGCAGCCATGTTTGTGATGCCCAGCAGGGTTGCCGCGTGGTTGGGAGCCATGTCCAGGTGTACCATCTGTGAATTATAACCACAAGGATATTCAGAAGTCATGTGATGTCTATACTACTAATAGACCAGTGCTAATGACTTTGAAAATGTTAAAAATAAAAGGCCTTCTATGCAGCTTTCAGCTCGCCTAATGAGAAGCAGCCACAATAGCCTCTAGAGAATATAAACACGAAGAGCAGGTTATAATACGAGAGCTATGATACATCAGATCATCATAGCTTCAGTATAATACTGCTTAGGGGTCCTACGTATTATGAATCAATGGGCTTTCCAAAGACAAATTCAAAAGTGTAAAGTTCCCTATAACCTATAACCTTCTCTAGTTTAAGTGTTTCCAAAAAACCTAATGTTTGTGGTGTGTTTTAAAAGAAAGAAAGAAAAACATTTATTCAGGCATATAAATGGTGGCCACATAAAAAAAACAAAATAAATAGTCGATTAAGAAGTTAAACCGACGATTTATAATAATGTGCGCTGGTAGTCAACCAAACCTTCGTGACTCACGGGTGACAAAACAGTTCATTGAAAATAAATAAACGTACTTAGAAGAATAAATTATAATATTATCAAAATAAAACACACATAACATCATATACATACCATCACGCCTGTCGTCCCCGAAGTGTTAGGCAGAGGTGTATACCCACATTTCGCCGGCATGTTTTTTAGGTCCCATGTAATAGAGGGCGAGCCTATTGCCATTAGACGGGCACGAATCCAAACTCCGAGCTGCTACTGAGAATTTTATAGAAAAACCCAATAACACTTTGCTCGACCTGGGAATCGAACCCAGGACCTCTTGCTCGGAAGTCGCTCTGTACGACCACTCGACCAACGAGGCAGTTAAGCATAAATTAAAATAAAACACACAAAAGCAGATATTATGATTATAAATACCGTTAAGGAAGAACTTACCAAAAACCCAGGAACACGGCCAATGTTGAGGCCTACCACGGCGGTGAAGAGAGCGACTGCCAGGGTGATGTTACCAGCTGGCACAAATGACAGCCCAATCAGGGCTATGGCAGGACCGTAGAGACCTGAGGAAGACAGGCAGCTATTCATCATAAAATAATAAATAAATAAATATATCAGGATATTAATAGAAGATCAACTACTTTGAACCGTGCACCTAGAAGCTTACCGTTTCAAAAGTGCTTGAAAAAGTTTATTAGAAATGATTTTTTTTTATTTTGATTATGACACAGCGCCATCTAGTTCTGTAGTAAGCAACGAGGCTTGTGTTATACACTACACTAGATGGGTAATACACTACACTTGTAAATTATAAATGGATACATCCATGACTCGGATAGGTACAAATGTCGATGCTCATCACACAAATATTAGCTTCTACCGGGATTCGAAACCCGGGACCCGTAGCACAGATTGCAGCATTAACTACCCCTGGGCTAAGAGAAATAAAAAAAAATGCTGCAAGGCACGAGTCTCTTCTCATTAAAGAGAGATAAACAGACTTCACGCGCCATCGAGAAGTATGCAGGTATGCAGGTTCTTTAACTGCTTTTTATCTGTGAATAGACTGTTTGTAACAATTTAGTAAATAATAGTATGTACTACATAAATCATTATGTAGTACAGCTACTGGATAATATAATAATGGAAATATTATGTATACAAATAAAATACTATTTAAGATAGCCCTCAATGTTGCAATGCTTGCAAAAGGTCGCTAAGTCATAAGTACTCGCCATACCATGTAACACCAATATGTACAATTAGTATGCAATAAAAACTTTGACTTTGACTTTTCTTGTTTATAGCATTACTAATGAAATTAAAGGCTTAATTCAAGTTATACTGTGTATAGGTTGAGGAGCTTATATATTAAGTTATATTTAAGTTCCGTACCCATATAAGTGCCAACAGACTGCCTACGGAACTAAAAATAGAATAAAATTGATATTATTTGACTGCCTCGTTGGTCTAGTGGTAGTAAGACTTCTTGGGTTCGATTCCCAGGTCGAGCAAAGTGTGATTGGGTTTTTCTATGAAATTTTCAGTAGCAGCTCGGAGTTTGGATTTGTGCCCGGTTAATGGCAACAGGCTCGCCCCCTATTACATGGGACCTAAAACATACCGGCGTAACGTGGGTGTACATTAGTGCACCTCTGCCTAACCCTTCGGGGACGACAGGCGTGATGGTATGTATGTGTGTATGATGTTTAAGGGGCTCTAATACAATTTAACAAACGTTTCTTTGCTCTGTATTAATAACGGTGACAGGCAGCCGATAAATGGTACGGTACTCTTCGTGCGCGAGTCTGACTCGCACTTGGCCGGCGATTTACATCCTTTGTTCATACTACAGAAAACGCCGAGATAATGTCAGTAAAGATTTTCCACCTATAATTTCCATTACGTATTCACTTGTTTCTTTCATTGCCTTGAAAGCCATTCATGGTGGGGAATACCCGTAACTGAGATGACTAAACCCATGGATATGTATATACGCCACTAAGTGCCTATTTCTATGTGCCATAAGTAAACTGCCTCATTGTTCTAGTGGTCGTCAGTGCGACTGCTGTACAAAAGGGTCTGGGTTCGATTCCCAGGTCGAGCAAATTATTGGGTCTAGATGTGTGTTCGGTTGATGGCAATAGGCCTGCCCTATAGGCATGTCATAAGATGGAACCTAAAACATATCGGTGTACATTAGTACTCCTCTATTTAAACCTTCGGGGACGATAAACGTGATGATATATTGTATGTTCCTTGTACAGTCAAACAACCTAATTGGTATGCGTGCAACTAGCGACCCTAGCGGATGGAACAGGCAACTGGAGCACACACGTTCAAGCGAGCAGTGACAATTTAAGTCTTATTAGTTTATGCACACAATAACAACAGAAGTTATCATGTGGAATACAACAAGGATGTAAACCAATTAGGTTGGTCGACTGTACCATTGGCCATGTCACCATTATCAACGGTAACATTATACTTGCCGACAGAATTAAATATTTTCCTTGAAGTAGTGACGCTGAACCAATTCTTCATACGTATGTAGTCTGATAGGTAGCCTACTGGGAAGGCTAGGAGATATACGACGAAATACGGCAATGCCGACATGAGACCGGTCTGAGGACAAAGTAATGATAATAGGTTAAACCTTCTGTGGTATTTTATTAGCATTTAGTTATTGAGTTTGAAATGATGATACATTTTGAACGTATAAAATTCAATAAAATTTATTCAATTCATCAAGTAGATAATAGTTTCTTTTATCCGTGACGTTTTTAGGGTTCCGTACCCAAAGGCTAAAAACTAAAAAGAACCGCGGTAGCTTTATAATTGAAATTTTCACAATTATTTTTTTCCAAAACAACAAATACTAAAAAGAAAATAAAATAAATATTCCCATATAAAAACGCCATTTTTGCTTAATTTTGTACGGAACCCTCCGTGCGCCAGTCCGACTCGCACTTGGCCGGTTTTTATAATATATTTTTAGAGGTCATCAAATCTTCATGACTTCATTAGCTGGAAAAACGACAGAATATGTAAAAATTTGTATCGATCGATACGAATTAACCCTGACTTACCTTGTACTAATAAAACTCTCTTGTTATTGATAACATTGGCAATTCGTTTTATTTGTATCATCAAAATGTTCACGAAATTTAATTTAATTAAAGAAGAAATGATTAAATCTGATCTGCCAATGTCTCCAGCTTCTGTAAAAAGCAGACCTTATTGGCCCATGGCATAAACTGGCCTTGGGACATTTATCGACCCATTGCAAAAACTGACCTTGAGATACTAATGAACCCATTGCAGAAACTGACCTTTGGGATACTGATGAACCCATAGCAAAAATTGACCTTCGGACACGTATCGACCCATAGGAAAAACTGACGTTTGAGATTCTATTCTTCCCAAATAAAAAACTGATAATGGCTCACTAATCGACCCATGGCAAAAACTTTACTTTAGAATACTAATCAACTCAAAGAAAAACTGATCTTGCAACACTACTTGACCTTGGTATTTCTAGTGAATAAGCACAAAGTTGTAAGTTCGAAAACAAAGTAAAAAAACACCAAATGTACACTTAGTTGCAATAAATATTTTGACTTTGACTTTGACTTTGACTTTGACTTTGACTTTGACTTTGACTTTGACTTTGACTTTGACTTTGACTTTGACTTTGACTTTGACTTTGACTTTGACTTTGACTTTGACTTTGACTTTGACTTTGACTTTGACTTTGACTTTGACTTTGACTCTTACCGCTTTAATATCAATATCTAACACATTTTTCATGTAAGTTGGCATCTCAGTCATCAGAGTCCAGTATCCCCAGTTTTGTGAGCAGTGGACAAAGATCAGGGATAAAAACGGAACAGACGTCCAAATATCCCTCCATGGAGTTTTGAATTTCTGTAACATTAACACAAGAAAACTTGTATCAGGTTATAATAAAGTCATTAACACTCAAGGTTTAAGGTTGTGTCATCAGATGTATACCTATAAAATGCTTTTTTAAGGGACTCAACTAATCGTAAAGAGGGATAAAAAAATACATCAACAATCACAAATCTATTTGCTTATGAGAATAATTGACATAATTTGTCATGCACACATCATGGCTGCTAGCGTTTCAGAAATTTATAAAATAATATAAAAATGTTATTAGATTCTAACTTTACATATAGGTACGAAATTATTTTTTATTGGCAGATTATTATGGCATAAAATCCCATACAATAAAATGTATTTTCGTATTTATGTTGCATAGCTCAGAGTACCGTATACCTTTGGCTCTTCAAGCTGACCCAAAGAAGTCTGTATATACAACCGTTCTTCCTCACTGATTAACTTCGATTTTTGAGGAGAAGCATCTCCCACAATAATGTATATTAAAACCCATAGTGCCCCAATTGCTCCGTTCACGTAGAAAATCGATTGCCAATCCCAGGCGTCGGCTATGAACCCTGCTAGTGCAAGCTGAAGGGCATTGCCAAATTGGGATCCTGAAATATTACAACAGAATCTTATAAAATATTTGACAAGTACCTAAAAAAAATGGTATTGTGTTGCAATAATCTAGAATTTACGTTTTAGGCATCCTTAATTTCTTACTACCTATGCTTTTTATCTTTAATGAAACTAAAATTTCATTTGACAAATTAATGATTTGTACCCTCAGCTATAAAGTGCATTAGAAATAATTGCTCCTTAGTTATACTGAGTACCTGCATGTATTATAGCATTCACCCGACTTAGTTCTTCCACAGGAGACCATTTTGTAATCAAATTGTATATTGCAGGTGTCACACATCCTTGACCAAGTCCTTGCATCACACGACAGGCGCATACCAGTTTCCATCCACCCTGAAATGGTTTATTCGCATTAGCTTTTCTTTGGATACCAAACTTCAAGACACAACCCACGTTGCCGACGATAGTCACAAGTGGCCCAACATCGTCAACGAATAGATGGTCCATAGAGAATTCTTGACCTACAATAAAAGAGGGCAAACGTGACAAGGATGAAGACAGTAATTCCCTTTATCTTCCTTTAATGCCTCTAGAAAATACTTGTTGAAAATAATCCTGATGGAAGTAGGTATAAGTTCAAAAATTGATGCAAAAATGCATCATGTCTTAATCATAAGTATCTTCATGAACATGTTATCTGATATCGAGCGATTTGTGTCTATCAATATGGTATTTAGATGTTTATTATCTTGGGGATTTGACAAATAATTTATACGTTACAGGGTTAGTCATAGGTAATGCTTTAAAGTCTGAGTATGCAAACTAAACATTATCATTTTATCATCATATGATAATGCAATTTATAGTAACAAAGGTTTTTAAGTGCAGTTCACGTTTTAATATTAACAAAAAGTTGTTATGAAGCTAACTATCCGGATGCGCGATATATTTTAAGGTTTCTCGTAATACAAAGCGAACCTATTCATTATTCATCATCAGCCTATGACCTAGGTCACTTATAGTAAATCCAGTTACTACAAACTATTAACTTGCTAACTTCGTAACTCGTCTCACAAATGGTCCAGCAATCGTCCTTCACTACGTTTCCTTAAACATAGCTTTGACGAAAGAATACGTTTGTTGCAATAGTTGTCTATGTTTTAGGAGATATGAATGATTAGTTGCCTCTTCAGCCTACTAATCCTTTGAGTTGTGTTAATAACTGATAGAAAAATTTATCTTCTTCTTCTCAGTCGTTTCGCACTTGGCAGAGCGGTCGTGGTCACGTTGAGGCGTCCACTTTAGTGTTAGAGGCGGACACAGCTCTCTTCACAATCTCTTGCCATCTCTCTCTGTTTGCAGACTGTCTGGTGCAGTCTGACACACGGTTTCCCACTGAGGATTTCACTTGATCAGTCCAGCGCATAGGTGATCTGCCACGTGATCTGGTTCCCTCTACTTTTCCTTGCACGACCAGCCGTTCTATTGAATTGCTATCACGTCTAGAGACATGGCCAAAGTACTGTAGTATGCGCGTCTGTACTATGGCTGATAGACGCTTTGTGATGCCGAGTTCCTGGAGTATTGACATGTTGGTGCGGAACTCTGTCCACGATATGCCGAGCATTTTCCTCCAGCACCACATCTCTAGAGCATCTATCTTCCCCTTTTCTAACTCACGCACTGTCCATGTCTCAGCCGCGTAAAGAAAGATTGGGAATACCAGCGTTCGCATGAGTCTGACTTTAGTGGCTTTGGTGATGTTGCGATTCCTCCACACTTTCTTTAATTTCTCCACCGCGGTCCTAGTTACAGCCATACGACGCTTTACTTCATCTACGCAACCACCATTATTTGAGATTAACCACGTCGCAGTTCGCAATCTGTGTAACTTCTGGCGAGTTGTCATTGACGCGGTCCACGATCATAATCTTGGTCTTAGATCGGTTAATCTTAAGTCCAAACGTTAGGCTTACGCGCTCCATCTTGTGAAGTAATTCCTGCATCTCTGCGTATCGCAAGTTCGAAATCTTTTATCCACCAATTACAACACCATCGTTCCAGTCTTCGAGAGCGATATGCATTATAAGCTCGGTGTAGATATTAAACAGCAAAGGTGAAGTTATGCATCCTTGTCGCACACCCACACTTTGGTGGAAATTAGCTGAGAAGACGTTATCTGTCCGCACTGATGCTGTTCCTCCTTCGTAGAGTCCTCTGAGCAGGTGTACGAGGTGTTGAGGTGTGCCCATGTCCAGTAGTGTTTTCCTCAGCGTTGGCCATTTCACCGAGTCGAACGCTTTAGAGAAATCAACATAGCATATGTATGTTGGCTTGTTGAATTCTCGAGCCTTTTCGATAATTTGACGAACGATGAGGATTTGCTCGCGGGTTCCTTTGCCTTTTACAAAATCGGCTTGTTCTGGCGCAATTTCTCTAGACAGATATGATTTCAGTCGTTCGTTTATAATATGCAGCATTATTTTACTCGAGTGTGATATTAGAGCAATGAGTCGAAAGTTGCCACATTTCTTAGTTGAACCCTTTTTATGAAGAGGAGTAAAAATTGAGTGAGTCCATTCTGAAGGCCATTTTCCTGTGAATCATATTAGAAAAATTTATGCCTATTGTTTAAAGACAGATATCGTTTAATTAAAAAATGTGTCGTCAATGGCAAATTCAGGAATCAAAGTAACTCAAGGTACAATACTTACATAATAAGCAGCTGATGGTATTGCTAGTGAGACTATTGCATTTACAGCAATTGCAATAGTGATAAGAATCATCCCACCATACTTTGCCGCCAACTCACCAGCCGGGACTTGAAGTATGATGTACCCCCAAAAAAATGATGATAAGATTACACTCTGAGTCTGCATGCTCCAATCGAAAGACTGTAAATATGATTGAAATACATTTTTGCTGGCTCTTGGTTGGTCCAAATGTTTTTTTTTGTTTTGCTGGTCTTCTATTAGTAGCTCGAGGAGCTTTCACAGTATTACTAGTCTATATAAATGGAAAAGCACCATAAAGGTGTCTTTAGCTTCTCAAACTTTGATTGACATTAAATTGAAATATTGCTTCGGTGCTAAAGAAACTTACTTGATGGTAGGAAATTTTAAATCTAACTATCTATTTCAAATTTTTCAATCCACTACTCACATTTTCAAGAGACATATCCGTCATGGCAACTACAGCCATGCTCATGGTGGCTCTCATGCCGAAGGCAATCACCGTGGCGAAGAATAGCACCAGCACTTGGAGATGGCGGACGCCAAATAGTGCTTCTGTAAGTCAAGTTATCATTCCGAACTTTAATTAGAATACAATCAACAACAAGCCTGCCCCTGCCTCCTTTATGCTGACGATTTAAAGGTATTTACGTTGATAACCAAAGCAGAGGACTGCTTAGCCCTTCAGCAGGATATTAATAGTATATCTGAGTGGTGTAAGTCTAATCGCATGTACCTTAACGTTAATAAGTGTTCGGTCATATCGTTTACTCAAAAACGTAACAAAATTACCTGGAATTATAATATTGATGGCCAAACACTTAATCGTACACATATAGTCAACGATTTAGGCATCCTATTTGACGACAAACTCTCATTTCGTGCTCACTATTATCATATAATATGCAAAGCCAATCAGCTGCTAGGTTTTATTTTACGAACTACTATAGACTTTCGGAAGGCTCGCAGTACTTTGTACTTATACTGTGCACTGGTGAGGACTATATTAGAATACGCTAGTCCTGTTTGGTGGCCAAATTACAAGATCCATATAGGTGACATTGAGCGTGTGCAAACAAAATTCCTTAGAATTCTTAATTACCGCCAAAGCCCTGGTCGATCAAATTTAAATTAACACGAAAGACTCTCCAAGTTTAAAATCCAGTCTCTAGAATGCCGACGCATATATTTCGATTTAGTATTATATTATAAAATTATTCATTACATTGTCATTTCGCCGGAGTTGCTCTCCTAAATTAATTTCAATGTTAAATTTAGTGCTCGCAGAGCTAATCATACGAATCTATTTGCGCTACAAATTTATAAAAACAACATTTCTTACTTTAACCCATTTACACGGATGGCTCGTCAGTATAACGACTTGGTTAAATTAAATGTAGTATTAGATATCTTTGATCATAATCTTGACTCATATAGTAAAATTGTAAAAGACATCCTCCATAGCAGTTGGGCCTCAGTGGGTCCTGAGTAGCCTGAAAGGCGTCTAGATCTTATTTTGTGCTTGTAATATTGCTTAATTATTGTTGAGCTGCTATCTGTTTGGTAATTGTACTTTATTGTGTGCACATATTTGTTGCGTTACAATCCAGATCAATACATTGTACTTTTAATTTAAGTTTTTCTATGATTGTAATGTGTTTTGTGCATTTAAATAAATTAAAAAAAAACACAGTAGCAGGAGACGCTTCATACGGAGCAAACCTATTTTGATGAACTTAGAATATCGATAGAAAAACCCAGCAATAATACTGCTCAATCTGGGAATTTGAAACCGAAGACGACTTTACTTTATCGCAAACGTGTTGTACTACTAATCACAATATATTTTAAGTGTATATTATAAATATGATACTAATATTAAAAATGCGAAAGTGTGTCCGTCTGTTACCATTACACGCTTTAACCGCTGAACCGATTTACATGAAATTTGGTAGGGAGTTAGTTTCGCTCCTAGCCAAGATTTTTTTTATAAAACAGTTTTAGTCCTGGATGTCAGGCCTTTAAAGCGAAGTTTGTATGCGAAATTGATAATAAATTTACAAAATTTGTGTACTTATAGCAATTTATTTACAAAATAAGGAAGGAAAGCTTGTGGAGTACAATCAACGACCTTTTGAGGTAGATTACTTAGTAGTTTTTGTTTATTATTATAAAAAATAGGGTCAAAATTATAATATATTTAAAAAACTAATTAAATGATTATAATCATAATCATTTAATTAATATAATGTCTTCATAATTTCAGAACTTTAATGTCATCATGGTTCGTCCGTCAGTCACAATCCAACTTTTTTAAGAACGCATGGAGGTTTAAAGTTAAAATTAATATCGAATACAATACCACGCAGCTTAATAACCAACTATGTCAATACAAAAACAATACAATTACACATAGGTACCTACTTATTTCGACATTCATTCATAAGTGTAATCAAAACCTATAGGTTCCTTTCCATTGACCTAGAATCATACAGTTCGGTAAGACACAAGGTCTCACGCTGTCACAACACAAATAAAGAAAAAAAAAGTATTAATTTGTAGTTACGTCACATGACGATTTTTTATTGCGATTACATTCGGTAAATGTAAATGCAAATTTGCCGTGAGAAAGTATGAGAAAACGTGACTTTACTCAGTTAAATTAGTAACTATAATTAAGTTCATTTTTAACTTTATATAGGTATGTAGGTATATTAGCTCTGAAGTATTTTTGTTGTACAGTCTAACAACCTAATAGGTATTCATGCAAGTATCGACCGATCCATGTGTGGATGTAAACCAATGAGCTTCTTACAGTGTACTAGCTTTCCGCCCGCGAACTTATCTGCACAGAATTAGTATTTACACAATCTGCCTTTTTATCAATCTGTTTATCTATTTCTACTTCCTCGCAAGAAAGTATCGATTTCGCATACAAACTTCCACACTCCTTAGCACTTTTAAGGGATAATTTTCTAACCTATGAGTGACTCTATACCTGAATGACATCTCAATCGGTTCCGCGACTAAAGTGTGAAGAGGTAACAAACAAACAAAGACCCTTTCGCATCTATAATAATATTAGTATGAATTTTATTGGTGCGCTGTGGGATAGTAGGGTAGAATATATTGAAATATATTGACACAATGAAGCAAGTGTTATCTAAAAAAATTAATTGCTAAAAAAGGACTTATCAGTTAGTGAAAAACCAATTAAAATTTGTATTTAATTGGCATACAAGTAGGTACTCAATATAACACTGTCTTGTACACTATATTATAATTAATTTGACACCGAACGAAAGATTATGGTACGTATATTCGGTTATGGTAAGTTTTGTAAACAAACTTAACCTTGGCGTCATCTATTGTTCGATGTCAACAATCAACAACAAATGTCATAGAGAAACATATTTGAATAGAAAATTATAATTAAATTCATATTCTAATCTCATAATTAAAATTAAAACAATATAGGTACTATTTATGGATTTTATCGTAGTATATTAGATATATTTAATTCCAGGATCCTGTACAGCAATTAACGTGATCACAGAACAATCATCGACTCGATCGAGTTTTATTCAAATATTAGCAATGCCCAATAGAATCTATTAGATAATCTATTAAAAAGGAGCCAACAACTTATTTAGGCACCGTTTCGTTACTGGATACTGGAACTCCTCTCAGATCGTGAGGGATTTTAATACAACGGGCCTCAGATACTAAGAACAAAACATACCCGTGCATGGATCACCATGTTGCAAGCGAGTGATTATAATATCAACTTTTACTTACTTGGTTTATCAATTGTCATAAAGTTTTTCACTCCCATTTTGCAAACACAACCTAACCCTACACTATTTTAAGAACAATCTTTCAAGTAAATAAAAACTACCTTCTGTAAAACTCCTTATCGATGTAATTCTAGATAGTGTCAAAAACATCAAACGCGGACTATTGACATATAAGATAAGACCTAAGTCATAATAATATGGACCTGAATCATAAGTGGCGTGAAAGGAATTTTAATTTTAATTTCGAACTCACAAGTTCGAAATTAATGGTGTACCTACATACCAATTAGTATTATTCGTTTAATTTTATAAAGAGGGATATGAAGTATCTTGTAGAAACGAAGATGAACTTAACTACAGGGGCACTTAATAAACACCTTATAGTTTGATACCGAACTGTATTTGCGTTCCAAGGAGTGAACTGTACTAGATCGACGACCCAATTAGTCCAGCGGTAGTTAACACTGCCTTCTGTGCTATGGGTCCTGGGTTCGAATCCCGGTAGGGACAAATGTTTATGTGATGAGCATGAACATTTGTGTTGCTTAGCACGAAACTAGATGGCGCTGTGTGTCATAATGTCCAGGAATATTTATTTTATTATTTATCTCTTGGAAGAATGACGTAGTACTAATGTATGGGCGGAGGTCGATAAGTGGCGGAGAATCTTAACACCGCGATCTAGGAACAGTGTAAAAATGCACAACGCCATCCTACCAGCTGTCACTTAACTTCTAAGCGGAACTATGAACTATGAACTCTAACACTAGGAACCCTTTAGATATTTTTTTATATAACAGAGAAACCTATTATTATTAACGCTTTTGGGGCTACTTTTCTAATGATGCAGTTACACATTGTTGTAAACTTACTAAAAATGTACTCAAGTCTCTCAAGCAAGGAACTTCGCTTGGAATCACTGCTGGATGAATTAATTATTGTTGTATGTCTTTTTTATGTGTGAATTTTACGCATTTTCAATTTTTTGGGACTTGAAAATCCTTGATGGAAGGTATTGAATCAGGTGAATGACAAAATGAAATAAAAAAACATTTTTCTTTAGTAAAATAATTTATTACTAGATAATTAAATACTGACGTCAACTTGGTTTTCATTACAGTTTCGTATAAAATACAAATATTACGTCTAAGCTATTTTAGTCGCATTTTCTGCAGATATGGCGTCTGAAACAATATAATCATTACTATACATATAAATCAAAGAGTTCATAAGAAAAAAACAACAAAAATAATAAAATATTAAGTTCAAAAACATTGATTATTTAAAAAGAAATCTCTTGGCAAGTCCGTAAGAGGAAAATTTTAAGAATAAATAAATAAAGGCACCTTGAATTATTTTTATTAATAATATTCCTTATATTTTCGACCTTAAAAATAAATATATGGCAAAATCCTCAAACAAGTTATCATGTTAATACAAAGTATAGCTCGCTTATATACGTATACGCACACAACACTATATTTAAGGAGTTACCTAGAATTTACCAGCATTTCATAATTTGGCCATACAACTAACAAACTTATTATTATCATCCTCTTCGCTTAGTCCCTTTTGTTTGTGGACACCGCAGCAAGCATTTTTCCATCATTCATCCTTATTAGCCGATAACTCGTCACTTCACACATTCCATCCATTATTATCGTCTGTCTGTCTCAATCCAATCTTCCTGCTTCCTCATATTCTACGCCCACACACATTCAAGATACAAATACAGAGATGTCCTAATATAAACTCACCAGGTACTTTCCCATCCGTGTCTTCTGGAGGATCGTTCCATTTCTGCCTTTCACTGGTGCCAAATATAAGGTACAGCGTATTGCCAGTCACGTATACCGCTGATGCTATGTAAAATACTTTGCGCCATTCGTTGGGGTCAGACTAAAAACGTTAACAATTATATGTAAAAAATATAAAAATATTTTAGTCATTAACAAAATACTACTTTATTGCTATCATTATTTTAATCCCTATTTTTGGATCCTGTACAGCATCTATGGTTACATGCAGACTCTGCGCGTTTGTCTGCGGGTGACCAGCTGGATGCAGGTGGCCCAAGACCGGTCGTTGTGGAAATCTTTGGGGGAGGCTTTTGTCCAGCAGTGGACGTCCTCTAGCTGACATGATGATGATGAGGATGATTTCCATAGGTCACTATATACTCAGTATTTTTTAAATCATCTAATAGTATTTCATGTATTTACTGTCCCATTATTATACACGAGTCTTCTTTCCTATTGAAAATTGTTAAGTTTTTTCCACCACTGTAGTTTAGATTAAGTTGGCAGACCTTAAAAGCCATCAGGAAACCCTCAAGTTTAGCGTTTCAGCGGGTGATAACTATAAAATTCATATGAACTTGGTGAATTTGATACAAATCTCTGGTTTGTTAGTCCATCGCCAAATCATACCTTAGTTACAACTGCTCTTATACTATAAGCTCCAATTATAGACCAAATATAATTAATTATTCCAATAACATCGTATCAGTAACCTTGCGACGATTCCCAAGTGGTATACTAACCTCGTCTTGTAAAACAACGCCCGCCACAAGAGGCGCTATTATTGATATAATGTTGGCGGCCATATTGGTAATACCGAGCAATGTTCCCGCGTAATTAGGAGCCATGTCCAGGTGTACCAACTGAGGAAGAAAATCAAAGTAAAGCATAAGTATTATATAGGTATCTATAAAACCACGTACAACAAATCTGTAAAAAAAGAGCCAGGCAGCCAGCAGCTCCAATTTCTCGCATTTTTTGGATTCATTAACTGTTTGGTTGTGCATGTATAGTAATACAATCAATGTGGTTCACTTTTATACAAAAATATGGTGCGTAACTCGATGAAATCAAAACTGTTATACTAAAATTACAGAGAAAGGTGCTATTTATGTTTTTAGGCTTTGATTTGCGATCACATAACAATAATATTAAAGGTTAAATTCATATAGTTAACCTATATGACTTTAACCTAACATAGCTTAACCACAGCAACCGGTGTCTAAGTTATGTTTTTGTTCATCATCATCAACCCATTAACGTCCCACTGCTGGGCACGGGTCTCCTCTCATTTGAGAGGGATTAGGCTATAGTCCACCACGCTAGCCCACTGCGGGTTGGCAGACTTCACATGCCATCAAGACAAATCTCTCAAGCACGCAGGTTTCCTCACGATGTTTTCTTCACTGGTCTCACCGCTAGGCTACCACAACTCTTGTTTTTGTTAGTTTGCAATAAAAATAACAATAAACATGATGTGAAAAAACATTATCCCTCAAGTTGGACCAAATTACAACCACACTACACCTTTGTATGGTATTACATAAAAAAATATGTAAAGATATTTTGCATCTTAATTTATCATGTCCCTTTTGATTATTATAAATATCGTACTCCAAAAACGCATAATATCGTGAGATGACTGACAGCTGCTGAGTGAAATTTTGTGGAAAAACCAAAAGTTCACTCAATAATTTATCTCATGACTGATAACGAATTCTATGTTCCTTATGCAGTATGCACAATCAAGTATATTTAATAATACAGTGGTTGTACATCACATTTATCTGAAAATCACAGGGAACCTAATAATGTTATAACAGGTTCCTTTTTTGGTGGAGCAAGACCATATAATAATGTGATTTAATTACCACTATCCATAAATAATTCATTATCAGGATATGGTATCAATGAAGATAGTAAAATATACCGTTTATTTTAAAATCGTGTCTATGAAGTGAAGGGTCCTATTCTATTACTTACTTCCATTAGTCTTTAACTCTAACAATAAACTTAAAGATTAGTGGTCATAGCATTTTTTTTTTATTGCAACCTTTTGATTGTCATTTTTGCTATCTTCATAATTATCAACGTCTTTGTTTATTACAGAATGTTGACTATCCCTAGTAAACCACAAAGCTCGATCTTTGGCTCCTACAATTCTGTCACCACCAGTAGTAGCCTTTCGTAGGTCATCGCTTGTCCTTGCGCTTACTGAGACGTGGTCCCATTTGCTCTATCAGCTATCTAGCTCACTGAGAGTTGTGACTTGTGATTGCCATTTCAATTTGCTAATCTTTTGAATTATGTCTGTAAATTTAATTCTCTGACGGTTTCAGATTTCATCCTTCAGAGAGACATACTTCATGATATAAAAAGTTTTCTTACCATTAGTCCAGTGACATGGCCCACGTTAAGGCCAACCACTAGAGTGAGGAGAGCGACTGCCATAGTTACGTTACCACCAGGCACGTATGACAGGCCGATAAGAGCGATTGCTGGACCGAAGAAACCTGACGAAACATTTATAGTTTTTGATGAGTGATAGACGGTACCGTTGGTGCAGAGGTCAAAGCGTTTGATCCGGCAAGGAATAAATATATATATGGCCAACAGATAGTTGTTCTGGGTGTAGGTGTTTGTGAATTATGAATATTTATGTTTGTAAATGCCCTCATGACACGGGAGAATATCCTAGTTCTTGGTCTCCTGTGACCAAGGACTCCTGTTTGGTGCAATTGGGCACACACACTTAACTATGTATAATTCTTCTATTTATTTCTAATCTTGTATCTGTGTGTGTATCTCTTTTGCGTCAAATAAATGTTTTTTCTATCTTTCTTTCTAGTTTGGGGTAAAAGCATTTAGTAAATAAAAATAAAATCATGTACTGAACAACGTCAGAAGAACAGTTAAATTTGGTACTACGTTGTAATAAACTTGAAGAATCGATGGTTACTATTATTGATCCTGGCTTACAGGAGTTGCAGTAGTAAATGAAATGAAATTATTGTTTATTTCTGTAAACTGATCTTTTTAAAGACATTTTTACAAGTCATATAATATTTTTTTTTAGTATCTACTTGGCATCGCCATTTCCTAACTGACGACCTCTGAGAAGAAATGCCGAAACAAACTCAGAGAATCATGGTTAGTAGGGACATTTTAAGGGCATGTTCCATAAAAAAGGCGATTTATAGATAACTGTAGAACAAACACTATGTATACTTACCTATAGAGTTGGAAAGTTTCCTCGTCGCTGTAATGCTCAGCCATTTGTTGTTGGGGAGGTAGTCAGACATGTAGCCGAAGGGGAAGCTTAGTATGTACACGGCTAAGTATGGCAGTGATGACATGAGACCATTCTGAGGACAATATAGTAGATTATTGTATATTGTTGATTATGATTTTACTTATAGGTATTTTACAATAACGGCAAGCAGTTCATCGACCTGATTAGTGCAGTGGCAGTAGTATAGGTTCCAGATCCTAATGCTGGAAACATTTGTCTCTAACAAATGTTTATGTGATGAGCGACAACATTTATTATCTATGTCATAGATGTACTGCAAAAAAAGTACTTCAATATCTATTTGTATCAGCGAATTAGTATCCGTAACAAAAGCTTTTAAAGTAGTTAGCTTAAAAGTAGATGACACTATCTAATAACGACCGTTGATATTTATTAATTTGTTACTTATTAGCTTGGCATTCGTATTTTTTTATTAAATTCATTTGAAAAAAAAATGTTCAACGATAAATTGCAGCGTGAAACAATTAACTCAGATTATTCGTTGGAGCAACGCGCGTGTAAACAGGCTCATTCATTCTTTGAAATGTGTCAAAAACCAATACTCGTCGGGATTGCTGCAAGCACGAACACATTCTGGCATTCAGCCCATTCACATGTTTGATCTCTCGAGTACATGCCCATTGAATGTTGCGTTAGCTGTGAGCCTACGAATGCGGCATTAAACGAATGGTCCTTTTAATTTTTAAGGAATTTTCTGCCTGGCACAACCAGGTGTCGCCGGCGGACTTACCGAACCATTAATTTGCAAATGCGTTGCAAACATTTACCAACAGGTGCACGTTTTCCTTCTTATTTCCATAAAAAAATAAAAAAATGCGAGCTTTCATATTGCGGTCACTCACGGGAGAATAATCATAAGTAGATGCTTGCTTGATTTAGCGCCGCATATCTTGTTTTGTGGGTTGACGCTTGTGTATAATTCGTCTATATACGGTTGCTAAAGTAACACTAAAATAACATATAAATTGGCTGATAGGTATGTCCTAAATTAAAGAAACTCTGTGCTACAATTAATGACCAAGCTTTTACTCTGAAAATATTAATGTACTTAAATATATTAGGTATTACACAGGGCCATCTAGCGCCGAGTCTGCAACGGTTCAGCGGCCACCGCTGAACTTTACGCAGACGGAGTTGCGGAAAAAAGCTAGTGGCTAAATAAATTACCGCTCTGATATCCACACCAAGCACCATGTTCATGTACGTGGGCATCTCCGTCATAAGAGTCCAGTAGCCCCAGTTTTGACTGCAATGCAGCACAATCAGAGATATGAAAGGCACAGAGGTCCATATCGCTTTCCAAGGGGTTTTGTATTTCTGTAACAATCATAAAAAAAAACATCGACATAATTTGAAGTACTGAAGTGGACTGTATTTTTCATTAGTTATTATCTAAAGTGGAGTGTCTCGGGTCTACCGGGGCTGGAAATATCTCGGAAAGAAACAAGAGTGCTAGCTTATTGCTTAGCCAGGGTACCTAAAGATCGCCTGGATTGATGCAATATAGGGTACTGTCACAGCACTTTATTGCGTCAAGAACTGGTCTTAAGGTTTTTAATAGAACACACAGTGGCTCCCAGAGGCGAGGGAGTCTCACTAAATTCTTGCTTTACTCAAATATGTCGTGCATTCTCTAGTACGGGCTCTGCTTGTGTCTCAATACCAACCCAATCCAGTTCAGTGGATGCACTCTAGTAATTTGTGAAGAAATAACCACGGGTTGAGAAGGTACATACATTACCCGTAAAGTCAAACACTGTTGTATATTTCGTTACCGTGCTTTAGTTCAAAGTCAAAATCAAAAGTTTTATTAAAAATTAGACCATATTACACAGTTCCAAGGTCTTATGTAGAAGAGCAAGCAAGATACGTTATCATATTATTGTTATAATAACGTATTTTAGTTTAGTGTTGCTATATTTTAAAATGGTATGAACCTAGTGCGAGGCGTTTTCTAGTTACTGCCGAAGACAAACACCCATGGGAAACATAGTGAGCGTGTGATAAATTAATGAACAAACAAGACTAAACAATTAACGTTAAGTGTTTTGAAGCGCAAATACTCCCGGTATCCTTAACTTCTTTGTAATAAAAACACTATTTACCTTCAGTCAGTCTATATACCTTTGTTTTTCAATAACCTACAGGGCCATCAATGCTTTTAAAACTCTTTTTATTTAATGTAGCACATTAGGATTTTCTACCGTATCAAGCGTGTATAAAAATATTTTTTTTTGCAAATGCCTAGACGGAACTACTTATAGATCGTATAAATATTTGTCCAGTGCCAGTATCGAAACTGCAAACCATGATGTGCAATCCGATTGCTTGGCCACTGCGCCAGTCAAATTTTCGATTTATAATGTATGCTTTGGAGGATTTTTGAGAATTTCGTTGGAAAAAAAAACCATACCTTCGGTGTGCCAATCTGTCCCAAAGAAGTCTGTATATAGAACCGTTCCTCTGCACTAATTAACTTGGATTTCTGAGGAGAATCAGCGCCGACAATGGCGTATAGTACCACCCATATTGCTCCGACTGTTCCATTCACGTAGAAGATCGCTGGCCAGCCCCAAGCGTCTGCTATGACCCCAGATATTGCGAGCTGAATCCCAGTTCCAAGTTGGGATCCTGAAAATATAGAACCACTAATAAGACTATTTTTATTAAAATAAAAATTGTTCACAAAGGATAGTTTTCCGTTGCCGGGCACAGGTCTTTTCGAAGGTAAAGGTTAGGCTTAGTCTTACACGAGCCACGGGCTGGCTGACTTTACTTTTAGTCGAGAAGATCTCTAAATTTCCTCACGATAAATCTATATTAATATTAGTGTGTCAGTCTGTTTGTCTTTCTTTACATCTTCATTCTTAAACCGTTTCAGATGAAATTTGGTATAGGTATAGTTTGTATCTATATTTGCATTATTGTCCCCTCCTTTTTAAGAAATTATGGATTTTCCACACACTTTTTCGCCCTTTTAAAGGATAAGATTTCCAGGATAAGAACAATCCTATGTCTTTCCTCGAAACTCTAAACTATCTCCATACATCTTGGATGAATGTGTTCATTTTCATAGTTTATATTTTTATTATTAGTATGTATGTGTTTAATTTGTTTGTTTTATCTAGATATGTTATTGGCCTTGATTTTAATGATTGTAAGTGGTATTATATCCGTTATAATTGAATAAATAAATCTTTGTTCAGCAGCTGAAGTGTGAAGAAGTAACCAACAGATAGACATATCTACTTTTGCATTTACAATATTAGTAAGGATTAGTATGGAAAATGGCTCATCAAATATGTACTTTACAGACCTGCATTTATCATAGCACCCATACGGCTTTTCTCTTCCACAGGGGCCCACTTTCCAATCAGGTTGTATATCGACGGCACCACAAATCCTTGAGACAAGCCTTGGACAACACGACAAGCGCAAACAAGTTGCCAACCACCCTGCAATCAATTAAAAGAAATTGTATTGATATATTATAACTTAAGGTATTATCTTAAGGGCAAAAAATATATAAGAATTAATTTGATGTAGTGGCCCATTCATTAAATTTACTTTTATTGCGTAATTAACCCTTTATTACAGGGCTATAATAATAATCTAATACAAAATATTAATCTTTAATAAAACAATAATACCTTTGCACACGAATGAGTCGACCTGCCATAAATATTTAGCACATCTTTTGCAGAAATTAATGTTAAATACAATCCTCGAGAGAGCTGGAAAGCTGTGTGCGATGAGACCAGTGGATTGAGATGTCAGCGTTCTCGAGTTCAAATCCAAGGCATCGCACCACTCACTTTTCGGAAGTTATGTGCGTATTTATCACATGCTCAAACGGTGATGGAGAACATCGTTAGGAAACCTGCATGCTTGAGAGATTTTCTCGATGGCATGTAATGTCTACCAAACCGCAGTTGGCTAGCGTGGTGGACTATAGGCTAATCCCTCTCAAATGGGATTATGGTATCATAATGGGTCGATGATGATGATAATAAAAGTAATAGTATCACAATTATCCTATATACATTATGTATATAGAATAAATTTATTTCACAGGACATTAAATAAATATTCTGCGACATTTTACACTGCACCATCTAGTCCCAAACTAAGCAGAGCCTGTACTATGGGCACTAGACAATTAAATGGATATAATACTTGTATACTTTTTTGTAAATACAAATTTATAATACATAGAAAACACACATAGACGAACACAAATACTAATATTCATCACATAAATATTTGTGTCCCGTGGGAATCGAAACTCACTACCTCGTGATCAGCAGTCCGGTACTCGATCCACTAGACCACAGAGGCCGTCAAAGTCTCCCTATACTCACATAATAGGCAGCTAGTGGTATTGCTAGTGACACCACAGCATTAACGGTAATGGATGTAGTAAGAAGAATCATGCCACCATACTTCGCGGCGAGTTCACCAGCCGGAATCTGGAGGACGATGTAGCCCCAGAAGAATGATGACAGAATCACACTTTGGGTCTGGATGCTCCACTCAAAGGACTGTAATGCAGGTAAATAAAAGATATAGGAATGTAAAATATTTTGGCATAGGCAAAGGTGTACTATAATATACATCCACATTTCATCTTGTATGTTTTAGGTCCCATGTAATAGGGAGCGAGCGTATTGCCACCAGACACGAACCCAAACTCCGAGCTGTTATTAGGATTTTCATATAAAAACTATATAATAATAAAAGATGAGGTTGTTATCAACCGGACACGAATCAACCTCCGAACTGCTACTGAGAATATCATAGAAGCACCGAATACCACTTTGCTCGATCTGGGAATTGAACCCAAAATATCTCGCTAAACAGTTAGCTCAATTTACGACCACTGGACCAACAGTTAGGAAGGTTTTAAAAGAAATAGCAATGATTTTTCCATCATCAAATTTGAAAATGACCCTTCGTTCTGACAAGAAATGTATGTATAATGTATATTTCGACATTCCTAGATGCTTAGTCAAGCCAATTATAATCAAAATAAAAGTTTTCTAAAAGCCTAAGCTACGACAACATCTAATGGTACCCACACAATTGCATTGGCTATAAACAGCAATAAAATTTAAACGCATTCAATTCGGTTACCGCAAGTGACGTTGTGATTGGCTCGCTCTGAGCATTCCAACCAATCAGAGCAAGGATTTACCATGAGATGATTTTGCATTTCGTATTAATATCGATAAGATATTTGCATAAATTAATTAGTACTTCTCATACATTTTAAATGGTGAAACTGTTAGCTCACTTCTTCTCCTTTGCCTTTGCCTTATCCCATTATCTGGGGTCGGCTCTCCTTGTCTGCCTTCTCCATTTAGTTCTTATTTGCGCGGTCTCAGCATCAACATTAATGTGCTTTTAGTCTGTTTGGACTGATGAAAGCCAGGTGGCAGGAGGTCTCCCGCGGCGACGCGTCGTTGTCAGTAGGTTAAAGGCCACTCGTTCCATGAGGTGTTCTGGACGGCGGAGCACATGTCCATACCATTGAAGGCGTCGAAATTATTGGCTCACTATACCTTAATATTGTAAGTGTTATATATGTGTATGTCAGCGTTATGTATGTGTGCCTGGGCTGCGTCCCCGCCTGTCTAACCCGAGAAATAAACAGTGTGCTTATAGCTGTCAGTAGTTTCACTTGTCTCACCTACGTACCTACATAACAGTAAGGGTTGTACTCACATTATCAAGAGACGTGTCTGTCATCACGACTATAGCCATGCTCATGTTAGCCCTCATACCGTAGGCTAACACTAGCGCGAGGAACAGCATCAATGTCTGGACGTAGCGGATACTAAACATCCCATCTGAAAATTCAAACAATAACTTTTTTATTTAAACTATTTAGGGTATTCGACGACCCAAATAGTCCAGCGGCAGTTAACACTGCCTTCTGTGCTAAGGGTCCCGGGTTCGAATAATAAGGTAGGGACAAATGTTTGTGGGATGAGCATAAACATTTGTATCCGAGTCATGGATGTATCTATGTAATATGTATGTATTTACAAAAAAAAAGTATATATGTATACGATATAGTAGATATGTATATGATATACTACATATGTACTTTTTTTTTAACAAACTAGTATCCGTAACACGAGCCTCGTTGCTTAGCTCGGAACTAGATGGCGCTGTGTGTCATAATAATAATAATAATAATAATAATAATAATATCAAGGTGATTCCTTGAGTTATCAAGGTGATTCCTTGAGTTATCAAGGTGATTCCTTGAGTTATCAAGGTGATTCCTTGAGTTATCAAGGTGATTCCTTGAGTCCCTTGTGGTTCTGTCTCGCCCTGAATCCCCTATCTCACTCACTACATAGTTGTAAAATTGGATATCCTCTTAAACACTCTACAGCAGAAACAATTGTATCACATCTGATTTATATGGACGATATTAAATTATATGCAAAAACCCAAAAACAAATGAAAGACTTAATAGAAACTGTAACGCAATTTAGTAAAGACATTAACATGCAATTTGGGTTAGATAAATGTAAAACACTGCATATAATACGAGGCAAGGTACGACCAGGTGACTACGTAGTTAGCAATACAGATACCATAGCAGCAATGGGACCGACAGATCTCTATAAATACTTAGGGTACATGCAACGCAAAGGATTAGATCACGTTAAAATTAAACAAACTCTAACAACTGAGTACAAAAGAAGAACAAATGCTATCTGCAACACCCAACTCGGCGGTAAAAATCTAATAAAAGCCCTAAATACTTATGCTATCCCAATATTAACGTATTCCTTTGGAGTAATTAAATGGACCAAAACTGACATAAACCAATTAGAACGATTAACACGCACCACACTAACAAAATACAACAACCTACACCCAAAATCAGCGATAGAGAGACTTACTATCAAAAGGGAAAATGGAGGCAGAGGTCTAATAGACATACATCACCTTTGGCAGAAGCAAATTTTAAGTTTAAAAACATTCTTTCACACAAAATCTCAAACAAGTCATATACACAGAGCCATTACTGAGCATGATTCCAATTACACACCACTTAACTTAAACGAACAAACTATCACACATATTGATTTTAATAATGATATACAAAAACAAAAAATTGAAGACTGGAAGAAGAAAGTACTACATGGTCGACATCCTCATGACTTAGAACAAATACACGTAAATTCCATAGCTTCAAATAAATGGCTTCAGGTTGGAAACTTGTTCCCAGAAACCGAAGGATTCATAATTGCTATTCAAGACCAAATAATTAACACAAAAAATTACAGAAAGTTTATAATTAAAGATCCTTCGGTTACAAACGACAAGTGCCGCAGATGTCACATTCAACCAGAAACCATTCAACATATAACAGGAGCATGTACCTCACTAACACAAACAGACTACACCCACAGACATAACCAAGTTGCAAATGTAATTCATCAAAAACTAGCACTCAAACATGCACTCATACAAAACACAAACACTCCATACTACAATTATACACCACAAAATGTCCTCGAAAATTCCACACACAAGCTTTACTACGACCGCGCCATTCTTACGGATAAAACTGTACACTATAATAGACCGGACATAACCCTTCAGGATAAAGTAAATAATATTACCTACCTCATTGATATAGCTGTCCCTAATACCCATAACCTACAAAAAACAATAACTGAAAAAATTAGTAAATATGCTGAATTAAAAGAGGAAGTCGCAAGAATATGGAGACAAAATAAAGTATACGTAGTACCCATAGTTCTTTCTACTACAGGCATTATTCCAAACCATCTCATCCACAGCCTAAAATTGATAGACCTGAGAGAGTCTGTTTATATCACTCTACAAAAAGCGGCCATTTTAAACACCTGCCGAATCGTCAGAAAGTTTATGCAACTTGACGAGCACGAATTCACGCCCCACTCATAACACTACACACTACACGCTACATTTACTTGGCTAAGCCCGTAAATGTAGTTAAAACTAGCCAAAGAGCTAAGAAAAAAATAAACCTCAAAATAATAATAATAATTTATTTTTCTCTTCACAATAGGTACAGAATTACAGCTTTTATTTTATGTAACAAATTTAGTTTTCACCTATGTAAGAGACTGGTGCCTGATGTAGGTTTTTAATTAAAAACCTGTGTTACAGGTCACCAGTTCCCCACTTTCAACTAGAATTAAGTAGGTACAGTATTTTTTATTACAGATAATATTAGAAAGCTAACAGAAAAACAAAACAAAACAAAAAAAGGAGTGAATGGAACAATAAATGGAACAATGTATTTGAGAAGCAAAATTACATATAACAATGTAATTATAATAAAAAATAAAATAGATATTAATAAAAAAAAAAAAAAAAAATTGATATTAATTAGAGCAGAATAGACTGTGAGTGTGTTTATTAAGTGTGAATGTAATTTAGGATAAGTGTGTATGTATGAATGAGTGATAGTGAATGTGAGTGTAATGATGCATGCGAGTACTATGTGGTGAGACTAGAGACTTTTATGAGGGAACTGATAAAAGATTCTCAGTTTCCTCGTAATCAAGCATTTTTAAATATATTTTTAATGTTTTGATACAGCTAGATTTTGGTTTAGGGTATATATTAACAACTTTATTTATTTTATTATATAAATAATTTCCAAGGAAGCAGAAAAAATTATGGGAGAATGATGTTCTGAATAAAATCGAAGGGCACACCTTCACTCTACGTTGTTTCAGCAGATTTGCGTCAAATTGCAATTCGCAATGTTTTTTAATTACAGTACGCAGAATGAAGGTCTGTCGAACCGTGAGGATGTCCCATTCCTTATACAGCTCTACAGTAGGATATCGGAAGGGTAAGCCTGCACTAACCTTAAGTATTGCACGCTGTGCCCTCTCTAGTTCGATCATTTGTGTTTTGGCAACCCCTCCCCAAGAAGAAATGCAATACTCTACTAAGGAATGGCATAATGAATAGTAGACCATTTTGATAATCTTGCGATCGGCGGAGTGTCTTAACGTTTTAAATATATACATAAGTTTGCGCAATCTGGGCACAAGGGTCTGTACGTGTGGTTGGAAGGATAGATGTTGGTCAATGATTATGCCAAGGTATTTAATATTGTCAGGCCTTTCAAGAGTTGGACATGAACAAGAGTTTTTTGCATAATCACAAGTGTGGGCAGTAATTGAAAGAGAACGTGGTGGCAGAAGGTCAGATCTGATTGCAAAGGTTATGTATTTGGTTTTAGTAACATTGAGTGTTAGGATATTCCTTTGCAACCAGTCATCAACCTGGTTAAGGCCCGTTTGTGCAGTCTCGAAAACTTCTTCCCAACAGTCTCCACTGAAGAAAAGTGCGGTGTCGTCAGCAAATGAGATTATCTTGCCTTGGTGGAGAGGAAGTTGGCACAGGTCATTGATGTACACCAAGAACAGAGTCGGGCCCATTATACTTCCTTGAGGTACACCATAATTGACAGTCAGCTCGTCACTTATGGTATTGTTGATCTTAACTCTTTGTTTTCTGCCAGTAAGATAGTCCTCCATCAACTTAAGAGGAGTTCCCCTGATACCTAGACTTTCCAGCTTTTTTAGAAGGTGCGGAATAGAGACTGTGTCGAATGCCTTCGCAAGGTCAAGGAATACTGTTAGGCCCTTTTTTCTGTTATCCAAATTGGAAACGACAGAGTTTACTAACTCATGTACCGCGTCATTTGTACTCTTGCCAATCCGAAATCCAAATTGAGCCGGAGACAAACGAGTGTTTGACTCTAGAAATTTGGCGAGACGCTGATTTAAGAGGCGCTCCAAGATCTTGGAGAGAGCTGGTAGAATGGAGATGGGTCGGTAGTTATTCACACAGTCTTTTCCGCCGCTCTTATAAATAGGTTTTATGACCGCAGTTTTAAATGCTCTCGGGAAGACCCCTGTTGAAATCGCCAGATTGCATATATGTGTTATTGGAGGGGTGAGGAACTTCGCATATCTTTTAATCATTTTGCTACTTATCTGGTCAATTCCCACGGCACAGTTATCTTTTAGACCTCTAATAAGGCAAAATATTTCTAATTCATCAGCAGGAAGGATGACAAATGAATTAAGGGGACTTGCCAGAGGGCGAAATTTAGCTTGAGTAGGTGAAGATATTTGTTTAGACATGGGGATTTTTTCGGCCAGATTGGCTCCAACATTCGCAAAGAACCTATTAACTAGGTTTATATCGGAGTGAGGGTTTTCGACTGTTAGAAGCGAAGATGAATAGTTTGGTCTATTATTGGAACCGCAAATCTCCTTGATTACGTCCCAGAGCTGCTTTTTATTATCCTTAGCATTTTCTATTGCCTGCTTTTCATACATTCTTTTAGCCTTTTTTATCTGAGAGTTGCAAAAATTTCGGTAGCGTGTATAAGTAGTCCTAATTATTTCATCGCTTGGATTCCGTTTTAGCTTTTTATACAAGTTGTCGCGGTTTCTCATACAACGAAGTAGCCCTATAGTAATCCAGGGTTTCGTAATCATCTTCCTTTTGGTAATTTTAACTACTTGAGAGTTACCTTTAATAGCAGTTGATAGATGCGAAACTAGTAGATCAGTGCACATGTTTGCGTCTTGACAGTCCAGGATTGGCTGAAAATTCATATGTTGCAAAACCAAATCTAAATTTTCAAAGTTAACTTTGCAATAAGTTGTGTTTAAATAGTTCAGTCGCGATTTTCGTCTACAACTTACACCAACACATTCGTGATCCGTGGTAGCCGATTCAAACACAAAACATATACAATCCATTTTAGTTTTAATGATCATATGATCCAAACATGTTAATCCTTGACGTGTAGGCAACGTGTGGCCAGGGAGCATACCGTGGGTGGCTAAGATATTAAGGTAGTTAAATGAGCGAGTGTCAGGACTGTTAGGAACTATGTCTATATTGATATCGCCACAAAGAAATATGTTTTTAAATGTTTTCAAACTTGTAAGAAGCAGATCTATGGAATTTAAAAACTCAGTGGTATTATGGTGGCTAGGAGGTCGATAAATTCCAATGATACAAGTGTCATGGTCTAATTTTAGTACGAGACAGTTGGCGTCAGAGACTGTGTGTTCTTCGGAAATTACACTTAGATGCTGGTTGTAATATATAACAACTCCTTCATTCTGAGATCTATTTAACAACGTGGCTGTGTACTGTAGTCCCATTGCCATTATTAGCATGTAACGTGTATTGATTGATTAGTATTAAAACATATGTCGTATTGGAAAGACGTTTGATTACTCAATTACCTACTCTCCTCGAGCCTCCCTACATGGCGACCCTGCCAGTAGCGCGAGTGCCGCGCGTCAAATTTCGGTCGACCGCACGTGTCATATTATTCGGATAACTATTACTAAAAGTTATTTTATCGACACAAAGTACTTTCTTCTGCAAAATGTGCCAATCATACCAAACAAAAGAAGAGGTTTTCTTGGCCCAAAATGCGGCCGGTGCTGGAGGAAATAACGCCAACTTGCAGGACATAGGTCAGCATATGACGATCCAAACGATCATATCCGCGGTCATTGTATGTATTATTGGAGCGGCAATCCTGTATTTCGGTTACAAGGCATACAAGAAGTGCCACACTCAGTGGATGAGGCGAGAAATTAATGAGCAGGCCTTCAGGGGTTTGCGATGGTCTGGACGTCGCCGGAACAACTTGCAGCAAGATGCGGCTGGTTGCGTGTGCCATAATGCGCCAGTAAGTGATAAGTGAAATAAGTTACAAGTGTAAATACGTTGTGTTTTACGCGATGTTGTGTGAACTGCGTTAATAGAACATATTTATGACGATGAGGAAAGGCAGTATCGACTATGCGACATGAACATTGAACTTCAAATGACAGTAAAAACATATATATTATTTTTACATAGTATTTTTTCTTTGCTTAGGTATATTTTTACCGTATAATGGTATGTATAACAACATTATTCTGTTATTATAATAAGTATGTACCTATGTCTATGATTTTTAATAGCAATTAGCCGTCTTATCACGGTTGTGTAAATGATTGATGAACTTATTACGATATATGAGCAAATAAAACATTTTAAAGAAAACTTAACTAAGTTGGCCAAACCAAAAAGAACTCCAAGATTATTAAGTCAAAAACATCTGGAATCATGTCAATTATATGAACAGTATTTGAAATATTCTGAATATTTAGATAATAAAATTAGCAAAAATGAAATAAAATCAAAAGACATTCTTATTATTAAAGAAACGAGTATACGGATAGAGTCACTGTATTCAAAAATTCATGATTTTTGTAACAGTAGCTTTGAAGGCCAAACCATGGAGAAATTCAATCTTAAGACCGCGGTTTCTTTGTTACCTATGATGAACGGAGATGAACGGGTTACTGAATCTTTGATTGATGCTATACAACTGTATGATTCTATGATAGAGCGGAGTGGTGAACAGCAGTTGATAAATTTTGTACTAAAAACACGACTATCTAAAAGTGCCAAACTTCGTATGGCCCAAACATATAATACGTGTGAATCCCTTATTTCTGATATGAAACTAAATTTACTGACAAAACAATCCAGCGTCGCTATACTTTCGGACCTTAATAGGGTTAAACAAAACTCAATGTCCTTGGAGCAATATGGGCAACATTTAGAGGACTTGTTTACAAATTTAACGCTAGCTCAGGCCGGGGATGATTCTAATGCGCACACTGTCTTGAGACCACAGAATGAAAAAATTGCCATAAGACGTTTCATTGATGGTTTGCGTAATCCTAATTTACGTATTATATTAGCAGCTCGTAATTACACAGCATTGAACGATGTCATCCGCGCTGCAAAAGATGAGGAGCTGACTGCACCGTCTACGAGCCACGAGGATGCCGTATACGCTGGCTATGTACAGGAGAATCCAGGTACGTCATATATACGTCGCGGGAGAGGGACCAATTTCTCGCGAGGTAATTTACACGGTAGAAATTCACAAAGTTTCGGTAATACGTCTCGTAACTGGTATAATCAAACTCGTTATACGAATAGGGGTCAGCAAAATCGAGGTAATTATTCAAATCGAGCCCAGGCTCGAGGTAAGAGTAACTTTACATACAGGAATAACAGGGACCATCAAGATAATAATAATATTAATAGTATGAGTTTTAATCACAATAACGAAAGCGAAAATGCTGAACAAAATCAATCTGAACCAATAGAGTTTTTTCGAGCCTAATTTTATTTTAGCTTGTAATAACAGTAGTTCTATAGATTGTTTCGTAAACAATTCCAAATATAGTTGGTTGGTGGACTCCGGCGCATCGTTGTCAGCGTTGAAATATGATGCGTTGGGGCAATGGAATATTCCGATGTATAAAGAGAACATTGCGATAAATGGAATTGGTGGAAAGGTAAGTACCTTAGGCTATGTTTATCTTACACTTAACATAAATGGTAAGGAATTCATACACAAGTTTTACGTTATAAGAAACTTGCCATGTTCACAGCACGGAATAATTGGCCGTGACTTTTTAGAAAAATATAAAGCGGTTTTAAACTATGAAAATAATAGTTTAACTTTGAGAAACTTAAGTACTTATATTAATACAGGAATGAACCCAAGTACATTAGCAAATAGTGGTGCCTATTTGGTTATACCACCTAGGTGTGAAAAGATTTTCAAAATAGATACTAGCATGAAAAATGAGTGTGTTGTTTTACCGAGACAATTATGTGAAGGTGTATTTACAGCCGGAAGCATTTGTCTCCCTTATAATGGTCAAATTTCGATACAAATATTAAATACACGCGAAAATGAAGTGAGACTCAGTTATTTTAGACCTGACTTAGAAAATCTGTCAGATTATTCAATTTGTAGCTTCAATAAAACAGATAATGTAGACAGCAAGCGAGTTAGAGAGCTTTTTTCTATTCTAAAATTAGATTATCTAAACGATGAGGAACGAAAATCTATTCAAAATTTATGTGCAAAATTTTCGGACGTATTTCACCTCCCCAGTGATACCCTTACTACTACATACCTCTATGAACAAAATATACCTCTGAAATCACAGGCTGAACCAGTTTATGTTAAGCAATATAGATTACCCTTTTCACAGCGCGATGAGATAGAAAAGCAAGTTAATAAAATGCTCTCACAAAATATTATTGAACCTGCGTGTAGTGAATGGTCGAGCCCTGTATTACTAGTCCCTAAAAAGTCTGATGATAATACTAAAAAATGGAGACTAGTTATTGACTTTAGGAAATTAAATGATAAAATTATTGACGATCGATTTCCCTTACCGAATATAACAGATATTTTAGATTCTCTTTCCGGTTCTATGTACTTTACGCAATTAGATTTATCCCAATCATATTATCAACTAAAACTATCACAGGACAGCAGAAAATGCACGGCGTTTACTACACCGACGGGCCAGTACCAGATGACACGTTTACCAATGGGCTTAAAAATCAGTCCAAGTGCATTTTCCCGACTTATGACCGTCGCTATGTCCGGATTAAATTATGACAAATTATTTATATATTTAGATAACCTAATCTGTTTTGGACGAAATTTGGATAGCCATAATAAAAACTTAACTGATATTTTGTTAAGACTAAGAAAAGTTAACTTAAAATTAAATCCATCTAAATGCGAGTTCCTGAAAAAAGAAATGCTGTTTTTAGGTCATATTGTATCTACTGAAGGTATAAAACCCGACCCTGAAAAGATTAGAGTGGTTACAAATTTTCCCGTCCCCAAAAATTCAGATGAAACAAAAAGGTTTGTAGCATTTGCCAATTATTACCGCAAGTTTATACCCGATTTTGCAGGAAAATCTATACCTTTGAATAATTTATGCAGAAAAAATGTAAAATTTGAATGGACCGCTAAATGTCAAACTTCATTTTCCGATCTAAAAAATTCGTTAATCTCGCCACCCGTGTTGCAGTACCCTAATTTTGATGAAAGTAATACATTTATACTTCAAACAGATGCTTCTGGATTTGCCATAGGATCGGTATTAAGTAACAGCGATAACAGACCCGTAGCCTATGCTAGTCGTAGCCTTAACAAATCAGAAATCCGTTATCCGACGGTGGAAAAAGAATTACTAGCCATCGTATGGTCAGTAAAATACTTTAGACCCTACCTTTATGGCAGGAAATTTATTATTAGAACGGATCATAAGCCGCTTATTTATCTCTTTAACATGGCAAATCCATCTAGTAGATTAACGAAATTTCGCCTATTACTCGAAGAATATGACTTTAGAGTAGAATATGTCAAAGGTCACGATAACGCGGCCGCTGACGCATTGTCGCGGATTTCCATCTCTTGTGACGATTTGAAAAGCATGAATAATAACATTGTGTCCGTTCTAACAAGGGCACAGAAAAGGGAAATGACTAAAACTTGCGACTCAAAAGTTTCTAGAACCCATGTAAACCATTGGTCTGATCACCCAAGGGTAGTCGAGGTTCTCAAGTCGCCAAACAATTACACTGAGTTAATAATTTTAAATAAAAGTGAATGGAAAAATATTAGAGATAAATTTACTGAAGAAAATAATTATTACGCGTACGTACAATCGTTATCTATTGTTTACACGAAACCGACTACCGGATCGCATTACTCACGAGCTGATCTTGCGAAGGAGTTGAGTTTATTATGCAATAAAATTAAAGTCGACTGTCTATATATTTTAAAAAATGAATACAATACTAATTTTATAAAATCGCTAGCGAAGACTATTACCGAGATGCCAAAGTGGTCCGGACCCCGACTTTGCATCTTAAAAGGTATAAAAAGAATTTATGACTCTGATACACGTAAAGTTATACTCAATGATTATCATATGCTTCCTAGTAGCGGTCACGCCGGTATAAGACGTATGATAAATAACATAAAAAAGAATTACTTTTGGCCTGGCCTCGAGAAGGACGTCACCGACTTTGTCAAAAAATGTGACAAATGTCAACGTCACAAATATTTTAAATATACTAAAGAGCCGATGGTCCTTACAGATACAGGGAACTCGGCATTCGATAGGGTATTCTTAGATTTAGTGGGCCCTTTAGTTAATGATAATAGTTATAAGTATATTTTAACCATTCAATGCGATCTGACGAAATTTGTAGAAGCGTATCCAATTGCGGCGAAGGATACAGTGTCAGTAGCCGCATCTTTTGTAAACAATTTTATATTACGTTTTGGCATTCCCAGAGAGATAATAACAGATAAAGGTACCGAATTTATTTCAAGCACAATGCAGGAAGTATGTAAATTATTAAACGTAACGCATTTAAAGTCAACTGCCTATCACCACCAGACAATAGGATCTCTTGAAAATAATCATAAACATTTAGTATCATACCTAAGAATACAAACTCATAATCAACAACAGAATTGGAGCTCGTGGCTTCCATTCTGGTGTTTTGCCTTCAATACCACTGTGCATACCGCAACTAAATATACACCGTATGAACTCGTTTTTGGAAGACATTGTAATATCCCAAGTAATATAACTAGTGTAATGGAACCGTTGTACAATTATTATGATTATCCTTGTGAATTGAAATTTCGCCTACAAAAATCGCAATTAGATGCTAGAAATAATTTAATTATGTCAAAAGAAAATTCAAAATTATATTATGACTCATATGTCAATCCTGTTAAATATAAACAAGGCGACTTGATTTTATTGAAAAATGATAGCCGTAGTAATAAGTTGGAACCATTATATGTAGGTCCATTTCAAATTGTAAGGGACGAAAGTCCAAATGTTATCATAAAAGTAAATAACAAAGAAGTGTCTGTTCATAAAAACAGATGTAAAATGTATTTTAAATAAATATTGTATTCTTAACCTACTTACCTAAGTTTATTTGTATTTCAATTTAATACTTTAATTTTAATGTTAAACAAAAAAAAAAGACATTGTATTATCTTTTTTTTTCTTTTTTGGCAGGGCGTGTACTGTAGTCCCATTGCCATTATTAGCATGTAACGTGTATTGATTGATTAGTATTAAAACATATGTCGTATTGGAAAGACGTTTGATTACTCAATTACCTACTCTCCTCGAGCCTCCCTACAGCTGTATGATTGTAGTTATCAAGTGTGGGAATGGTATTTACAGACGGAAGCCAGCATTCTGTAAGAACTAAAATATCCCAGGGTATTTCAGATCGTTGAAGTACAGTAGAGAAGTTAGCCAAGTTACAATTAATGCTACGAATATTTTGAGACAAAATGTTAATGCTGCGATTATTATTAAATATGTGATTTTTTGCAGTCTCTATATCACATGAGATGGTTTTAGCTACTTGTATTGAGTCCAGATCTAAGTTCAACGTTTCTACGTTTTGCATTACAAATAAAATGTTATAATGCAATTGTTAAAAAAAATTGACGTCACGTCTGACAATAGACGTGACAGTAGTATGAAAATTTAGGTAAACTTAGATCTGGTAAATTTGCAGCAATAAGATAGATAATATTAATGACGGGGACTCGCACGTATTGTATGTTAAGTAGTAATTGTGGGAGGTGAGGACTATTTGTGTTTGTTTTGTGAATGTACGTGTCTGTTGTGTGTATTAAGGTAATTCTGCAATACAAATTTAGACTTAATATTACTATTGTATTATACTTAAAATTAAAAATAAAATAAACATGAATCAATAATAGACTTAAATATAGGACATAGCAAAACAAATTGTGTGATATATATTTATATATCAGAACTAAAGGATGGCGGTAATGTGTATCATCTAGTCATGCGGTTATTTTATCGAGTTCTAACTCATTGTCAATGCGTTTAGGTAATGACCCTTCCTTTTCCTTAACATACACCTTCCCATATGATGTCCATGCTGCAACAAACTTCTTATTTCTAACCAGGAATAATTATTCCTAATGTCCAGGAATATTTATTCTTTCACCGAATTATAGCAGTGCGGGCAAGGGAGACTTTTTTTTCAAGCCAGGGGTCCCAATAGTCGTGCGGCGTAGTTATACGGGCTTCAATTCGATCAAGAAAACATTTTATGGGGGTCATGACCCCCATTTATTGTGTGTGTATGTGAAAATATGTGTTTGTAAATGCATCCACGACACAGGAGAAAATTCTGGAGCCCTTGCAACGTATTTTAAAATTAAAAATGATACCAGTTCAGTACCTAGGTAATATTAGTGCGGATTTTTAGCATCTGACAGATTTTTTATTTTTTTATTTTCAATCTAATATTAATTACAAAAACTTACTTGGTTTTTTATTTTCGACCACATCTTCGTTCTCCATCTTAACGTTTCACACACAACACTTTTCGAATATTATTCTTAAAATGTATTTTGCTCTCGTCGAATATTTTATTGATAACCCATTGACACAATCGTGTTGTTATCCGGTGATATTAAAGATCACCCGGAGTCTGCGTTAGAGATAAGATCTGTTAAATAATACAATCTACGTGTACGTGGCGTGTGTAGAAGTAGCAATCACGTAAAAACAAATCGAGTGCATATTGGGCATGTGGATAGTTCTGTAGTTAGCAGAATGTTACATCCATGACTCGGAAACAAATGTTGATGCTCATCACACAAACATTTGTCACTGCCGGGATTCAAACCCGGGACCCATAGCACAGCAGGCAGCGTTAACTACCGCTGAGCTTAACGGGTCGTCAACCTCAAATGATATAATAAATCAGTTTACCGGCAAGGAGAGTGTATATTTAATTTGAAAAGTTTGTAAAAATTTTGTAAAATGTGACAGATATTTATGATGAATACATATTTCTTTTAATTTTATGTAAACATTTTCTTTTCTGTGAAATCTTTACCCTTCATAAGGGCCCCCAAACAAATTTTTATACAGGGCCCCGCCAAGGCACGCTGGCCCACTGCCTACTACCTACCGTCTAGCAATTATATTATACATATTATATTACCCAATCAGATAAGATTATTTTCTCTCGTTATATCTATTGAAAGATAATTGGCTCGAAGCTCGAAGAAAGATAATAAGATGAATGGATTAATATTGCTTCGAGCTACTGAAGAGCAATGTCAGTTTTGGCAGTACTTACATAACATTTTCTATAATGAAAATGTTTTATGATATTGAATAACACGAATACTACGTTGAAATAAAAATACTCTATATGATTTTATCGCTGTATATTTATATAATAAAAGCGGAATTTTATACTATTGTTAATAATAACAATCCGATTTAAATCGATCGAGATAATTGTGTCCTTTGATGGCGCAGTTTGATGCATAAAATCTTTCTTTGAATAGAACATATTGCTTCAATTCAATTCGATGATTCATGTATACACATTGTAAACATAATTTTAGTACAAAATTAACAATTGAATTGTTTTTTTTATGGAAATAGAGGGGCAAATGGACAGGAGGCTCACCTGATGGTAAGTGATCACCGCCGCCCATGGACATCTGCAACACTAGAAGACGCGCAAATGCGTTGCCGGAAAATTGTAGGAAAATATAACTATTAAAACCGAACCAAGCTTGGAAAAGTAGATAGGTAAATCGTAATGATGGGAAGTGTATTTGACTCTATTTAGAGTGGGTGGAGCTATCAGTGAGGGCAGACTTCGCCGACCCGATTAGTCCAGCGGTAGTTACCACTGCCTTCTGTGCTATGGGTCCCGGGTTGAAAAACAAATGGCAAATGTTTGTGTGAGCATAAACATTTGTATCCGAGTCATGGATGCAAAATACGTATTTACAAAAAAAAAGTATATATGTAGTATATCTACCAACTTGTATCCGTAACACAAGCCTCGTTGCTGAGCTCAGATCAAATCAAATCAAATCAAATCAATAGGTTTTTAATTCAAATAAACTTTTTCCAGCACTTTTAAAACGTTATGATTCTAGTTGCACGGTTCCAAGAAGTCGATCTTATGGAGAAGAACCGGCAAGAAACTCCATAGACACTCTTTTAAAATAATGGGTATTGAATACAATGTTCAGGCAATGGTGTGCGAGGTCAATGTAAAAAATGAAATGTATGTAATGTCTTAAATCGTCAATAGTCAAATTAGTAAGAACAAATTAATACCGTTTGCATAATTCTTCAGACATTAACTACATTGACCTAACATTTACAAAAGTGAGACGCAACATTTACAAGAACTAGATGGCGCTGTGTCATAATGTCCAGGATTATTTATTACTTAAATCCGCCGCCACCAACACTCAGCCATATCGTTGGGGTCACCAGGACTTTGACGGGCCTCAGTCCAGCTTCATCTCCAGACCCTGGCTTAGGCCTACCTTGCCACAAATCCGCCACGCAGGCGCGCTTGTGACAACAATTGCACGATACCAAATAACGCTTAACCTACATATGTTTGTAAAGGCATTTTCATAGTATTTGCATGAAAACAAAAGCGGTCGGCGCAAAGGATTTGCTGGCTTGCAGCTTTGAATATGTCCCCATTAAATACACGTATGTTGTAATTAATGCAATGCTGGTAACATGAGGCTTGTAAAGTGGAGATAACAAAGACATAAAGTGCTTTACATATTTTAATGCCTTCACCATCATTAACTTAATGGTATAATACGAGGTTCCTCTCCTTGTCTCTTACGAGTATTTAATCTACCAACCTTTTAGACTCTGCCGCTATAGGAATATCCTTAAGAAGAGATCATTGAAAAGGATTAGGTTATAGCAGATTACACTCGCCATCGTTGATCGAAAATATCTCTCAAACATGCAAGTTTCTTAGCGCGATATTAAGCCTTATTTAGGTAGAGTTAAAGACTACTTAGACAAACTTTTCACTATTTTTGTTAAGGTCGGATATGGCGATACACATAATACTTTCGTCTTCTTGAAGCCATAATTCGTAATAAGTTATTAATGTATGTTGATTTGAATTTAGAACGCAGCTGCTCCATTTGCTAGCATTTTGTTTTGATAGCCTATTAAAATCCTGAAGCTAGCGCGAACTGGATTTCAGATGTTTATATCTATGTACATAGATATTGGATTTTAAATTATAATGTGTTGTAACTTCAACAAGTAATAGGAAAATTTTAAATAAATGTAAATTTTATCTGCGACATTTTACACATCACCATCTAGTCCCAAATTAAGCAGAGCTTGCACAATGGGTACTAGACAATGGAATTAATACGTATATACTTTTTTTTGTAAATACATACTTATAATATATTAGAAATACCCAGGCAAACACAAACACTTATATTCATCACATAAATATTTGTGTCCTGGGGAATTGAACCCACGACCTCGATGTCACAGAGTCTAGTTCGAAGCTAAGCCTACTAAATGGTTGATACAAAACATAGTTTTTCTTGTAAATATGTATGTATACACATGATGAAAATATATTCATAACTATATATAGAAACAAACCCCAAGCTATGGATATTTCTACGTATAATATGTATCTTTTTATTTATTACAAATACGTAGTTTATGTATCATTTAGTACTTATATGTGTAGTAACTAAATCGCGGCTAAACATATTTATATAATTATATTATTTGAAGACGTAAAATGTTCCAAAAATAGACAACAGTCAAGTTGAATCCTCGGTCAAATACATATTCTTATAGAATTAAAATTATTTCCATAGAGTTTTTGTAATACTACTAATTCGTTAATCTGTTCAACTTCTTACTAATCATAGTAACGGTTCACTTGATATCTATTTTAGCTGTTCAACGAACCAAGACCTAAGTACTATGAATACTTTTTTGTTACACTTGAGATTCGGTTCAGAGAAAACTGGCTACGATATTGAAGTGAAGTATCATTTGTTGCAAAATACATTATGAATTTAATATATGTAGATTGTTATGTACGCGTCAATAAAAGGCAGAGATCCGGTAACGACTGATTTATTAAAAACTTAGATCAACCCTCACACATTTATTATCGAAGTACCGACATAACACTTCCCCCCTATATTTGAAATCAAGATAGACAATTTTTATACTGATATCAATGTAATATATATATGTATCCTATATTTAAACACATATTCAGGAACAATGTACCCATGTGTAGTGAAGAGCGAGGCAACCCCAACACAAGTATTATTAATTACTTACTGGGGTTGACTCATTTACAAACCAATGTAACTGTTTTGAGACAAATAAACATTTTTCAATTTTTCAATTTTCAATGTGTAAAGGAGACACAGTTACATTGAATCCCAAAACATAATATGGACCACAGATAATAAATATCCCTATATTAATGTAGCTACATACTGTAAGTTAGTACCGTTGCAATGATGAGTGTGATGTGTGAACATTATAGATATAAAATAGCGTTACATATTTTTTAATTTATCAATGCAGCGTAAAGCAGCCTTTCTATAGGCACGGTTCCTCGGTGTTGACAGTGGATCATCATGTCCTTCACACTCAGTTATCGGAGTTGGTGACTCCTCCGCTAGTTGCCATTCCTCTGCTACTTGACCGTCTTGATCAGTGTCCAGCACCACCATAGGCTCCGTTGTTGCTTTGTCACACGTTCCCTCTTGCACCTTTGATAACGAAAATCTAGACTTCGAATGCTTAGGTGTCAATATTTGATCAATGTGTCTCTTGTGTACACGACCATCCTGAGTTTTCACTGTGTAAGATACTGGACTTTCTCGACGTAACACCGTCCCATCTGCCCACTTTTCTCCGTGTTTAGAATAGTCACGTAGTAACACGGGATCTTGGGGTTCGGCAACCCGCAGAGTGGTGTCTCGCCGCCGCTCACTGGCCTCCTGCCGTTGCCGCACAAAGTCGCTTGTGTTGGGCCGCAGCAGATCGAGTCGACCGCGCAACCTTCGCCCAAACATAAGCATTGCGGGCTCGCGACCTGTGGTACTGTGTTCGGTATTTCTATACGAGAAAAGAAATCTACTGAGTGCCGTATTAAAACTTTCATTGGCAATTTGGGCCTTTTTTAACGCTCTTTTTACCAATTTTACGGCATTTTCCGCCGCCCCATTGCTCGATGGATGATAGGGTGCGACTAAAGTGTGGCTAATACCGTTGGCGTCTAAATATTTTTTAAATTCAGCTGAGGAAAATGGCGGCCCATTATCGCTAACAATACTTTTAGGTAGACCAAATCGCGCAAAAATTTTCCGTAAACAATCTACAACGACCGCAGTGGACGTTCCCGCAACATTATCAACTTCGATCCATTTTGTATGAGCGTCGACAATAACCAAATAATACTTATTATTGAATGGTCCTAAAAAATCTAAATTCAATCGAGCCCATGGTTCCTCCGGCCACGGCCAGGAATGCAGAGGTGCGGGCGCGGGCGCTGAGCGCTGCGACCGACATGCGACGCACTCCTGCACTGTTCGCTCGATATCAGCGTCCAATGTCTCCCACCAAACGTAATTGCGCGCAATTTGTTTCATTTTTACGATGCCTGGGTGACCGTCATGAATTTCCTTTAAAACTGACATTCGTAATGATTTGGGAATTATTACACGGTAACCCCAAATCAAGCAACCTTGATCCATACTAATACTTTCCTTACGATTAAAATACGCCTTTTCGGTTTCAGTATTACTAGTCTTTGGCCAGCCGAACATTACGTAACCGTATATTTTATTCAATAGGGAGTCTTTTGCGGTCTCAATTTTAACATCTTTAAAACTAAGTGGAAAATTTTCCTGCACAAAATTGAGGTAACTGTCGCTGTCCTCAAATTTGATTCTAATACCTTTAGTAGAATTCAAAGGAAGACGAGAAAGCGCATCTGCATGACAATTCTGTGTCGATTTAATAAATTCGATTTTAAAATTATAAGCTGACAACTGGACCGCGTAACGCTGTAGTCTACTAGCGGCTGTTTGAGGTATCCCTTTATTCGTACCAAATATATAACTCAACGGACGATGGTCACTACGCAAAATAAAGTGTCGGCCGTACAGGTACTGGTGGTGTTTACGCACCCCGAACACAATAGCCAGTGCCTCCTTATCCAGTTGCGAGTAATTTTGCTCGGCCGCGTTGAGTGTCCGCGACGCGCAGCACACGGGCCGCTCGCTGCCGTCAGCATACCGCTGAGCCAGCACGGCGCCCAGTCCGTATGCACTGCTGTCAACCGATAATACTAGCGGCAAAGTAGGATCATAGTGTGCCAACACGGGTGCGCTGCTTAATACCCTTTTTATTCGACAAAAAGCACGCTCACACTCATCATTCCATTGCCATTTTACATTTTTTTGTAACAAGTTATACAAAGGTTTCATTATATCACTTATATTAGAACAGAATTTCGAGTAAAAATTAACAAGGCCCATAAAACTCTTTAACTGCGTTACATTTGTTGGTGATGGGGCTGCCCTGATGGCTTCAATTTTGTAAGAATCTGTATGCAAGCCTTGCTTATCAATTTTATAGCCTAGATACGTTACACAATCCTTGAAAAAATGACATTTACTGAAATTTATTCGTAAACCATTTTGCTTTAATCTTTCTAACACAGCTCTCAAGTTTGCTAAATGGGTGGTCCTATCCTTTCCAGTTACACATATGTCATCTGCAAATACAGCCGTTGATGGCAAGTCACTCAATGTTTCCTCCATTATCTTCTGAAAATTTTCAGGAATACATTTAATTCCAAAAGGTACTCTTTTGTAAATGAATGTCCCGACATGAGTAGTAATTGCTGTCAGCGGCTGTGATTTTTTATCTAATAAACATTGTTGAAAAGCATTAGATAAATCAAGTTTTGTGTACTGCTCACCACCCCTTAAGGTCGCAAAAAGTTCTTCTATTCGCGGCAAAGGATAATGAAAGTCTTTTAAAATCGGATTAACCGTTATTTTATAGTCTCCGCATATTCTGATTGAGCCATTTGACTTAATAACGGGTACTATAGGTGTGCCATATTCTGATCTTTCGACTTTGTAAATAACTCCTTCTTGTTCTAACCGCTTGAGCTCGCTTTCGACTCGCGGGCGCAGCGCCAGTGGTAGCGGTCGCGCCTTTACAAACACGGGGGTTTCATCTTTGAGGTGCAGCGATACACGCGACTTGAATGTACCTAACCCTTCTGCAAACACATCGGGGAACTCATCTCTCAAAGTTATTGCTACCGAGTCCGAGTCAGTAATATTGTGACATTCTATTATTCCTATTTTTAATTGCTTTATCCACGTACGACCCATCAACGGTGGACCGCCGTTTTCAATAACAAATAACTTAAGCATCGCTGACTTGGAACCACTAACAACATTTACCACAATATAACCAAGGGTCTCGATAACATCGCCCGTATAAGATCTCAGACATAAACATTTTGTTTGTATGGGCACATGTTTAAAATATTTTTCATAAAAATGTTTTGATATAGCAGATATTTTACTGCCCGTGTCTATTTCAAATTTACACGACACCTTTTCTACTGCTAAATTAGCATAGTATGGTCCGTCGCCGTAATTGCTTGTAACTAAATTAAAAAAATTGCAGTCATCCTCTGAGTCGGAATAATTTAAAAAGTACTGACCTTTGCCCTCCTTTGTACTCTTATATTCACTTTTACCTTGACACATAACTTTTAAATGTCCTTTCTGACCGCACGCGTCACAAGTATAATATTTAAAACGACACTTGCCGGCCACGTGACCGGCCTTACCGCACCGCGCACAAACACGCCGCTGTGTTGTCACCGCCGCTGGCCCGGATGCCGCACCGGGCCGCACGCGCGCTGCCCCGGCTCCGAACCGGTGCAGGCCGTCCTCGCCGGCCGCCGCCGCCGCGCCAGCGCTGCCAGCGCTCGCGCTGCCCGATGCGCACGCCGTACTCGCATGCCGCTCCGCAGCCTCGAGCGCCGTGGCCAATTCCACAGCTCTTTTGTAGTTTATATTCTTTTCGGCGAACAATCTCGACCGCATATCCTCGCTGAATAAACCCGACACGAATTGATCGCGAAGGTTTTCTTCCAGCGAACTGCCAAAGTTGCAGGTTTTAGCCAAATGTTTTAGACCATGTAGGTACACACGAATACTTTCTCCCTGCAATTGCGTCCGCTGCCGAAAATGGTGTCGTTCCGCAATTTCGGATCTCTCCGGCTCCAAATGATTCTTGACGAGAGTAACTAAATCATCGAACTGCTTAGTCTCCGGTTCCGCGGGTGAACACAAATCACAAATCAGGTTATAGCACTCGGAACCAACTAGTGTCAAAAGCGTAGCTACTTTTAGATCCTCATCTATACTATTTAACAATATAAATTGTTTTACGCGACGAATATAACTATCCCAGTTTTGTCCTTCGATATTAAAAGGTTCTATTTTTCCTATCGGCATTATAACTAACCGAATAATTCCACGTAAATATCGAAATCTCTAGACCGACTGCGCCAATGTTATGTACGCGTCAATAAAAGGCAGAGATCCGGTAACGACTGATTTATTAAAAACTTAGATCAACCCTCACACATTTATTATCGAAGTACCGACATAACACCATTCATACCATTAAAACTAAACTAAAAAAAAGGTAAAACTGTATGAAGTTATTTTTTGCTTTTTAGTTTTTTTTTTTGCTTTTTAGTTTTTGAAGTTGGTTTTTCTTTTTGTGTCAGTTTAATTTCCTAGCCTAATCGACAAACAAATAAAAAGTAAAAGAAGATATCTAGTGATTCAGATTACTAAAACTTTTTTTAAGGTGCTATGGGGGCAAAGGAGTAGGTGGCTCAGTTGATAGTTAGTGATCACCGCCACCCATGGACATTTTAAATACCAGAAGGCTTGCATATGTATTGCCAACCCCTGCAGAAACCATTTAGGTTTCTTAAAATAGGGAATTATTAAACTGACAGAAAACGGAATGCCCATGCTGTCAGAATAGTCACTCACCCAACGAGCTCTGGTAACCTCACTCACTCACAGAAATACAACTATTGTTGATTTACTGCGGTCTTCTGTAAGGCGGAGGTACTTCCCCAGTCAGGCAGCTCAATTCGAGCAAGGAATCTCGCTATGCTCTACCTGTCAAAAAAAAAATTACGAATACTAGACATGGAAATATTTTAAAAGACTTTTTATAGTTTACAGTTTACACCCGTGTAAATACCAGTTCCACAGAGGTAAACTGTAGGTCCTCTAAAAAACCAAGCTTTTTGATTGAGAAAATGGACTAATATTGGTTCAAGTTTATACCGGCCGAGATGAATCTGAGATCACTTGAAAATGCTGCAGAAAAAGTTTCCATTTAAGTACACTAAAGTTTCTTGGATTCCTTCCCCAATCACAATAATATATCTTCTTTCTTTGTCAATAGTCAAACCGATTTTTTTCCAAAATCCGGAGAGTCGTGTTATTTGAGTGTTCGGCAATATAGCGTATTGCCGAGTTTGTTTTCGAAGCAACACAGGCTGTGTAGTATGATAGTACATATATTAAATGTATAACTAAAATAATTTTATATCTGGAAATTATGACCCAGCGCCATCTAGTTTCGTCGTAAGCAACAATGCCTGTGACACGGATATAAAAATGTTGATGTCCATCACACAAATATTTTGCCCCTACTAGGAATCGACCTCGGGACCTGTAGCACAGAAACCAGCGTTTACTACTACGCTAAAGGGCTAATCGGGACTTCAAATAGTGTACCTGTAGTATACAATATAACAGTAATTAATGCCTGTGGTGTTACCAGCGTATAGGTTACAGTTATTCAATTTTACGCAGGCACGTAGGTTAACAGATGGGCCGTAACCCGTAACCCGTGTGCTTGGTAGACACCTTAGTGATTTAGAAGAAGGAGTAGCGGCCTATATCTCCGGGGCTCATGTAAATTGACATCGAAAAAGAATGACAAAAATGCAAAAAAAAACTTTTTAGAAAAAATACTCCTCGGAAATTTCCCTTGCCCTTTGAGACAGATCCTTTGGACAAAGTAATGAAATTCTTCTGCCGAAGGAAATTAATCGCTTCTCCCGTACTTTTCACAGGCTTCGCCTTTTCCGGGTGCAAACATTTGTTTTAGCCATTAAAAATTTTGCAAATGAAAATGTTTTTGTTGAATAAAAGTTTTCTAATTAAATATTTGCGTTTGTTTTCTTGTTACCATGAGCAGTTACGATGAATCAGATAAGTACCAATTTCATTTTTTTAAGTTGTTTTTTTTTAATACTATGTTATACCCTTTTTCAGTAATAATTTACTTAATTTTTTTTTATTAAAGCATTTTCATATTCTATTGCAAAAAAATACAATATAAAGAAAATATACCAAAGTAACATAATTACTATCTATTACTGCAATCACTATTATATTTATCAATCAAATCAACAAACATTTATCTCAACGAATATTAAAGGATACCTTTTTGCATAATATTTGTATACTAGGATGAGTATAATAGGTATAGCTCCTGTTAAATGAACTGGTTAAAATATCACAAGAGCGCTTTACAGCTCTTTGCAGTTTTCCCTTCCCTACAGCCAAAATCACTCTTTATGTATGTATATATATTATATGTAGCAATAAAATCTTTAATTTCAAATGTTTCTACATTAGTCATCCCTCCGAAACACATTTGTAAAGTCCAAATAAATGGATGCATTTAAAAGTGTTTGCTGCAACTCGGAACATTAAACATCCAAGTGAAATCTCAACGAATGTAATTCATCCTGGTAACGGAAACATCCATTAATCATACTGTCCGAATACTGTGACATACGTATTTATGTTCAGTACTTTGTTGTGACAATTTTTCTGTTCGATCCTACATACGAAACGATATTTTTACAGTTCAATTTTGCTCAGTGCTTTTGCTGTTTTTAATGCAAAAATATTTCATGAACATATTAAATAATAAGTAGTATGAAAATCCATATGGAAAAATATTTAATTGTTTTAAAGGACAAAATTACCAAGGACTTAAACCAGCTTCCTCTTTGTTTGGTACTTACATATAACATTTGTTATTATTAGAAATACATTTATTTTTTAATAGAAAACATAAAATATTTTAATTCCAATGATAAACGAAAAATTCAAATAGATATTTTTGGGCCCTTGAACTCAAGTAAGTAAGATCAGTACCAAATAAAAATCAATTCATAAAAGAAGTGAAAAGGTCTTTATAGGGTCGACAACGCGCGAGCATTCTTGTCTTCAAAACGTCAATTGGCTGTCATGCCAATTTAAAAAGTTAAATTAAAACATTTATAGTACAGTACTAAATAATTTACTTTCTAAATATAATAATTTATTTTCTACATATTCTACAACAAATCACAATTTAGGCTTTTCCATCATTGGTTGACCCTCTTCAGCATCATTTACATCTTCAGGCGGGTCGTTCCACTCTGCTTTCTCAGCTGTTCCAAAGATCACATAAATGAGATTGGTCATGAGGTACAGGCCAGCTGCCATGAAAAACACTTGTCTCCAGAGATACACGTCATTCTGTAAAGGATTTGGAAAAATATTTATTTTTCAACATCTAAAGTTTGCCTCCACTCTAACACTTGTCTGTTCCATTGGCTGTCCGTCCAACCGTGTTTGGGAAAACGTAGTGTGGGACGCCCGAATGAGTGCAACCTGCCCAAGGCCGGGATGGTTGGTGATCTTTTGAGGAGGCCTACGTTCAGCCACGTTCTGCCTACGTTCTGCCATCAACTGGCAATATTCTGATAATAATATATATCAAAAGTTTACCGATATGTTTTTAGGTTCAATTTAAAAGGGTCAAAAATATAAAATAGTAGAAAGATCAAAGATGAGATAGAAGAAAATCTTAAGCTAATACTTACAACATCAGTAAGGATGAATCCAATAACCAAAGGAGAAATAGATGCACCAATATTGGACGTAAAGTTACTAAGACTCATCATTGTCCCAGCGTAGTTAGGTGAGATATCGATATGATTGATCTGGAGAAAAACAAACACCCTTTAAATAAAGCATAAAGAAATTCATGAAAAAATCATTTTAATCATATACCATATAGCTTACATCTAATTTTTCTTTTTAAGTTAGGCTAGGTAGATATATTAATTTACCTGCTGTATATTGTTCGATTTTCACGAAATTTATATTAAAACACTAAATAAAAAGAGGTGCCTACCAATTTCTAGTAGCAATGTTGTGTCAGAAACAAACTTATAAAAACAATAGGTATTATAATTATTCAGAAAAGTTAAGGGAGACTTTATGTGGTATGAAATATTAGGTGCTTGTAGCTAAATCCATCTGACAGTATACCATACCGAGATTAATTAATGGATGGGTTACCGTTAAATAATTTGTTAAATATTGAGACATCAGCTATGCTTCAAAATGCATATGAATATATGTCAATCTTCAGGGCTAGTCAGTAATACGGAAAGTGTGGTAAAATGTGTTGAAAGAAAGAAAGTAAAACTCCATAATAGATAGGAAAAGGTTGCTGCGCTTACTTTATAAGAATATATTTTAAAGACATCTGGTCTTACCTGAAATCCTAAATGAGCTGCAATTTTGAAACCACAAGTGAAAACAAGTATCGCTTCCACAATGTAGATGTTTTTAGGTGCATATGCGAGAGCTATGAGACCTATAGCTGCTGGTACATTTCCTGGAAATAAATATGAATTTGTATATACACAAAAGGTCAGTCAGTTGATCTTGGTTTTATGTAAATTGCAATATTCATAATGTGAGAGCATATTAAAATATAAAATTGCTGTATACTTGGTAATTCAATTATCGTTAATAGTCGTTTTGGTTTTCATAGACTTAATTACGCAAATATTAGAAGACATTTTAATAATAATTAATATAATATGCATTTGTTGTCATTAGATTTTTTATTTTATTTATTTAATCATAATAATACCACTTACAGTAATTAAAATCAAGGACAATAGAATTTTAACATATTATCTTGATAAAAACAAATTAAACACAAACATACTAATAACAAAAATAAACTATGAAACTGAACACATTCATCCATCTTTCTCATAGAAACGCAAACGCAAACACAATGATTATATGGTATTCGTTATTGATAGTTTAGTAAGGGCAATGAAAGTAGTGAAACAAGATTTTACCTAGTGAATTTGCGAATTTCCTGGTGTTAGTGGGACTGAGAATGTTTTTCACGATCAACATGTCCATAATGTAGCTGAAGAAGAAGTTCGTGAACCACATCACCAGGAACGGTAGTGCTGTCAGTAAGCCGTTCTGTAAGATTAGTATTTTGATTAGGTACTGATAAATTTGTATTAATTTTGAAATAATATTGAACACCTTCGATAGCTAGATTAGCATAAAGTCTTATTCTTAGTTGTAAATTATTGACCTTTTATTTCATTTGGGACTTCAATGTTACTGAAGCAAGACTAATAAACTAAACGGTCAAAAGAATTATCTACCAGAGTTTGAATATTGTATAAACATGCATATTATATGTACAGATCTATCACGAGATGTGGACGAGGCAAAAGTGGTAAGCAGGGATCGTAGCGCGTGGTATTCTGTAGTTTTTGCCTACTCCCATGGGAAAAAGGCGCGAGTGTATGTTTGTAGGTATCTATATTGTTTGTTATTACTAAATATGAACAATAACGCTACTATATCTTTATCTTCTCTTTATAACAAGTATTTTACGTCTACTTCAAAAGGTGGTTTACCGCTTTTATATTGACTCCCATAATTTTATCCAGATAGGCAGGGACCTCTGAATACAAAGTGAGTTGTCCCCAAGTCTGGCCAACGTGAGCTATTATAATAGCATACACTCCTTTGTGCCGAAGTATTTTACCCCAGGGTACTGGCATTTTCTGTAAAAACAAAACATGTTGCATAAACATATAATATAACATAAATTGTTCATATTTCTGAAAATTTTATTGTTTATTACGGAAATTCAACACAGGATATTATATTTATTATAATGTTTTATGATATAATTATATATTAAAAACAAAATGTGTAAAACAAAATATTAAAAACAAGGGTGGTTCCTCCACTTACACTTATACCTAATCAATTTTATCTATGATAATTTTTATTCTTGACTATTGTCGTAATATGACTAAATGATTTCTAATATATAATATTATCTATTACATCTAGTTATCCTAATTTGCGTGCTCAAAACAAACCGCTTTCAACAAATATGAGCAAGAGTAACTAAAACACATAGTCATTTCTAGCTCAAGTTTTTAAGTAGATGTTAACAAGCTGATTATTAAATAATGTTTCAACCTCTCCACTCTCCAGTTATTCTTTCTCAAAGAAAAAATAGGTAACAATAATAAAATTACTCACCTTTGCACTATCTCCAGTGCCAAGTTCATCTTCCACATACTTCCGTTCAGCTTCAGATATCTTCGGATGTTTTGATGGAGTGTCTGCAGCTATCCACCATAAAAGTATACCAATAATTCCTGACATTATGCCATAAAATCTGAATATTCCAGGCCATCCTAGTGGAGAGGCTGATATGAAACCCGTCATTGGTAACCCGAAAACAGTTCCCAGTGCTTGACCTGAAAGATTTCATTGATTGATGAGATTACAGAATCTTAATGATAAATAATTATCTAAGAAGATTGGCTATTGCAGTCAGAGAACACGAGCGACATAATTTATCCAAATAATAAGAAATAATAATCTAATTGGACTAAGATCAACATCAACAATTATCTCTTTACTGGTGAGTACTTTAATAATATACCACTCATCCGATCTCTAGTAAAATGATATTAAAACATATGGTCTATTTAGCTTGTTCTTACCTCCATAAACAAACGCCGCCATTCTTCCCCTCTCGTGCAAAGGCGCCCATTTGCCAAGAGACGTGTGTAACCCGGGGACGATGCAAGCCTGACTGAGACCTTGCAGTACTCTACACACTGCTGTGCATATCCAACCACCCTAAAATTTACTCTTTATATAATATAAGCTACACCAAATAAAAGCTATCAATAGATTAATTATCAACCCAATTATTCTACAACTACATTAGAGTATTATAGTTCACCATGCCACCACCTAGCCTGGTGTGATTTGGCATTTACATAAAAAAAAATATCGTTAATATGCACATCGTTTCGAAACAACGGTAGTGCGTGTATGACTTTCGACTTTCCAGACCACTGGTCTCATCACAAGGAACAGCTGATCAATAAACATTTAAATGAAAAAAATAATTAAAGTAAAATCTAAAAAGTTTTGGGGTCTAAAAGAAAATCATCAGGCTTACATAATAAGCAGCTAAAGGTAGCAGTATTGACACCACACAGTTGATCATCATAGCACCAGTCAGCAAGTATCGGGCTCCGAACCGGTGTGCCAACTGTCCAGCAGGGATCTGCAGCAGCATATATCCCCAGAAAAACGAGGCTATCACCGCATCTTGTACTTTTTTATTCCAGTCGAATGTTGGGTACTAAAACGTCAAGATATATGGAAATTACAAATATGAGATGATTTTTGATGCGAACGGTATTAATGGCTCGTTAAAAAAGACTCCACCGTCTTATGAAATAAATTAATAATCAACAGTAGGGCCCAACAAATACAGAAGCACGCAATTTACGACACAAGTCATATCTATTAGGAGATAGTTAATCCCTTTGCAGTAAAATTAGAATGTACACGTTACTGTTATTTCTTTTTATCGTTAAGATGACGCAGTCATATAGATCTTAAGTATAGCATAATACTTTAAATAAAATAAATATTCATTGGGAAAGAAGTATGCTCTGTTGAATGAAAAGTATTTTAAAATATGCAGATTAACTACCATTACCCAAATCATCATCAATCCATTTACTGTCTTTCGACTGGGCACGGATTTCCTCTCATTCGAAATGGATAGGTCACTACCCTAGCCTAGTGCGGGCTACTTGACATGCCATTGAAAAAATCTGTCAGGCATACAGATTTCCTCATGATCTTTTCCTCCACCGTTTGAGCAGATGATAAATAAGCATGTAAATGTCGCAAAGTCTGTGGCCTAGGGATCGAATTGGAGTCATTTGACTTCCTAGTGCACTGATCACTAGGCTCTTGCAGCATCATCCATAATAATGGGCACTAAGTGGCATAACCATACTTACTGGTGGTACTAACATCAAGGCATTCAATACGCCTTCAGGTTTAAACTGAGTTTTCATAGCTGCTAAATGTAATGCTGTGGTATTCACGTCAGTTTCTTCATATTTTGTCATGGCTACCAGAGATACCCCCATGCATGATCTCATACTGTACGCTATGGTGAGCGTGCAGAATAATATGAAGCATTGCTGATGCCTGTAACCCCATCCTGAAACTGAAAAATTTGATTTGTCTTATTAAGTTTACTTTATCTGGTCATGATGACACAGCACCATCTAGTTCCACGGTAAGCAACGAGGCTTTGTTGCGGATAGGTTCTTTTCATAAAACAGGACAACAGTATTATTGAAACCCCTATTATTACATAACATACATTCCCTTAAAAAAACTCCATAGCACTTTGCCCTCAACCTAACTTTGTCTAATATTATAAATGTTGTAAATAACTTTAATGGTAAAAGTTGCACCAAGCGCCAGATATTGTTATTAAAAAAATTGGCATCAACATTATAATGATGATAAGTAATTATGTAACTACAGATTTTAGATTTATTTTACTTTTTTGGAGAAAAACGGAGAAAAACATGACTATAATTACGACAAGGATAAATGAAAAGTCTTCACACATTCAATCAATTTATTTATCATCAGCATGCTACATACGAAATTGTATGATTATTTGATGCACATTCAAATTCATTTCGTCTATCATCCAATGGTGACGAGATGAAATGTAGTCAAAACCAATTTAGTTACTTGAACTTACCTTTAAAATTATTTTCGACACCTTTCTTAGTAATTTCGTGCTTCTCCACCATAATTATTTAAGTTTTTTTTTCACCATTCGCAATACTGTCAGTCTATAGTATAATCAAGTTTGATTATAAATGTTTACTTTGGAATATATTCCCGCGTTTTTTACCAAAATGTTTAAAAAATATTTTATTTACTTAATTTCGTACATTTGGTCTGACGTAGTCCATTAAAATAAATGAAGTTTATTTATGAGCTCATGTTTCATCACTTTCCTTTCCCGTTTCTGTAGTATTTGTTATCACTTATCTATCAAACTGTTGTATCTATCTTTGAATGCGTCTTTCTTCTCTGTTAGAACAGTTATCTAATTGTTAAGTATCATTTCTGTGTGCATTTGTATTAACCTTATCTTATGCAAATTATGTTTAAGTTTTCTGCCACTGTATTTGTCATAATTTTTACCTTCAATACATACATCATATTCATATTAATTGTTGTTTTTTTCTATAGACTACAAAAATATCATGTTTATCATTATCATCCAAATTTTACGAATTTATGTTGACGCGCGGCTTCTAGTTGCACCTGTTGATACAATTGCAATCAGATTTTAGGTCCTCTAGAGATATCTTACAAATAAACTGATTCACAGGTCTTTATAATAAAACACTTATTAAACCAATTTAATATAATACTATTATATTAAAACAATTTACAATCAATAATTTTCATGTAGTAAAAGTTTTGTGTCATCTTTGGAAAATTTAGGTACAAAGGAAGATAGTACGAGACACACATAGCCCACAGGTACTATAAATAAGGAACAAAATACATAACACCACTACAATTATGACTACATAATGTCAATGTGCGTAATTTTGCTCGACTGTTCAGGTGTTCCCCAAGGACGCATGTTGGCACCATGGCTGCATACGCTCACACGTTCCATGTTTATTTACGGCAGTAACGATATTCAAACAACTCACTTCCGTCAATATTGACACACATTATTTTAGATGTAACTCCCAACAACATTCTACAGTGATGAACAAATATAACGTTTGTTAAGTTTGTCAGTATTTTGTTTTAAAATATGATGGAGACTGGGATGAAGTATTATCAGTGGAAAAGTAAATAATGGACTAAATGCTAACAAAACATAAAATGCCATCACGCCTGTTGTCCCCGAAAGGTTAGGCAGAGGTGAACAAATATACACCACATTTTGTCCATATGTTTTGAGTCCCATGTAATAAGGAGTGAGCCTATTGCCATCAACTGGGCACGAATCCAAACTTTGAGCCGCTACTGAGAACTTCGTAGACAATCCAAATAACGCTTTGTTCGACCTGGTAATCGAACTCTAGAATTCTCGCTCAGCACTAGATGCTTATCGATTTATAATGAAGTTATCAGAGTGGACATATTCAATACAATAGATAGAGCAATGACACAGAAAGCGAGTGATGTCCTGTCCGTGACGGGTGAAACGTTACATGGTTTACATTCATATTTCGTTTGTAACCATCCATAACTTTCAATATGGAAAACGATTTCGTATTCTTGGGATAGAAAAAATTAACAAGGATTTATTATTACTTTGCTCAGTATTGGGCTTTCTTTTGAAAATAATTACGATATTAATCAAGTTAACTGGACCAAAACAAAAAAAAATAAGAGATAACAGTTTTATTATCTTCTTGTCGCTGTCTTTTTATGGTGATAAGGGGGAAAACGGGCAGGCTCACCTGCAGGTGAGCACCTGATGGTAAGTGATCACCGCCGCCCATGGACATTTTTGCAACACCAGAAGGCTTGCAAATGCTTTGCTGAACCCTGTAGAAACCGTATGGGCTTCTTAAAATAAGAGAGTTACTTAACTGACAGCAAACTGAATTAAGTCTAATTATTTCTTTTAGACTTTATTCCGATTTTTGCTTTGACCCTTAGAACAATTTAGTCAGTCAAAGAGACACATTTAAGTTTTGAATACTTGATAAAAATAAAATTGCCATAGAAAATTCAAAATTCTAATTACAAATATTTTTTTCATGACGTAAGAATAGCATAAGATAAGACATAAGATTATAGAGTCTTAAGCTCACTTTCCCGTTTACGTCTATTTCTCATTATATAATATTTATTTTCTAATTAAACGTAATTAATGTCTTTGGGCAAATTAACAAATAATAAAACATTATCACTCTATACTTTAGTCTTTAATACTATTATTATCATTATATACTATTTGTACTTCAATGCTAGTAATGCTAGTACTATCTAAATTCTCACTATTGACTATGTTAATATCTACGTCTAGATCAAACTTCCGCATGCTTTTCCTGACAAAACTGTTACCATTTCTGTATTGTGCTATTTGGATTTTAACATTTACTTTATTGATACGAGTAAGATTAATGGACTATGCAATCAAAGATCTCAATTTGATGTCAAGGTACTAGTTTTCTGACCATGCTTAGTATTTAACACATACTCAAACGATGAAAGGTGCAAGAACACCGTCAGGAAACCTACATTTGTAATAAATGTTCCCGATGGCGCGGCGTATGAAATCTACCAACCCTCAGCTAGCGTGGTGGATTATGGCTTAATTTCTGTCAAAATACAATATAACTGTGCCCAGCAGTTAGACCGTATATGGGATGATAATATTGAATATTGGTGGAAATAATAATATTACTGCCTAGTCCAGTAGAATGAATGTAGTTACCCTGAGTTTTAATAATCTAGAATGGACTACACATGACTGGACTTTAATGTCAATATAACATTCTAATATTTTTACATCTATGTTGGTCTTTTATAAAACTAGACGTGGCTAATCTTTCCAATAATAATAACAACCTAGAGATACGAATTTCTGTAGTAACCTATTTAAAACACGAAAATAAATTCCATTTTGTATTTCGATGTTTTATTGTTACATTACTATTATACATAAATTGACATATAAAAAAATATCTAGTCTTATCCAAAAATAACAATGATTCTTAAATACTAATTAACAACGTATTTTTTTATAACCTATTGCTTTTCTTTCTTTTCTTGTAGTTCTTGTGCTTTTGGGTCTTCGCTGTATATTTCTGAAACAATACAAAATATACATGAAAATTGACAGGTAAGAGAGGAAATAAATAATCTTTACATGCAAAACAACATTCTTATTTGCATCATTATGTATATAAAAAAATATAAAGTTTTATAAACTTATAAAGTTGCACTGATTTATCTCAAATGTTGTCTCGACCCATTTCAAAGAATCTATTTTTCGCGTTATTGTAATCACATGGCAGGATTCAGCAAGTTAATAATAGAAGTAAGAATAAAGATGAGATAAAATGTACTGTTTAATTTCAGTAGAGTTTGTTTACTCGTCAGGATTGTGCTAATTATGCTATTGAAACCCATAGCCTAAACGATAGGACAATAATATTCCATATAATAAGATAATTAGATTTTAGCAGTGAATATAATAAAAAATCCGCTGGATACGGGTGAAGTAGGACCGGTCGCCGCAGCAATCCTTGTGGGGGACCTATGTCCAGATGTGGGCGTCTAACGGTTATATTATTAACCGTTAGACGCCGTTGATGATGATGATAATAAAAATAAGATGTAGGTACCGTTCTGGTCATAATCATTCCAGGGTTGCGTTTTTGCTGATACCAATGTAACGAAAATAACGTTAGTTCCTATTGATAATCCAGCTATTATGAAGAACATTATACGCCATTGTATTTGGTTACCCTGGAGGAGAAAGAGAAAACACAATTAGAGATTTATAAAAGTTAAGGATCGCAGCATTTTACTGATTTGCTAACGTACGTAATAGGTACCAATTAACGTATAATTATTGTAGATGAACCGTTGCGTAGTGCATATTTACTAGTTATATTGTTATTAATAATGATGCAGTTGAATTTTTTGGTCAAAAACTTAATTTTTTGCGCCCAGCATACGTCAAAACAAAAAACAATGTATATTAAAATTACCAATTTGACCGACACAGTGCTGTAAAAATGTATTAATCTATTGTCAGTAATGTTTAAAGACACTATTATAAAAATTGGATCACGTACATTATCGCATGCATTTTAATACGACTCGAATAACAAGTATGCACTTCAACGATGTGCGCAATTATTAAGATAGCAATGCACTTTGAAACTCGTTTACTTTATAGCAATGTCTAAACCTGTCACGCATTTGCATTAAAAAAGAATGAAAAAAATATGCCACGATTGTCATTAAAGAAGACTCTTCATACAAAGACACACAAGAAAGTCTTCACACGCAAGAAAAGAACTTCGTTATAATGTTGGAACATTATTATCCATGCTTTTTTAGTTAAGAGCTGCAAAAGAACATTAGGTATTACTTACCACATCAGTAACAACTTGAGATACTAAGATTGGTAATAACACACTCAATAAATTCATCATCATGTTTCCAAGCATCATAAGAGTGCTGCTGAAGTTGGGAGCCAAGTCTACATGGTTCACCTGGAAACATTAACCAACCAGAATTATTTATAGTACAAGTTTATATATAAATTCCTTCCTATCGTTATGGTTAGCATTTCATCTAGATTTTTAGGTATCTCAGTAATTAAAATTTAGAACATGGTTCTCATCAATATGAAAAAGGTGTTCCCATCCAGTGTTGAGTTAATTACCAATTGTTTATTAATTTAAAAACACATACAATAAGATAGCGCTATGGAAGAGCGGGGCCTTGCAATAATTGTTTGCTTAAAAGGGAACTTTAGTGTCTAACCCATAAATGAAAATATAAACAAACTAAGCAAATAAATTATTTGAAAATTATTCAACGGGACAAACTTTATTTCCCTTTTTTTAACGTCCACAGTATACACATCACCCAAAAACTCCCGTCATGACAATCTACTACTGCTCTGCTTTGTTTAGAAGACTGTAAATATTATCTTCATAACCTTTATATTACAGGTAATAGAATCTAAACGCCTTACCACCCAACTAATGTGTACAGCCATGTGGCAGCCCACAGCAACCACGAAGCATGCCACACAGACAAGCGTGCTTGTAGTGAATGAAACACATATTAAAGCTGCAGCTACACCAAATTGCGCTGAAAGATAAAAAAGGGACAGTATTAGTTAAAACTTTAAAGTAGCACTATCTGATTCTTCTATCTCTTTCTGGCAATGAAGCCAGTAACATCGTGTTAAGTAGGGTGTTAACGCCTTGCGTCTGTGTGAGAACACAGACGCACACACCGACAGTGCTCCGCCGAGCGACGGCTAGCGCGCGCGCGGCGCATGTTTCCCCGCCGCGCCCCCTACCGACGACGGCCGGCACTCGCCCAAAAACCACGACCGCGTGAGCGCGTCAGAGTCGACCCATCGCATTATTATTGTAAAAATATTGTATTTGCATTAAAAACACAAAGTGAACCAAAGGTGTATCAGTTTTTCAAATTATCCACGCATCACGCCCGCTCACAAGAAGTCTCCTTCACAAACATTGGTCCCACGAACCGGATTTATAAAAAACAAGAAAATCATGAACGAGGGAAGGTGCCACGTTGGACGGGTACCAACGCGTGGATGAAACATCTGAACGATAGCGAAAATCACACCTACTACAAGCAAGGATATCGTAAAAACCTGTGGGAGTAGCGTTATTGTGAGTTCGTTCCAATTTTCTGAGCCCTTTGTAAAAATTGCATCATCATTGTTCCGCCATTTTGTGGTGACAACTTAATTATTCTTATTTCGTTATTATAACTTAAATTCCCAATTCATTGAATTATTCTTAGTAAAAATACTGAATCTCACATTAATATTTGTAACTTCTTCATAATATTGACGGTGTTTGTTTCATATCTCGTAAAATAGGTACCTGCGTACCTATTCCAATGTTAATTATTCAGAGGTTCTAGAGGTTTGGCTATCCCGTTTGTGCAGGTGCTGTATTCATCTTATCGTAACAAATATTATAATCCGTATTATTACAAATTTCAGAATACAAATTACGCGAGTCGTGAGTGTGAGCGCTAGACCGGTCGGGGCGCTTGATCGGCCTCGCTGCAACCAGCTCAGAACGTGCTGCCGCTTGCTACCTCATGCACTAATATTTTCATAACTGCACCCTGCGCACGCTTTACCGAACCATCAGCTAATTTAAGTATTGCACATTTATTTCATAGCATCTTCATTACTTACCTACTGTCTTTGTTCAGAATTTTATTCTTTTTTTTGTCGCCTTTGCCATTATTAGCTTCTATTGAATACAATGGATCTCAAAACCATTATAAAGAAGCGATCTTCCTTTAAAGCTAGATTAACTCAATTCAAGAATTATTTAGAGATCACAGATAGTTGTGAACAATTAAGCAAGCTTCAAACTCATGAACTAACCGTACGATTAACTAAAATCGAAGAGCTTTATTCAGATTTTGATATTGTTCAGACTGAAATAGAAAATATATGTGAAATTCCAGATGAACAGTTTAAAGAGAGGGAAGTCTTCGAAACACAGTACTTCAGCACGATCGCGCTTGCCCGAGAGGTGTTGGCGCGGGATGTCCCTGCTGCGGGCACCAGCTCCAGCTCGGACACAGGTTCTAGTACTGCACATGGAGGTGGGCCAAAATTAAAGCTCCCTATTATACATTTACCTACCTTTTCGGGTCAATATCAAAACTGGTTGGAGTTTCATGACACATTTTGCTCACTAATACATAATGACAAAAATATACCTTCAATAAATAAATTCCACTACTTACGTGCCGCTTTAAAAGACAGTGCTGCCATAATTATACGTTCACTTGATTTCACAGCTGATAATTATGACGTGGCTTGGGATCTGCTTTGCGATCGTTTTAACAATAAAAGGCTTCTTGTAAATAATCACATTCAAGCTATATTTAATATTGAAACTTTAATTAAGGAGTCGGCTAAGGGTTTGCGTAACATTATAGATACTGTAAACAAAAACATAAGAGCTTTAAACACACTAAAATTACATACTGAACACTGGGACATACTTATAATACACATTGTTTCTAATAAATTAGATCCTGTCACTAATCGTGAGTGGGAGACTCATCGTAGCACAATCAAAGAGCTGCCTACATTGGATAACTTCAATGAGTTCTTGAAAAACCGATCTGATCTATTAGAAACCATAGATGAGTCTCACACAAAGCGTAGGCATAGTGATGTCACACACAACCGTCATAAATCCATGGTGGTCAGTTCTCACTCACCACCTGCAGGCCAGTTATATGTTTGCCCATTGTGTAAAAATAATCATGCCATTTATCGTTGTACTAAGTTTAGATCACTTCCATTACAGACAAAAATTCAAAGGGTTAAGTCTTTAAATTTATGTATGAACTGCTTGCGTCAAGGTCATTCTGTGAGTGTGTGTAGGTTGGGACCCTGCCGCATTTGCAATAAGCCACACAATAGTTTATTACACGATAGTAGTCATGACGCATCTACACTTAACACTTCATCTTCAAATGCAGCAGCAGCTACTCCTAGCAATACTGTAGTTCTCTGTACCGCATCGCAGTCATCCTCGTCGATGTCACCGTCACAAACACCTGCAACACAAAACCCTAATTCTATTATTAATAATAATTGTAATGATAGTAATATTTCTTTATCAGTAACTCATAAAACATGTGTTCTATTGTCAACAACATTGATTCAAATTGAGGACTCAAATGGTGAAAAACATACCATACGAGCATTAATGGATAATGGAAGCACTTCATGTTTCATCACTGAAAACTTATGTGCAAGGTTAGACTTACCCATCACTTCAACCTCGTCGTTAGTTGAAGGCTTAAATAGTCAAACATCACGCATTACTAAAAGCTGTGATGCCGTTATATCATCACTCATAAATCCATACACAGAAAACATTAATTGCTTTATTGTCCCTAACATTACACAGTCATTACCTACTATACAAATAAACCCTACATTATTAAACATCCCAAAGGGCATTAAGTTAGCTGATCCAACATTTTGCATTCCTTCTCAAGTAGATGTACTACTTGGTGCGGATATTTTTTGGAGTGTGCTCCAATCCAAGAATATGTATTTAGGAAAAAATAAACCCACGTTAAGCAAAACCAAATTTGGTTGGTTGGTTTCGGGTTCCATACAAATACCACAGAACACTATTATTAATACAGTCCATTGCAATCACATTATTACATTAAATACTGATACTCAACTTCAAGACCAGTTAACACAATTTTTTGAGTTAGAAAACATACCTATTCGTAAACAAATATCGAAGGAAGAGCAGGAATGTGAACAAGGTTTCATAAATGACACAAAACGCGAGTCTGATGGACGGTTTTTAGTTACCATCCCACTAAAAGAATCGCCAAATAAATTGGGTGATTCATACGAGCAAGCATTGTCCAGATTCTTGTCTCTAGAACGCAGATTTCATAAAGAACCACTATTCAAGAAACAGTACTGTGACTTCATTAGAGAATACATTGCTTTAGGTCACATGACAGGAAATACGAATCCTACACAAGATACATATGCTTACATATTACCACATCACGGTGTTCTTCGTGAATCAAGCCTGTCCACAAAGTTGCGGGTCGTTTTCGATGCCTCTGCGGTGACCACAACAGGTCTGTCTTTTAATAATCTACAGATGATTGGTCCGACCATACAGGATGATTTGATTAGTATTTTAATTAGAATGCGCCAGCATAAATTCGTCGTAACCGCAGACGTTGAAAAAATGTACCGCATGATTAACGTTAATCCAGAGCAGCGACAACTGCAACAAATCTTGTGGCGGTTTGAACCTCACGAAGAGCTCAAACTATATAAACTTAATACCGTCACATACGGTACTGCATCCGCTCCTTACCTTGCAACTAGATGTCTAAAAGAGTTAGGAATAGAATGTACTGAAAAATCAGTTTCTGAAGTAATTCAACATGACTTCTATGTTGACGATTTGATTACAGGAGGGTCAACTGAATCTGAACTTATAGAAATTTGCAAGGGCGTGATAAAGCAGTTAGAGAAAGGCCAATTCTATTTAAGAAAGTGGTACTCAAATTATCCAGAAATTATTGATAAAATCATTGATGGTGACAGCAGTGATGGTTTACTTAATCTTAGCTCTAATGAATATTCAAAGACTTTAGGTTTGCTTTGGAATTGTAAAGATGATAATTTGCTGTTTTCAGTGAACATCAAAGAAACCACACAAATTACTAAACGTACAATCTTATCTATTATGTCACAAACCTTTGACCCACTTGGTCTAATCAACCCATGTCTACTGATAGCAAAATTAATATTACAAAAGCTATGGTCCTCTAAAATCACATGGGATGAAATTGTTCCTTATGAAACCCAGGTCATTTGGCAAAAATTCTTAAATTCATTACTATACATAAATAAAATAAGAATCCAAAGATGTGTAATTCTGGATCCTTTGGACATAGAAATTCATGCATTTAGTGATGCATCAACATTAGCATATTCAGCATGTGTTTACATTAAGTCAAAATCTGTTAATAATGAGGTATCAGTTCATTTAGTCTCAGCAAAGAGTCGTGTGGCTCCCATGAAACCAACGACAGTACCCCGGTTAGAACTCTGTGGTGCTCTACTTGCCGCAAAACTTACAGAAAAGGTTATTTCCTCATTAAGATTACGTATAAGTAGTGTTACATATTGGTGTGACTCTACAATTGTTCTAGGTTGGTTAAAGTCACCAAAAAACCATTTACTTAAACCATTTGTTTTTAACAGAATACAAGAAATTCTTGATAGATCTCAACCTACAATGTGGCGATACATCCCTACAAGTTTGAATCCAGCTGATATAGGGTCACGAGGCACAGATGCTGAAAAGTTAGATAGTTGTAGCTTGTGGTGGTCAGGTCCATCATTTCTTACACAGGATAAATCAGAATGGCCAGTCCAACCGACACAAACAAATATTACAGACTTGCCAGAGTTTAAAATTCAATGTAATGTTTCAACAGAACAAACTAATCCTGATAGTTACCTTTCAGACTTTATAAAACGGTTTTCTAGTTTTAGTAAGTTGCAACGGGTCATAGCGTATGTTCAACGTTTTATCTATAATTATATACATCCACATGAAAAACATACTGGTTATTTAAAAATTCATGAACTCAATGCAGCTCTTAATTCATTATGTAGGTTTGCACAACGGGAAAATTACTCCACAGAATATAACTTACTCAAAAACAATAAACAATTATCAATAAAAAATCAGTTGAGCAACTTAAATCCATTTCTTAATAAAGATGATTACTTGCTGCGAGTAGGCGGAAGATTGTCTAATTCATTTTATGATTATGACACAAAACACCCGATACTTCTTCACTCATCACATCATATAACAGCTCTCATATTCACTCAATACCATTTATCACTCATGCATGCAGGTCCACAATTGCTGCTGTCAACTTTAAGACATAAATTTTGGGTAATTGGGGGTAGAAACCTTGCAAGAAAAATTGTACATAAATGTATAAAATGTTGCCGTTTCTCAGGAAAAATCAGGCAACCAATTATGGGAAATCTCCCAGAACAACGCTTACATGCTGATTTTCCATTCGCACACACTGCTGTTGATTATGCTGGACCGGTTGTGATATTGAACCGAAAGGGTAGAGGCAGTACATTAATCAAATCCTACTTATGTATCTTTGTTTGTTTGACAGTAAGGGCAGTACATATAGAACTTGTGACCGATTTGAGCAGTGAGACTTTTCTAGCTGCTTTAAACCGTTTCATTGCGCGCAGGGGCAAACCCGTCAACATTTTCTCTGATAACGGTAGATGTTTTGTGGGCGCATGTAGTGAGTTATCAAAATTTCTAAAGCAAAATTCCGGTTTAATCAGTGAAAGAGCGTCAGAATTGTCAATTAATTTTAAGTTTTCGCCAGCCTATAGTCCCCACTTTAATGGTCTGGCTGAGGGTTCGGTAAAGTCAGTAAAATTTCACCTAAAAAGAGTAGTTTCTTTAGCAAATTTAACATATGAAGAAATGAATACAGTCCTTGTACAAATTGAGGCTATTTTAAACTCTAGGCCTCTTACTCCCATGTCTTCAGATACCTCGGATCTTACAGCCCTAACTCCGTCACATTTTTTGATTGGACGAACTTTAACGTTACTTCCTTCATCTCAGGTCAAGAACGATGCTGCTATGCATACACTCTCACGTTATATGAGAACACAGCAACTGAAAGCCCATTTCTGGAAGCGTTTTTACAACGAATATATTACAGAGCTCCAGAAACGTTACAAATGGCGCAAGGAAGGAGAGCAGCTTCAGCCGGGCGAGATGGTGCTGGTGAAGGACGACCAAGCTCCACCCAACCGTTGGCTGCTCGGGCGTGTGACGCGCCTGCATCCTGGTACCGACGGCATAGCACGCGTCGCCGACGTACTCACCACCTCCGGTATCCTGCGCCGGGCCTACAACCGACTGTGTCCACTGCCAGTGGTGGACCAGGACTAAAACTCCATTCCTGGGGTGGCAATATGTTAACGCCTTGCGTCTGTGTGAGAACACAGACGCACACACCGACAGTGCTCCGCCGAGCGACGGCTAGCGCGCGCGCGGCGCATGTTTCCCCGCCGCGCCCCCTACCGACGACGGCCGGCACTCGCCCAAAAACCACGACCGCGTGAGCGCGTCAGAGTCGACCCATCGCATTATTATTGTAAAAATATTGTATTTGCATTAAAAACACAAAGTGAACCAAAGGTGTATCAGTTTTTCAAATTATCCACGCATCACGCCCGCTCACAAGAAGTCTCCTTCACAAACATAGGGAATTTGCGTTTGAAGTAAATTGTGCAACGAAGTTTATGTCCAAAACAGTAAAAAATCTGGTAAGGGTAGATTTTATCGCTAATTTCAAAAGGGAACTTTAGTTTAAGGTTGTTTTATGTGATAGAAATTAAACATCATAGCTTTTAAAAAATTGCGTATGTGACAAAATAGATAGGTATTCTCAAGGTGATTCTGGAGTTTTTCAAGTAAATTCATATAGAATAATCGTAATCGATATTTACATACGAACCTATTGAATTAGCAATCCTCCTCGCGCATCGTACACTGACAATTTTATTATTAGTGAGGTAATCTGAACCAAGTCCAAAGGATATGCTTGTGAAGATACTCGCAACGTAGGGTAAGGATGACAGAAGACCACTCTGAAAACAGACCACAAAAATATATCAAGCACAATCAATAACGATAATGGTTCTTTTTATTTTATTATCTATCTATTTTTGTCCTACTACTGGGCACAGGTCTCCTCTCATTTAAGAAGGATTAGGCTATAGACCACGCTAGCCTACTGCGGGTTGGCAGACCTCACATCCCGTTAAAAAAATCTTTCAAGTGGTTTTCTCACGATGCTTTCCTTCACCGTTTGAGTCCATAATAGTTTTATATAATATTCAAGTGTGTGATTTTACTAATTTAGTTAGAATTAAATTTAAGAAATTGTATTAAAATTGTAGTATTATAATATAGATTTGGAGCCTGACCTAATTGGTGAACTCCTTCAAGGTACACATATGTATTAATGTCGACGTAGCAAAAATGGTATGCAGGGATCGTAGCGCGTGGCATTCTGCCCAACCCCATGGAAGTGAATGTATGTTATAAAATTACTTACGCTCTTAACATCAATTCCCAGAATATAATGGATGTATGAAGGGACTTGTGTGAGGATGAAGACAAAGCTGACTCCACTACCGACGTGCGCTGCAAGTGCTCCCCACATTGGCCGCGATAGTAAGATCGCTTTCCATGGCGTTCTTGGTCTCTGTAATATGAATAAATTCCCTTATAAATGATGCAATGTAAACACAACATGATGTCCAAAGAGATGTTACATTATCCAATTTTGTAAAGATTGTTGAATTTAAAATGCAATGTCCTATGATTTTGAATTTTGATTACAATGATGATGATTGCAATAATAATTAATCACCATTATTAACGTAGAATATTAGAGCCTCTATGACTTGAAACAACTGATACTCAATCTCTTACATTTAGGTACACAAATACGACTCGTTGAAATAAAACAACTTTTTATATGTTATATCGCAGTATCATCAGTATCATTATACTCATGATGATGGATGCCATAACGGATCCGAAATGGAATTGAAACATATCTATGTACCGTGATAAAATCAACAAATAGTAGCTTTACTTCAAATTCAAAACTCAAATAATATAAATGAATTATAATTACCCTGACAATTCCATCATCAGCACGTCCCATTATGAAAGTCTTTTCCTCTTCGCTAATAGTTTTATGGTCTGAGGGAGACGCAGCACTGAACACAGTCAGAGCTATGAATAGGAACAGGGATATGACACCATGGGCGTAGAAAACTGATGGCCATCCCCACCTACTGTCACTCAGGAAACCAGAGATTTGGAAACCTAATACAGTACCTATTGTTGTACCTGTGAAATAAATAATGAAATAAACATTAGTAAATGAATATATCCGGATAATATGACACAGCGCCACCTAGTTCCAAGTTAAACAATGAGGTTTGTGTTACTAATACTAGATGATTTGAACACTACAAATATTTTTGTTAATACATATTGTGCATAAAAAAAACCATGATTCAGATCGATTTGATCAGACAGATTGATTCAGGTCAAATATACATTACACAAATATTAGCCCCTATCTGGTTTCTAACCCAGGACCCTGACCACTGAAGGTAGTGTTTAATACCGCTTCGCTCTTTGAGTCGTCAATAATCCATCATGGGGCAAAATAAACAGTGATAGTACGATTAGAGTGTTTGCGATAGATTGTGTTGATCCAGGGCAAACAAATCGATTATCATAAACGTGTCAGGAAATAAACACAGTCATTAAACCTGCGAAGGTCTAATAAATTAATACAGTAGGTTGATCTTTATCATCACAGCAGAAAACAGATGAGACCAAAATGGTCTCACAAGGTGAGCAATGATAAGCAGGATTTTTCTTATCTCATCTAATTGTAGTGTTTGAGCTCATGTTCGTCAATTTTTAATCCAAAGTAATTATTATATCAGAACTGACTTATATTGCGCTGTATTCACGTAAAAGATTTAGATAAAGTTTGGAGGCAGATACTGAAGTAAAATAAACTTTCACATTTCAACTAGTTCAGTCCAGTTTCGATATTATTATGTAACGATCACTGATATAGTCGTCAGCTGATTTGAGACTATCCCGCATTGTATTGTTCGGTTCATGTCTTCACTCTATAACCCCTTTGCCTCATTAGTCATTTATTCTGCATACTAAGTATTTACTGTTTATATGTTCATTTTGTTTCGAATCGAACATAACTCTATCTTAACGCAATCATTTGCAGTTTAACACAATCTCTCCCTAGAATGGGGAATAAATCATTGTGAGGAGGTTTGGCATTAACGAGCTTGTAAGATTTCTCATTTTTTCTCAAAAAGAGGCGTAGCGATCAATAACCCTGTCAACTAAAAAGAAACCCTATCCTGCAGTAAAACAGTAAATGAGCTAATGCGTAGTAACACTAATAGTAATAAAATTAGAACCATACCTGCATAAACATAACTGGTGAGTCTGCCACGTTCACTGGCTGGTATCCACTTCGACAATAGATTCTGGACGCCAGGGTAAAGACCTGATTGAGACAGACCTTGTATAATACGACAAGCGCATACTGCTTTCCAGCCTCCCTAAAAGTTTAATGAAAATAGAGTATTTTGGTTTGGTTGTATGTGTATTTGCACTAGAATATTTTGTTCTTAGTCTTTCTCTGTGAGGGTGGCACAAGAGTGAGTAGAGATGTTTTATTGGGACTGCAGTAATTATATGATGTAAATTTATTATTAGCAACCATTTGTTATTAATTTTAATTATTATAGACAACGGGTCTAAATTGCGTGGTTATTTGAGGTATAAATACCTTTTACCTTTTTTTGTTATTAATTTATTAAGTAATAGAAAGTGTAGTAGAGCATTGACTAAGTATAAATAAAAAGGAGTTCAAATATTTGGTACGAAATAAATGCTTCATTCCTAATTTTAATACAACGGATATTTTTTTAACTTAAATTTAAATATGTTACAAAATATAATAATAATAATCATCACCATCAACCCATTTAAGTCCCACGGCGGGGTCGGGTCTCCTCTCATTTGAGAGGGATTAGGCTATAGTCCAACACGTTAGCCTACAGCGGGTTGGCAGACTTCACATGCCAAATCTCTCAAGCATGCAGGTTTCCTCACGATGTTTTCCTTCACCGTTTGAGCTTGTGATAAATACGCACATAACTTCCGAAAAGTCAGTGGTACGTGCCCGGGTTCGAACTCGAGACCTTTGACATCTCAGTCCACTGGTCACACCACTAGGCTACCACAGCTCCTATATAATATAATATAGTATAGTAATATACGGATCGATGATGGTGATGTATACGATGACAGCAGGAGAGAGAAAGGTAATACTAATTAAATACTTCTAATACTTACCCAGTTTGTAAGCCAAGGTGTTATAATAGACATGATGCCATTTATACACAAAGCGAGTTGCATCGGTAGCTTCCCGCCAAACCTTTGGGTTAAAAGACCTACAGGGATAGTATTAATGCAATATCCCAGAAAAAAGGAGCCTAATATCATTTCCTGCGTCGATTTTGGCCAATCGTATGTCTGTAATAAAAATAATAATATAGTTTTAACACAGGATAAATTGGGAAACTCAGTCTTGAGATAATAACTAACAAGTAGATGAGAATAGTCGTTTTTATATTAAAATTATAAATTGGTATAAATAACATGTTATATCAAATGCATATATATCTTTCAAATTATCCATCAATTGTACAGATAACATAATAATACTATTCATTAGGAAATTCAAGATCAAAATATAAAAAAACTGTTTTGAACTAATTATAATACGAGTGTCATAATTTTTACTTACTCTATGAGAATAATCATCAGGATCAACAACTGTAACTTCTTTTAAAGATCCATTGGTTGTAAATGAACTTGTGTTATATGTGAGAGAATTTACAATATCACTATAATTTCCTACTTCTCCATGTAGAGTACCATTTGTGTCTATAACTGTCCTGTTTTCTTTGACACTGCTGGTCATAGCAACTACTGTGACACCCATATGACTTCTCGATATAAAATTAACAGTAACAGACAAGAAGAATATGATTAACTGGATGTGTCTGACCCCATATCCATATTTCGCTGGGATTTCTTGTTTTTCTGAAACATACGTTTAAATTAATTGTAGTTTTTTATGTATATTTTTTTATTTTACATTTTTTAATTATTAAAAATACAAATATAAAAATGTTGGCAGCAACAAAAAATATTGATAAGCTTATATTATTTTATTGAGAGCTCTTATTTATTTTATCATCATCATCATCAGCCTATATTCGTCTACTGCTGGACGTAGGCCCTCCCTAGTGAACGCCACAGAGCTCGTTCTTCTTTTTTATTTATATATTATTAATTGAATGAATGATCACTTTCACAGAAGTATATTTATTTGATGACAAGATTTTGTAGAAACCAATTTAATTAAGGCTTTTAAAAGGCTGGATGTATATAAAACACCGATTTATAATGCAAAACAACTTACCTTTATTATCTGGGATATCGTCAAGAGGCACTTTATTGTAGTCATATTTTGGTAGTTCCTCGTTTTTACTCATTTTCACAGTTACAAGTTTTTTGGAACTCAATCGAGAGTAGAATGAGGGAGATGAGATACTATATTCTATATTATAAAGCTGAAATGCCGCAGGTGCCACAGACCACATATGGAAATAGACGTCGTATTTAAAATTACATTTTAAAATACAGTATCGTGTACGCTACAGAGAAGTTTTACACTAGACTGCGTTTAACTTAAGCAGTTTCCTTAACTTTATTTTTTAGTTTTTTTTTAGGGTTCCGGAGCGAGGAGGAAACTGAGGCCTAATTATAGGTGTTACTAATCTTTGATGTTTATCTGTTCGTATGTTTGTATGACACGCACATTTTACAACTTCTTTAATTTTTATAAACTTGCTATTTAACTACTTTGTTTAGTAATTACGGTTATAATTTATGTATGTATAAATATTCAGCAGAAAATTTAATTAAATATAAAATAATAATATAATAAAATAAAATATGGAAGCCTGCCAAAATGATTTTGGTTTTTGTTGAGATGTAATAGTATTTAGAGATATTAGATTTTTTCATTAGTAATTGGCTCAACTTGGGTTCAATACCCGGTTTACAAAACGACTCAACCATTTTTCTATTAAAAATAAACGGTTCATTAAAAAAAATAACAAGTGCAATGTTTTCGAAATTGTACTCTTTGTTTGTTTTCGTACGAGGAAACTATATGAAATATGAAGGGGCCTTGGCGCAGAGCGCGTTGAACCGGTTATTATTTTATAGTTCATAATAAATTATTTATTTTTATTTGAGTATGTGTCCCTTTGAACGAAAACATTTTAAAAATAAACCTTAATGTATCTAAATAAAATGTTCTTAAATTTTTATTTATAACGGTACTGCAGGTGTAGTGGTCGAATGTCGAATGACCGGCAGTTGCGCCGCGCGACCCGGGTTTGATTGTTCCGGGTCAGGATATTTGTGTTTGTAAACGTATAAACGACACAGTAGAAATTCTAAAACGGGTTTTTTAAATAATAATAATAGAAATGTTCTTTCTATTAATTCTCAAGTCTAGATCATGATTTTTCTTATCTAAATTGTGTTTGTTTTAACAGCGGTCTGTCTGTCCCATCACTTCATATTTATAAGCTAGGTATTTACTAAAACATCAAGGTATATAGCATTTCTATCTCCGACGCTGTCAACTAAATCTCATTCGCAATAACATGCGAAATCCTCTCTTATTACGTGCCAGTTATGATATAATTTTGATAAAAACATCAGCATTCTTTTAAAATTTCTTTCTACATTAATGAGTGTTACCAACACAAAGACTTGTAGATTGATTTGTGTCTTGTAGGTTAATTTACACTGACCCTTCATTCATTTTTTTTGTAAAGCCCTTTGTAGAAAAATGAACTCTATGTCTCAAACCTCATGATCTATTTTGTTGTTTGTCTGCACAGTTCGTACATCGTCGATACTGCGCTCACTTATATATAATTTTAGCATACCTATCTCCCTTATATAGTACCTTAGTACCAAGTTATCGTGCTATCGCCCTCTTAATTGCTACCAACACGTTTGACACCGTACCTATATGGCGTATATAAATGCGTTTGTATTTACGAACGCTAAAACCTGATTGGAATGTTGAAGTTGAGATAACATACATAACATACCATTACGCTTGTCGTCCCCGAAAGGTTAGGCAGAGGTGTACTAATGTACACCACGTTTTGCCGGTATGTTTTAGGTCCCATGTAATAGGGGGCGAGTCAATTGCCATTAACCGGACTCGAATTCAACAATTTCATAGAAAAACCCCATAACACTTTGCTCGACCTGGGAATCTAATCCAAGACCTCTTCCTTCGGCAGTCGTACGACTAATAGAACAAAATTTTGAAGAAAAGTATGCCAAAGTATCCTTATCCATACTGGTAATTTAAAATATATGTTAATAGTTTTACGAAGCAGTTATCTATCGATGTTAACTCATGATAATTGCTATAGTACAGTTTTAATTAACTATAGATTTACCTTTTACATCTATATGTCGGAGAAACATTATTTCTGTTGACATCGTCATTAGTGGTTAAGAATTTAGTGGGCATCATCAGGGTTAATTGCAAGCACAAACATAATGATCATGGTTTTGCACTACATATTATTTTAATTCGGATTAAATAACAATTTATCACTTCATAATAATATCGAGAGAAAATGCACAGTTAAGACCGAGCAGCGAGTTCAGGGCACCGGCCTTACTTTTACCAACAATTAATACTCTTTCAGTCTCTCAGACTCTCAATCTCAATGATCCAACTCGATCAGTCGCTATTTCTCAATAATGTCCAATACTGTCCGCGTCCCTCCAAAAGTAAAGATGGCGCCTCGACCACGCTCAAGCTAAATGCTCTGCTCTGATTGGTCTATAACTGATAACAATATTTTTTACTTTTTATTAGACTAAGGAGGTTTTAAGCTATGGAAAAATGTAATAAATCATTATGTGCTTTATTCTTGCAAACAATAATCAAACCGACTTATAGCTTTCTCCGACACGGCCGTCCTGACATACCACACGCCCTCGTGTGATGTTGAAGGTTGCGCATCGTCTTTAACTGCAAAAAAGATATTGTTATCGTTCGGCCACTCCTGACCAAAGGAATCATTATTTTATCTCCTGCACACCGATGATAAGATATTATCTTAAATTAGCTATACGCCTTTTGCTATCAAATCTGACTCCTAGTAGCCCACACGCTACACACGAAATCAAGTTCATAGTATCGAAACAGCCACCTCGCCGTTATACACGTTTCACATTTTAGATAATTGGCCACCTCGCCTTTTATCCAACAGATTTTAGGTACTTTTCAATGGCCACCTCGCCTTGCTACGGCCACCTCGCCTTGCTATGGCCACCTCGCCTTGCTATGGCCACCTCGCCCTACTACGGCCACCTCGCCGTACTACGGCCACTTCGCCTTACTACGGCTACCTCACCTTGCTATGGCTACCTCATCTTGCTATGGCCACCTCGCCTTGTATCCGCCGCCTCGCCTCTCACAAAGTCTACCTAAACATTAACAACCACCATGCTGCTAGGGTATCTTATAGGCATGAGATATACCTTCAACATTACCGCGCAACATTACCATGCAACATTACCTTGCAACGTACCCGGGTTCAAAGGTATGGGTATGGCCGTATACCCAGTACCTAGGTACTAATATGTGTCCTCCACACCGTATCCGGTGACGGCGACTACTAAATGATCAGTTGGTCATTGTGATGGGCTCTGATGTGACTTGCAAAGACGGTATGACGCCATTCCGTACTCTTCATTCCGTCCTCCCAACCATCAGTAGATATGTTACAGGCCGCGAGATTGCGTTTCAACACGTATTTGTAACGCAGATATTGAACTCTTTGTTTGCGCTTTCCGCATGAGAGTTCGGAGTAGAAGAAAGACTTTGGCAATCTACTATCATCCATGTGTACGACGTGTCCGCTCCAGCGGACTCCAGTGTTTAGTACTTACTAAAACCCTATATCAAAATACCTATAGGTTTTCCAAACCTGGCCTTAGCGGTCATCGTCATCATCATCACCTTTAGAGGTCGCCTTTTAGAAACTCGATTACTTTATACACAGACAAATAACAACACAACAATCAAAACAACAAAAACAATACAGAAACACGATAACAGTTAAATCCCGCCAAAAATTCCATCTGACTTCATAAATATTCACAGGCAAATAAACTGACGTAAAAAAATGTTTAAAATTAAAATAATATTACTATTATTGTCGACCAATTCCAATATTTTAAAATAGGTACTCTAAAATCACCTCTATCTTTATCAAACGTAAAGAACTCTTTTTAGTAATTCTAAATAAATACTCTAGCATTATTACGCAATTAACTTCTCAATTCAGATTAGAATAAGGAACAGATTTGTATCTCCGAATTATTTGTTAGAAAATGCTAAAATCTTACACGTACGCGTGTCGGGAATCGCCGTAACTATTCGGGTAACTTCGTATTCTCCGCGAGCGCGAGCATTATGAATGACCGCGCCGCCGGCGCCGTACTGGGTATGACAAGAGACCCGCGTAAGTCCGTACCATCATACGATTTAGTTCGGCGTTTTACTCGATACCTAGTACAATAAAATTGTACTTATCGGGTACGGCCGGGTTTCTGCTATACATAGCCAGTCTGCGTACTGGTAAGCTCATAATGGGTATTTATACCTGTACCAGTATATAGTACGTATCATCCCTAGTATCTTATAAAGAGACTAGTATTCGTCACACACGCACAAACTCCGATAATATAACATTTTTAAACAAAATACAACAACAGTACAACAGCATCAACATACAACAACAGTAGGTACAACGATTTTGCCATCATCGTTATCCGTTTGATTCCGTTCGTAATTTTTTATTTAAACATTATCACTTACTGAAAACGAAGTAACTTTTGACTCAATAAGTACTAGAATTAATTTACTTTCCTGTATACCACGATCCGCAAAAGCAAAAGTCCACCGTTACCAACCAGCGTCAGTATTTACATCACCAAGTTTTTCTCGATATTCTGTTTTTCTACAATGCCTTGTTATTGCGACTGCACCTCGCTTCCAGATTTATTCGAATTTCGAACCACGATTAACAGAGTCCGATCTGCTTTGTGTCCGTATAAATGAAAAATCTGAAATATAAATTGAAAAACGACAGAAAGCGAAGGTAGTTATCCCACTTCTGATGTCGGAGAAACATTATTTCTGTTGACATCGTCATTAGTGGTTAAGAATTTAGTGGGCATCATCAGGGTTAATTGCAAGCACAAACATAATGATCATGGTTTTGCACTACATATTATTTTAATTCGGATTAAATAACAATTTATCACTTCATAATAATATCGAGAGAAAATGCACAGTTAAGACCGAGCAGCGAGTTCAGGGCACCGGCCTTACTTTTACCAACAATTAATACTCTTTCAGTCTCTCAGACTCTCAATCTCAATGATCCAACTCGATCAGTCGCTATTTCTCAATAATGTCCAATACTGTCCGCGTCCCTCCAAAAGTAAAGATGGCGCCTCGACCACGCTCAAGCTAAATGCTCTGCTCTGATTGGTCTATAACTGATAACAATATTTTTTACTTTTTATTAGACTAAGGAGGTTTTAAGCTATGGAAAAATGTAATAAATCATTATGTGCTTTATTCTTGCAAACAATAATCAAACCGACTTATAGCTTTCTCCGACATATATATCTATTTACCTATACATACAATATAATTGTAACATACCGATGTATTTTCATTACAGTACCTAATTTGTTTTGTTAATATGTGGTTAAAATAAAGTAGTTAAAATGTATTATAACCTACATTTTACCGTTACATAAATATCTTTGTATTTATTTATTTAAATGCTTTAAAACTACCATTATAGGTCTTGCCTAATGCGATAGTTAAGCACACATTCAAAATTAAAACCAAAACATGAAATACCATAGAATTATTTGTAACACAATTTAAACAAAGTGACATGTAAATATATCAGTTTCGACCTGCATACAATTGATGGTGCGAATTGCTCGAGTCGGAGCGGTTTTTGCCAGCATGTTAGTCCTAGCTGATGGCACGACCAGCAGTGGCGGGGGCTTTGGACTCCACACATAACGGTAAATAAACTATGTAACATAACTTAGACAACGATCCACATTACACAATACCAATATAAATAAAATGACAGAACAGATTTTTTCGTCGATAATTCTTCCACTATTATTATTAACAATAATAATATATTATTAACATCTGTACTTGGAAATTCAACTTGTAAAATTATACTGGTACTTGACGGTAAGTTTTGAGTAGCAATATTATTCCTAATTTTTTTGGCCTTCTATAATACAGGTTTTATGCTTAAAGTTGTGGAGAATGTGTTTATGCATTACTTGACCTTGACAAAGGAACAAGGAAAGGCCAATGTACTTTTGAACCGGTCCTTTGCAGTGAAATAAGATCTTAAGGCTCTCAAGTTCAATCCCAATGCGTATTTACCCCATGCTCAAATGGTTAAGGAAAGCATCGAGAGGAAACCTGCATGTTTGAGAGATTTTTTCCGTGGCGCGAGCGCGTGATTTCTGCGTACCTACACTAGGCTAGCGTGATGAACTATAGCCTCATCATCATCATCATCATATCAACTGTTAGACGTCCAGAGTTGGGCAAAGGTCTCCCCCAAGGATTGCCACAACTTCCACGACTTACATTCAGCAGACTCCAGCCTACAGTTATTGGGTTTTTCAATGAAATCCTCAGTAGTAGCCTCGGGGTTTGGATTTGTGCTCGGTTAATATTAAGGCTTGCCGCTTATTATATGGGACCTAAAACATACCGGCGAAACGTGGGACGCCAGGCGTGATGTTATGTAATATGTATCCTGACGTTGACGACGCATCCAATTTTATTTTTAAATTTTTTGACTTTAGAAGAACGATATCCTTCAGCAGATTTGTTACATCGACGTCATCATAAGTAACGGGAGGGAGCTTGTGTAAATCCCTTGCCTTAAAAGTCAGACAACAGTACAAAGTTTATTGGAGTGATACAGCAAAATCTTGCAATCAGGCAAAGAGATCTAAATGATCTGGATTATAGTTTATCTACATATCAGATAAAAAAGACTTAACTACCATATTAAAATATTACAGTCTAATACAACTACTTTATGTGGAGTTTATTGTGGATTTTCGAGATAAAATATTTTTATTGAGACGTTTAATATTTGCGTCAGTATAAGAAATTAGAGAAGTAATACAAATGTAGATATGTGACATCTAAAAGAAACACTGTAACTTCACCGTTATTTGAAGCTTCACGTGACCCAAAGGCTAGCTAACGCTGCGGCTAGTGTGTTGCCGGGCTAACGTGGCAATACCGCCAGTCTACCGAGTACTCTGCCCCCTGATAGCAACGCTGAGAAGCTTTTTAATGTCCTTAAGTTTAGTTTTAAGTTTGTATCTAGGCTTATTTCTTTAGCTATGGGAGAAGTTACAAGATTTTCTTTCTCATATAAATATTGAGGAGTACAAATACCGATACTTACAAAATATGTTTATCATTGAGGAGCCATAACGTTAGAAAAACCCCATTTATGCAGAATCACGTTTGATTGTAAAGAAGAATGTCAAGTAAATACTAAAACAAATCAAAATGATAAGATTAAGGTTCGCATGTTTATTCACGTAGAGGAACCTACTGATACACACCTACAATTTGGCGGTTATGTATATCTTATGTTTTTTGCTAACTACTCAATTTTAAGTAGCCCTCAAATATAATGCTTCCTTCCTTCTTTCCTCAATCAAGAGGAGAGGAAGTGGAAGCGTCCTCTCCCTCTCCTCTCGATTGAGGGTTATTTAAAAGCGTAGGCTCGCTTAATCCTTCTCAAATGAGAGGTGACCCAGGCCCAGCAATGGGATATTAATTGGGTGGCTGATGATGATGATTGGGCTAACTATTAGCGTGTTCAGCTATAAAGAAGTTAAATACCATTTTTTTTCATTATCATCTTTCTTTTCTTTTCTTTTCTAACCCTTTCTCAACCGTGTTCGTTTTACTCTACTTAAAACCATAAGACCTTTTTACCCCGTAACTGGGTAATACCGATTATTTAAGGGAAAATTATCCTTTAGTCTAGTGTTCGTAAAGTGAAATTCTCAGTAGCAGCTCAAAGTTTAGATTCGTGCCCGGTTGATGGCAACATGCGCGCTCTCTATTACAGGGACCTAAAACATACTAACCAAATGTGGGTGTACATTAGTACACCTCTGCCGAACTCTTCGGGGACCACAGGCGTGATGGTATGCCATGTAAAATTACTTTTTCTTACTCCTCCAATATAATTTCATGATTAAATTCGCTGCGGGTTCCAAGACACGTTGGACTTCATTGTCTCGACGATTTTCTGGATAGTTACTATTGTTGATCCTGGCAAGTCCCTTTAAAAATAATGTAAAATGACTCTTACTTCAGAAGACAGAATTACAATATTTGATAGTATTGCAAATAGGTGACGTCACAAGTGTTCCGTTTTTGTCGTATTGATACGGAACGCTAAAGGAAATTGTTTTCTTTTCTTTTAATTACTATGCAAATGACTCAGTATGTAACTGTTTCTGCAATAAGTATATTATTGTACTTCAATATGCTGTTTAATTCATGACCTATAACTTTTTTTTAGACATTGCCCCACACTAGGGTTCCCTTGTGTTTGTTTGTAAACACAAATCATCACATACCCAAATGGCCAGACTCGGAACAACGACCTGTAGATCGTACAATTGATCCGTGTGGGGATCGAACCCGCAACCCGTAACGTACAAGCCGATCGAGTCGTCCTATGGGGTAGAAATGTTGTTATAAATTAATATTGAATTTATTATTATCATTAATAGTAGCGTCAAATTAATTATTGATGAGAAGCGACAAATCATAATTTTCCCTCTTATAATAAATAAATAAATATATTTTTCTGGACATTATGACACAGCGCCATCTAGTCCCGTGGTAAGCTTCGAGGCTTGTGTCACGGATACAAGAAGGTTGATATACTACATAGGTATATACTTTTTTGTTTGTAAATACATACATATTATACATAAATACATTCATGACTCGGATACAAATGTTTATGCTCATCACACAAACATTTGCTCCTACCGGGATTCGAACCCAGGACCCATAGCACAGAAGGCAGTGTTAACTACCGCTGGACTATTTGGGCCGTCGAATAATATAAAGACCTTGAACTCGAATACTAAAACTTTTAATATAAATAAATTATGCATTTATCCTAATAGAGCAATAACAAGAAATCGAAAAAGAAACAAAAAGAATTCTCGACATCCATATTTATCAAGTATCCTGGCAATCTCTGTGGCCTCCCCCAAAGATCTCTATGCCGGTGGACATCTATCAGTTGATATGATGATGATGATAAATCATAGGCAGCTAAGATATAGGTAGATATACATACTAAAACAAAAATAGGAAAACAAAACGTAGTGTAGGACGGCCGCCGGCCAGGTGGAGCGACGACTTGCGCAAGACAGCTGGCAGTGACTGGAGGAAAAGAGCCGAAGATCGAGCTCTGTGGCGTTCACTGGAAGTGAATCTACGTCCAGCAGTGGACGAATATAGGCTTATTATGAAAACAAAAATAGAATGTCCAACATTTATTAAATACAACAATAAATATCATTGCAATTGTTTCTTTTCATTTTTGTTGACACTATCTTCAGACTCCAAGTCTTCAGGGATTGCTTCTGAAAATGAAAAATTAAGTTGATACAATATTACATTACTTTCTTTGACGACCCAGTTAGTCCAGCGGTAGTTAACACTGCCTTCTGTGCTATGGGTCCCGGGTTCGAATCCCGGTAGGGACAAATGTTTGTGTAATGAGCATGAACATTTGTATCCGAGTCATGGATGTATCTATCTATAATATGTATGTATTTACAAAATAAAAGTATATATGTAGTATATCAACTAGTTAGTATCCGTAACACAAGCCTCGTTGCTTAGCACGGAACTAGATGGCGTTGTGTGCCATAATGTCCAGGAATATTTATTTATTATTTATTTTAGCATCAGTATCTACTCAAGGCTTATGGCTAGTCCACCTTACTGGTTTTACCCCGGCAAGGTAGACCGACGACCTGGTATGGGTCGCTGGAATTTGCATAGTAGCGCAGGAGTCAGGACTGGTCATCGTTGTAGTCTCTCCCAAGGATGGTGATATCTAGCAGTGGACTTCTTATGGTTGATTCGATGATGCTAATGATACACCACATTTCAAGAGTATATTTTAGGTCCCAAATAATAGGTGCCTAGTATCATCAACCGCCCACGGATCTAAACTCCAAGCTGCTACTTAGAATTTAGAAAAACCCAACAACACTTTGCTCGACCTAGGAATCAAACCCAAGATCCCTTGTCCGGTAGTCGCACTTACGATCACTAGACTACGTAGGCAGTTTTACTTACCATCATCATCTAAATCGTTCCAAGGCTGTATTTCTGCTGACATCAATACAACGTAAATAGTATTAGTTATGATGGCCCCGAAAGCGACTACAAAGATCATTATCCGCCATTGGGTCTGGTTCATCTGAAATAAAAGATAAAACACATTGAATACAATATTATTGTGTCCTTATTTCTTAATCTGACGCAAGTATTAGATATCGACGACCCAATTAGTCCAACGGTAGTAAACACTGCCTACTGTGCTATGGGTCCCGGGTTTATATTCCGGTAGGGACAAATATTTGTGTGATGAGCATAAACATTTGTATCTGAGTCATGGATGTATTTATGTCTAATAATGTATGTATTTACAAAAAAATATACATATGTAGTATATCAATCGACTAGTATCCGTAACACAAGCCTCGTTGGCCTCCTTAGCTCGGAACGAGATGGTGCTGTGTCATAACGTACTAATAAAAAAAAAAATGTTTTAAAAAAAATGAAGATACTTTGCTATCGATCTATCTCGAGTTATCTGTTTGTCTGCCGGTGATTTTGGGATGTTGTAAAAGATAGAAGAAATTCGGGATAAAAAAATAATATATACAAAGCGATAACATCTTAAACGTGTTAAAATAATTTAAGGTTACTTATAATAAAAGATTTACAAGACTGACAGCAAACGGAATTCCCATACTTTCTGAATAGTCACTACCCTAACGAGCTCTGGCAACCTTACTTACTCGCAACACAACTATTGTTGTTTCACAGCGGTTCTGTTAGAAGATGATTTTATGTATCCATTTACAAAAAGAAAGTTTATGCGTAGTGTATCAATTATATAGGATCCGTAAGACACGTCTTTGCTTAGCTCGGAACTAGATGGCGCTGTTTCACAATGTCCGAAAACATATATTTAATTTAAAAAGAGTATCTATGGAGTTTCTTGCCGGTTCTTCTCCATAAGACCTACCTTTTGGAACCGTGCAACTAAATTAAATTTAATTCGACAATTCAAAAGTACCTGTATTGGTCTGATTGAAATAAATGATTTGATTTGATTTGATTTGATATAGAGAGGAGCACCACTTACCACATCTGTGACGACGTACGACACTAGTACCGGCATGAGTACGTTGCAGACATTCATCACGCTACTGCCCATCATCATAAGAGTGCCGGTGAAGTTTGGAGCCAGGTCCATGTGGTTCACCTGGAAATACATACAGACAGACAGACAGACTAGAGTAAGCGGACAGGATAACATTAAAATATACATGCATACAAATGAAATTATATTGTAGTTGACGACCCGTTTAGCTCAGCGGTAATTAACGCTGCCTGCTGTGCTATGGGTCCCTGGTACGAATCCCGGTAGGGACATTAATATTTGTGTGATAAGCATCAACATTTGTTTCCGAGTCATGGATGTATTTATGTATAATATGTATGTATTTACAACAAAAAAATTATATATGTAGTATATATTATTAACCATCTAGTATCCGTAACACAAGCGTCGTTGCTTACCACGGAACTAGATGGCGCTGTGTAATAATGTCCGGAAATATTTATTTATTTATTTTTAGTTACAACTGCCTCGTTGGCTTATGATCGTAAATTGCGACTGCTAAGCAAAAGGTCGGTTCCATTCACAGGTCGAATGAAAATGTTATTGAGTTTTTTTATGAATTTCTCAATAGTAGCACGGAGTTTGGATTCTTGCCCGTTGATGGCAATAGGCTTGCTCGCTGGAACTTTAAACAACTCTGCCTAACCTTCGGGGACAGCAAGCATGATCGTATCTTGTGTTATTTAAATGTACGTTTCATGTAATAAATATGTTTACCATCCATCCGACGTGAATCCCCATGTTGCATCCCATGGCCACGACAAGGCACAACACCGCGACCACCGTGCTCTTAGTGAACGAAGCACAGATCAGCGCTAAAGCTATACCAACTTGCGCTGAAAAATAATAATTTTAGATCATTAACCAATGTTTTGTCCCACAGCTGGACACAGGTTTCCTCTCTTTCGAGATAATAATAGGCTATAGTTCACCACGCTATCGATGTAAAAAATCCTTTCCTTCACCGTTTCATCAACCCATTAACGTCCCACTGCTGGGCACGGGTCTCCTCTCATTTGAGAGGGATTTGGCTATAGTCCACCATGCTAGCCTACTGCGGGTTGGCAGACATCACATGCTATCGAGACAAAGCTCTCAAGCAAGCAGGTTTCCTCACGATGTTTTCTTTCACCGTTTGAGTATGTGATAAATACGCACATAACTTACGAAAAATCAGTGGTGCATGCCTCGGGTTCGAACTCAAGACCTTTGACATGTCAGTCCACTAGTCACACCACTAGGCTACCACAGCTCGTGGTAGCCTAGTGGCTCCTTCACCGTTTGATCATCTGATATTATTATATTCGGCATAACTTTATGACGCTTTGTCAAAGAAATTTAGTCAAAGAGTAACACAATTAGACCAGTGTCGATAAGTTTTGAAACCAAAAAAAAATATTAGGATGAAACCCATTAGAAAAGGAAAAAAAATAACAAGAAATAAAGGGAAAAAAATACCAATCCCGTCCCTCTCGTAAATTAATAATAATAATAATTGTCATAAAATAATTTTACAGTGTTTATGGAGATCTCTGACCCCTGCGCTAGCAATATACTGTGTTGCAGAGGCCAGTGCCCTTCCGCTATAAATAAATAAAAAGAAAGAGAAAATATTGGCATAGGACCGAAGCGTATGGCATAAATTTAAAGAGGCCTATACCCAACAGTATGATCAGAAAGCTGTGGATGATGATGATGACGTAATGTACATAAGTTATAAGAAACCAATTCGGCTCGTCTCCATAAACTAACTTTTTGGAACCGTGTAACTAGTTTTTGACTTTGAATATAATAATAATAATAATAATAATATTCTGCGACATTTCACACAGCACCATCTAGTCCCAAACTAAGCAAAGCTTGTACTATGGGTACTAGACAATGGATATAATACTTATATACTTTTTTTTTGTAAATACATACTTATAATACATAGGAAACAACACCCAGACGAACACAAACACTTATATTCATCACATAAATATTTGTGCCCCGTGGGAATCGAACCCACAACCTCGTGATCAGCAGTCCGGTACTAGAACCACTAGACTACAGAGGTCGTCATAATAGTAGTAATTGATCCAATTGAAATACATAAACTTACATATTGTGTTGAAAATTCTGCGTGCATTCTTAACACTAACAATTTTGTTGTTTGTTAAGTAGTCAGACAATATTCCGAAAATAACGCTTGTGAAGAAACTTGCCAAGTATGGTAGAGATGTTAGAAAACCACTCTGAAATAAGAGAATGATAAGTGTTACAGTGAGATTTAAATCTTCGAGTATACTAATACTCATATACTAATAATGTTATAAAAAGGATGGATTTGAATGTTCGTTTGTTTGCATTGAATAAGCTTCAAAACTACTGGACCGATTTGATTAATTCTTTCACCATTAGAATGATATGATATCTGTGTTGAACATGGTATACCTTTAAAATTACATACAAAACTACGGAAAGCCGCTGCTACAATCATAAACCATTCACTGTCCTACTGCTGGTTATTGGTCTTCTCTGATTTGAGGAGGATTAGGTTATTTATCACGACAAAAGTCACGTGTGGGTTGGCCGACTTCACACGCCATCGAGAAAATTTCAAGCAAGCAAGTTTCGTCACGATGTTTCCCTTCACTGTTTGAGCATGTCATAAACTTGCACATAAGTCTGAGAAGTCAGCGCCCTTAGATTTGAACTCGGGGCCATCGATTTTATAGTATACTGGTCACAATACTACTACTACTGGGAGCTGTCATGGTACCCTAGTGGACTGAGATGTCATAGGTCTCGAGTTCGAACCCAAGGCACGCACCACTGACTTTTCAGAAGTTATAATTTATGCGTATTTATCACAAGCTCAAACGGTGAAGGAAAACATTGAGAGGAAACCTGCATGCTTGAGAGATTTGTCTCGATGGCATGCGAAGTCTACCAACCCGCAGTAGGCGAGCGTGGTCGACTATAGCCTAATCCCTCTCAAATGAGAGGAGACCCGTGCCCAACAGTGGGACGTTAAGGGGTTGATGATGATGGTCACACTACTAGGCTATCACTGGTCTTTCATTTTCATGCAGTCCGTATATTGCGATAAATTAGAAATTATGTAATCCCGACGGTCCATGGTCATACAGACATCGTCTGCCTGTAATTATATCAAACGATAGTACGAGTAAATAGTGCGAGTCAAGTCAGGAGTGAATAGGTATCTTCTAGGTAACCGTGTTTCATCTAAGACCACATCGTCACTTGTCATCAGGTGAGATTGTGGTCAACCGCTGACCTACACCTACTTGATAAAATAGTAGAAAAAATAATAGTTTGATTTAAATACTTACGCTTTTAACATTGATGCCAAGTATGTAGTGTATGTAGGAGGGTACTTGCGTGAAGAAAAACACAAAGACGGTTCCGCTGCCGACGTGCGTGGCCAGGGTGCCCCACAGGGCCCGTGTCTTCAGGATTGCCTTCCATGGAATCCTTCGTCTCTGAAATAATCAGAAGGTACAAATATAATAAGTACTAATCAATATAATACATAATTGATATGGCTATCCAAATAATAAATAATTCATATTTAATGTAGTCTTCATCATCATCATCATTATCAGCCTATATTCGTCCACTGCTGGACATAGGCCTCCCCTAGGGAACGCCACAGAGCTCGATATTCGGCTCTTTTCCTCCAGTCACTGCCAGCTGCCTTGCGCAAAATGTAGTCTAAGATCAGTTTTTTTTATTATTATTATTGATATTATTACCTACCTAAGCTCTCAGATTTGCTACGCCTGACAACGGCTACTGAGTAAAAAGTACGTAACCAATATTCCTAAGAACTTTTAGTTCTTAATGTCTGTAGTAAATTGAAAGATCTCTTCAAATTAATACCTATATCATATGTAATTATACTCATAGGAATCTATTTAGAAATTAAAATATACAAAAAATTGATATCCCTAAATTACAAAAATGCAATTAAAAACTTGATTAAAAAAATTTACAGTCGTTATTGCATTGGGTGAGCACTGAAAAGGCAATTGGCTATAAATGAGCTGAATCTTTTTAATTATTTTAATTTTTACAAAATGGTTGATTACTTCGTGACGCTAACCAAAATAACTATAATAGGTTTAGTTTAGTGACAATTAACTAACTGAACGATTAAATATTGAAATAAAACGACTTCTTACAGATTTTATCGCGGTATATTGATATTATTTGAACCCGACGTTTCGGATCCTTTACAGCATCCATGGTCACGGGCGGACCGAGGAACTGTGAGAACACATCGCTGATGTTAAACACCGCCGTGCCAAGAAGTCAGCAGTTTGTGAACATACCATAGACAAACCCCAACATTACATCAGATTTGATAAACCACAAGTCCTCGCAAAAGAAAACCGATTCCTACCCAGGATGATTCGTGAGGCTATTGAAATTAAAAACACCCAAATTTCAATAGATAAGATGGCTGGGCATTACTACCTGCTTGGAAACCCATCATAGATTCAATTAAATCTAATTCCAAGAACCAAACTGCACGACCGAAGGACACAGTGAGCTCGTTCAGTCTAAATCGGATTGTCAATAATAATTAAAAATGAAAGGTAGCTGTTAGTAATTCTAACTTCAAGTCGACCAACACCTCAGTCGGCCCGTGACCGTCGTTACTGTAAAGGATCCGAAACGTCGGGTTAAAATAATATCAATGTACCGCGATAAAATCCGTTAAAAGTAGTTTTATTTCAATGTCTAATATTCACGTAAGTGTAAGAAATCAATATGAACAATTAAATGTCACCCAAGTCGATCAGTCCATAATTTATGTTGAGATCTTTTTTAGTGCTCAAGTAATAAGTACCTAATAAAGGAAAGTCTAAACATTGTTCCTATTTTAAGTTTTTATATCAATACGTACCTTGACTTTCCCATCGTCGATACGACCCAAGATGAAGCTTTTTTCCTCTTCAGTAATTGTTTTATGTTCCGTAGGTGTTGCAGAACCAAATACGGTGAGGAGACAAAATGAAATTAGGCATATTACACCAACTGCCCAGAAAGTTGATGGCCATCCCCACCTGCTGTCACCCAGAAGTCCAGAGACCTGGAAGGCTACTACACTGCCTATGGTAGAACCTGAGGAGATAATTATGTAGTGTATTAACCATCTACTATATGTATCCCAAGTTTCGTTGCTTTGCTCGGAACCAGATATCGCTGTGTCATAATGTCTGGATATACAATACATACATATTATTTTTTTATCTATTTTCTAAAAAAAATATTTACAGATCAGTATTTCATGTATAATTAGATTATTTACTAAAGGAAGTCATTTGTCACAAACTTACACGTTTATCTTATCATATAGTATTGCGTTTCAAAAGTAATGGAAAATAAGAACTTATTATCATACACCCAACTCCTGTTACGTATGTAAGGTATTAAGGTATTCATATTGTCATATGTAAAGACAACTTACTTATCTATATATTTATCACATGCTCATACGGTGAAGGAAACACATCGTAAAGGAACCTGCATGCTTGAGAGATTTTCTCGAAGGCATGTGAAGTCCATCAACCCGCAGAAGGCTAGCGTGGTGGATTTATAGCCTAATCCCCTCAAATGTGAGGAGATCCGTGCCCAGCAGTGGGACAATAATGGGTTGATGATGATTACTTATTTGTCTATCATAAAAATTAAACGTCAAATGTTTATTGACTTGATGCTCCCATTATTTTAATGACCCGATCGGCACAGTGGTATTAAAGGCTGCCTTGTGCGGGTCCTCGAATCCCGGTTGGATCCATTGTTTGCTCGTTGATTATGGATATTTCTAACTAAGACATGCATATTTGAATATTTCTTTGAAATAGGTAAAACAATGTTTTATGACTTTTATCCCGACGTTTCAGATCCATCAGATACACCATCCACAATGAGCAAGGTAAAATTAAGGTGTTAGTTGTCTTGCTAATATCAGTATAAACTGACCGACTCGTTGAGCACACTGTGATTAAGTGTAAGTAATTACAGTCAATATTTTTCTTCCGAGAATTGTAAAACTCAAATACCTGTATAGACGTAGCTGGAAAGAGTGCCACGTTCACTCGCTGGCACCCACTTTGCCAATAGATTCTGGATGCTGGGGAAAACTCCTGCTTGCGAAAGACCTTGTACAACGCGACAAGCACACACGGCTTTCCAGCCACACTGAAAGAGCATGCTAACAAATCAAAAAGTAATAAAGAAATATGGAAAATCAACATTATGATTATATTAAAGCTCATCTTTGTAGCTGAGATAGCCTCTTGGTGTGACCAGTGGATTGTGCAGTCAAAGATCTCAAGTTCAAAACCAAGTGGCACGTTACTGACTTTTCAAAAATTATATGCTTTTTTTATCACATGCTCAAATGGTAAAAGAAAAAAATATGGGGAAACCTGCATACCTGACAGATTATCTAGACGCCATGTGAAGTTTGCCAAGACGCACTAGGCTAGCATAGTACTATTACTAGCTAATCTTTCTCATATGAGAGGAGGTCCATGCCCAGCAGTAGGAAAATAACTGGGTTGATGATGATGATGATGAAAGCTAATCTAATAAAGTTGTTTGTGAGAAAGAATACGTACCAAATTAGTCAACCATGGAGTTAAGACAGACGCAATCCCATTAATAAATAAAGCGATTTGTAACGGTATCTTTCCTCCCCATCGTTGCACCACCAGCCCCATAGGAAAGGTCATGATACAATAACCCAAGAAAAATGACCCCAACACCATTTCTTGTGTAGATTTTGACCAAACAAATGTCTGGAATGAAAAAATGATTCCTTGAAGTATAACAAAACTTCATCAATTTTATTTCGGTATATCCTGAAAAGATTCGAAACGTCACCGCGTCGGGCTTATACTACCTAAATAAAATCCATGAAAAAAAAATATTCTTCTATGTTAGTGATTTTTTTTTTATTTAAATTGGTACTTTTTAAAACTAATCAATGTGTTTTTGACAATGTTACTGATAAAGAATTAAATAATGCCTCTACTGTGGTCTCCATTAATGAATAGATAGTGATTCTATTGGAAAAGAAGCAGAAAATGGAAGCCACTCGGCGACCGAATCGGAACCAAACAAATAAGCAAATTAATTATAATGAGATGCAAAACACATCTTTTTTTTCAAAATTCAAAATTCAAATATTTTTATTTCAAGTAGACCAATATTATAGGTTCTTTCGAAATGTCAACACTAGTTGCACGGTTCCAAAAAGTACGTCTTATGGAGAAGAACCGGCAAGAAACTCCATAGATACTCTTTTAATTTTTATGTTTGGTTTCTACTCAAAGTTAGAGTTCATTTCAAGATTATCGGTTTAGTTTTTTGTTAAAAACCACTGATAAAAAGAATTAACGAAATGTCACATATTCAGTCGGTTAACTAAAAAGTTTCAATTTTTCCGCTCTTATGGGTGTTTCTGTTTCAAAATTAAGGGGAAAACGTTTTGTAGGTCTTTTATCTCTACTTAATTTGAGAACCATCTGTTTTTTTTCTTCACTTAATACAACTACTTTGTACAATAGTGGATTATTATTTGAAAGCTGTCGTTTTAAATAATTACCAAACTTGGACATTACTTACTTGATAAGTTTTTTTCGTAGAAGCCACTATTTCAAGACTTGTATTTGCTTCGATACGTTCAATATATTCCGTAGTTTTATTGAGTCCATCTATATATTCAAATGTAGTCTTGTTTGCAATAGCAAGTTCTGTTATGTTGACATCTAACATTACTTTTTCCTTGGGAATACTGGTCATAGCTACTACTGTAACGCCCATGTGCCCTCTTGCCATAAAGTTCACCGACATACATAATAAGCATAGTAACACTTGGACATGTCTCACTCCATATCCATAGCTTGATGGGATTTCTTGTTTTTCTGAAATTTGGAAACATTTTATTTTAAAAAATCAATAGTAAATATACCATTCTTTTTTCTAATTAAAACCAAGTAAAATTTAAGTTCAAATCAGATCAAAAACAAAAACACATTTCTTTAAATGTTATTCTTGTAAACTTCTCATAAACGGCTGAAATGGTTTAAAAAGAAAAGCTCTTACCTTTTTCATTGTCTTGTGTAGATACTTTACTGTATTCATGTTCTGATATTTTTTCATTATTAGTCATTATTACAAACTCTTGCCATTCACAAGTCTGCTGAAATAAAGTTAATAATAAAATGAAGCAGTTAAATTTGTATAGTCATTACTAAGTACGTTTGATATAGACTATATAACAGAACAGACGTTGCATTTCAAATTGACTGACAAAGACATTTTTATATCATGTAACGTCTGGCCAACTTTAGTTCTATCTTTCCTTTTGTCATTACAAATAAAAGGGGATTGGGTAACTTTGTATGGACTAGTGGCGTCATTTTTTTTCCAATAACTGTTCTTTTAAACTGCAATTAATGGTACTGGCCACCCAACGGACATAGAGTTACTTTTCTTGAATGGTTGGCCTGTTGTATAATTAGCTGGTATTCATTGTCATCTTAATATGTGGGTATGCACGATATCCACATGACTACATCTCGAAGAATCTGTTTAGTTGCTTATATTATAAACCAGTATACCTAGAAGCATTAGGATTGCCAAATAATGTATTTGGTATTAGTAAACATGTCGTTTTAACGTCTTGACGAGTTAAGTGGTCTTAATTTTTTTTTTTTTTCATTATTATTATTATTATTTTAATGGTTCATTCATTTATATCGTTTTATCTAACTTATTAATAGAAAAGTGCAGAAGAATGTAGTAATGTCGTCTATTTTTATAAGCAATATAAAACCAAATATCTCCCTTCCCATATAGTTTAGAAAATATGTCCATAATAGCTTTTGATCACTTTATTCTGTTCTTCCATTATAATCAAGTTTCATTTGTGGCCGCCCAACTTCAAAACAACGCCAACTTTACAAAACCCCTTTGTATTAAAAATAGGACTACCAAAAAAAATCCACTTTTTCTTCTTTGGTACTCCCGAAAGCTATTTATATAAATTTATTTAAATGATTAGTCTATAAATATTTATAGATCTTTGTCTCAATTAGATCTTTCCAGTGCCTTGTCTATACCTTGTTGAATCTATATAAAGACGCATGACTATGTTTTATCTCAATAAATTTTGACTCATAAAATAGACGTAAGCCTACCTGTCCCTTATTTAAACACTTGAATATACATATATACACCATATCTGTAGCAAAGGACTCATACTCTACATACATACTCATATCCGTCGTTTTAAGGTACTAAATTCATCATCAACCCATTTATTTTTCACTGCTGCACAGTTCACCACAGGACTTTCGCAGAGATTAAATTTAAGTCCACTATGCTAGTCGAGTGCGAGTCGGCAAACATTACACTCAGGCATGCAGGTTTTCTCACTATGAATCCGTTCACCCTTTGAGCATGTGATAAATACGCACAAAACTTCGACGAGACAGTTATACGTGATGGGATGAAAATCGGGGCCTTTGACTTCACTCGTGACACCACTAGGCTACCACAGTTCCACATTATAGAGGTCAAACTCATTACCAATAACCAGGCACAATTCTAAACTTGGAGCTGCTTGTTACTAAGAATTGATTAAACAATTCAAGAAAACTTTGCTGAATCTGGAAGCGAAACTCCAGTACTTTTTGTTCGGCAGCCGCACTTGAGTATACCAGATCAATCAGGAAGTTAATTATTATTATTACAAACAAGAAATTTCCTACTAAGACCACTCCAAGTATGTAAAGGTAACAGTAGCTGGTTTGACTGATAATATTATAATTACGTAGATAATTATGACAGAGCAAACACATCTTATTTGTATGTTAGTGTTCCCCACATGACAATGTATTATTTTAAGACAAATTATTACATAAAAGTATTATAGTTATGTAGAATTGTACATTTACTAACTACTACTTCAGTCATTGTGTGAATCTGTTTTGCTTACTCAGAGCTTATTACTTACAGCGGATTTCCTACACTTTTTTACGAATTTCTATTTTTATGGATTTCATCGCGGTGATACTATGTATTTAAATTCCAACCTCTCGGTTCATTTAAAGCCAATACCTATCATATATGGCGTCAGAAATGTCGTTTTAATCGCAATGGACAAGACCTATACACCTTTACTAGTAGTAATAAATATAAACGGAAGCAAATTAAATATGATTGAAATCATTTTTTATTGGATAAATTTTTTATGATATTTACATTATTTATTAAAGAAGTTTGAAAGGGCCACAAAGAATTATGTTGACAGACAAATACTGACATTCGATGATAAGGATTCCTAACGCACGATAAGTAGGTACATACGGAATTCCAAACACGTAACTTTATCAAGTCTTGATCAAACTGCTGTAACATCGTGTACTGTATCAATATTGCATAAATCTTATCTAATTGTTGAAATAAGATAAAAAATCAGAATGGTGCATAATTATTATTATCATTTCTTTCCCGTTGCGATTGTTTTATATTTTTCTTCTATTCAACAGCCCTTAGTTGTAATAGCTTTGATAGCCTAGTATAAGAACCGGCACGATCGTAAGCACAAAATTCGCCTGCGAATTCGTTAATTTTTCGGTCTCTTTAGCGAAATTACGAAGGCGAGGGGCGCCGAGGCTGCCCCACGAACCAATTACGTAAATTTGGCTGAAAGTGTACATGCGCGAAATGGCTACTACTAACATTTGTGCTTACGACTCGTGCCGGCTATTAAACCTGCAGTGGAACCGTAAAAGTATTCACCTGAACACCGATAGAACAGCCACTATGTTTTGACAATTTTGTAGTAGAGTAAGATCCCAGGTCCACCAGACGTCACGTATTTTCTGACGAAGGAAATGTGGACGATTGAGTTGTGCTAGTATGTACTAAGAACGCCTGCCTACCAGCAAGCTTGCTTAGTGGGCCAATTTTGAGGTATCAGAAAATCAAGGTACATAAAAACATGACTTACCTCACGTAAATTCTCTGAGTTGATTTATGTGTATATTATAGGTGATATAATTATAAACAAGTTGCCAATACTCCCAGACACTTTCCGTCCGCCGTTTTGCCTTAGCAAAACGGTCTGGGAGTCAGACGCCTAAAGGTCTCAAAATAGTGACTACCCATTCAGTGCACAGTACCCGGCTCATGGGTCGATATTATAGCAAGGCTCTGAGCATTATTGCGGCCCTGGGATCTTGGACTATAGGTTTTCCTTTTCTTTATCACTAATATTTTTTTCTATCACCATAACTTCAGTCAAAAGACGTCTATTTCTGGACATAGGTCTTCCCCAAGGTTTGCCACACATATCGATTGATTTTCTTTCCGTTTACACATAATTTTCATTCATACTTAGAAAATATACCTAGCAAGACCGCCAATTGTTCTTCATACTTTCTGTATATTCCATATTGTTTTATTTTTGGTGTATGTACAATAAAGAGTACTCTATCTATCTATCTGTCTCTTTTGATCTTTCTCTATGCTAAAACTATATACAAAAAAGAGCTGTGGTAGCCCAAAGCACCCACCACTGACATTTTGGAAGTTACGTGCATATTTATCACATGCTTAAACGGTGAAGGAAAACATCGTGAGGAAACCTGCATGAGAGATTTTCTCGATGGCACGCAAAGTCTGCTAACCCGCAGTAGGCTAGCGTGGTGGACTATGTGCCCAGCAGTGGGAAAGTAATGGGCTGATGATGATGATGATAACTATATGTGACATTAAGTCATATCCAAACAGGTTCAAAAGGTTTTAATAGCAACATAGTTTTCTACTAAGTAATTGCAAATTAAATACCTTAAATTAAATCCTTTCAACATTATTTTGCAAAAAAAATTATACGGATTGTGCGTACTTAAGTACTGTCGTCAATTTTCTTAGGGTACAATAAAACAGTTTTAATAACAGGTAATAATTAATATAATATTTCCTACATTTTAAAATTAATACTAATAATAATATCAGATCACAACTTTTCGATTTTATCATTTGGTTTCTTTACTTCTAGTGCAGTCGAATCCTTCTCAGCATCTGAAAAAATATATAATTACATATATAGTTACATTGTTATGACTTTTGAAGTTAAATCTTAGAATTCAATATTTTTGAAGTAGGTACCTAACCTTTAAAACGTTATAAGTTTTTTATGAATACAATTAATGTCTCAAATATTTAATACTCTTTAATAAATAAATGAAAGAGTTCAATACTAAGGCACCATTGACTTATCGAAATTACACACAAACGGAGAAGGAAAACATTGTAAGTAAATGTGTGAAGTCTGCCAACCCGGACTGGCCAAGCGTGTTGGATTAATTCCTCTAAAATCGGAGCAGGACCGTGCTTATCTAAATGGGGTGATGATACAACATGAAACAACGATTACACCTTGTTTTTAAATTATATACATTGTACTTGTTGACAGCATTTTTGCAGGACATCATTATTATTGGTGACGTTAAAACAATATCTTTACCGTTTTCTTCATCACCATAAAAGTTCCAAGGCTGGACTGTTGCTTTGGCAAAAATTACGAATATTGTATTCGTTATGAACATAAAGGTTACGAATATAATGAACACATACTGCCATTTGCGATGATTTGTCTGAAATCATACAAAACATACGAATAAAACATTTTTACCGTTCCTAAATTTATAGTCAATGACAAGTATTTATTTCACGCAAGTATATTCAAAAAGAGCACCATTTATGATTTTTGATATAATGTGCCGAATTTTCAATCTTTCAATATAGATATAAGAAGGCCATTTTTTTAAACGCTCGCTATGAATTTATTATGGCGTGGATTTATTTACCAGCACAAATATTTACAAGGCACGAACACCCAGACCCAGGACAACTACCCGTAGGCCATACATAAATTTGTTCCGAGCAGAAATCGAACACGCGACATATGGCACAAAAGTCAATCGCTAGACCACTGGACCTCCATCAATAATGAAAGCTGGATACTCAAAATAATGTAATTGTGGTATTATAAATGATATAAAAAAATAAGTTCAACCAAGAGTGTTATAATAATAACAAAATATGTAAGAAAAAAAATCTTAATAAAACTTGACAGTAGATTTCTTACCACATCATCTTTTACAACATTGGACACAATCACAGGTACTAGCAAGCTGGTGAACGCAGCGAACATATTCCCCAGCGCCATTATAGGACCGGCAAAGTTTGGAGCTAAATCTATTTGGTTTATCTGAAACGAATAATAATAATTGGTTTAAAAAGTAGCTAGCAACGTGTCTAGCAGTGGACGAATATAGGCTGATGATGATGATGATGATGAACGTGTTTAGCAATAAACGGAAAGAAACCTAATGTCTTATTTAAAGTTAAGCTATTAGAATATATTGTTACTTCATGCTTTGATTCCTTGAATGATTTCCACCGTGATTCCAGAGTTTGGGAATACCTTATTTTAATGTAGTAAGTAGGTAAATATATCTTTATTGCGTAAACAATGATTAACTAAAACCTAGATAGATATTTTATTAATATTCTTAGACTAGATTATTTTTTCTGTGTGCCTTTGATTACAACCTTAAATTTCACGGAATGCTCTCCCTGCGATTCAGTAATTATGCACTAAGATCTTCACTGCACAATCATCGTCACCAATATAATACTGTTTAATATGAATGAACTTACGTGGAAGCCTACATGTACCCCTGCATGCAAACCAAGTGATATGATAAGTAGAAATAGCGCTAGTGTTGTATTGTTCACACAGCTGAATGCTAGTAAAAATAATCCCGATATTACCATAGCTGAAAATAATAAACCATTCATTAGCGAAACATTATTTTAAATAAATGTGAAGACAAAATCCATGATGCTAAAGGCATGAATAGATGGCGCCTCTGTTCATAAATCATAAATAATGAAACATAATAAAAAATAATGAATCATTTATTATGTTTTATTTAATTTTATTAAATAAAACATAATAAATCCTAAAAATGGGCTAAAAAGACGGTTAAAGAAGAACTATAGACTAAGGACAAAAGGACACAAATCAAATTAAAATTCAGTAATCTTTATAGTAATAAATTTTAAACAGAACATGTTGACATAATTATAACACATGAAAAAAATAAAATTACCGATACTGTTAGCTGTCCGCCTAATATTGACGATAGACATAATTTTCCTGTTTGCTGCAAAGTCCGATAGATATCCGAAGACGATTGCCATTACATACAAGGCAATGTACGGCAAGGATGAATATACGCCGTTCTGGAAAATGAGAACCCCATAGTAAAGCTTTAATTAAAACAAATTTAAATAACTCAGTACCCGATCCATCCATAATCGAAGTTATTGAGAGTGAAGCAGATAGGAGATAGAGACAGAGATGACAATTAAAAGAATGGAAGGTAGGTACTGGTTGACGATGCTAGTCATAATGAGTACTGCCTATAAGAACTCATTTTGCTTGACGACCCAGTTAGTCCAGCGGTAGTTAACACTGCCTTCTGTGCTATGGGTCCCGGGTTCGAATCCCGGTAGGGTCAATTGTTTGTGTGATGAGCATGAACATTTGTATCCGAGTCATGGTTGTATCTATCTATAATATGTAAGTATTTACAAAAAAAAAAGTATATATATGTAGTATATCAACCAGCTAGTATCCGTAACACAAGCCTCGTTGCTTAGCACGGAACTAGATGGCGCTGTGTGCCATAATGTCCAGGAATATTTATTTATTTATTTATTTACATTGTAGTATTGAAGCATTGATAATGAACATTTTACTATATACTATCAATTCCAAATTATACAATCTTCAATTTATAAGCTTCGACTAACTTCGCTTTGCTTAAGTAAACCAAAATAAAATGGTTTTAAGCGTACCCTTTTAAGGTCCACATGAAGTATATGGTTCATACATAGAGGTATCTCGGTGAGAATCAGCAGGTACCCAGCTGCGCTGCCGGCGTGGGCTATAACCAGTCCCCACACCGCCTTGCATGTGAGTATATGTTTCCACGGAGTCTTGCGTTTCTGGTAATATCAATAAAAGGTTAAATCCAAAAAAAGAATACCAAATTGGTAAAGATAAGAGGTAGAAGAATAAGATGTGTCATCACAGTATATTGATAATTATTTGATTCCGTTTTATTCTAGTCCTTTAGAGCCTGGGCAGACTCCAGATTACTATTTTAATTTTACATCGAGTTTAACCCGAATACATGTACCTAAGTAAAAGCGAACGCGATATCTATTTTAGGGATACATACATTAAAATCAGCTAGTAAACTCTCAAATTAAGGCAGTATACAATTTTCCTTTGATGTTGGTTTTAAGTTTATTACATTATCTCGTCAAACACTAACAACGTGTCTACCCATACGTACCTTAGACTCAATATCAACAGCAACACCTTCCATAATATAAGCCAACTCCTCAGTTGTTATAGTAGGATGTTCATGAGGGCTAGCGACTCCTAGCCAGCCGAGTAGACCACAGCAGAGTAGACTTAGGACTCCGAACAGCCAGAATGACACCGGCCAGCCCAGGACTGGACTGCCAGCGAAGAGACCTGATAGTTGGAAGGCGACGATTGTGCCCACCGGAGAACCTGGAATAAAGTCAGTGAGGTATATAATGATAATAATAAATAAATATTTTGGAACTTTACCACGATCCAAGGATTTTTTTTACAAACGATTTTATATGGACAAAACAGTAGACTGTATTATATGACGATTTGTCGCCAAAAAAATGTTATGTTGAAGTAACTTCATCAAAAATCGTTATTTTGCTAGATTCATAGTAAAATTTTAGATGAAATTTAAATAACCATCAGAAACTTTCTACTCTGAAATAACTAACATAATTGTATTTTCATTCCATTAAACTTTAATAAACAAATCTATGCATCTGTAATTATATCTGCCAAAAACTATGTAAATAAACAGAACTAAATAATGAACAAACTACGTCAAAAGATAAATTAATTTTGGAATACATGTCAAAAAGATTACATTCTGGATATCTGAAGCAACACGTCATAAAAGTTATGTAATTTGAGCACGTGACGAAGCAAGAGGGTCCGATGTAAGTTTGTGATATTTTGACGTCTAGAAGTATAAACGGGAGAATATTGCGGACGGGACCCACGAAGAAAGTTGGAATATAAAAGCTAATAATTTATAGCATTATTATCAACTCATTTATTAAACCACAGCTGGGATCTCCTCTAATTTGAGAAGGATTAGGCTATAGTTCACTATACTAGCCTAGTGCTGGCGGACTTAGCACGCCATCGATACCTGTAATTTATGTATTAATATGAAAAAATGAATAATGATTACTAAACAAACTATTAACTATGACGATATCTAAATCAAAGATGGCAGGGCTGATAAATGCACTCTAAATTTTCTAGGCTAAGAAAATTATACAGATAGAATATTTATAATTGAATAATTTCAGCTGCTAACACAGTCTAATAGGTTCACATGCCTATGAAACCAACACTAGGCGTGTCGGCTCCAATCAAGATCCCATCCATATACTAAGAACAAGACAGAAACGTTTTCGTAAACAATAATGGCTCCTCCACACAGTTGCGGGCTTTAGTACCTACCTATAGTATATGTATATTCGGACGTATGCAATTAAAGACAATTCTGAGATATTATTAACGCGCACAAAGTTTGGCGCTGACGCTTTTCTAACATGATAATACATATTCTAAAGTTCACTGTATTTAAAATTAAAGGATATATACCTACGATTGATTTCACACAGTTCTCCTAAAGGTTTTAGTCTTATTATACCTACTGCTTAGCAACTGTTTGGTTCATCATGTGAATCAACTCGCTCTCTGTCCCATCATCAACCTAATGATTGTCCCACTGTTGGACACCGTTCTCCAGTCATAATAGTCTCTATTTAGAACACGCACGTATAATAAGATCCTAAAACATCTAAATAAATCTGCTGTTAGGAAGATTTTATTATAATATTATCGTTGTAATCCATTCAGCTATTTTAGCAAAGATTGTTTCTTTCAGCTACAGATTATGTTATACAACTTTGACCTGTATTCTTATTGTTTTATAAAACTATTTATTTTTGTTTGTCACTTGTCAGGTTAGAAAGGAGTGCAGAATTACAGGTTGATATGATTTTGCTGTTGAATTTGTCTCGAGAAAAACCACGGCATTGAGAAATATACCGTCGATAAGTAGTGTTAAACTAACGAAATATACCCTTAGAGCCATAAAGAATTTAAAAAATTCAATTACTGCTCACCAGCTGGCGGAATAAATGCTTGTTTTCTTACCTTTGAAATGTTTCTTACCGGTATAAATATAAGTGCTGAGCCGCCCTCTTTCACTTATTGGTGCCCATTTGGCCAGCATTGTATGAATACTTGGGTAGATAGCTCCTTGCGACATACCTTGCACCAACCTACTTGCTGATAGTGCCAGCCAGCCACCCTGGAAACCCAACGTTAGGAAGGTCTTAGTTCTTTGGTTTGAAGTCAGTCAACATGTGCACCAACTTACCAATATTTAACGGTGATTTTGAGCAAATTGTATCATTTAAGTAACCAATAATTTAAATACTTACGACTCAAAAGACACCTCAGTGATAATTTAAGCCGATTAAGGAAAGCATAGTTGAGTTATATCGTAATATTACACTATACCTACCACCAAAGGTATCCAAGGCGTGCATATAGAGATAATTCCATTGACAGCTAAAGCAAACATGATCGTTGATTTGCCGCCAAACTTTTGAGCAAGGATACCCATAGGCAACATCATACTGGTGTACCCCACGAAGAATGAAAATGTGATCATCTCCTGAGTTGATTTATTCCAATCGTAAGTCTGAAAAGGACATTTATTTAAATTAGCAAACCTAATGGTCCACCCGGTGGGACTTAAAGTCAAAATATAGTCTGAAATAACACAGAAACAATTGTTCTTAACCACTTTGTTACTGGATAAAGATGGTTATATTTATCCTCTATTTTATCATTCTTTCATCATTTTTATTTTGTTGGTGAGTCATCGCTTTAGTTTAGTGTTTACCGATCATAAATTATAATTATGACAATACTGATCACACAAATATCATGTAGCCTATCAGTTAAAACATTTAAAGTTTTACAGGCATTTATGGTACAGAACAAGTTGTCCATTTAACAATTCTCAACACCCTTCTGCAATCATCATCACAGATAGGTAGTACTTTAGTAAGCGTCATAAGTCATGAGACTTTCAAATAGGCTGACAGTTGCAACCATTGCGCGATGCTATAAATATCACATTACAAACAACACTTACGCGATAAATGTTCCATCTGCTCATATTTGTATGCAAATTGGCGCAACCTTGAGAATCACTTCCATTTTCTACAATTCCATTTACTTCTGTGCAGTTAGGGTCTGGGACTTTGACCAGAGCGACCATGAGGACACTGAGCTGAGATCTGACAGTGAATGCAATTGTCAGGCTTATGAACAGTATGAGTGTTTGCAAATGACGAACTCCAAGACCTTTTGGAGGTTCTGGTGATTTTGGAGGTCCTAAAATTTTGAAAGAATACAGAGACATTTTAAAAGAGATAGAAGTTATTAAACTCTATTACACAATATTGTTTACTGGAGAACTAAACAAGACTAATGATAAGGTATGAAGTATCAATAGTCCAGCGAGTGAACAACAAACGCATTGAAGCAATATCCAATAATTATCTCCTTGAGGTTAAAGATTAATATCTACATAATAGCCTCAGCCTTCCTTTGGGTAAATTAGGTCAACAAACTATTAACAAACACATCTGGATGTAAACTACAAAAAGCCTATTTAAATTCTTTCAGTTTCACACTCCGTCTGCGCTTTGCCTAATGCATGGATATTTAAAGATTTTTTTATAAATCATTGCCAATACTATCATCCAAGTTTAATTCTTGTAGGTTTATTTAAACTATTATAATATATTCATAAATATTTCTTATTGTGTCGTAAAATTTATACGCATTAGGGACACATTTTTTTAGCGAAGTTTATCTTACCTTTAACCTAACCCTTATTGAAAATGATAAATATATATTAATAAATTAGATAATTATCACAATAAACTAAGCCTTGTCATCTAAACTGGATTTATTCACGTCATCCACAAATATTTACAAATTACTATTGTGCCACATACCTTCATTTTTTTCATTTTTTGGGACAGATTCATACACAACCTTATCGACTGCCATAGCTCCTTTCAATGGTAGTTGCTCACCAAACACTTTACCTACGAGCTCAGATAGTTAAGTTTACACAAGAACAATTTGTGATCATTATTTAACGGTACGTCTAACTATACTATTTATATTTTCGTTGATAATATCTGTAACACAAAGTGAGTCATCCAATCTTACTTGACGCAGGAAATTTTAGCAGGCTACTGGACTTCCTCAAACGCTTTTTGTACAGGATGTTGCTGTTGATAATGTGACAAGAATTTAAAAGGATGGGTTGGTCAATACACAAGATGCCAAAAAAGTGGTGGAAGAAAATACTCCAAAAGGATTTGCGTAGATTCTGTGGGAGAAATCCAAAAAATATCAGGTAAAAAGCAAAATAGCGCGCTATTATAATTATGATAGGTTTCAGGCAATTCTTAATTGCACTTTTTTGGGTAGGTACTGCATCTAGTGCTGTGGTAGCCGAGCGGTGTGACCAGTGGATTGAGATGTCAGAGGTCTCTCGTGCCTTGGGTTCGAGTTCGAACCCAAGTCACGCACCACTGACTTTTCGGAAGTTATGTGCGTATTTATCATAAGCTCAAACGGTGAAGGAAAACATCGTGAGGAAACCTGCATGCTTGAGAGAATTCTCGATGGCATGTGAAGTCTGCCAACCCGCAGTAGGCTAGCGTGGTGGACTATAGCCAAATCCCTCTCAATTGAGAGGAGACCCGTGCCCAACAGTGGGACATTAATGGGTTGATGATGATGACTGCATCTACCCAAAAAAAAGTTTCATTCATTTCAACAAATTCTTCTTAGATTTCTTTGAATCGTTAATTTCCAACATTGCACTAGTTTCTAATCACGCAACAAAAATTCTATAATAACCGGGAAAAACCGTGTATATTAATTATTTTGAACTTTAAAATTGAGTTAAATTATTTTCAAAATGATTAAATCTAATTTAATAAGTAAGCCACCTGTACATTAAAACGTAAATAGTTATACGTAAATTTATACTAGTGTCAGTTTAAATCCTTTTATCATTTTGTTTGCATCCAAAATTATTTTTGCGTAACGTGTACGAATTGTCTGATGTTCATTTCTTACATGGAAAATGGAATATAATACGAATTCATTATAATGTATGTTAATGTGTGTAAAATGAAAATGGATATTTTATTCGATTTTTAGCGGCTGAATGTATCGGAATAATTTAGTTAAATTCTTCTGGGAATCCATTATCATTTGTTATTTTATGAGGAATGTGCTTTTAAAATCCCGTGTGTTTTTATAACTAGACTTTCCCTTGAGATATTTTGCATCATGATTATTTCTGAGCATAATACAACTTTATAATATTTGTTCAAAATTCATTTAAACGTACTGGTTTTCATTCAACAAACGCAAAAATTAGACATTGAAATCAAAGTAATATTTACCGCCATTATTTTGAGAGTTTTGATGTAATTATTACTAACAGCTACCCTGATTGTTTGTTAATAACTGACTATCCGAATATAATAATTATGTACTGCGATAAAGTGCGTAAAAAATAATTTGATTTTATTTTCACTAATTGCCGCTGATAGTGGCTACAATGATTTGACTTAAATAAAGGGAAGATGAAAAAAACCAACATGAAATTTTTCGAAATGGACAAAACCGCAGCAGAATTCTATTATAATACAGTAGCACTGTTTTGAAAGTATCTGTTTGTACATGTTATCATGAATATTAAGTTTCTTTTAAAAACATATGAAAGAAAGAAAGAAAGAAAAACATTTATTCTTGACCTCCTCAGGTAAATAATAAAATAACAAAATAAAAAATAAAATAAGTGAGAAAAAAAAAGCAAACACAAGACATTATAAAATATATCAATAATTAACCCGAGCGAGGCCAAAACACGGACCCCATCTCAGCGTATTGCTGCAGCACTAATGAATTAATGCTGCAGCGCTGGTTTTCTGATGGGACCGCAGTGTAACGTCACGGGCAGTTGTGAAAAAAAAAAAAAAAAAAATGGTTTACGTTAGTGGAAATTTACTAATAAGGACATCTCTTGGTTTAATGTATTTACTTGAGTGTCATTAACTAAGTACTAAGAACGCATGCCACCAGCTATCTTGCCTAGTGGGCCAATTTTCAGGTATCAGGTAATCAAGGTACATACAAATATTATTCACCTCCCATAAATTCTCCAAGCTGATTTTTACGTATATTTTAGGCAATACCTATCCTTAAACATCAGTCGCGAATACTCCCAGACACTTTCCGTCGGCCGTATTGCTTTGCAGACGCTTTAAAGCTCTCAAAATAATTACTTAACTTTACGTAAATTATGATGCTCCATTTTTTATATGTCCACCAGACAACTATTTTGAAACCTTTTACGAGAAGACAGAGCGATCCAAGGGGCCAATCATTCCCTAGACATGCGCATTTTCTCACTCTCATGCGCGTTGATGATACCCTCACGCTCCTACCCACAGAGGCATTAAAATTGAATTAAGGGGGTTGATTGGCCCCTTGGATCGGTCTGTCTTCTGTCACAACTATTTTGAAACCTTTTACGAGAATGGAGCACTAATACACAATTGGTTCGTCAGAAAATACGTGACGTCTGGTGGCCCTGGGATCTTGGACTAAAAGCTTTAATGGTATGATTTGTGTATTCTTCATTTACCGACTAGATTAGCGCAGCGGTATTAAAAGGCTGCCTGCAGAGGTAGGGAGTACCCGGTTTCGAATTCCAGTAGATATTTGATAAATATATGTGTGATATGTATGAACATTTATGTACCTCTGGATGTTTCTATGTAGTGTATAAACCATCTAGTATCTGTTATACTACATTGCTTAGCTCGGAACTAGATGGCACTGTGTCGTAATGTACACGTAATTATATTTTTCGTTTTTTTTTTTTCGTCGTATAACTTGTATATGCCTATACAAGTTATACGACGAAAAAAAAAAACCACAATATTGGGCTAGACAATCTACCAAGCCAACATAAATAAATAATAATCTTAGGCACATATAAAAATCGTGTCATGGTGTTTGTCAGTGAACTCCTCTGAAACGGCCAGACGGATTATTATGAAATTTTGTATGTATATTTGGTAGGTCTGAGAATCGGTTGTAGGCTATTTTTTATACCCCTATGTGATAAGGATGTCCCTCACCAGATTTTTTTTCTTTTTTTTTACTAATTTTTTTTTTGTATTCTTTCGCGTCCAGTTTACTGCAGATAAATTGATTTATTCCAACATACCTATATGCTGGCGGACTCGCGGGTATAAACTGGTAATTAATATGACCTAATTTAATCCAATAGTAATAATTATTCCAGTGCATTGACCTTGCGATTGATCAGATTACACGAAATTGAATTGTGAGGTAATTACATTATCGATACACTGCGACAGCTAATGGCCAAATCTGATTAGAAGTGATACCCACTGCTCTACTCACTGACGAGAGGAAGGACTTGGTATCTGTACCAGTATCTACGTAAGATGAAAAATAAAACACGGGAAAGTGGACGGAAAGATACATTTAATAAGGTCGCTTTCAAGTTAACAAGAGTTTTCTAGTATGATTCCTGTAAGTTACCAACAGCTATTTGGGTACGAATCGGCTTCCGGCTACCGAAAATCTTCTACTAGTAAAATTTCATAATAAAATAAAATAAATAAATAAAATATTCTGCGACATTTTACACAGCTCCATCTAATCCCAAACTAAGCAGTGCTTGTGCTATGGGTACTAGACAATGGATACAATACTTATATACTTTTTTTTATAAATACATACTTATAATACACAGGAAACACCCAGACGAACACAAACACTTATATTCATCACATAAATATTCGTGTCCCGTGGGAATCGAACCCACGACCTCGTGATCAGCAGTATAGTAGCAAAATTAATAATCATACGGTTGCTAAAATCTGCTGGATGCGCGTGGCATAATAACGGTCGTCGTGGTGATCGTTGGGAGAGACCTATGTCCAGCAGTGGACGTCGAACCGTTGATATGAAGATGATGAATAGAAATAATTATTCCTGGACATTATGACACACAGCGCCATCTAGTTCTGTGCTAAGAAACGAGGCTTGTGTTACGTATACTAGTCTACTAGTAGATATACTACATATATACTTTTTTTTTGTAAATACATACATATTATAGATAGATACATCCATGACTCGGATACAAATGTTCATGCTCATCACACAAACATTTGTCCCTGCCGGGATTCGTACCCGGGACCCATAGCACAGAAGGCAGTGTTAACTACCGCTGGACTAACTGGGTCGTCAAAAAAACTCTATTTAGCTCACCAGTCCCAATTGTGTCTATTAGAACAATATCTATTTCTATTTTTAGACTATATGACCATCAAAAAGTTTGAAAAACACTATGAAATGGTTTTCCAATCAAAAACTCTCAAAGAAACATTATATGTGTTGATACCAAGTTCTTGATAACACAAATAATAAGGTTCCTGACTTTATTCGAGAATAAATACCAAATCCCAGTGGACGACGAACAGAACTCTCGTAAAATATTGACCTTATCGAAAGCCCGCTCTGTTTCACAGCATTAAATACCTTCCTGGCAGGTAATACAGTTTATATTTGTTTGGCGAATTTGGTAATTAATTTCTGGAATTAAAGTAAGCTTAGTCTGTCTTGTATGGTGCTAAAATAAAGGTCAAAAGTGATATAGTTTTATTAGTAGTAGGAAGAAATTTACGTATGTCCATTTTGTTATGTTCGTGAAGCTTATTTCTAAAAGCCTTCTTAACCGATTTAAAAAATAAGGAGGTTCTCAATTCAGCTGTAAGTTGTTTTTGTACATTTGTTAAATAATTATAATTTTTTTTTTAAGTTTATAAATGAAATTTCAATGTCTCCAGGAAAGATTTCCTTTGTGGAGAATTTCGAAACAGAATGTCTCTGTAACGATTCATTTTGTCCAGTTTCAGGCACTTTCAGGTAATTTATGCTAAACTACAGCCATTTAACAAAAATGCAGTATATTTTTTGTTACGTCGAATGTGAAGGGGAAATTAGGACGAAATTGGCTTGACTTCATTGTTGCACCTAAAGCACAAACGTATCTTAGAGATCTACGGCAAGATAAATTCAACTCTCAGCTTAGCATACATTAAAAACTTACTTTTCTTTTTTTATTACTTATTTTTTATTACTTTTATTACTTTTTATTACTTATCTTTTCATACATTAAAAACCATCTATGGGGCTACTTACCTAGGCTGTATGTGCTACGGAGCACCTGTTTGGGCCGATAGGGCTACCATAGGTGCGGTACGACGTAAGTTACTTCAAAGTCAGCGTCTAGCATTGATATTTTTATGTAAAGCATATAGGACTGTTAGTACGGAAGCACTACCAGTACTCGCGGGAGTGCTGCCGGTCGATCTCGAGGCACATCGACGTGCTGCAATGTATTTCGCTTCAAGAGTGCACTTGAAAAATGAATTCCTTTTAGAACGTGACCGGGCTAAGATTATTAGATTGTTTAAACCCCAGGCCGACGTTTGGGAGGAACTCTTAGACGAATGGCAGATAAGGTGGGATTCTTCTACTAAGGGCCGCCATCTCCACCAATTCTTTCCATCCGTCCGTGAGCGGCTGGAGAGGACTTGGTTGGAGGTGGACCACTGTGTTGCCCAATTCCTTACAGGACACGGCAACTTTAAAAGTAAATTGTTTTCATTTAAGCTTGTCTCCTCACCATTGTGCCCTTGTTCAACGTATAACTGTGAATACGAGCAATCTGCACATCATATCCTGTGGGAGTGTAGTCTATGGCAAAGTGAACGCAATATTATGCTCGATAGTTTGCAAATTATATCTGGGGTGATTTATTACTCGGACCTTGTTGCGACTAGGATGAATTTCCGTGCGTTTAAGCGTTTTTGCCATACCTATTATTGGAATCAGATATAATAGCTCACATTATTAGGACCCATAACTTATTAATTTATCATCCGTGGTGCCTGGCAACTGGGCTTAACTCAGTTGTAAACATCTGTTCTCATATCAATGTCATGTAAATTCTATTCTGTCTCTCGCTTGATAAGGAGGGAAGTGAAAAAAACTGATATTTTTCTTACTCCTCCTATATAACTTCATGATTAATTTCGCTGCGGGTTCCAAGACAGTTAAAATCATTCCCCTGGGACACGTCGGACTTCATTGTCTCGACGATTTTCTGGATAGTTACTATTGTTGATCCTGGTTTACAGGGGTTGCAGTAGTAGGGATTTGGGTGGAGGGCAAGTCTCAGCTTAGCAGCGATAAGGTTGTTATTGCAAATTATAAAATCATCATAAACGAGATTTCAAATCAAATTGAGCTGTCCGACTGGGGAAGTAATCCGCCTTACTAAAGACCGCAGTGAAACAACAAAAGTTGTGTTTCTGCGAGTAACTAACGAAAGGCGGGCGTTTTTGGGGGCTGTCTTTATTGTGGACGTTCAAAAAGAGCCAATTAAATTTGGCCTACTTTAAATAAATGATATTTTGATTTTGATTTTTTTGATTTTTAACTAAGGTTGCGGAAGCTTGTTAGGGGAGTGACTATTATGACAGCATGGGACCAGTGGATGAGGAGCCATCGTGGTACTGGGTCTTGTAGCCTATGCCGGTGTCCGTATTAACTTCTCTATTAAAAAAATAGATACCTATACGATCGATGGAGTGAAAAGCTTCTTATAGAGTCGGCAACGTGCGAGTGACACCTCTGATGTTGCAAACGTCCATAAAAATGGTAACCGCTTACTTTAAGGTTAAATTAAATGAATTACCTATCATCTTCACTTTATTATGCTTTGAAAATAATTCAGAAAGTGAAGTTCAAAACGAGCCACATCATAAAATTACAGTATGCTTCACTCAAACATGCAAAAACCAGAAAATAATATCGTTGGGGGTAAATAAATCTACCTGAAGCGTGTACCTAATTAATATTAGTCTCATAGCCGCGCTTCATAAGTATCCATTCCGCGCTTGCCTTACAAAATGGCACGAAAATTAAAAGTGCTGCACCATCAGAAAATAGAAGGAAAAACAAAATGTTAGCGGTTCATTAAAAATGTTTTAACATTTTCTTTTACGTCAATAAGGCTACTGACTAATTTATATTGACATCAACTGGATATTCTACCCTGCTTGATAAAATGAAATTGGTTATTTTATGCTTATAAATGCTTAATATATTATATAGTTAGGGTTATTAGAAAGAAAACTGTACAGTATTAGAATAATATAATTAAGTTGAGATAAAATATGTTTTATTTGTCAAAATCCGAGTATATACACGTATAATAAAATCGTTCCATTGTCACAGTGCTGTGTCCAGTTCACATTTCTGAAGACCCAAGTTTGTATGACCGTACTCCGCCAGCTGCACTTTATGAACACCTGAAAAATAGTGTATTTCAGGATTAAATACACACATAATATATACTTCCCAGCAGATTTCGGCACATGTCGCTGTCGCAGCAGTCGACATACATGTGCAGCGGTATTAAGATTGACTTCCAAGGTACGGGTCCACAAGTAGGTTTCAAATTCCATTGAAGGCAGATGTTTGTATATTTAACTGCCTCGTTGGTCTAGTGTTCGTACAGTGCGACTGCCGAACAGGAGGTCCTGGGTTCAAATCCCAGGTCAACCAAAGTGTAATTGGGTTTTTCTGTAAAATTCTCAGTAGCAGCTCGGAGTTTGGATTCGTGCCCGGTTAATTGATGGCAATAGGCTTTACCCCCTTATTACATGGGACCTAAAACAAACCGGCGAAACTTCGGTGTATATTAGTACATCTCTGCCTAACCTTTCGGGGACGACAGGCGTGATGGTATGTATGTTTTGTATATTTAGCATGGGTTTTTTTAAATAATATCGATATAACAGACATGCGTATTTTGGATTTGTACTCCAAGCATCGTCCTTAGCCAGTCAAAAGTCTGTTTATAGCATTTAACCTTCATAAATATAAATACTTTTTAAGTCTTGTAGATAAATTGGATCCTACGTAATACATACATTATGAAAACCGCATATTATTTTAAGCGTGGATTTGAACGTAATTAATAACGACTTCATGAGAAGCGGCTCAGGTGCTACATTAAAATATAATTTCCATAACAAGATTACAATAATATGCGATGTAAAGTAATGACTTATTATATTTAAAAAAACCGTTTAAACACAAGTAAATTAATAACTTTTCCTTTATGGGAAATTGATTTGTTCGTCAACAACCCGGGTCTCCTCTCTTTTGAGAGGGACTATTAACCATGCTAGCCTAGTGCGGTTTAGCAGACTTCCAAATGGCAGTTCCAATGGCAGACTTGCCATCGAGAAAATTATCTCGGTGATACAGGTTTCCTCACCTTGTGTATAGAATTAAATCAGTTATTGAATTTGATGTCAATCACAATTTTAATTTCAATAACAGTTGTATCGCATAGAGTATCTTTGAAGTCGCCCGGATTTTCTTTATAATACCTACTTTTGAAAACATATAATTAGTTTTGACAATTCTGAAGTACCTGTCATATGGTAAAACATTTGAGTTTACGGTCACTTTGGTGTTGCAAACATCCAAAGGCTATGGCAACATTTACCATCAAGTGGGGTTTACTGGTATACAAAAAGAGTAACTAGAATTATATATTATTACTAGCTGGCCCAGCAAACGTTGTTTTGTCATATTATAGAGGTTGGTGGAAGAAGAGTGAAAATTTAGGGTTATAAGTATTTTTTAATGCCAAATCAAAAAAAGTCTGGTGAGGGACATCCTTAACATTTAGGGATGTAAAAAATAGCCTACGACCGATTCTCATACCCATCAAATATACATAAGAATTTCATAATAATCCATCAAGCCGTTTTGGAGGAGCTCAGGGACAAACACCATGACACGAGATTTTATTTATAAGAAGATAATTTAATCTCACCTTTAACACCATTGTAATATCCAAATCTTCTCCTATTGATCAGATCCCAATCTTGCTTCTTATGGCTGCCAAAACATGTATAAATAGCAGTTGCCACTATGTAAAGACTGGCTAACGTCAACAGGATTACTCGCCAGTGCCGGGCATCGAACTGGAAATATACATATAAATAAATATAACCGTACTCTTAACCGGCGCGCGTGCATGACGAGATGTATGAATGTGGACGAGGCAAAAGTGGTATGCAGGGACTGTAGCGCGTGGCATTCTGTAGTTTCTACCTACCCCCATGGGAAAAAGGCGTGAGTGTATGTATGTATGTATGTAAATAAATATATTTGGACATTATGACATAGCGCCATCTAGTTCCGAGCTAAGCAACGTGGCTTGTGTTACGGATACTAGTTTGATATACCATCTAGTATCCGTAACCTAAGCCCCGTTTTACATATACCTATATATTTTTGGTATTTTACATATTATATGTACATATTATTATATTGACGACTCGGTGGAGCAGCGGCTGAGCGATCGGTTTGTGCGTCATAGGTTGTTAGTTCGATCCCCGCACGGCGCAAATATTTTGTGTTTGTAAACGCACCCACGATACAGGAGAAAATCCGAGTATGGGGCAACGTTTTTTAAAAAACAACATTTGCCCTGACCGGGATTCGAACCCGGGACCAATAACACAGAAGGCTACTACTACTAAGGCGTTAACTACTGCTAGGCTAATCGGATTGTCAAAAATAGATGAATAAAAAAAGCTCTCTTTTGAAATAAAACTACCTGTTAGGGATTTTATCGCAGTGTATTGGCAGTAACTATGGTTACCTTTTTTATGCTCACATTTGATTGTGTCTTACCGGTTGTTAGGCTCAGACAGGTTTAAGCTCCTTGTTTAACTGTTGTGCTCTATTCTCTGCGATAACAGAGAAATGACGGCGATATAGCTTGGTTTGTTTATTGCCATAGATCCCCCGAGGTCATAAAGCATGAAAGCACTTGCCTATTGTTGAGAGTAAGTTACAAATATATGACTTAGAACCGTGGTATACGATGTCATATATTAATATGTATGATAAACATATAGCTAGGATATTGTATGGAGATTAATTCCGTAGAAGAACCCGAGTCACTGACATAGCCCGAAGAATCGCCTAACTCAAGTGACAGTGGGCAGGGCACATCGCTCGAAGAACGGCTGGCCGATGGGGCTTAAACGTTCACGAGTGGCGACCACGTACTGGAAGACGCAGCGTGGGCCCCCGGCAAGGTGGACCGATGACCTGGTTAAGGTCGCTGGAATTCGTTGGATGCGGGTAGCGCAGGACCGGTCGTCGTGGCGATCCTTGGGGAGACCTATGTCCAGCAGTGGACGTCTAGCGGCTGATATGATGATGATGATGGAGATTCATGTATGAAGCTGTTTTATCATAGTAGAGTTACCAGTGGACTACGTCTTAAAGGGCTCCACTGAGTTTTCGAAGTTATGTGCGTGTTTATCACATGCTCAAACAGTGAAAGTCTCTTAAGCATGCAGTTATCCTCCCTACGTTTTCTTTTGTCGTTTGAGCATGTAATAAATAATCACATGAATTTTGATGTTATTCTAATCTCTAGATGGAACTTCACTTTGACTTCATAGTCCATTTTTCAACTAGGGAACAGGAAAATGTTGGAAGGAGTAACCTATAACATACCATATCATCAGCAAGAATCGAACCAGTTGTAAAGGGCACAGCAGCACCTACAATGCTGCTCACCGTACACGATACCATCATCAGAGTTCCACTGTAGTTCTCCGTCATATCCTTATAAGCACTCTGGAAATAATAAAGACCATGCATTTTTTATAATAATCGAAGAATCGCCAAACTCAAGTGGCAGTGGGCAGGGCACATCACTCGAATAAGGGACGGCTGATGGGGCTTGAAGGTTCTAGAGTGGCGACCACGTACTGGAAGACGCAGAGTAATTACTATTCACAATATATTTCGTAGGTACAGTTAAATTTAATGTACAAAAGTCACAATAGGTAGATACTTATGCTGTAAAGAAACTGTAAAGAATCTTATGATTTGTGTAATGACATGACATTTATGAAACAGAATAGTTTTGCAGCTCACCAAAAATCCACAAAATTGGAAGCCCAGCAAGCCCAATATCGCAGTTAACACGATAATCGCAGGGCAGCCCCAGTCACGTGGAAAGTTCGAGAGCATCGTTAATCCCATTACAATACCGAGAGCACCTGCGAATTAATTTGAATCAATTAAAATTTCATTAGAAGCCGACTTAAAGAGTAACGGAACATTAATTTGAATACAACTTAATAGGTTGGTTCAACATGTGATTGCTGGCTTGGATCCGGTGTATGTATGGTGATTAAAAAATATATAAGGCAAAAAGGAATTTTTGTCATTAATCTATCTGTTGTCAACTTCCAGGCTAGTGCAAGAGTCTCAGTCTTCTCAGAATGAGGAAAAATAGATCTGATAATTGTATACTGTATTTATAATGTATTTTAAGCACCATCATCAGCATATAATTAGAAGTACCACTAGTGTGTGCTCCCCTCAATTTCAAATCTACAACTTACCGAAAGCATTGATGATTTTCCTGAATAAACTTGCACTAAAGACATGATTGACTAATCGGAATGAGTAAATCCATTCAATGATCGGGCTCATTATATTGTATACCAGTACCATTGATATAAAAGGCAACATGGAGTACAGAGCGCTCTGAAATCAAACAGAATAACATAATTTGAAATCAAATAGAATGGTTCTTAAATATTATCTTATCCTATCCTATCTTCAAAAGTTTTCAATCGCAAGTCAGTACCTACTTAAACAAAATATATATTTTAAAAAAAATATTTAATTTTGATTTGTTACTCTTACACGAATACACATTGAACTTATAAACTTTTACTAGAAACAAATAAACAGATTTTTACGGTTTATTTCGCAGTATGTTCCTATTATTTAATTCCTTATACCTTTTAAGCTTTATTTCATTTTTTTAAGTATCAAATAAACTTAAATTGAATCGTCATTCAAACATAATAAAAAATTTTGAATTGGTTCTTACATCTTTCAAAGTTATCCCAAACATCATCAAGTAAGCGGGCATGTGTGCTAAGATGAAAATAAATACGGCGTTACTGGCGGCGTGTGCTACAGTCACCGCCCAAAACTTATGCGACTTGAGTAGATCACGCCACGGTCGAGTGATTTCTTTCTGAAACAGTAAAATATTTAGTGTAATAATAATAATTGTGTTATAATAATAATAGTAATTTCGCATGCATACAGTTTATTACTTGGATTAATACATAAGCTACTTTTTATTTATATGCGGGCAAACAGGGAGGTAGCTAGTTATTTAATAAATCACTCATAGCGGCATTATAAAAAATCAAGCACAGCGTACCTACCAATAACTTAAACACAAAGAGTATACCTTCCGATAATAATTCAACGTTTCCTCAATGAACTCTTTCTCCGAGTCCCCAACAGCTTGATGCTTTGCTGGTGAGCTGGCTGTCAATATGCCCACTATGATCGCCATGGACAGTCCAAGTATTGCCAACGAGTAGTACACCAGCTCCCAACCAAGTGGGGCCGCTGATAGAATTCCTGATACCGGCAGGCCAATAATTATGCCCAATTGTACACCTGAAATGATAGTCATACTCATAATATTTGGAGCGTGGACTGAGATGTCAAAGGCAACGCATGTCAAGACCACTAACTTTTTGAAAGTTATAGGTGCGTATTTATAACGTGCCAAAATGGTGAAGGAGAAAATTGCGAGGAAACTTGCATGCTTAAGAGATTTTCTGGATGGCATGTGAGGTGTGCCAACCCGCAATAGTCTAGCATGGCCCCTTATTTGAGAGGCTATAGTTAGGCTATAGTGGACATGGCATAATATTTCAAGACCTTTTTTAACTAAATGACTGCTATACATTTAATATTATAAATGCGAAAGTTTGTCTATCTATCTATTAACTCTTTACGCTTAAGCCGCTGAACAAATTTTAATTAAATTTGGTAGGAAGATAGTGAAAGTTCCTGGAAGGGATATATGATATTTGAAAGGTGGAAAGGGTGAAAGTGAGAGTTTGTATCGGGATGAACATTTTCTTAAAAAAGAACTATAAAATACATAAAAAGCTTTTGCCCACGACTTCATCTGCATAGAATTAGTAATTTTATCCAATATACTCATTTATTTCTACACTCTTTTAAAAAATTATCGATATAAACGCATATAAACTTCAATTTTCGCCCTTTTAGGGATCAGCCCCTAAAAGGGCGAAAATTGAAGTACTAGGACAAAAAGTATCCCTGCCAGGGGCTGAAACTATCCCTATACCAAATTTCATCTAAATCCGTCAGCTGGCGTGAAGAGGTAACAGAAAGACAGACAGACACACTTTCGTATTTATAATATTAGTAAGTATAATAAGTATGTAATTATGAATTTTATACAATTGGACAAAAGCTAGATATTAATAAAGAGATAACGAAAGAGAAAAATAAGAACACAAATGGATGAATAGTTCTATTAATAAAAAAAGATATTCAATAATGTCGTTATAAGAGACGATATTAAATTTTTCGTTATTTTTTATTATAAATATCATTAATTAATATTCTCACTAATTATACAAAGAACAAAAATGTGATTATAGACTCGGCTAATTAACTTTAAGGGGCTTTCAGGAATAAATCGCTCAAGAGACACATTTTTTTACCTAATTTAATCTTATCGAAGAAGCGTATTATGTTTTATTTTAGAAATAATTTCTACTTAATTCTACGAAATTAATTAGTACGCATTCTAAAATGGGACATTAGGGAAATAAGTTTTACAGGACATTCTCTCCATCGAAGATGACAGAAAGGAAATGTCCTATTACAATACAGAGTTCTTCACGAAATTTCTCAGAACTAACAGATTGTATTTTGTTTTAATAGGAACTTTTTAAAAATTGTCCCTGTACAAGAATTTATTGAACAAACAAAAATGCTATATCATTTGCATGTAAATTTCCCTGAAAGCAAAAAAAAGTGAAGATATTTTATGGATAGTCATAGTGATTGAGCGATCAGATTTAATCGATTACATCGGTGTTGCGCGTATTTGTATATTATGTTCGCGTGTGTGAATAGAGTGGGGAAATTTATTAAAAAAATATCCGAACCTCCATAAATGATGTAGTTGAATATCTTCCTTTCGTTAGGTGGGAGCCATTGTTCAAAGAGTGACTGGTTGACTGTGTAGAAGCAAGCATGAGTCATTCCCATGAACAGCTTGGCGTTGCAAGCGGCTACCCAACCCCCCTGTAGAATAAAATTATCAACATGTTAATATAAAATATAATGAATGTTAAAATAATGACGACCCAATTAGTCCAGCGGTAGTTGACACTGCCTTCTGTGCTATGGGTCCCGGGTTCGAATCCCGGTAGGGACAAATGTTTCTGTGATGAGCATAAACATTTGAATCCGACTCATGGATGTATCTATGTATAATATGTATGTATGTACAAAAAAAAAGTATATTATGTAGTATATCAACCTTCTAGTATCCGTAACACTAGCCTCGTTGCTTACCACGAAACTAGAGGGCGCTGTGTCATAATGTCCACAGATATTTATTATTTATTTATTTAATTTCGATTTAATATATTCTTCAACTGTGTTAGCATCTGGTTACACCATTGAGGTTTGACCAGCGGATTTTCCTGTACAGACTTCATACTCAAACAGTGAAGGAAAAACATCTTCAGAAAATTTCGGAATACCTGAGAGATTTTCTCGATGGCGTGTCAAGTTTGCCAATCCCTCTCAAATGATGGGAGAAACGTGCCCATCAATGGGACAGTACTGTAATTGGGATGACAATGATTACATTGTTTTGGAAAAAAAAATAATTTTATATAAATAATAATCATAAAAAAACCTTACAATTATGTTATTCTCATTTATAACATTATTATGTTTATATAGCTGATTCAGTATTGATAGGCGTATTAATTTATTTATGGAGGATTGGCCAACTTGAAGCGAGTTGAAAACCACTAACCACTTTGATATTACGTTTTGGAATGTGCTTTATTAGATTCACGTAAACGTACTACTATTCCTATACTATATTCTATCCAGACTAGGCAGAGATGTACGATATGCTTGTATATATTAAATACATTATTAACTTATTTAACGAGTATAACAATAGCAAATACATACCCTATATACCACATAATAACTTATAATAATAGTAATTATTACAAGTCTTATTTTCTTATGATGACGCCAAAAACGCCTTTAGGTAAAATAAACTTCAAGTCAAATATTGATTCTAAAATTATTCTGTGAATATTAAGTATCAAAACTACTAATAAAGCTATTATATTTTTCTATTACTTCTCAAAGACACATTACATGTCTAAGGTGTTAATTTTCAATTGTTACATATACAATGATTAGGCGTTTGAAATAGAGGCCATATTAGCACGGCAAAATGGAAGACGAAATATATACCTACCTATACCATACTTGATATTTAATAGGCACAAATCCAAATATGGGTAGCTATTAAAACGTTCTAACAGAAAAAATAACAACATTTCGACCAGGAAATTCAACCTAGGAAGAACCTTACTAACATAACGTGTGCATCAATGCGTGTAGATTCTAATTAAGCCGACATTTATTTTAATTTAAACCAAGGAAACAAAACAAACGAAACACACGGCGAAATGAAAGGACTCGAGCTCAAACCAAAGGCACGCACCACTGACTCATCGACGTTACGTATCACATGTTCATACGGTGAAAGAAAACATCGTGAGGAAACCTGCATGCTTGAGAGATTTTTTCAATGACGTGAGAAGTCTGCCAACTCTCACTACGATGGTGGGCTACAGGCTGCGGCGATTAGGCTGTAGCCTATAGTCTAATCATTCTCAAATGAGAGGAGACCCGTGCCCAGCAGTGTAGGAGGAAATGGGTTGATAATACATGTAACCCTTTTTTGTTGTACCTTATTAATGATAGTCGGCATCGCCACACACAGCGCACCGTTGACCAGGAGAATAGCAGTGGACAGGAGTCTACCACTAATCTTCCTCAAGAACACCTCCGAAGGAATCAGCATCACAGCATACCCGAAGAAAAACGATGCTAGTACAGCTCCTTGGATTTTGTTGTCCCAGTTGTGAATCTAAATAAATGTAGAAATTAAAATTTTCATCAATAATAAAAATTGTAGTTTCTTGAGAAGTTATCATCATCATTATCATCACCCCATTATTGTCCCACTGCTGGGCATGGGTCTCCTCTTATTTGAGAGGGATTGATGATGATTTGACCAATGAGGTTGGCCAGCAGTTAGTACCAACTCATTTCCCAGGTTGGTACTTCAGCGATCAACTGCGCGCTTAACCTACAGTGTGTTTAAAGTGTGCATTTAATATTGATACTATCAAGATGAAATGTATCACATAATTTGTGGTGAGTAGGTACTATAAGGCACGCAAGGATGGAGACCAATATTGATTATGTATACTCGTCCATAGAAATGTTTACCACCCTTAGAATGAATGTCGTTTGCACATCACAAAACAACAAGGTCTACTTTTGCATACAAGACAAAATGACAGATAACGTTGTCATAGAACTATTTTTCAATTCAAATAATGCCTTAAAAACTTTTCCTGCGTGTGATACCCGATACAACTTAGATTTGACATTATAAGAAACATTATCCTACTAATACTATAAACGCGAAAGTTTGTATGGATGTTTGTTACTCCGTCACACAAAAACTGCTCAACGAATTTGCTTGAAATTTAGCATACAGATAGTTTATTATCTGGATTAACATATAGGCTATGCGGCTAGGCGGCTTTTTATCTACATTATATCATGCGCGCAGGCAAAGCCGTGGGAGGCAGCTAGTAGATAAATATGTAGTGTGTAAAAAAATGCGATGAAAAAGAATTTAATAACAAATTAATAAAAAAAATATATTAAAATTAATACAAAAACATTAAACAATCTATGCAGGTATTGACACAAAATGTGATGATGCTTCAATAACTACCTACCAACAATCGGGTTGTCATTGATCCCACAAGCCACTCAGAAATATATGTATCCCGTAGAGCTTCCCAAATCTTTCAGCAATGACTCTCAATTGCTTCTCTAGTTTTCTCTTTGCGATGAGCCAATTTTTGCATCGTAAGTCCCCGTAGATTTTCGATCGGGTCTAGAGATTTTGAAGGCCACGGTCTCCGTCCATCCAGAACCGTCCAGTACATCGTGATATATTTAAATCTGAATTATGTTGTATCCTATCTGAGTAAGTAAATTATTTCTGCCCTTTCGGCAATATTTAAATTACGAGACATTTTCAGTTTATTTGATATGACAAGTTAAGTCACATGAGTTTCAAGAAAATTAAATTCAGATTTTAGTTTTTTTGTGGTTTTTAGCACAAAACCTCCACAATTTCTAGTGACAATTGTATTGTGTTAGTATAAAATAATATTTATTGCTATTATAAGAAAGGTTAGAATATGTTGCTCTTTTAACCTATGCATTGATTGGATTACGGTGAACCAATCACGTCAATATCACACATGAACATTAATATCAGCCTTAGTGAAATTTTATTTGGATAGAATATTTTGTCAAAAGTGGTAAAGCAATTACGTGGCAGACTATACATGCTGCATGAAGTATAAACACCTTCGCGACATTGTTTCACAATAAACATAGCAAAATAATCAAACTTAGATTTTCTTCTCTTCCTTCAGTTCTTCTAATTAGTAATTGTGTTTAAATTTGTTGAAAATATTATTGAATAGATTCTGTTATGCTATCATTATTTCTTCTATCAACAAGAAACAATTACCTGTATGTAAGTATCGCCTTGTCGCGTCTGGTCGTTAAGTGCCAGCACAGCGACCCCCAAGCTGCCTCTAATAAAACCTAACGTGATAGATGTAGCAAGCATATACATCATCTGTATATGCCTAACTCCAACTTTGAACCCTGGAAAGAGGAAAACATCATCTTTATTAGTCGAACTCTGATTTAGCGTTATTTGTATAGTGTTGTCTTTTCAACGTGAGAAATAATTTGAATGATTTTAATGCAGTACATTTTAAACATATGCAACCCTACTTTGTTTTATTTTTCTGTCTAAGATAGGTTATTGTTTGACGATGCGGTCAAAGATGTAGCTCGGTAATATTTATTTATGTTATTTTATTCGTAATTTGAAGATCCTCAAAGTGTACTCGTTAGAAAATACAGACTCAAGCAGCTGATTCCATTCCCTCGGTGCGGATAAGACACGACGAAGCGAAACGCTTAGTGCGGATTTCGAGGATTTCCACCATGAAACGGTGCCGCTTATCAGTTTGTCTCTTTGTACGTCGCAAAAAAGGATTTTTGACACAATTAAATTTTGCAGTTCAGATGCACACTCTCCGATGTGAAGAAAAGAAAAATAGATACTATATTATTGGTCTTTTGGGTGACAACAAATCACTACGTTTTATTAGTTCTGTTATTATTTTCCGAGACTATTATTAACATAACCAACAATTTCGATCAGAAAATAAATCTTATTATAATGGCCCATTCAATTTAGCACTGAAAATCCTATACCCAAATCTTAATTAAAGTTGAACTCACCATTCTTAATAATAACGCCATAATATCCATCTTCAAATCGATATCTCAAAAATTCAACGTCCATTTTGTATTGTGTGAAAATAAAAACATAGTAAAACAAAAACGCGTCTATCTAAAGACTGTTAGATGAAAAAAGTATGTTGACATCTATGATTTTATCTCCATTATCACACACAAGCTATTCCTAAAACAATGAATTCTTAACTTTGAGTAAATAACGCTGATTTCTGCGTCAATAGCATTATCTTTGAAAGTTAGATTCAGCTATAATGTGACAGTTAACTTTAAACCTTATATGGAAGAAATGCGACTTAAATTGGTTTGATAAAGGCTTCACGTCAGAATGTCAATGTGTGTTATGTTTCTTAGATTTTGTGTAACTAGTGATTGCACTGGGAGACGTGACGGGTGATAAATATTACATATTGACGTTATTCAGACTACCAGGCAAGGTTCACGCCATTGTTCGTGAAAATTTCCACTCAACACAAAACAACACGAATCTAATTTGAAAACGTAAGGATCTTATTGTATTAGAATTCTTTTCTGAAGCTTCAATGAATTCTAAATGAGGCTTTTCGGAGGGAAGATTAAGAGCGCGTCAGACAGATGAAGGGAGGGACGGTGAACATGATTTTTGTATTATTAGAATTTATCTGAAATATATATCTGAATATTTTTATTTCGATGTTGTTTAAGCCGCTGTTGCTCATAATAATATATTTTTAGCAACTGTCTTAAGTAGGTACGCATGAGAAATATTTATATTCCTATCATTTATTTACACTCTACAATGTAATAATAGATGGTAACAAATGATATTGCCAATTATATACAATTATGAACCCTGTGGATATAATGTTTATATCAGAAGTAAGTAATAACAGTGAGGTATATAAGTATAGTATGAAATACTACCCATACTTCCATACTTTTAATTCATTCTACTAAAGTCTTACTAAAATTATAAATGCGAAATTTTGTAAGTATGGATGTATAGATGTTTGTTACTCTTTCACGCAAGAACCGTTTAACAGATTTGAATGAAATTTAGCATACATATAGTTTATTACCTGGATTGACACATAGGCTACTATTTATCTGTATACCAGTCGCGGCAGACAGCTAGTACTAATATTATAAATTCGAAAGTGTGTCTGTCTGTTACCTCTTCACGCTATAACCGCTGAACCGATTTAGATGAAATTTTGTATAATGATAGTTTAAGTCCTAGAAAAGGACATAGGATAGTTTTTATCCCGGAAATCATCCCTTAAAAGAAGGAAAAGGGGGTTGGAAATAAAATCACTAATTTTACGCGGATCCCCGGTCCCGGACCAAATCTTGTTTATAATAAATAATTTGCAGACGTCTTGTACTAGTCTAGCGTGGTGGACTTGATCTCTTTCAATCTGAGTAAGAGGAAACCATTGCCATGTATTGCGATAGAAATGAATTGAATCTGCCAATTTTATTGATCTTGATCAATATCTTAAAACTTATTCTGGCAGGTAATATAACCTTCTTAGTAAAATGTTAATGTTACGATACATGATTTCTTAGCCAGTAGCCTGATTTTAAAACAATATAAGTACCTTCATATATAAATAGTGAAAAATAAAGAATTATTAATATCTCAATAAGAAGTAGGTTATGCAAACGTACATAAAAAATATATACCATTCGATGTTTGAAACTCAAACTATTATTTATTCAAAATAGGGTGAATTTAATTGGCTCTTTTTGAACGTCGATAGTGCATTTACTAACTAGTAAATAGTCGACTAACAGGGACTGTGGAATCCTACCGAATGCTTTCGCAGTCGACTATTACTCATTAACTTATAAAGCATTTAGAGACTTAGGCCTTAGAGATAATTTTTACTCAAATTATATAATTATGTTATATTATTATATATATATGGTATTGTTTATATAATTATATAGGTATAACTGCCGTGCTAAGCGCAAAAGCGGTATCTCAAAAAAAAACGAAAAATTGATTTTTATGCCATCGGATAGCTTATAAAAATACGCATTTAATGAACTAAGTCAAGTAGCGGTATCTCATTTAAAACATATAAAAAAACCTTAAAAAAAAATCTCTACCTCAGTTTTACCCAAACTTACGGAGAGAATTAGTGATTTTCTCCAAACTCGCATTTATTGAGATACCGCTTTTGCGCTTAGCACGGCAGTAATAGGAATCGATAGTTTAATAAACGTGAAGGGTAAGGAGTGAATAAGCAGATAAATGAAACAACAGATTGGATAAAATTAAAGAAGCATATGTAATAGTTTAGGCCTGAACCATTTTTTTTTTGGCAACATTTCATTTAATGTTTTTTATATAAGTTTTAGTACATTAATTTGAGTACCTGTCTATGTCTAAAGTTCTTATTTATACATGTTTACTTACTTGAAAAAACTTGTAGTTGGCCATCCTCTATATACTTTATTGCATACAAATTAACTAGCTGTAAGTTTTCTTGTAGTTAATAAAATTAAAAAAAAATACTAATTCTTCGTAAACAAAGTCACGGGAAAAAGGCTAGTTTTATATACATCCCAGATTCTTTTACCGAATACTTATTCTTATGCTTTGACAATTAAATGGCGTCTACATGTTCTCTAATTACATTTATTATGTTATAATATTCTTTGTGGTAGTATCTTAGCTACCTAATTCAATAATATTCTGTACAAAACTAACACTATCCTTAGTTTCACAAACAACTGCGGTTTTAATTTCGTTGTAAATGTGCATTTTAGTCGCATATAAAACTTACTACATGAGCGGAGTACATATTCCTTTAACATTTATTACATTAGCTTACCGCAGCTCATTTAAATAAATAACATTAGTAAATTTTATGTGGACATTCTAACACAATGCCGTATAGTTATAATTGTCGGCACGAGTCGTGAGCACAGATTTTAGAAGTAAAAGCCATCTTACGCGTGTACGCTTTCGGCCAAATTTGTTCAGTATCGTTTTATTGATCAGAAACTATCGTGTGCAGCCTCGGCGCCCCTCGCCATCGTCATTCCGCCAAAGAGACCGAAAATGTATGGAATGCGCAAGTGAAGTTTGTGCTCACGACTCGTGCACGACCTATACGAGCTAAACAATGAGGCTTGTGTTAAGGCGCATTTTCATAAGTCGTTCAGTCGGTCGTTACCGCGCATGCGGGCTCTGAAATGAATCTGATCGGTCGATAACTTGGTCGATTAAAAGGGTGCGGGTGCTCCCCGCAGGTGGGTGCCAACGACCACTGAAAATAATTTCCTGAATAAGGGCTCTATTGCATGCTTTTCAAAAATCTCCCGCACCCCGCATGCGGGCGCTACTAGTATCTAGTATCCATAGGGATACTAGATGGTTGTTATACAGTACTGCATAGGTATATAATATATATAAAGAGATACTGCTTAGGTACAAATGTTCATGCTCATCACACATAAATTCGTCCCTACCTTTATCACGGAAGAGGGATGTACTAACACTTCTATTGCAGAGATTGAACCAAAAATCTTTTAAACCATTACTAGGTATGGAAAGGTGGCAAATAGCAAGCTTTTGACCTGAAGTGGTACAAATCGGTATAAAATCATATCAAGGTGATTTTGGTTTTTAATATAATAAATAGACCTAACTTTTACTATTTATTATAATTAAACAAACAACTGTTATTGATATAAAACTATTTTTTACGGATTTTATCGCGGTATATTGTTATTATTTCAATCTTGTAGAACATTCACGGTCACGAGCAGATAGCTCGCGATAAAATCCATAATAAATATTTTTGTTTCAATGTCTAATATTCGGGTAAGTGTATAAAAACAGCAAATTAACTGTAACTTTTATTTGTTAATGTATTATGTAGCAAGAGAGGCTTATATCACTACCTACATATAAAGATAAGACTAGTCTGCACTATGTAATATAAATAACCACTCAAATAACAGACCTATTAAACATATAAGTTTTATCATTTGGCTATATTAAAACTACATTATATTACATGCCATCTAGTTCATAAAATAATGTTACATGTGACTTGTAAAAGTGTCTTTAAAAGATCTATTTACAGAAATAAACAATCTATCTATGTACATACGGCTTAAAAAGTTCTATTTGAAATAAAACTACATTTTACGGATAAATCGGTATTTCGGATCCTTTATTTGTCGGGATTATATCGATATACCGCGATAAAATCCGTAAAAAGGAGTTTTATTTCAGTCATATTCGCGTTAGTCAGAAATCAATAACTATTTGGTTGGTGTACTGTTTATTTTTTCTTTCAGCCTAGTTTATAATACTCATTTTACTATCAATCTGTCAGAGTCAGCCATTACAGCTGTCTCTTGAATAAATACTATGTTTGATTGATCTTCGGCTTCCTTCAAAACGGTAAAATAAATCTTCGTGCATCTTATTGGTATAGTCATCTTCTTTGAATTGTCTAATGTCTACTTGCTTCCAACTCTTTATCTTTCATCTTATCGAATACTGGTGTCATTTCCTCTGTGAAATAAAAGATAATGTTTGCGTCATTTGATATATTCAGTTAATTACAAAATAACATTACGTGAGAATCCCTAAAGGGTGAACAGAGGCATAATGATTGCTACCCACAGTTTGCCGGTATATTACTAGGTCCCTTGGGATCCTAATCAATAAAATGTTGCACGTGTTAGGAATTGCACCTAGGACCTTACGATCCGCAGTCGATCTCCCAATAATTATATGCACCAGATTTATGTGCGGGTTACGAATGAAATCAATAATATTGTTTTCAGATTAAACAAATCATCGTCAACGTACGTATATTATATACGTATATTATACCTCTTAATTGTCTCTTAGTTGTAGCGTGATTCATCTTATTTTGAGAGATTGGGTGAAATATTTGGGTGTTTTTACCTGGATCTGCTTTCCTTCTATCCTTGTAATCTGGGCTATCCCAAGCCTGTCGTTCTGAGGTTCCAAATATGATATAGATAAGATTAGTGCCTATCCCTAGGAAGGCAAATATCAGGAACACTATCCGCCAGCGACTGATGTCCGACTGTGAAAGGAAATATGAAATTCATATTTTTCGCCATATAACGTGCAAAGAAATTATTATTGTAAACATTATCTTCAAGCCCATTTGATAATAGATTTACCGGTTTTAATATTGGAAAATCATTATGTTAATATGGTTCACATAGAAAATTGGTAACAGTAGTACTTACCGGATCATTCTTCAGGATTAAACTGGTGACGACTGGAGTTAGAATACTGCCGATCCCTCCAGCGAAGTTCGTCAAAGATAACATGACACCCGCAAATTGTGGGGACAAGTCCAAATGGTTTACCTGTCAATTAACCATAATAATGTTATTTAATAACATCTTGGAACTAGAGGCTAGGTATAAAAACGACAACCAAAGAAAAAAAATAATGGTGAATTTGGTTGGTACAATCGACAGCTTGGCAGGCCACTTTTACCCTTATTATTATGAGGATAAGATCCAAAAGCAGTTAGCGAACACGTTTCCTTCATGATGTCATTCTAAAATACTACCTACTTTGGCCATCTCTACCGTTTATGATTATAAAGTATTCAGAATCAGTTTATTGCATACTAACAATGAATCCAGCAGAAGTAAATCCGTACAGGAAAAATACTGTCACCAGAATTGTGATGACAATGTTCTTATGATCAGGACCCAAGAATGCAAGTGCTATAATACCAAGTCCACCGCCAAATAAAGCTGAAATAAAAAAAGAACTGGTTACACAGAAAAAAAAAATCTACATTAAAAGTTGTATAAAGCCATCATACAAAAATCTAAGATTTAAAAAATCCGACATATTTTGTGCCGTTTATCTTGGATGAATTAAGAATAACCCACGGTGGGTACACAATTTTATACTCTTCATCACAAATAGTTTATGATCAAATAAAAAAACATATTGTATACTTTGACTTACCTATAGAGTTAAATAACTTCCTACATGCCCCCAAAGGAAGCCAACCTCTGTTATATATTTTCTGACTGATCATGCCAGATGCTATGGAACCAACCCACATTCCAAAGAATGGTAACGCTGATAAAGTAGCACTCTGAAACAATGTCACATCAATATTTAGATCAGGCGATAACAGTATATAACAGGACGATACAAATGACAGAGAAGATACAAACATATCATGACGCCTGTCGTCCCCGAAGGGTTAGGCAGAGGTGTACTAATGTATACCTACATTTCGCTGGTATGTTTAGGTCCCATGTGATAGGGCAAGCGTATTGCCATCAAGCGGGCACCTTGTACTGAGAATTTCAAATAAAAAATGTCAATAACCCTTTGCTCAACAAAATTCTTTCCTCAGCCATGGCTCTTTACGATTACTAGACCAACGAAGAAGTTTCTAGATGGCAGAAAGAAATACACAAAGAACTCACATTCCTTAATGATATCTCCATTCCCCTTTCCAAGTAAGTCGGCAGGTCGACAAAGAATAAAACGAAAACACTAGCGCCACCCACGTGAGCAGCCATAATAGCCCATAATGCTCCAGTACTAAATATCTCCCTCCAAGGTGTCGGTTGGGTACCCTGTAATTATAAATAAGTAAATAAATATATTCCGACATTGTTTCGAGTTCCAAATTAAGCATCGAGGCTTCTGTTACGAATACAAAATGGTTGATATAGGTACTACAAACATACATATTTATTGTTGTTGTAAATACATAGAAATATCCCGGACTTAAAGGTCTCGAGTTCGAACCCAAGGCACGCACCACTGACTTTTCGGAAGTTATGTGCGTATTTATCACAAGCTTGAGAGATTTTTTGTCTGGATGGCATGTGAAGTCTGCCAACCCGCAGTAGGCTAGCGTGGTGGACTATAGCCTTATCCCTCTCAAATGAGAGGAGACCCGTGCCCAGCAGTGGGACGTTAATGGGTTGATGATGACGATCCCGGACTCAAGGTCAAATGTCCATGCTCATCACACACATCATTTGCCTCTACCGGGATTCAAACCCAGGACGCTTAACTCAAAAGGTAGCCTTTAAATGCGGCCTGTGGTTGATTTATAAATGTTGATTAATATTGGCTTTCTGTAGCAAATACTGCCGATTTAGTATCACGTCAAATAAGAAAAATGATATTTGATATTTTTAATGCACATAATAATATATGTACATCCTTTGACAACAGTGATATGAGAGAAAGAAAAACATTTATTTCAGAACAGTTCTGTTCATACATAAATTGTGTGCCCCACGATTGCAATGTTGGCACACTGGAATGGCTGGCTCAGCGTATGACACACGGAATGCCTGGCATGACGTAACAAATCAATGATACCATTTAGATACGTTACCAATATTTTGATACATGAAGTGTTACCATAAAAATATGTTTTAGAGAAACATCAAAATCAATCATAACTAAAATAGGAATGACACTAAATATGACGTTAATAAATTTCCAATTTTGTTAAACATGCATGTGTAGAATGACAGTTTAAGTAATCCCAGTTTTAGATTTAACCATAATCCATTCATATTTACTTATACTTAATATTATAAATTCGAAAGTACCTGCCTGCCTATGTGTCTGTTACCTTATTACGCATAAACTGCTGAACAGATTTAATTAATGTTATGTAGATTCGATTTTATTTTAATTTTTAACTTTTATTTACCTTTTTACTATCATTATTGTTGCTAAGTCCCATTTCAATGTAAGTTTTTTCTTCTTCAGTCATCATCGAGTGTTCAGAAGGAGAGCTGGCGGAGAACCAGTACCACATAGCGGCAGTGAGGAACATGATGGCAGAGGTCACGTAGAATATCATCTTCCAGCCGAGTGCTGTTTCAGCCAATAGTCCTGATAGAGGCATAGCTATGATTGTGCCCACTTGTGCTCCTGTAACAAGGATTTAGTTTAGGCAATTATTACAAAATTGATTGCCAATATAAGTTATTTAAATTCAAAGTCAAATCTTTTGTTTCCATTACACCAATATTACAGGCGCTTCTAAATTGTAAAATCTACATAGTTGCACGTTTATAAAAAGCAGGTTTTGGAAATGAAAGTCCTTTTTACGTATTTTATCACGGTGTATTTATATTATTTTAAACTTTGCGTGTGATAAATAGTCATAAAACCCGTAAAAAGTTCTATCATAATTAAAGAATTTAATAAAAAAATGTTATCTAATAATTATTTTATAAAAGATGGTACATTTTTCTAGCAATAAACAATAATTTACTCCTTACAGTGGCTTAAAACTAAACTGGAATAAAATTTATTATAGGTGCACAAAGATAAAAATATTTGAACGAGGGAAAATTAGGTGTTTCTACTCCTAAAAAGCTCCTTTGGAGAGTAAGATTATGAAATTATTGATGTAATGCAACGACTAGCTAAATTCTTACATCATATTTTCCATCAATGACAGTAAAAACAATGCAGCGCTGTTACAATCCAAACCCGTTAGATTGTGTCGTTGCTTCTAGATTTTAACTAGGCGTTTATCTTCTGAACAATATTCATGATTCTAGTCTAGAGATGTGAAGCGATCTGCCTGTTCAAGCTTTGAACCAACCTATTTCAGGAACGCAGTGATGCTCAATTTAATTAAATATTTTAATCGAAATGAGACCGAATAAGCAACTCTACACAATTGATAGTCTAAAACTATTGTAAACAGTAATAATAATTGGATTCTTACCAGAATAAACAATGCCAGTGTAAGTAGTCCTCTCGCTGGTAGGTAGCCACCTACCGAGGAGTGTGTGGCTGGCGGGGAACAGGCACGCCTGAGTGAGCCCCATCCCTACCCGAGTCACGCAAACAAGCGGCCAACCACCCTACAGACATTTTATTTAAATTTAGAACAAGAACACGTGGCATAACTACAGATTTCTTCATTTCCAACAATATGGAACAATAATATGGAGAACTGCAAGTATCTACACACAATGCTATTGTAAGCAGTACGTAATAAGTAGTTTGTAAATACATTTGTAAACTGTATACTAGGTAGAAGATAATAGTATACATTTCACGATATAAACAGGTACCTATATAAAATAATGAATTAAACATCATTGGTTGGCCCGTGAGCGTAAGTGAACAAACGGTCTTGGGTTTGATGCCCAGGCCGACCAGTAACGGCTCGGAGTTTTGATTCGTGCTCAGTAACAGCAATGAGCTGGTCTCCTATAACATGTGACCAAAAAACAGACCGTCGAAATATGGGTGTACGTACACTTCTGCCTAACCCTTCGGGGACAACAGGCATGATGACAAATGATTATATACATTTTAATTATCTGTTATTATTATTTTTTGTGTATATTAGCCATCGGTCATGTGTACTTTAAGATTGTTTCAATAATAATACAATTCAGAATATTCCGAACATCCACACTGGAATGTAGCAATATAATATGCAATTCAAACTACCCTACTCCGAATAGTTTCAAAGATAACGGTTATTTGGCAAAGTTAGTCTAATTGAATAACGAAGGGATTGGGGGACTTGGAACTTAGTTTTGAGTGGTGCATCGTTCATCTGTAGTATTTTATGTTCATGTTAGGGAAATGGAATTAAATTTGAAATCATTTTGACGGTTTTCAAAATTTATTTTTATTTAAAAACCAACCAATTAGCCGAGCGGTAGTTAACACTGCCTGCTGTGCAATGGGTCCCGGGTTCGAACCCCGGTAGGGACAAATGTTTGTGTGATGAGCAATCGACATTTGTATCCGAGTCATGGATGTATCTATGTATAGTATGTATGTATTTACAAACAAATATATATATATAATGTAGTATATCAACCAACTAGTATCCGTAACACAAGCCTCGTTGTTAGCTTGGAACTAGATGGCATTGTGTCATAATGTCCAGAAATATTTATTTATTTATTTAACCAACTGCTTCGTTGGTCTAGTGGTTTATTGCCGAGCAAGAGGTATATTGGGTTCAATTTCCAGATCAAACAAATTATTAATGGGTTTTTCTATCAAATTCTCAGGAGCAGCTCAGAGTTTGGGTTCGTGCCCGGATGATGGCAATAGGTTCGCCCCCTATTACATGGGACCATAAAAATCACGGCGAAATGTGGGTGTACTTTGGTACTCCTCTGTCAAACTCTTCGGGAACGACAGGCAAGACAAAATTTATTTTTATTTAATCAGCTATAGCTAGTAGATTGATTTAGACAATGATGGCATCAGGCGATAGTAATTTTTAATACTGATGACGTCTTAAAGTTTTAAGCAGATGAAAAGAAGACATTAACTGGACATACCACGTGGGCTAATGTTGGAAAGAGTCCAGATAAACACCCATTAGCTAGAAGGGCAACTAGCAATATAGGCTTTCCTCCAAACCTCTTGGCCAGTACGCCAGCAGGAATTTGCATGCACATGTAGCCCCAGAAGAAAGAAGAGAGGATCAGACCTTGGGTCTTTTTATCCCATTCGTAGACCTGGAATTAAAATTTTCATATTATCATCCACGCAAAGAAATATCTCAGATAGCGTAACTTGACAATAATCATTGTCTTCTGTAATCGTATAACAACAAACAATCTTATCTCTCACGTTGCTGAATGTGACGCTCTATCATTACTACTATGTGACGCTCTGTTATCTCCTATTTCTATTTATATTAAGTCTTCTTCAAATTATACGTCAAGTTCATGGAAAAATTTAAATAAATCCATATTTCAAAACGATGATAAGAAATCTCAAAATAAATAGATATTGTAAATAATTTAATATCAATGACAATATTTTTATTGCACTGTCTTGATCAATTCCCTTTCTTTTATCGTACGTCATTTGTGGGCAGAAATTGCCCAGCCATGGGATAGTAAATGGGCTGATAATGATGATTGTCTAACACTATATTGTCTCTAGTCTGAATAGAATTATCATTACTGTAATATTATTCCTGTAATTACTGTAATAGAATTATTGTTTTTAGGAAACATACTTTACTCTCCGCAGCCATTCACTTATTAAATTAGCATCAGTCATCGAAATATATTCCCAAAAGGGACTACTTAGTATTATTTTTTAATCGGAAGAGTCCTTGAGTCCTTTCTTCCTATAGATATATTTTCCAAACAAAATTCAAGGTAGTCGTTCAATTCAGTAAAATTCTAACCTCCGCACTGGAACCGTTGTTATGGTGTTTGACATCAGTCATGGCCAGGATTGCGACGCCCATGCTGCTGCGCGCCAATAACAACGCTATCATGCAGAAGGACATGCAGATCATCTGGACATGCCTGACACCGAAGCCATGGTCTGAGAATTGACAAATTTCAAAATTATAGTAGTTTTTATTTAGAAAAAACTATTAAACGGACACACACACGATAAATAAAACAAAACAAAGCACAATCAATGAACAGGAATTTCCTATTGCCTAGTTGGAACTTTGGAAGTATATATTGGAATAGTACGTAGTAAAAACATTTGAAATGAAAGGTGCTAAAGTGGTAGATAAATCATACATATTTTGTAGTATATTTCAATATTGATTCAGCGGGTTATGAAAATATGGTGCTTTAGGTCAAAAATAACTGGATGATAATAAATAAATGATAATAAAGAAATTATATGCTAATAATATTAACTAATTTCTTAGTCTTCATTCTTTTTAAAAACTTAATAACTGTAGTCTTAGACTAATTTAAAGAAATATTAATTAATGTCAATTGAAAATAAAAAATGCTATTAAAACTTTAAGACCAAGAAGATACTGTAAAGCAAAATGGCTCTTACAAAACCCGATTAGCTTAGAACTTTTAATCACCCGATATATTGCTCTGGTCACGTATTGGATATAATATCGCAAAATAAATTCTGTTAATTTAAACTTAGAGAAAAATAAACGAATTAACTGTCTGATAACTTGGTGTGACCAGTAGGCTATCAAATCAAAAGTCTCGAGTTTAATTCCAAGGTACGTACTACTGATATTTCGAAGTTACGTGGGTATTTATCACGTACTTAAATGGTACAGAAAAAAACCTGAGAAAATTTCTTGACGGCTTAAGAAGTTTGCCAACTAGCATTAGGTTAATTAGAGCTGTGGTAGCCTAATAGAGCTGTGGTAGCCTAATAGAGCTGTGGTAGCCTAATAGAGCTGTGGTAGCCTAATAGAGCTGTGGTAGCCTAATGGTGTGACCAGTGGACTGAGATGTCAAAGGTCTCGAGTTCGAACCCGGGCACGTACCACTGATTTTTCGGAAGTTATGTGCGTATTTATCACAAGCTCAAACGGTGAAGGAAAACATCGTGAGGAAACCTGCATGCTTGAGAGATTTGTCTCGATGGCATGTGAAGTCTGCCAACCCGCAGTAGGCTAGCGTGGTGGACTATAGCCTAATCCCTCTTAAATGAGAGGAGACCCGTGCCCAGCAGTGGGACGTTAATGGGTTGATGATGACGATGATGATGATTAGGTTAATGTCGTGAACTATAGCCTAATCCCTTTTAAATGAGAGAAGACATGTGCCCAGCATTGGTACACTAAATGGGTTGATAATGAAAGCGTTTGTTCTTGGAGCAACAATCACATTTTTAACAATAGACGATAAGTATATTCTATACGTAGATTGCTCCAACTATTGCTTAGAAAGAAAAAATATTTAATTAATGCAAAAGAAATGCACACACACTTACAAAAATAATAAATGAGTGTAGAATGAAAAGACACATACTTCAGTATGTGTACTCAATCGCATTAATCAGGAATCCAGCTCAGTATGGGCCAGGATGTAATATCCTGACGCTGATATTCTGCTAGATTCTTATGATTTAAGGATGTCTTACATGTAGAAAACATTTTAAATACAAGTGCCTTGAAGGTCCCAGTATTGTAATCATGTCACATTGGTTTACCATACTTTTGTCGCCTATCTACGGTATTATTCGCCGCGGTTTGGGCAAGTATTTGCTTAGGATGATAATATGTAATCTTTTCTCACTGTTTGTTTGGGACCTTTGAATCGATTCTGCAAAACTTTTTCGGTACTGGACGTATGAATATTGTAATAATACGTGTTGTGTTTTTGGGGTTGTGGAAATATAATATTTTGCATAAGATTGGATAAATAGCAAAATCGGGACTTCCAAAATCCCTTGTACATTCAGTACTTACCAATACTCGAGAAGAAGATGTGGAAAATCATACAAATTCTGTGTTGTTTTTGGATGTAGTATATTGGTAAGCGATGATATACTTTTGAAAACTCAAACATCAAATCATAATTATAGGCGATAAAACAAAGAAAAAATAAAATAACATCGTTGTTCTTTGACAAATTAATTTTCTTTTAAGAATAATTATTTTATAACTTATTAAAGATCTGTCTCGTAGTTAAGATTAGAGAAAACTATCCCGTTGATAAAAGACAACTGTTAAAATTCAGCTAAAGTTGTAATTTGGGATATTGAAATACTCTTGGTGATTCAAAAAGTAAAATAGAAATTGAATGCTGTATTTTAGTATTGTAAAGAGTACATAATTATCAAAATTATTTAATTAAAATACTTACGTTTGGTGGTCGTTTCTTCCAAGAACTTCCTGGCATTTTTTTCCTTATTCTTCTCCGACATACTGACCGACTCTCTCCATCACTCCTCGGCGAGGAATGAAAACTCAGGAAGTATCTTCCATGTTATTTATTAAAACACAACTTCCTACTTCCAAAGAAACTTGAACCGTACATTCATAGCAATAATAATTATTTTTGCAACGAGTACATTTTTGAAGTTGAGTGACAGATGTTAAGATGTTTCTATCAGAATGTCTACAAATGAGGAATTAGTTTTGATTTATTACAAATGTTATATTTATGGAATATTTTGTGGACACTAGTATTGTCCTCTAGTTTTACTTGATGACTATTCTTTGTAAAGTTTAGTATCTCTATCGAACTGGTCTATTTGTGGTCGACTAGTTGTATCTAGATTTGTTTATCATCAGAGAATAGAAGGCATTTGTATCGTTAGTATCAGGAGTTACTAATAAAGATAATACTATCATACTTTTGCTTTGTTCTAGGACTTAAGAACTTCCAAAATTGTATCCTATCAGATACTGGACTTTTATTGAGTTTTCATCATCATCAACTCATTTATTATCCCACTGCTGGGCACAAATTTCTACCCAATAGAGAAGGATAAGGACACCACGCCAGCTTTAAATGACAGTAAGAAATTCTCTCAGGCAGGTTTCCTCACGATTTTTCTTCACTGTTTGAGCAAGTGAAAAATTCACACGTAATTTGGAAAATATAGTGGGTACTTGGGATTAATTATACTGAGTAACTGTTTGCAAAACCAAGACATATTCTGTCAGTATACGCAAGTTTGATAACTATGTTTATAGGTAATTTATATAAAAATAAAGATATTTTAGAGGCGCAGTCTGTGAAGTTTCGGTAAGTTGTCTCATAAGTGATCTACGCATATTCCGTTCATCAACCATCCTATGACCCTATGAACATCTACTGCTGGACATATTACTTTATGACTATTATATCATCATATCAACCCATGATTCTCCCACTGCTGGGCACAGGTCTCCTCTCATTTGAGAGGGATAGGATATAGTTCACCACGCTAGCCTACCGCGGGTTGGCATACTTCACATGTCATCGAGAAAATCTCTCAAGCATGCAGATTTCTTCACGATGTTTTCCTTCACCGTTTGAGGAGGGTTCATGTGATAAATACGTAAATAACTTCCGCAAAGTCGGTGTTGCGTGCCTGGGTTTGAACTCGAGACCTTTGACATGTCAGTCCTCTGGTCACACCAGTTGGCTACTAATCAATCAATCAAAGCCAGTTGGCTACCACAGCTCTAATATATGTATTTGAAATATCTTCGTTGCTTCTAGCTACTAGTTAACTAACAAGCTCAGCTGATCATAGATTTCTATACAAACTATACTAAAAATACTAAAAGTGTTTCATTGACGATCCTTTATGAAACACTCATTATTACCAATAATCAATCAATCAATCAATCAAATCTTTATTGCTGAACACAGGTTATAATAGGTACATTGCATGGTGTTAGGTGAATGTGCAGTACATTATGTTCTACCAATTAAGGCATGCAATATTTATAGTTTAAGTAGGACAGAATTTAATACATAATTATATACAATGTCAGAACAATTATTTGTAAATCGGACCTATCGAGCGTTCACCAAAATGTCAAAATTAATATATTAGATAGTCATAAATTCATAATATTAAATAGATACCTATTAGCTATTTATATTGCCGTCTGTCAAGTATTCGTTTAGTGTATAATATGTCTTATTTAATAATAAATCTAGAATTAGTTTTTTATATATGTTTATATTGTTACTATCTAATATGGATTTAGGCAGTTTATTATATATCTTAGGTGCCATTCCTAAGAAACTTTTATTAAATATGGATTTAGTTTGTTGCCTATAGCGTATTTTATTTCTGTGACGTTTGCTGGTTAGGGTCTCAACTAAATGAAAATTGTTTCTTATAAACAGAGCTACCTCATATATGTACAGACAGGGAACTGTTAATATACGAAGTCTCCTAAAGAATGGCTTGCAACTGTCAGTATTTTGTATACCAGAGATAGCTCTGACACACCTTTTTTGAGCCCTAAATACTGTTTAAATTTTTGTGGAGTTGCCCCAGTATATGATGCCGTATCGCAAAGTAGACGTGACATATGCATGATACGCAATAACCAAAGTTGCCTGATTCACTATTTTTGATAGGTTGCATAATGCATATGAATGTTGACTCAAGCGCTTACATACATTATCAATGTGAGATTTCCAGGACATGTCTCTATCTAATTCAAGACCTAGAAATTTTGTAGTTTTAGATTCTGATATTATTACGTCATCGTATTGTATGTGGGGTTTTTTATAATTCGTTCTTTGTTCAAATGTCATGATTTTGGTTTTGTCAAAGTTTATTTTCAAATTATTTGCGTTCATCCAATTTATTATTATTCGTAGACAGCTATTTATTTCACTTTCAAATGTCATATTATTATTGGAACTAACAAGCACCGTACTATCATCGGCAAACAAAACCATTGGATGATGTGTTTGTTTTGGCATGTCATTTATATAGATAAGGAACAATAGTGGTCCCAAGATGCTTCCCTGTGGTACGCCGTAATTAGTATGCCTTTGAGTAGAAACATATGTCTGTTCGGTTTTTGACGTAATACAGACTTTAGTGATCTGTGTGACTTGTTTTCTATTCGTCAAGTATGACTTGAGAAGGTTAATAGCGTTGCCCCTAATTCCGTATCTTTCTAACTTGTTTAGAAGTACTGTACGATCTACATAATCAAATGCCTTGCTCATGTCCATGAACAAAGCAGCCACTTGGTTTCTGTTATCAATATTTGAAATAATTCTATCATAAAGCTTATAAATTGCCATATTGATGTTCTTTTTCTTCCTAAAACCATATTGTTCATCGGCAAAAATATTATGTAGTTCAAAAAATGAAAACAAAATGTTATATATGACTTTTTCTATAATTTTAGAGAAAATTGGAAGTAATGCAATAGGGCGGTAATTGGCGAGATCCTGTTTGGCACCTCTTTTATGAAGAGGCTTTATGACAGATAATTTAAGCCTCTCCGGAAAAACGCCCGATTCCAGACATAAATTAATAATATGACTAAGTACTGGCGCGATAATGGTTGAAACAGATTTAATTATATTAGTAGTAATGTCATCATATCCAGAGCTGTTTGTATTATTTAATGATTTGATCAATTTTAAAATGTCAGGAGGAACGGTGGGTATTAAAAATAAGGAGTCACGATTCATGTCAAGTTTTATATTATTATTATTACGATTATTATTATTACTATTAGATTCGATTTTGTCAATAAAATAGTCATTAAAAGTTTGGGCGATGTATTTAGCATTAGTTATAACATTGTTATCGGTTACAATTCTTTGTATTCCTTCCGTCGGTTTATTGTTTTTGCATCGATTTATTATTTGCCATGTCACTTTATTTTTATTAGCAGCATTATTTATGAAATTGTTATTGTGAGATTTCTGAGTGAGTCGAATGACAGTTTTTAATCTTCTAGAATAGGTTTTAAATATTTTTTTATTTTCAGGGTTTCGGTCTTTTCGAAATTGCCATAACATTTGCCGTTTGCGTTTACAGCATAATTTTATTCCTCCACTAATCCATTTCGGCTTTTTTGACGCATATACTTTTAGCTTCCTCTGTGGAAAGCACATGTCATAAAACAGTTTGAAGGTATCGTGAAATTTATTAAATGCTTCATTTGGGTCATTGCAGGAATAAATATCGTTAAATGATATTTTTATTAGGCATTTCTTGAATTTTAGAATATGTTCTTTGCAATAATGGCGCTTAAATATGTACCAGTAAGGAAGTACACAGGTTTTCTTTACAGGACATTGTAGCAACTGAGCAGTGTGATCTGATACTGCTAACTCGGTAACTTCACATTTACTGCCCCTTACATTGTGAATAATGTTATCGATACAAGTACCGCTACATAAACGCGTTGGAATGTCCTTGACCCCTAATTTTAGATTAAAACTATGTAATAGTTTTTTAAAATTCAGAGAATTATAACTTTCCTTTAAGATATCGATGTTAAAATCGCCACATAGTACTATCCTTTTTTTACGCTTCAGGCATATTTCCTTAAGTATAATTTCTAACATATTTAAAAAAATGTTTATAGAGGTCTTGTCAGGTTTAGGGGGTCTATAGACACATAATATAATAAAGGGGTGATTTTGTAACTCAACTGCACAACATTCTATTAGATTTGGTTTGCACCACTTTTCTACATCCAACTCCTGGCCCTTAATCGTATTTTTCATTAATATGCATGACCCACCTCTTCTATTGTCACGGGCGTAATATGTGTATAGTGTATAATTCTGTACGTTAAGATACATATGATCACCCTTCTTCATATTAGTTTCTGTTATGCATATTATATCTATCGATTTGCCCTTATCAAAAAAGTTATTAAGGTGTACACTTAGTAAGTCCGATTTATTTATTAAACCGTCAATATTTTGGTGAAGTATTATAATATGTTCATACACGAAAAAGATCATTACAAATAGTATCAGAATCCAGTTTAGAATTATGTCGTTCCAATGATTGTTTTTTATTACTAATTGGTAGCACAGTATGAAATTTGAGTGGTTTAAAATAATCTAATATTGTCTTCTGATGACATGTTTTAGGATTTTTTTCCTGATAATAAGTTTTATCAAGTAGTTGCGTGGTGTTGAGAAATGTTTGATAGTATTTTAAGTAGTCAATATCAATATTTAGTTTAAATGCAAGTCGACTTAAATATGCACTACGGTTATGGTATCTTTTATAATTAGAGAATTCGTTTAAGCTAATAAATTTACAGTTTAAGTAATTTTGTGTTAGGAGTTGAATACTATGGTTTAACATATTCTCATTTAAATATTTATTACATTGTACTCCTAATAAATAAATCTGATAGCATATTTTTAAGTTATTAAGTACTATACATAGTTCCTTATAAATATGAGAGGGATTTTTGTCATTAGTACCTATTGAAAGAATGACGATGTCTTCTTCGGTCAGCGAGTTGTATATGTCTAAATTGCCGTTTAGGATTTGTGAACATGTAGCACCAGGTTTGACCATAGCTGAAACTGAATAACAATCATTCCACTTGTTTGTTCTCCTGTATATTAGCTCTTGTGAAAGTCCTCGAACTTGTTCGTCTCATCTCATCGTTTAAATGAGGTAAATAATAGGTAACATCCAACACAAATGATTCCCAAGACCACAAGAGTGCAATAAATTAAGCAAATAAATCCATTATTGCACGATATTTTTTTAGTGTTTGAAAATTTGTGTATGAATTATCATTAAAAAAAACAATTCTAATACTATCTGCGGTTTGTAACAGATTTTATGCACCAAACTGGTTGTAATACCGACGCCACCAATACCAACGCCACCAATACAAACGCCACTAATACCATCGCAACCAATACAGACGCAATCAAAACCGACGCCATCAATACCGACGCCACTAATGCCAACGCCACAAATACCGACGCCACCAATACCGACGCCATTAATAACGACGCCACTAATACCGACGCCATTAATACCGACGTCGTTCATACTTAAGCCACCAATACCGTCGCCACAAATACCGACGCCATGAATACCAACGCCATTAATACAGACGCGGTTTATAGAGAAGCAATTTATACCGACGCCATTTATACCGGCGCGGAAAATACTGACGCCAACGATACCGACGCCACTAATGCCGACGCCACTAATACCAACGCCACCAAAACCGACGCCACCAATACCGACGCCACCAATACCGACGCCACCAATACCGACGCCATGTATACCAATGCCATTAATACCGACGCGGTATATACCAACGCCATTTATACCGACGCGGTTTATATAGAAGCAATTTACACCGACGCCATTTATACCGACGCGGATAATACTGACGCCAACAATACCGACGTAACTAATACAGACGCAGCCAATACCGACGCCATTAATACCGACGCCAGCAATGCCAAGGCCACCAATACCGACGCCATTAATAAAGACGCCACTAACACCGACGCCATTAATACCGACGTCGTTCATGCCTACGCCACCAATACCGTCGCCACAAATACCGACGCCATGTATACCAACGCCATTAATACCGACGCGGTTTATACAGAAGCAATTTATACCGACGCCATATATACCGGCGCGGGAAATACTGATGCAAACAATACCGACGCCACCAATACCGTCGCCACCAATTCCGACGCTACCAATACCGACGCAATCAAAACCGACGCCAGCAATACCGACGCCACAAATACCGACGCCACCAATACCGACGCCACCAATACCGACGCCACCAATACCGACGCCATTAATAACGACGCCAATAATACCTACACCACTAATACCAACGTCCCTTATACCTACGCCACCAATACCGACGCCACCAATACCGACGCCATGTATACCAATGCCATTTATACCGACGCGGTATATACCAACGCCATTTATACCGACGCGGATAATACTGACGCTAACAATACCGACGCCACTAATGCCGACGCCACTAATACCGACTCCAGCAATGCCGACGCCACCAATACCGACGCCACCAATACCGACGCCATAACTAACGTAGCCAATAACACCTACGCCACTAATACCAAAGTCCCTTATACCTACGCCACCAATATCGTTGCCACACATACCGACGTCATGTATACCAATGCAATTTATACCGACGCTATTTATACCGACGTCAATCATACCGACGCCAATAATGCCGACGCCATCAATACCCACGCCACCAATACCGACGCTACCAATACCGACGCCATGTATACCAATGCCATTTATACCGACGCGGTATATACCAACGCCATTTATACCGACGCGGTTTATATAGAAGCAATTTACACCGACGCAATTTATAGCGGCGCGGATAATACTGACGCCAACAATACCGACGTAACCAATACAGACGCCACCAATACCGACGCCATTAATACCGACGCCAGCAATGCCGACGCCACCAATACCGACGCCATTAATAACGACGCCAATAATTCTGACGCCACTAATACCAACGTCCCTAATACCTACGCCACCAACATCGTTGCCACAAATACCGACGTCATGTATACCAACGCCATTTATACCGACGTAGTTTATACAGACGCAATTTATACCGATGCCATTTATACCAGCGCGGTTAATAATGACGCTTACAATACCGACGCCACTAATGCCGACGCCACTAACACCGACGCCACAAATACCGACGCCATTAATACCGACTCCAGTAATGCCGACGCCACCAATACCGACGCCACCAATACCGACGCCATTAATAACGACGCCAATAATACCGCTGCCACTAATACCAACGTCCCTCATACGTACGCCACCAATATCGTTGCCACAAATACCGTCGTCATGTATACCAACGCCATTTATACCGACGCAGTTTATATAGAAGCAATTTACACCGACGCCATTTATACCGGCGCGGATAATACTGACGCCAACAATACCGACGTAACCAATACAGACGCCACCAATACCGACGCCACCAATACCGACGCCACCAATACCGACGCCACAAGTACCGACGCCACCAATACCGACGCCATTAATAACGACGCCAAAAATACCAACACAACCAATACTGACGCAAATAATGCCGACGCCACCAATATCGACGTAACCAATACAGACGCCACCTATACCGACGCCATTTATACCGACGCCATTAATACCGACTCCAGCAATGCCGACGCCACCAATACCGACGCCACTAATACCGACGACACCAATACTGACGCCACCAATACCGACGCCACCAATACTGACGCCATGTATACCAATGCCATTTATACCGACGCGGTATATACCAACGCCGTTTATACCGACGCGGATTATACTGACGCTAACAATACCGATGCCACTAATGCCGACACCACTAATACCGACGCCATTAATACCGACTCCAGCAATGCCGGCCCCACCAATACCGACGCCACCAATACTGACGCCACCAATACCGACGCCACCAATACCGACGCCACCAATACCGACGCCATTTATAACGACGCCAATAATACCTACGCCACTAATACCAACGTCCCTTATACCTACGCCACCAATACCGACGCCACTAATGCCGACGCCACTAATACCGACGCCACAAATACCGACGCCACAAATACCGACGCCATTAATACCGACTCCAGCAATGCCGACGCCACCAATACCGACGCCACCAATACCGACGCCATTAATAACGACGCCACTAATACCTACGCCACGAATACCAACGTCCCTTATACCTACGCCACCAATATCGTTGCCACAAATACCGACGTCATGCATACCAATGCAATTTATACCGACGCTTTTTATACCGACGTCAATCATACCGACGCCAATAATGCCGACGCCACCAAATCCGACGCCTAAAATACCGACGCTACCAATACCGACGCCATGTATACCAATGGCATTTATACCGACGCGGTATATACCAACGCCATTTATACCGACGCGGTTTATATAGAAGCAATTTACACCGACGCCATTTATACCGGCGCGGATAATACTGACGCCAACAATACCGACGTAACCAATACAGACGCCACCAATACCGACGCCACCAATACCGACGCCACCAATACCGACGCCACAAGTACCGACGCCACCAATACCGACGCCATTAATAACGACGCCAAAAATACCAACACAACCAATACCGACGCAAATAATGCCGACGCCACCAATATCGACGTAACCAATACAGACGCCACCTATACCGACGCCATTTATACCGACGCCATTAATACCGACTCCAGCAATGCCGACGCCACCAATACCGACGCCATTAAAAACGACGCCAATAATACCGACACCACCAATACCGACGCCAATAATGCCGACGCCACCAATATCGACGTAACCAATACAGACGCCACCTATACCGACGCCATTAATACCGACGCCAGCATTGCCGACGCCACCAATACCGACGCCACCAATACCGACGCCATAAATAACGACGCCAATAAAACCGCTGCCACTAATACCTACGTCCCTCATACGTACGCCACCAATATCGTTGCCACAAATACCGTCGTCATGTATACCAACGCCATTTATACCGACGCAGTTTATACAGACGCAATTTATACCGATGCCATTTATACCAGCGCGGACAATATTGATGCAAACAATACCGACGCCGGTAATGCCGATGCCATTTATACCAACGCCACCAATACCGACGCCACAAATACCGACGCCACCAATACAGACGCCACCAATTCCGACGCCATCAATACAGACGCCTCCAATACCGACTCCATTAATAACGACGCCACTAAAACCAACACAACCAATACCGATGCCACCAATACCGACGCTAATAATACCGACGCCACCAATACCGACGCCACCAATACCGACGCCAATAATGCCAACGCCACCAATACCGACGTAACCAATACAGACGCCACCAATACCGACGCCATTAATACCGACGACAGCATTGCCGACGCCACCAATACCGACGCCACTAATACCGACGCCACCAATACCGACGCCACCAATACCGACGCCATGTATACCAATGCCATTTATACCGACGCGGTATATACCAATGCCATTTATACCGACGCGGATAATACTGACGCGGATAATACTGACGCTAACAATACCGACGCCACTAATGCTGGCGCCACTAATACCGACGCCATTAATACCGACTCCAGCAATGCCGACGCCACCAATACCGACGCCACCAATACCGACGCCACCAATACCGACGCCACCAATACCGACGCCATTAATAACGACGCCAATAATACCTACGCCACTAATACCAACGTCCCTTTTACCTACGCCACCAATACCGACGCCATGTATACCAATGCCATTTATACCGACGCGGTATATACCAACGCCATTTATACCGACGCGGATAATACTGACGCTAACAATACCGACGCCACTAATGCCGACGCCACTAATACCGACGCCACAAATACCGACGCCATTAATACCGACTCCAGAAATGCCGACGCCACCAATACCGACGCCACCAATACCGACGCCATTAATAACGACGCCAATAATACCTACGCCACTAATACCAACGTCCCTTATACCTACGCCACCAATATCGTTGCCACAAATACCGACGTTATGCATACCAACGCAATTTATACCGACGCTATTTATACCGACGTCAATCATACCGACGCCAATAATGCCGACGCCACCAATACCGACGCCACCAATACCGACGCCACCAAATCCGACGCAACCAATACCAACGCTACCAATACCGACGCCATGTATACCAATGGCATTTATACCGACGCGGTATATACCAACGCCATTTATACCGACGCGGTTTATATAGAAGCAATTTACACCGACGCCATTTATACTGGCGCGGATAATACTGACGCCAACAATACCGACGTATCCAATACAGACGCCACCAATACCGACGCCATTAATACCGACGCCAGCAATGCCGACGCCACCAATACCGACGCCATTAATAACGACGCCAATAATTCTGACGCCACTTATACCAACGTCCTTTATACCTACGCCACCAACATCGTTGCCACAAATACCGACGTCATGTATACCAACGCTATTTATACCGACGCAGTTTATACAGACGCAATTTATACCGATGCCATTTATACCAGCGCGGTTAATACTGACGCTAACAATACCGACGCCACTAATGCCGACGCCACTAATACCGACGCCACCAATACCGACGCTTTTTATACCAACGCCACCAATACCGACGCCACCAATACTGACGCCATGTATACCAATGCCATTTATACCAACGTCGTATATACCAACGCCATTTACACCGACGCGGTTTATATAGAAGTAATTTATACCGACGCCATTTATACCGGCGCGAACAATACTGACGCCAACAATACCGACGCCACCAATACCGACGCCACCAATACCGACGCCACCAATACCGACGCCACCAATACCGACGCCACCAAATCCGATGCCTCCAATACTGACGCCACCAATACTGACGCCATTAATATCGTCGCCACAAATACCAACGCCATGTATACCAATGACATTTATACCGACGCGGTTTATACCAACGCCTTTTATACCGACGCGGTTTATACCAACGCCTTTTATACCGACGCGGTTTATATAGAAGCAATTTATACTGACGCCATTTATACCGGCGCAGATAATACTGACGCCAACAATACCGACGGGCGGGCTTTTAGAAAAACTCTAGTAAGCTGTAGTTAGTACCGGAAAGGAAAAAGAGGAGCACTATCCACAAAAATAATAAAATGTTTATGAAAAGTGGGCGGAAACAAAAAAAGTAGGACTATCTACAAAAAGAAATGAGATGCCATCAAAAATATATTTGTAAAAAAACCAAGTCGCGCAACTCAGTTCTTCTACCATAAAAAGTGTTTTAGATTTAAATTGACTTGGGCATCGTACTCGACAATCTTTTTAAATATAATCAAGTACATTATGTTTTAATGCGATGCCCGAGTCAATTTAAATCTTAAAGAAGATATCGAATTAATAAATCGACTTGGTATGACATGGATCCCACAAGTTTATATGGTAGAAGAACTGAGTTGCGCGACTTGGTTTTTTTTACTGAAAGTCTACTAACAAAAATGGAACTTTCTCGTTATAATTATGTTAATTTTTATGTATTTTATTATTCAAAACTTTTACAAATTTTAAAAAATGAGTATCATTGCAAGACGATTATAACTAAATATGTAAAATAAAACACCAAAATATATTACCACTGTAAATTATATTTAAATAATATTATCAGTTAACTCTACTTAAAATTAATTAAAGATCTTATAAAGCACTTAAAACTAATAAATATGATACTTAAAAAATATCTATTAATATTAATGAGTTAAATTATTGTCCGTTTGTCATCATTTTATAAATTTTTAATCCATGAATATTTTTTTCTATGTTAATAAATTATTAATTATTATGATTACCTATAGCTGCTTTACTAAAAATAATGGAGTAACAATTTGATTAATAACTAAGGGATTTAACATAAACCATACAATCAATTCTCTAGCTTACGCTAGGTACTAAGATATAGAAAATAATCAATTAAATAGCGACCCTATTCTTGAGTAACTAGGTAGGTAATACTATGGTCGATTTCGTGTTCAAAGTTTATAATAATAAGTCTACTCTCTATTGAAATAATGGAAGTCAGTCTTTTCTTCACAATGTTTCTACAAAGATGTCTTAACAAATGCATCGTTGATTGCGCTGGTCACTTGTGGAGATTCTTGCACGGGTTTCTGCGGGTGTGGCCTTCTTCTGCCACCACCTAAAATTAAATAACGTTTAAAATCTTATTTTGAATGAAATGTGAGCCCCTAAAAAAATATTGGCCTTAAAATAAGCAAATGAGTTGCTACTGCAAAACTTCCAGTAAAAATTAAGTTCTAAGTTGATCCTAATTAAAATGAGGTAAAGAGCATAGATACTATAAATAATTTATACATTAACTCAATGAAGGCCACATAGAATACGAAAAGGAAAACAATATTGGAAATATTGTCGCTCATTAGGAAATTTTAATTACTCTAAGGTGAGAAGTATTAAAAAATAACTGTGTAGTATATCAATAAGCCTCGTAGTCTAGCTCGGAATTAGATGGCACTGTGTCATAATGTTTTCATATCTTTATTATTTACCATTCATTAAAAGCTTCTGGAGTGTAGAGCACGGTGCGTCAATCGTGATGCACAGGATGAAAGAGAACAGGAAGGACAGTGTGATGTCACCCAAGAATCTGTACAACTGTTGATAAAAAAAGATTAGATTAGATTAGATTCACAAAACAAAGTTAATCAGTGAATATGTTACTCCTTAGACAGGGAAAAAGTTTTGGTAATGTATGATCATAGTTCACAACTTTGATATACTGCATGTCGGAAGTGAAATATTGAAAGAAAAAACTGTTGGTTTAGTTTAAATTAATAACTCCAGTATTTTTTATTTTCGTCCAAAGAAAGATAAATAGACAATTGGAGGCTCCATTTTACTTTAAAATATTAAGGAATAATCCCTTGACGATGCACAATTTTATGCACTAAGCAAGTTTCTTAAATTTTGGTAAGTGTAATATACATATACTTACGATATCAGCGTTCGTGAAGTAATAAGTTTTATTCCAGCTGTTGATGGCGGTGAAAATTATGGGAATGTGGATCAGATACATGGCGTAAGACAAACGCGCCGGCAGCTTCCAGATTTGCAGAGAGAGGAACCAGTTTATTGGACCTGTGAAATTAAATTTCATTTTAAATAGATGAATGCTGCTGCTGAAGAAAACCATGTTAAAAAACGTAATCAGATTATAGTAAAAATATTTTGTCTCATTGGTAAAAGGAATCTCAACATATTTCATTCAACTGTACTTGATGAAAATAATGGTGATTCAGTAAATGTAATTTGTGTCCAATTATTCACATAGCTGTCAACAAAAGACCAAGTATAAAACAAGACAAAAGATTAAAAAATAGCTCAAAAGATTATTACCTCCGTAGCCATGGACGCAGGCGAAGATCAACCAACCCAAGCCGACAGCCCATATGGCTCGCATGTACGCGTTTAAGAAGTTATCAAACAACTGGGCCTCGTGGTCCAGTTGCATCACAGGGTAAATGGAGAAGATGCAAAACGCCATCAACGCGAAGGATAAAATCCATAATAGAGCAACGTTGATCTGGAATATTTAGGTAATGTTAATAAATTTATATAAGCACTTAATCAATATACCAAAGCAAAACAGTAAAACGCAATTAAGACAAAATCTACATCAACACTAACTGGTCTAATATGTACTTTTTGCAAATTAATCGCCTTTAATAAAAACCAAAAATTTGATAAGTAAGATGATAAAATCAATAATAATCTTACCCTTGATATCCTAATCTTTTTGTCCTTGCACAAGTAAAGGATGTACCCGTAAAACATGCCGACAAAGAACGGGGGTGCTCTAGCGAGAGTGTTCATGTAGTATATTCGCACATACTCTCCAAACTGTGGCAATCGGCTAATACAAAAACAAATGTTGTGTTAGATTTGTATAGTACATTCGAACTGACTATTTGAATGGTATAATCGTCGCAATAACATGTGTCCCTAGTTTTCATCGAACGAGGTGTTTTTGTATTAAATTTCTTGCACCAGTTACTTTGGATTTGGATAAAAAGCATAATAACACATAATTTTAACCAATAAGTTATTTAATGGCATATTTAATAGATTTTGTACAAAAACAAGGTTCAATTCATTTATTTTAGCTAACCCTTTCATACTTGTTATACGTTGCTTCATTATAAGTAACTTTCTATGTATATTAAATAAAATCAATAAGTAGATTTTAATGTATAAATAAGTGCGAAGATTTATACTTAATTGAAGAAATGTCAAAATTTATCAAAAACATGATATTATGATAGCAATCGGCTTGCGAGTATATAACTACACATTTTCTCAAGGTATTATTCTTACATTCATGTTTTACACTTCTATTGCTGTAGCACAAGCTATGATAAATAAGTAAAAAAAAATTCTAATATGAAATAATGAAAAAATATTAATAAAATAAGGACACAATTTTTACCTTGGATTAGCCAATGCAGCAGAAAAGTCATACATAAAGCTGTATAAAGAAGAAGAGACGAGAGACAAAAGCACGATTGCGGTTAGGATGAACCAGGCTATCTTCTCGCGGCCAAACATGAAGACCAAGATTATGGGGCAAACGATGTACAACTGCATGTCTACTGATAGATACCAGGTTTGAACCAAACACTAAAAATAAAAGAAGAATTATTGTTAAAGTGTAACAAATATTTAAAAATGTATTTAAAAGTCTTTAGTGAAATCTGTTGTAAGATAAATTGACCGATAACACACTATAATTATGTTCATTGTCTTTTCCAATCAATTCAGTCCGTTCTTGTTTATCAAAGATCTTTTGAAAATGAGATCTTACAACAAATTTCAGTAGACTTTAAAAAAACAAAAGTAACTGATATTGTAAATACTTACAACTTCCGTAGGATTCACATAATTCTGGACATGTAGCAGAACGGACCACCAATTTTGCCTGCAGTTTTCAGTAGCTTGGGCCATGTTGATCCAGTAAGGACCATCCGACACGTGGTTAAAGAGTGAAGCTTGGAGCAAAACAATTGTCGCCAACAGAGGGAACATCCTAAGTAACCGATTCAAGTAGAACAAGTGTATGGTTCTTATGAAACGTGCTGAAAAAAAGGTGTTTATTAAATTATGACCTATATTTATAAAATGTTGGGACGTTGTTCTGTCTCTTTAAGACTCAATACTAAAAACTGGGCCAGATAACAATATTAAATATATCATTATTGTTCTAAGCCACGACTCAAGCTAGAAATTTCTTCATAATTAACAATATTTCAACCAAAAACTCCAATGGACTAAGTCAACATGCGATTATTAAGTGGATTATATGTATTTGTAAATGTAATTGTAATTAAAACTTACCTCTCGAGATCTTTCCAATGACGGTATATACAGCGAGGATACCACTGAGCAGAAAGAACGTATCAACTGTGATAGGTGCTGAGTTAACCCATGTGCTTGAGAATGAGGTTAACCACTGTAAAGACGATACATATATTAACACTTAATAACACATTGAATCAAAGAGTCTATGACAAACGAACGAGGTACAGATGGTAAACCGGTAGTAAAAGAAACTGACCATAAAATCCCACCACTAAGCTTGGTTTTGTTGAGTTTAGGATACGCCTTCCCTTTCAACGTATGGAAATAAGCATTTATAGCTAAAAATACTCACACTGATAGTATCTTGAAGGTTATGGATAAAACCAAGCAAAGTCATGCTGTAGGTATGTCCTACGACGACCCACATCATTGAGATAGCTCGGATACCGTCAACGCACTCAAGAGCACCAGAGGTAGACTTGAAGGACAGGAACCGACGGGTGTTCGTGTAGACAGAGAAGCAAACGTAGAGACTGTTTACTTTTGATGCAGCTGATGATAAAAAATATCGTTTAAACATTATATTCTTTTGACCCAGAGATAAATATTGGCTAAAATTTTGAACGTAAATAAATATTGCACACAAAATTAATAAACTGTAAGTACTAGATTTTAATGAAAAAAAAAAGTGGAGAAAGTTGTATCTATAAAATATTGAACTATGTACAAGTAAATTGAAAGTACGTACATTCTAATTTGATTTTGTCAAATATTTTTATATGCCAGTTTTTACCACTACTATTATAAAATAAAATATAGCAACATAAAAAAGTCCTATCTGAAAACCAGCGCAGTGACATTGTGATTTCCTCATAATTATATGTCCCAGCATTATTCTGTAGTCAGAAAAATTATTCATAAATATTAACTTACGTAGTTTCAGCGCGAAGGTATGGAAAAGGTCGTAACTCGTGCTAAGGATAACAAGCAGCCCAATGAACGATAAGATACCACTGAAAACAAAATAAATCAAATAAACATAAAATTGCAAATATTTCACTTGCGTCATACTCCAATAGAAATTTTTGAGACTTACATAGCAGTGTAATCGGCAGCGGTAAACGGCTTATCATTGGGCAATCGGCAATAGTATTCGTCAAAAGACACATTCAGGAGAGGAATCCTAGATTGGAAGAAGTTTACCGCTTGTGTGGGAGTGCACACGTCAGGGATACATACTGCAACCATACCTCGGGACTGAGCCGCTATCAACATTGGGAAAACCCTGTTAAAAGAAAACAAATATTTATAATTTCAAATAAATAGTAAAAGAATGAAAGTAATAAAAAAAGAAAGAAAATAGAGCCAATTAAAACAATTGATTGTAGCTTTTACAATGACAATAATGTACAAGAAAAAAAAATGTGATTCTTCTTTCGTGTTCAAGCAAAAGAAGTTTACTTAACAAGGAGTCTAAAGAATTTAAACACGAAATCGAAATAAATCAAAGAAAGAAAGTACATCAAATAGACCAGAGCTCCAAATTCCTTTAAGTAATACGAAAATATAGTGCCAATTATTGTTGAATACTTTTTTAGGTCATCTTCTAACTCACCCTTGAAGGGATTAAAGGACTATAAATTTTACAAGTAATGATACCAGAAAATGGCAATGACTTTATGCAATAATTATTATCAATGCTTTGTCCTAATTTAATTAGCTAATATCAATATAAGTAGGTCTATCTTTATCATTTCTAAATTCAAGGTCTTTCTCGGATGATCCTACTAAGCTTATATTTATTTCATATATTCGCCTTGATCTAATATTATATATTTTATTTCTCAATTAATATCATTAATAAAATTATTAGCATGAATATTGAGTGATATTTATTATTTTAAAGTCCATGAAATATACCTTGATTCAACCGGCTCTCCAAGTCCAGTAATTCCATGAACATAAGTCTGCATCCTTCTATAATTTTCAGCGATTATTACAGTTTCGTTATCTGGCTGGGGCCAAGGCCAATTTATTTCAGGTAAGTCAGGTAAATCTGGAAATTCTGGCCATGTTGGCGGTTCATCAGGTATAGTGATAACTTCCTGATTTATAGGGATAGTGATAGTGCAGTATTTTCCCTGAAACTGCGTGCCATTCAAGATTTCGTTGATACTCAGGCATTGGTGATAGTCCCCCAGATCGTTCCAGTTTCCTGTAAGGATACCACTTGGGAGTTTGCCACTGGCGTCCAGAACTGGAAATATTATTGTTGTCGTTATTTTTATATCACAAAAAGCTAGCATAAATCTACAAACAACTTGTAAATCGTATAAATATTTGCTTGATTCGAATTAAATCGAACCCGCAACTAGTTACGCATAAGCTCCACTCGTCCACTTCCATCTTTTTTATCAGCCACTTTACCAATCCAGTCGTCAAAAATAGAAGAAACTTAGACAGATACTATTAATTACTAAGAAAGATAAAATAAATATTATTAATGTAAAATCTAGCTATCACGAAAATATCTTATTCACACTTTCCTATAATCTTTCAGTAAAGCTAATCATTGACTGAAGGATAAAAACGTGATAGAAAAATTCCACAAGTGTATAGTGACGTCACATTTTGTAATTAGTCAACATTAGTCGCTAAAATAATTAAATCATTCTGATTGCATATTGATAAATGGATTTAAATTCGGAAATCAGTTCTGGGAATATAATTAATCGGTTGTGAGCACGTGGAAGTATTGTTTTTAATGGAGATAACAAAAGATTAATCATTATGATGAGAACCTAAACTGATGCACGTGCTAGTCACCCATTACAAGTTACTGGTGTATTGTCAAAGTTAATGACTGACATCACTAGAAGGGCCCCGTCAGATATCAGCGGTGCAGCTGCATCAGTCTCATATTGATATTATATTGTGAAGCAAAGCCAACTATTTTGTAATTTTGTATTTAATTTAAAAAGAGTATCTATGGAGTTTCTTGCCGGTTCTTCTCGATAAGACCTACCTTTTGATACCATGCAACTAGTTTTTGACAATTCAAAGGTACCTGGAATATTGGTCTAATTGAAATAAATCATTTGAGTTTTAGTTAGGAGCGTATTAAGCTTGTATTATTATACAAGATAAGCTACTTGTGCTACAGCAAGCCATCCGCAAACAGATCGCTTGTAGGATAATAATCCTACAAGCGATCTGTTTGCGGATGGATAAATGAAGATTTAATTGGTTTATCAGAAGTATTGCGAGAGGAATTAATAAAAGTACCTATCGTTTGTTAACCATCTTATATTTTTATTTTTACTTCAAACCCCACTTGACTTCTTTTATTTTGTATTTTCTTTTATTTCTCAATATGTGTCATATGTAAATGTTACTTAGTCAGTACATTTACATATGACAGTCTTACGCACTTAAGTATCAGTCTTACGCACTTTTTCTTACAAACCTTTGTAAGAAAAAGTGCTTGCATCTTTCAGAGATTTTAATAGATAGCCTTTGTAGTCAGTCAACCCGTACTAGACCCACATGGTAATGATCAAATAAAAGGTTTTTATTTCAAATAAACTTTTCCAAACACGAAACGTTAAGATTCTAGTTGCATGGTTCCAAGAAGTTGATCCTATGGAGAAGCATCACGCTAAAAACTCAATAAATACCTTTTGAAATAAAAGGCAATATTTTAGAAACAGTTGTGTGAGCTCAATGTCGGCTTATCATATATCGTCAATAGTTAAAATGAATGATAGATGGTTTATCGATTAATTTATCTCAATCTGAGGTCTTTTTAGAAGATTCCTATCAGTGCCCAGTAGTAGACATTCAATAGATTGATCAAAATGACAGTGTAGGGAATAGAGCATATTATTAAATTATAGAACTACTTTATCCTAAAGATTATTATTACATTTAGCAAATAGTGCATCAGTTTAAACTTATCTTATGCCAATCTAAGTTTTACACGCCTGTGTTAGGCAACTAATAAAGAGTATTCCAGTTATATTGAATGTTTCGCCCATGATATAACCATATCATGGGTGTTGTTACTGAGAATTTTATGAATAAACTCCAATTCTTGAACTTGTGATCGAGCGGCTCATGTTTTTGATTATGGAATCCAACCCAGAATATCACACACACTCGCCATGTTTTCAACCACTGGACTATAAAGCATTATTCGTAGATCAGGCTATATTTCATAATTTATGATACTCAGCCGTCTATTAAACATTGAAATAACATCATTTCATAGGATTTTATATCCGTTGGATTTAAATATATTTTGTTTTTACTGCTATATAACATAAAAAAAAATGTTTCCTTCATTAATATTAAAACTCCATGTTTTATTCAACAATATGATTGGTCCGGTGGCTAACGTTTTTATCATTTGAATGGAACACCATGGGTTTTGGGTTCGATTCTAGGATGAATCCAAACTTATGGCCTATGGATAGTTGTACTAAATCTAGTTGTTTGTGTCATGGGGATCACAATACAGGCGAAAATCTTTTCAAGAAACGTTTTCCATAATTATACCTACTATAATAATTAATTATTTTCAAGGCTATCAATTAACAATGTACTCACATGATAGCCTCAAGCTATTATTCGACAAAAGCCTCAACTGATCATCACACTGTTCCGCATTAAGCACACTCTCGTACAAATCCTGATCGAACGCACTTCTAAAGTCCACATTATATTCGCCAGAGAGTTTACTAAGGCCGTAAACGCCATGTAACAGTATAGAAAATAAAATATACTTTAAAACACCCATCGCGCCCCGCTTTCTTCCAGTTTCTACTATACAATTACATTACAAGACCTTTTAAATACTCGTATATAAAAATACGATAACGCTTGTTAGGATAACTGATTTCTATTCGATAGATAAATCGATAATCTCGCTAATTTATCGTTAATTTTTCACACTGATAAATAAATGAGCCTGTGTTGAACAGATACCGGATATTTTTGCGACTGATAACGTTTTTTTTAAGTAAGTTGTTGAATTAAATATTTTACTTAGATAATGTACAGTCTAACGACCTAATTGATATACATGCAACTATCGACTGATCAACTATCACCTATCTATGTGTGAATGTAAACCAATTAGCTTGTTAGAGTGTACATATATTTTAAGACTTTATCAACACCCAAAAAAATATATCACTAAGAAATAGAAAAAATTTATATATATAATATTCTCAATAATCGAAATCTCGAAAATCGAATCGATTTCGATTTGAAAGGCGAACATGGGAGTTTCTTTTTTTGAATATGTAAAAAAATATTTAAGCCAGTATGTCAGTAATAAATAAAGTAGGGTAAACTACCCTAACGTTGGCACCCTACCAATTTATTGGCACCTTACACAATTTTAACTATATTAAGATTACCAGAACGCAAAACATATTTTTTCAAATAGGAAAACATCGGTAGTTTTATACTCTATTGCCCTGCACGCATAGAAACAGGTGTATCTTCAATATGGTGCCTCAATAAGAAATTAAGTGACGTGTCTGAACGTTGGTGGAAAAAATAAATAAATATATTAGTTGATCTTTTGAATTTTGACTACAAATGTTATTTCATGTGATTTAAGAGTGCTTAATCTTATTTTAGCCGTAAATAAATTATTGTTTTAATGGCGATTTTCATATTTTTTAACCGTGCTAACATTTGGTATCAAAAATATGCAATTTACCTTTTATTGGCCCCTGCCAATGATGTTAGATCTATTTATTGGCATGTATCAATAATTGATAATTCCGTTGTGTTCATGATTTGTAACATTGATATTCGTTTCAGTTAACTAACATGAAACCAAGGACGAGAAATTATGTAAAAGTAAAATCAGTAAAGGTGAGGCGTAAGGTGTATACAGAGGAAAGTATGCTTGAAGCGTAAATCCTTAATGATATACTTGTGTTGAAAAACTTTTATCTGAGATGGAAGACTAATCGAAGATGAATGACTTAAAATTACGTAGTTACATTATTTATTACTGATTTTTTATCACTAATTATTTAAGAAGAATAACTCTTTCCAATAAATGCCTACCTCTGACTTTGTTTCTAATATTTTTGAAGTAATTAATGTTCCTACGCAAATATACCTATATCTATATATTATATTAATTAAAGCCCTAGAATTTAGAATAGCTGTAATATTGTCTTCTACTCATTTAAGTGTATACCCACAAAATGAATGAGGGGCCAATAATAGGTAATTTTAACTGCCAATAAAAGGGTTACCTATGCCAACATTTGGTTTTTTGAGACATTTCTTTATAACATAAAAATTATGGAATAATCTACTTTAAATTGAAATTAAAAGTACATATAATCAATCTTCTATGTGTATTTAACCAATATGGATACTCATCACCTTGTTAAAATTAAAAAGACATGCCTAATTTTAATGTTTTATAAAAGCTACTCCTTAAAGTGCCAATAAATGGGTGTTTTACCCTATAACTCCGATGTACGGCTGTTAAAAAGTTCCTAACATATTTTGTTCATTGCAGTAAAACCAACTGCAGTTGTAGTTTACACAATTTATGTGTACTGGCCTGTCCGAATTAAACTTTTATATTCAGAGTCTATTTTGTGGTTTGTTAAAACAGTATAACATACTATGTAAAATATTTAGGCCGAATATTTTTATAGCAGCTTTTTTTTATTTTATTACTTTTTATAAAGATGGGTAGTTAGTGAGTTTTGTAATACAATACGTGCTCATAAAGAGAATGGAGATATTGTAACCCTAGTAAATTAAGTTACAGTGGCAATGGAGTCGGCAGAACTGCTTGACGACCTAATTGGCGTAGTACTGAGCGATCGGTTTATGCGTTACGAGTTGACGGTTCAATCCCCGCACGGAGATCCGGGTCTGAGCGTTTGTGTATGTAAAACAATTATTGTGTCTGTAACCGCACTCAAAATACTGGAGAAAACCCTAGTGTTTAACAAAGATTTAAAAAAACATAACAACAAATAACATTTTATGAGAGGTATAGCGAGATGTTTCGCTCAAATTGAGCTGCCCGACTGGGGAAGTACCTCCGCCTTACAGAATACCGCAGTGAATTAACAATAGTTGTCTTTCTACGAGAGAGTAAGGTTACCCGAGCTCGTGGGAGAGTGACTATTCTAACAGCATGGGAATTCCGTTATTCAGTTTCGTAACTCTCTGTTTTAAGAAACCTAAACGGTACGGGGTTTAGAAACGCATATGCAAGCCTCTGGTGTTGCAAATGTCCATGGGCGGCGGTGATCACATACCATCCGGTGAGCCTCCTGATCGTTTGCCCCCTTATGACCATAAAAAAAGTTTTCCGTGCAAAAACGATGTTGTCATGTCAGGAAAATTGTTTCCGACATATGTAAATATAAACATAAATACGACTCTTTGATATTCACAATACAGCTTCGCAAGCCTGCCTTGTAATTCCGTTCCACCAACGTTTTATAATCCTCACGTGCCTCTTTCTTTTCGTGATCATATTTCTGTGCCAATTTGTTTCCTGGAAATTATCAATAGAAATATCTGGTAGGTATATTTTCACAATCTATACATTATTTTTCTTTAGACGATATATCTATAAATATAATTATGTGAATAGAATAATAAATATGTGCATGAGTCATGTATCAATTAGGTTGAACTATCAAGCATCATGATTATTCAGCATATAAATAAATACAAATAAAACGTTATACCTACTGTGATTTGCTATTAATAAAATTGATGTATTCATATATTACTATGATATGACACTATTTACAAACTTTTCATTCATTAGAACTATTGGCATAAAGCATTTGCAAATGAACTGTGGTGTGTCTGCCAACTCGTAGTAAGCTTAATCTAATAAAAGAAAAAAAAATTTTGATTTTTACAAAATTATTCTCCAACTGAGAAACCGATCTTCTTTCATCAACTTTTCACCCATTTCTTTAGATACATTTTATAATATTCAAGAGTTATGTTCATTTACCAAGATGAGTTAAATAAAAAGTTAATCTGATTAGTTTGGCTAAAGATTTTTTTTTTATATTCCCCTGTTCTGAACCAGCTGCAGTGAAAGTTCGCCGACCCTACAGCTAGTGCATAGCGCTATCTATTTTGAGGTAAATGCCATTTTTATGAAGCTCGATGTTTGATGACAATGTTATTTTGTTATTTATCAATTTCACACAAGATATAAATATCAAATGCACACAGCAAGCAATAAAACTGTCCTCATTTAAACCATTACAAATAATGCAACAATGATTATTTATCATTCAACAAACTTTGTATTAATCCTTCATAACAATATTCTTTTTATATTTTCAGTCATTAAAAATATGAATGCTCGCAATAATGATACATTACGGAAATAATCTCCAGACGTTGTATATTTACTTTATCTAATCATTATATATTGTACTATCAAATACTGATTGATTGGAAACGAATTGAAAAATATTGTTTGCAGATTATATAGTCACTTAAATCCAGATATGGTTTTTGCTATACAACATATTATTATATACTCAACCAATAGAAATAATAATAATTGGCTGTCTGTAAAGTCGGTTTACAGACAATAATTTTACGTGGTAACAAACCGAACTCTTAGGCCGATCGTGGCTCTTTATCTATGTTCTGCGCTCTCGCTTGCACGCTCTACTCAGTTGAAACGTGGCTATTTTTCGTGCGTGCAGCTGGCGTTCATCGATTTATAAGACGTTCATCACCAACCCATTATTGTCCCACTGCTGGGCAGGGGTGGAGTCTCCTCTCTTTGAGAGGGATTAGGCTATAGTCCACCACGCTATCCTTCTGAACATGTCATCGAAAAAATCTCACAGTCATGCAGGTTTCCTCATGATGTTATCCTTCTCCGATTGAGCATGTGATAAATACGCACATAACTTCCGAAAAGTCAGTAGTGCGTGCCCAAGTTTAAACTCAGATGATATTATGCCAGTCCACTGATCACACCACTAAGATGCCACCGCTCGCATATATTATAATCTCATTGTAAGACGTTGTCAAAAAGAAGTGAAATGTAGTAATATTTCAACGTAAAAGGTCTTAATACTTCCTACTTCCACATATATTCGTCTAAACACACTAAATCACGGTTCACGATATTAGTATTCGCTGCGCGCTCCGCGCACGCTCAAAAGCGGCATTAGTCCCGGGAAACGGTACCTTTTTCAATTTCTCGAATTTCACAGCGATTGTCCCTCCACAAGCCGAGAAATCACCAAGTGGAAATGAAAAAACAATTGGTCAGGCCACGCGCGCGCGAAATTACAATCAGTTTTATTCAGCGGCGTTCGATATCAAAAATTAACTGTTTTTTCTGTTTCATATTAAAACCTCTGACTTCGGCAAATTAGTTCGATTCGTTTTAATTATGTGTACTTTATTATATACCATACTCAGCTTACGGCTCACCTGATGGTAAAAGGTTACCGTACCCTATAGAAGTTTGCAACACCAGAGGAGTCGCTCGCTCGTTGCCGACCTTGTAGAAACCGCTTAGGTTTCGTTACTAAACTGACAGCAAACGGAATGGCCAAGCTGTCAGAACAGTCTCTCTCCCAACGAGCTCTGGCATCCATATTCACTGGCAGAAACACAATAAAATTATTGTTAATTCACTACTGTAAGGCGGAGGTGCGTCCCCAATCGGTCAGCTCAATTTGAGCGAGAAAAGAAATGGGTACAAACGTCTCGACAGTAGGTACTTGCATATATCATTAAGAACCCAACTGCTTTGTTCTACTGCTGGGCACGGGTCACCTCTCATTTTTAACAGAGGTTAGGCTACAGTCCACCATGCTAGCCTAGTGTGAATGTGGTGAAATCGCTAGAATATCTCAGGCATGCAGGTTTCCTCACGTTGGTTTCCTTCACCTTCATCGTTTTGATAATAAATATAACAGGCATTCTTGCAGTCATTCTTATATAATGCATGTAGGTGCCTAGAAAATTGAAAAGTACCTATTCATACCTTAGCTCTTTGAAGTCACAAGTCTTTAAGTCTTTAATCTTAAAATGACGCTAACTGAAGTCAGAGTAAACGGTAGCTCAATTACTAATCAAATACAAAATGATTTCTTTCACTTACGTGAATACTTGACTTTGAAATAAAACATTTTTTTACGGATTCTATCGTGGTATATTAATATTATTTAATCCTAATCATTCAGATCTATTACAACATCCATGGTCAGGAGAAGGCAGCTGGCAGTGACTGGAGGAAAAGAGCCGAAAATCTAGCTCCGTGGCGTTCACTAGGGAAGGCCTACGTCCAGCAGTGGACGTATATAGGCTGATGATGATGATGGTCACTTGAAAAATAAGTTTTTGGATGACGTGATGTTATAATTACATTCACATCAAATAAATTAATGAACATTACAACCAACCTTTTAAAATAAATATAGTGAGGCATCTAGCTCGCTTTTTAAAGAAGGTATTAAAATTCCCAAGTAGCTGTACACAGGCAATAGCTCATAAAGCTAGCGTTCAAAAGCTGACGCTCCTGGTATGCGACCAAAGCGTGCGACTAAGCTTAGGTTCTTGATAAAAATCGTACCAAGTTATTTCGTGACCACCTTCAGCTTTGTAACGAAGTATGTATAGTTTGTATTCTGAGAGAAGTAAAGTTTGCTTTTGCAAATATTTTGATGAAAACGTTATTATCAAGTTTATAGCGTTGCGATATATTTGGATCACGTTACAAAGTATTAACAGGAATAAGATTTTGTCGTTGTTTGTCTATAACAACTGCCTCGTTGGTCTAGTCTCGGAGGTCTTGGGTTCGATTCCCAGGTCGAGCAAAGTGTTATTGGAGTTTTTCTATGAAATTCTCAGTAGTAACTCGGGGTTTGGATTAGTGCCCGGTTAATGGCAATAGGCTCGCCCCCTATTCCATGGGATCTAAAACATAACATAATTTTTTATTTTACTTCACATTATATTCTGTGTAACTTATTACAAAATTCATGAATAATATAATAATCTTGCGGAATTATATTGGATTCAGCGTTTTACAGTATGATTCAACGATTTATCGATTTAGGTACAAAAATTCAGTAATGTATTAGTATTGATAATGTAAGTAATAAAAGTATTTATTATTAAGTAGTTCCTTTAACATTATCGTGGTTTTATCCAACAATTTTATGACTAATTTCTCTTCGTCATTGGGTTGTTTTACGTAAGTGCTTTAATTTCAGACTATTAGTCGACAAGGATAACAAAAAAGTAACAGCTTCCATTGATGTATTAAAACCTTATCATAGACAATTTTATAAGTCATTGGCTAATAAATCTTTACTTTTAAAACCAAGTTAATAATAATGATCAACTCATTGACTTTAGAGGGAAGTTCTGCTTGCCACTAAAGTCAATTTTAGCAGATTTGTTTTGTTTCCGATAATTGGTTTTTCATCATCATCATCATCAACCCATTAATGTCCCACTGCTGGGCACGGGTCTCCTCTCAATTGAGAAGGTTAGGCTATAGTCTACCACGCTAGCCTACTGCGGGTTGGCGGACTTCACATTCCATCGAGAATTCTCTCAAGCATGCAGGTTTCCTCATGATGTTTTCCTTCACCGTTTGAGCATGTCATAACTTCCGAAAAGTCAGTGGTGCGTGCCTTGGGTTCGAACTCGAGACCTCTGACATCTCAATCCACTGGTCACACCGCTCGGCTACCACAGCTCTTTTGGTTTTTAGCCTAAGGCATACCTTTGTAAAATAATGGTGTTTTATAACCGTAAAGTGTTCGTTCCGTAAATATAGGCAAATGAAGCAGAACGTTTATTTTCTAATTTTCATAAAAAAGACTTCTTCATATTTACTAAACTAAACTTGAAAAAAAAAAACATTTTAAGTCTTCTATATACATCATCATCAACATCCTATGAACCGGTAGACGTCCACTGCTGGACATAGGTCTCCCCCAAAGATCGCCACGATGACCGGTCATGCTTTGCCCGCCTCCTATACATATAAATCATTAATTTTAATCTATCATCCATCATGATACCAAGTAAAAAACCCACATAAATCCGGAAAAATTGGCCGTATAAACTAGATGTCTTTGCTGTGTCCTAATTATGTTATTATATTTGTTGTGATTGTCATATCAAATCATTAGACAGAGATTTAAAAAAAAATCTCATATCACTATGTTTGTAAATATAATATCAATGACTCTTAAAAGCTTTTACTGACTTTTACTTTTATACATCAGTGTGATGTTTCATCAGAATCTGACCTGTAGTTTTCTGTTACAAATAAATATTATCCTATAGATATATATAGATAGAATAATAATTCCTCATTAAAATTGACAATAATGAGTTCCGCAAAGATACGAACAAACTAATCCTATCAGTATTCATGTTATTTCTTTTTAATGACGTACTAATGATTGTATATCTATTGTGTTTCTAAATTTTGCAATCAAATACCAGATCGTTTGCTGATAAAACGGAACGTGTTGTTAATGAAGGACTTTGAACTCTTACAAAACGATTTTATGAAGCATTATTTTATTTATAATCAGATTATAGTACTTGCGTTTCTATAATATGCTTTATGACTGTAGTAGGTGTAATGTTCAAAATTATAAATATGTAAAATTGTATTTCAATACCTAAATGACGACCTGACTAGCGCAGTGGCTGAGCGATCGGCTTGTGCGTCACGGGTTGCGGGTTCGATCCCCGCACGGAGCAAATATTTGTACGTTCTATAGGTAGTTGTACTGGGTCTGGGCGTCTGTGTATGTGAAAATTTGTGTTTGTAAACGCAACCACGACACAGGAGAAAATCCTAGTGTGGGGCAACGTTTTTTAAAGAAAAAAAAATTAAAAAAATCTATTCGTGTGACGATGGTTTCAAAATCAGAGAGTTATTGTCCAATAATAAAAAGTCTCTAATCATACTGATCATTCATGAACGACACCTTCTCAAACATTATTTCACTTTCCCACTGCATACGTCTTTCGCCATCACACTGTTAACACTGCCTTCTGTGGTTTGAGTCCGGTGGGGACAAAGATTTGTGTGACGAGCATAAACATTTGTATATGAACAATGAATGTATATATGTATAATAGTTATGTATTTAAAAAAAGTATATATGTAGTATCCGTAACACAAGCCTCGTTGCTTAGCTTTGAACAAGATGGCGCTATTATATGTTCACGAATATTTATTTATTTATACAATACACCGCGTTAGCCTAATGCGGTTTGGCAGATTTTTCACGCTTTTCTCAAGCATGGAGGTTTCTTCACGGTATTCTTTTACACCATTTAGACATGTGATAAATGCCGAGCCTACTGACACAGTCCACTTATCATACTACAAATATATCACACCTTAAATAACTGTCTATCTTATATATATCTAGCTACAGATCACAAGATTAAAAAGACACAAGATTGGCAAATAAGCCCCTATAGACGTTTGCAACACCAGAGGTATCGCTCGCGCGTTGTCGACCCTGTAGAAACCGTTTAGATTTTTTTAATAAGGTAGCTACTAAACTGACGGCAAACGGAATTTCCATTTTTTTATGGTGATGAGGGGGCAAACGAGCAGGTGGCTCACCTGATGGTAATTGATGACCGCCGCCCATGAAGATTTGCAACACCAGAGGCTGCAAATGCGTTGCCAAACCCCTTAGAAACCGTCCATGCTGTCAGAAAAGTCACTGCGCCAACGAGCTCTACTCACTTGCAGAAATACAAGTACTGTTATTTCACTGAGGTCTTCTGTAAGGCGGAGGTACTTCCCTAGATGGGTAGATCAATTTGAGCGAGGAATTTCGGAATGCACTAATTTAAACTTAATCATGATTATATGACATTAAGCGAAAATTGAACGTGCACACTTATCTTAATATATCTACATTTATCACTGACAATCGTCAAGATTTCGTACAATTACTTAATATTTGGAAAATACATTATACATATCTATCAAGATTGCTCTGATTAAATTATTAACTCAAAGCACTTGGAAGCATTATCCTTTTGGATAAAAAAATACGCTTTAATATACAAACCGAACTGAAAACAAGCAACTATACAAAAAAGCTTGTGGTAATTGACATTAAATAAATTGTATTTATCACGGGTGATCCGAGGAATTGTTTGGATTGTTCCCACGACATTGCGCTAAATCTTGAGGTACCCATCCGCTCTGCCTCAATATCCAACGTTTTACAACTGCGCGATTTCTATAGCATTTACTGACTTGCATAACCATTCTGTGGAACCAGCTATCGCCAACGGTCTTTCCGAACCGATATGACGTGGGAACCTTCAAGAAGAGAGCATATTCATTCTTAAAGGGCCGGCAACGCATTTGCAGATGCTGGTGTTGCAGATGTCCAAGGGGAGCCTCCAGTCTGTTTGAGTATATAAGAAAATTAAAGTAAATCTTTAAAAAAAAATTAACTACGATCACCCCTTTTAATTTGGGAGTGGCCTGCAATATATATCCAGCAGTGGACTGCAATAGGCTGACTTCTACCCCTTTTAATTTAATTTTGTTAATTGGTTTATATTTAAGACTACTCAGCAAGAAACCTTGGGTTTCATTCTCAAGTCGAGCAAAATACAAAGCAAAATTATCATGTAGCTTCGGTTTGGGTTCGTGCATGGTTGATGGCGATAGGCTCGCCCACTATTACATGGGACCAAAAACATACCGGCGAAATGTGGGTGTACATTAGTACACCTCTACCTAACCCTTTGGGCATGACACGCGTGATGTTATGCATGAATTAAATATATTGAGAGATATATTCCATGCGGTTCAGTCTCCGGAGACAATAACACAACAGTAAAGTAAAATACGAACATTTTAATCAACATCAGACACAAGACAACTCCTTTTAAACAATACTTTGGCTAATGGTTCCTTGGGGGAGCTCCGCATAACGTAGTGACACCCTGACAGCATCAAATTGACTGTGAATGTGTGTGAAAACACTCGGAAATACGGTAAAATATAGCCAGGAAATATTAAGGCGTGTTTGGTGTACATACATTGGTGTTATCATATACATACTTACTAATTATTTCTATGACGTTGATAAAGTGGAAAAACGTGTCTGTGGTTTATGTTTGAACGGTACGGATGGTGCATTTGAGACATCGGCTTCTGCGACGCATGTCGTAGGTTCGATCGCCGTGCGATAAAAATCTTTGTATCACCTACAGACAGTTGTTCCGGGGCTAGATTTCTGTGCGTTGTGAATATTTGTGTTTGCAAACGCTCTCCTGACACATAGGCAATTCGCGATGAGCAGCAAAATAACAATAATTTTGTTTTCTCACCGATGAGAAGTAGATTCTCGAGCTGGAAAAGAGTCTCAGAGACCGAAAACCTTTTATAGTTTCCACACTGAAAACTATTGCATCATATTTTATAACAAATGTCTTTAATAAAACCTTAACACATTGTCTGTAATTTTACGTAATCCATCCAATGGTATGTAATTTGAAGATGTTGAGAAAGTAATTACTTTGTCGTGTAGGTATATCTAGACAGTTTCTGATAAATAAATACATACATAGATAACATACACGAGGCATCACATTTACGCTACCAATCACATGTTATAAACAAACAGAACCGACGACAAATATATATATATACCTATAGGAAAGTAAATATTTGTGGCGGTGGGTGATTCTATGATAGTGTGAAGTACTTCAGTCAGAAATCGTAGCAGATAATTTATTCCTGAAAATAAATCTTGTAATTACACTTTTATAAGTTAATATTATAAAACTTAAGTGCCTATCAAATAGAGCCGGTGTTTCGTCTGTTGCTGTCAGTGTAGTAACCACATATAAAAAAAAAACTATATTTTATAGGGTCAGCAACGTGCTAACGAGGCATCTGGTGTTGCAAACGTATTATGTATATCCAAAAAGATTTTGGGGTAGTAGGTATCCCTCAGCAAGTGTCAGATTCGTGTTGGAAAATACATCGCAAAGGTTTGAGTTAGGTCTTCTAAGAATGTTATAGGTTAAGCACGGCAACATGAATGTGTGTACGTAGGTAGTCTTGGGGATCTCGACCTTTGGGCTTATTGTAGGTTAAGAACTGGAACTGCTTCCTCGTCAAGTGGTCGTAAAGTGCGACTGCCGAGCAAGAGGTCTTGGCTTCGATTCCCAGGTCGAGCAAAGTGTTATTGGGTATTTTTATGAAATTCTCAGTAGCAGCTCGGGGTTTGGATTTGTGCCCGGTTAATGGCAATAGGCTCGCCCCCTATTACACGGGACCTAAAACATACTGGCGAAACGTGGGTGTACATTAGTATACCTCTGCCTAACCCTTCGAGGACGACAGGCGTGATGGAACTTAAAAACTCTTCTTTATGCAATTTTTATATAAATGTTTGATGTTATGTGCCAGTATTAATATAATAGAACTCTTTATATTTATTTAAGTTTAACGACCATTAAAATATTATTTATGATTAATATTACATTAGTATTGAATCATTTTTGACATCGCTGTAAAGCAATAGCTATAAGTCGGAAAGATCTTTATTTATTCGACTTTTGAACACACGATACGTAAAACTGCTTCAATAATTCATATTTTATGTTCAAAACTGAGCGACTAATTGCACCTATGCTCAACTCTGCTCAATGCTGAGCGTGATTCAGTGCTCAATATATTCGACTTAGACATAATATAGCTGTTCAAATTGAGAACATTATCTACATCTTATTACTGCTAGGATATTTACTTGCTGTACCTACAGAAAATACGTTTACGTTGTTTATAAAATACTAGCTTTAGCCCGCAACTTTGTCTGCTTAGAATTCATAATATTATCCAATCTGATTATTTCTTTCTTAAGAATAACCCCTTCTCTCTTGAGAAATAATCGATATCTACAAAAACCACCTTCCTTTTTAGGAATGATTTCCTCAACAAAAACTCGAAGAGCTGCTATGCTGAAGTGGAAATTAGCTGGACACATCTGCCGTAAGCCAGACGACAAAAATCATGACCCAACGGGTCCCACTTAATGACAAAAGACGATACGGCAAGCCCAGTAAGAGATTGCTGGACATCTTTAAAAAAAATGGTCCTTAATAGCTGGAGACAGGGACAAGTGAAAGAACTATTGACTAGGACTCCGCTGAAGGTCGGTAGCTCTGTCCTCGAAGTTGTTGACGATTACGTTCACGTGGTAGGTAAGTCCAACTTCTTGGAAAGAGTTCAATCGTCGGATCTATCCCGGCTGGATAACGTTCGGGAAGATATGCCAATTCATTTTCTCCCAAATAGCACAGTGTCTGTAGACGACCGACGTCACAAATACCAACTATGATGGTATGAAGTTTCTCTTGGGAACCGTATAGTTCATAATCAACCCACTATTGTCCCACTGCTGGGCACGGGTCTCCTCTCATTTGAGAGGGATTAGGTTATAGTCCACCACGCTAGCCTCCTTCGGGTTGGCAGACATCACACGCCATCAAGAATATCTCTCAAGCGTGCAGGTTTCCTCACAATGTTTTGCTTCACCGTTTGAGAATGTGATAAATTCGTACATAACTTCCGAAAAGTCAGTGGCACGGTCACACCACTAGTTCACTACAGCTCAAAAGTAAAGTACGCGATGACGACCGAAGGACACGGTGAGCTCGTTCTGTGTAAATCGGATTGTCAATAATAATTGAAAATGTAAGGTAGCTGTAAGTAATTATAACTTCAAGACGACTAACACCTCAGTCGGCCCGCGACCATGGATGCTGTAAAGGATCCGAAACGTCGGGTTAAAATAATATCAATATACCGCGATAAAATCCGTAAAAAGTAGTTTTATTTCAATGTCCAATATTCGCGTAAGTGTAAGAAATCAATACGCGATGATATTAGTTCTAAAGGGTGAGAATAAATTCGCTGCCCATAGCGAAATGTGCGATGATAGAATATAGGGGTGGGTTCCATATCAAATAATTCTTTAGAAAATAGCCCAATATAAAGGCTTCATTGTTTATAAGTCATTGAAATAAAATTACATACATTTTACGGATTGAAACGATAAAAATGAATCATTGTCCAATGATTTCACGTGTGAAATTTCAAGCACGTACAATCGAAATCACGAAATAATCAAATCCGTGTATATGATTAACAATAATCTAGTACCTACGATGACGTGGTGGAAGATTACACTTGCAAAATTGATACTTATACGTGTAATCGTAAACACTAAAATTTCATACACTTAACGCGTGGTTATGTGGTGCTACCGCAAAGGTCGAGGGTCTCGAGACGAAACGCACCACTGACTTTTCGGAAGTTCTGTGCATATTTATCACAAGCTCAAACGGTGAAGGAAAACATCGTGAGGAAACCTGCATGCGAGGGAGATTTTCTCGACGGCATGTGAAGTCTGCCAACCCGCAGTAGCCTAGCGTGGTGGACTATAGCCTAATCCCTCTCAAATGAGAGGAGACCCGTGCCCAGCAGTGGGACAATAGTAGATGATGATTGATGATGATTTATCATGAACTCAAACGGTTAAGGAAAACACCGTGAGCAAAATCCTGCATGCCTGAGTGATTTTCTCGATAGAGCGTGAAGTCTGCAAACCAGCAGTAGGCTAGCGTGACAGAATACCTATAAGCCTAATCTCAGAGGTATCAATATGGTGGTAGAGCTGGGAAAATACGCGTGTAGTTTTAAGTCGCTCCCACGTCATGTGAGAGCCAGGACCTAAAACGGTATTAATTTCACTGACAGCAACAAAATCATAGCTATGAAACCACAATCACGTATTGGACGACCCTTGAGGTTTCATTTTTACCTACTTGTTGTTGTACAATAATTGAAATTAAATACAACCTGTTTAAACCGGTTTATTATATCCATATAATCGCTTTGCCTCAACCAAAAATGTTAGCGATAAATGTGTGTATGGAGAATGACAGATATCGTTTTCTTACACACTGAAATAACACATTTTTAATGATTTGGAATGATCCTGGTATGTTCACATTATTTAAATCCCTTTAAAGCGTGTTTCACTTGTAATTAACATAATATATTGTCATGCCTGTCGTCCCGAAGTGTAAGACGGTTTTTTATATTGCCTAGGCAATATTAAGGTCATACAAATTTAAATAACAACGAAATTAAAATAAAATAACAAAACTATGTAATACACTTTGCTCAGACCAATTTAAGCAATCTAATCTTAAACGGTTTTAGTGTTAATCACTACATTGGTAGACGGATTTGTGATAAATATTATGTGATGTCATAAATGTATACAGGTGTTAGCAATAAAAGGAAATGAATCACATGATTTGATGTTGATGATCATGATAATTTTAATTATAAACATCATCATCAACCTGCGACCCGGTTAGCGCTACGGTATTAAAAGTTGTCTTTTGTCCAGGAATATTTATTTCAGTCCAAGTTATTTTCATTCACGCGTGAACATACATAAAGTATTATACATCGAAGTTCTTATACATACCATCTATATAAGCTGTGATAGTCTAGTGAGCTGTGGAGTCAAAGTTCTTGAGGCAGGGATCAATGACATTTTGAAGATACCTGTGTATTTATCACATGCTCAAACGGTGACGGTAAACACTGGGGAAAGCTGAGGTTCTCAATGGCGTGTGAAGTCTGCCAGCTTGCACTACGTCTTTTGCTATATAGCCTAATCATTATCAAATGAGAGGAGACCCGTGCCCAGCAGTATAGGGTTTTATGATGATGACACTTCCCACTTTATAATGGCATATGTATTGTGAATGGATAAAATAAATAAGCGGTGTTCACGCACATTATTGACGAAGAACCATAAAACTGGCAAAAGTATAAACTTTGCTTCAACTTTCTCCGTCACAATTGTAATATCAAAAGTGATGAACGTGACAAACTCAATATATTTCTTTGTAAGTCATACTTTGAATAGAATATTACTCATTTCTCTCACGTATGATAGGTAGGATAATAATTTGGACTGTATAAGTATGATTTTATGGGTTTTATAACAGAGGAGGAAAAAGGAACGTCATCTAATGGTAAGTGACTACGTTGATGGCCGATGGGCGTTGATGAACTACGTGATGCGTTGATGGCATTTGTGGCTGACTCAGTGGCTGGTATTTGACTAAACAATTTCTCAGTGCATTCCCTATAGTAATTCAGTAAGAGATGCATAGAGTCGATGTCTCTTTGTAAGGCCAGAAAAAATAGTCGAGAAGTTATTATCTAATAGTCAGTTTTATGAAAGTACTATATAATTATATTTACTGAAAATCATTAATCCCAGTAAGGAATATAAATCCCGAAACCCTTGACATTCTTGGCGTCTTTGTAATATACAACCAATATGAAATCTTCAAGCCCCTAAAAATTGTCGCCAGGTTTTATCAAGACCTTGACAGTACCAAACGTTTAATGAGCAAAACTTTGCAGCTGAAACATAAAGGTTAAATTGATTTAAACACTTTAACGAAGCAGCGTAACCTTATTGCACAATGTCGTTCTGTTTTAATTGATTAAGTGTTCCTTCATCGGAAGCTGTAACGTTTCTAGGTGAACAATTGGGCGACCTTTTAACACAAACCTTTTTTCTACGTAATTCCATCTCCTAACTTTGATTTTTGGACGAAGCGAGCTGCGCCATTCTGTATCCTAAAGTTAAACCATTTGGGAGACTTTTTATTCATTTAAATCTTTTTAACTGATTTTAGGAGACTGCCAAAGTCTGATTACTGATTGATAAACCTACTTCAGTAATCAATGGTTAATAAAACGGTTTGTTTAACATTATGATAAATTTTCCAAAAACATTACACGAGATTATTTTTCCAAACTAAAATAGGTTTTGAAAAGAAACAAAAACACGGCATACTTAGATAACTAATAAGTATAACTTGGTTACGAATAATACACACGTATATTTAATATCTGTCTGATTTCCCTCAGGGTCGACACAGACCCGGAGTTGAGAGAGTGGTGCATACTTTCGTGAATCTCATGGCACTGGTAAGGTCGGTGGAGTTCTTTCAGTCGGTAAACGCTCACGCGCAGTTTCACACACCCTATCGCCTCCCCAGGTGGCAGGACGGTACGTAAAGGATATTTTCCTAGACAGACACAGACCATAGATTTCCTATAAAGTATATAAAAACTTAATAAAATAAATAATCAAACCTATGTAAGGGTACCCAACCTCACAATGTCCTAAAACTTTAAACCTAATATTAATATAAATATAATTATAATTTTATGAACGACAATTCCTTTCTAGAATCCTTAAGTATTTGCCATTCATAAGCAGCCACCAGTTTCAGCACATTAAACTTGAAATTATCGGGAACTAAATAAGCTACCTACTTAACTGAAGTATCTAGTTTAATTACAAAGACTTGAATATAGGGAGTCTTAGCGCTAACTAGACTTGAGTAACTTAAACTCAACTAAGAAGTTTTACATCATCGTTTCGATATGTATATATAATATCTAAACGATGATGTTAAGTTTCCTTTAACTACTCGTTATTTAGATAAAGAGAACAAAAATGAAATGTGGTTGAACATTAGTATATACACCTCTGCCTAACCCATCAGAGTCTACAAGCGTAGTGATATGTTATGTTATAACAAACGTATTTAAATAATCATTATCGATCTGAAAATATTTTTCTTCCAGATAATATAACTCAGTAACTTAAATTGGCATACGATACAGAGAAAAGTTTCAATATGAACAGATACAGTATTTCATTTATTGTAGTAAGGAACGATGATGAATGCTGAATAAAATTAGATGGTTTGGCTGTCTTAGAGCTTGGCATCACACTGGCCAAGCGGTTGGCAGATTTTCCACACCGTCCAGGAAATCTTACAGTGAATATTAATCATTGAAATAAAGCTCCGACGTTTTCCAATCTTTCTCAGCATTCAATTGGAACGCCGGAGTTATTTAATATCTATAGTAATAATAAAAGCATTTTAATATCCAGATATTGAAGATTTTCTTCACCGGTTGCAGTTAACGTGTGTCTTGGATTTGAACTCGAAACCTATGACTTATAAGTCCACTGTTATCTTTTGTTCTCTATTCACTCTAATTACTGCCTCGTTGGCTTAGTGTACTAAGTGTGACTACTGAGCAAGAGGTCTTGGGTTTGATTCCCACGTCGAACAAAGTGATATTGGGATATTTTTTTATGAAATTATCAGTGGTAGTTTGGAGTTTGGATTCGTACCCGGTTGATAGCAATTGGTTCGCCCAATCAAATCGACCAAGAATCGCAAATCGAACAAGGGACCGAAACATACCGACGGAATGTGGGTGTACATTAGTACACTTCAGCCTAACCTTGCGGAGACGACATGCGTGGTGGTTATTTCACTCCAGTACCGAGTGGTATTTCTCTCCTTCTCTGTTCACCAAGAAAAACGTGTCACGATTTGTCTATAATACTAATATCCAGATTATTATAATAGCTTCATTTACATAATAAGGACACCTAGAACTCGGCTTGCGAATGCTTATTGGCTCTCCAACTTTTTCGACTTTTGTCGAGGACTCGTTCCTACCGAGAACGCCGGTAGAATGCTCAATGAGCTCCCTCCGTGTTCCACTTGTACGTTTTTTTATTATGTTGTAATAACATTACTTATATTGAATTTGCTTATCAGTTGGTGTCCTTTCTCCTTTATATGTGAATTGACTTGGATTTATTTGTTCATTGTCGTGTCTGATGGTAAGCATAAATACTATTTTTAATATAAAATATAATAAAAAAAATGACTTTTCGCCCTTTGTGTTTCAAATACACAAGATAGATGAATATTTTTGACTAGTGTGCAAGGATAGAACTAGACGGATCATACGATTATTTAATAAGCCTAAAAAATCATTCTTTATTTCCCAATTCCACCCATTTTTCGGTACCACATTTATTTTTCTCCACTCCAAAGAGTGGAGTTAAACTGTAGGCGACCACGCAAGCTCACTGCGACTCGGAGGATTTAGCACACATCATAGATTCTCTCAGCAATATAGGTTCGCCGAATATTTAAAAAAAACTTTGGTTCGACCACAGTATTCGGTATTCTAGACCTTAAGACTTTTCATATAATTTATAATAATAAAAAAAACCCTTTATTGTTATGTAATTTTATGTCACAATATTTAATTTTAATATTAAGTAAGATAGAAACAGATATTTACAAGCGAAACAAATAATTATTGGATATTGGTATTATTACGGAAACAGAAGGGCATTAGGATTTACCGGTAATCATTAATCGGTAAATAATTCACGGTTTAATTAATACGAAAGTACCAGTAAGTCAGTAAGCTGTGTGGATTAATTATGTTTTCGTAGATCCGGAAACAAGAACATGTTTCGTTTCGTTTCGTATAGACTTACAAAATATAATTATGGTTTGCAATTTCCTCATTTACTTGTGCCATTTCATGTAATATAAGGCAAGCTCATTAATTAATGAATTACTCATTTAAAAGAAAACCAAACCAATTGAGAGGGCGGGGTGGGGAAGCATTATTGAGTGTACCTCTATGTAAGTAAATACACATACATTCAATTTATGTACCTACATTAATTTTATAATAGAATTTATACAATTTATAATACAAAAAATAACAACAAAGAAATTAAAATTTAGATAGCCCGTTTTATCAGGTCAACGCTAAGCATTTCAAAATTCATGTAACGTATAGCACAAAGTCACCGTTTAATATTCTATATAATTTAAATTTCTGCATGTGAATTTTTTGACCTGAACCAACTATTTCTTTTGCGTCAAATTAATGTTTTTTCTTTGTTGTTTCTTTCTAACAAACATTGTAAAATAACTATAAGCTAGTATAGTAAAAAAACTCGATTCACGTACAAAGCTCTTTATTAGATATTGATGTCAATACTCAGAGTGCATATGTGTGCAATTCTCGGTAACTCAAATGTTACGTTCTAACTTAATACAGACAGATCCTACAAAGCATTTAGTACACAAAGAAGCTCTAGGGGATTTCCAACGAGACGGTGTAAGACAGGATAAGAATTATTTAAAATTATTAATTTATTTGTAGCTAACAGAGGTTATCGTAATCAGGCATAAATAATCTATTTTTTTGCAGTATCCACAAACTAGAACTTGCAATTCTATCAACAGACGCATACGCTGCGTTCAACTTTATAATATGCTTGTTTTTTCTAGTGCTCATAAACCAAACTTCTGTACACATCAAACCGTTTTGAATACAGTTTTTTTTTGGACTCTTCCGTTTTAGTGGGACTCTTTAGTGTATCTCACTAAAATTAGACTGTAAAAATACAATTTAACAGTAGCCTTTAAGATTATAGAATTAATTCAAAGAGGTTGTATAGTTACAACAGTTATTTCCAATATTTATTAAACCTGTAAACCTGTGTAGCAGGCAGCAGCACTTATTTTCAATGTTTATGTAATAAAGAATAAGACAAAAAAAAAAAAGTACCGGCTCTTAAACGTTTAAAAAATAGTATTTTACTACGGATAATACTAACTATGGATAAAAATAACTTTAATTTAATATTTCACTGTTAATTTTGTACGGCCAGAAAAACATTACTTATCCATGCATTTTGAAATCCACGTAGTATCGTTAGTTGCATTTCAGAGGTTACCGAGGGCGCTCGACTATTAACATTTGATATTACTGGGAGTAAATACCTCCTCCCCTTTGAACTTATGCCCCTTTGTAGAATTTACCACTTTGTAGGAGAACATCGTAATATCAATGCTTCCAGGGAATTAGGGAACAGTTCCAGACTGCGAGAGAACGCCATTAGTTGCATACAGGCATTGAATAGGAATCATTCGTCTCACTTGTACAGTCTCAAGTAAACTGAAGCAGCAATAGGCGGGGCACATTGATCGTAGAATTGATGGCCACTTAGGCTAGAAGGTCTTGCGCAACATGATTGATGGGCCGGTGGCCAAATAGACAAAAACGCTGGCTCAAAAGTCGACTGACAACGTTAAATACGGGAAAATCTATTGCCTTGGTTAATGAGTGGACGTCCTTTTGCGTACAGAATCATTTTATGAATAAGTGCCGCCCTCTTCTGGTCCTCACCCATACCTCGCCTGTGCCAAATGTAAACGCCAATTTGTAAACTTATTTAAAAGTGTAATAATTGCGTTCTACGTGTGTAATTTATCTCTACTGGTTAGTTACCCTGGTCGTCCATTGTTAGTCGGTTTCTAGGACGTGGTCACCACGCTACAACTATCATAATACCTAGTATCCGTAACACAAGCCTTGTTGCTTAGCTCGGAACTAGATGGCGCTGTTTCATAAGGTCCGGATATCAATTTATTTACTTCAGATATCCGGAATGCACCATAACGTATGCGCAGCGCAGATGCCGCGACAGCGCGGCGTACGCGTCGCGTTGTCGCAGCGTACATGGGTACGCTGCTAAAGCGCCGCAGGTGCGCGACGTACCTATACGCTGCGTTACTGCGGCGTCATATATAGTAGCGCATAAAATTGCATTACCACCCTTATTAAATGTCGTTTGCACATCACAAATGCGCTGTCGCGGCGTCTGCGCTGCATATACGATCGAACGCCTACGCCCAGTGTGAAGGAGCACTAACGGAGACAGTCCTCTTTATTATCAAACATCTGCTATTTGCACAGTAGGATGTCTCTATCGCTATATGCAAATCGGACACGTAGGATTTACATACAAATTAGTTCCTAGAGTAAGATTAGAAATTTCTGCACTGAAACTATTGACGCGATTGCTCCTGCGAACATTGTTATTAAATATTGGTTCAATAAGATTATACTAAACCTAGTTAACCCTTAACCTAACAACGTATAATTTCTTTTTTAGTCTTCGAGTTCTAGAACTAGCAGATTCATAAAAAAGCGAGTGGATTATGAGACTTCCTTTGTATTCATATAATGTCCCATAATTGGGCACAGTTCTCTTCTTAGATTTAGAGGGATTTGCATTTAAGAATATGTGTAAAATATTACAAAGTTCTAATTGCAATAGTTTTTACGGATTTTATCGCGGTACATTATTTATTTGAATCTCGATGTTCGGATCATTTGCAGCACCCATCCACGGGTTGGTAGACTTCACATACCATAGAGATAATTCCTCCGATATGCAGGTTTGCTAACAAAGAATATAATATGCACATCTTTTTGAAAAGTTCTACACCGATTTAGGCCCTTTGTAACTAAAATTGAGCCCTATATTTTCATTTACTCGATCCAAGATAATTATAATCTTAAAATTTTAAGATATTAGAAGGTGCTATCATGTTTCCAACTACTCGGGTAATAAAGCAAATTTAAAAACAGACAGATATTAGACTGATTGCGATAATCTCGATTCTTAATGCTTACTGATAAGGTTATCCATAAATTATGACTTATTTATCAGTGCACGGACAATAGTATTAATATAATATCATCTTAGTACCACGTTGTTAATAAGTGATCAGTTCTAATCAACCCTATCTCCACGACTGGACAAAGGCCCAATGTGCAAGGTAATACCTAGTCACCTGCTAATAACTTTAACTATATAACCCGTTAGAGCTTTTGTATGACCAGTGGACTGAGTTTTCAAAGGTCTCGAGTTCAAACCGAAGGCCAAACTAGTGACTTTTATTAGGGAAGTTATGTGCGTATTTATCACATGCTCGAACGGTGAAGGAAAACATCGTGAGGAAACCTGCATGCTTGATAGATTTTCTCGATAGGGTGTGAAGTCTGCCAACCCGCAGTAGGCTAGTGAGGTGGACTATAGCCTAATCCCTCTCAATGAGGGGAGACCCGTGCCCAGCAGTGCGACAATAATGAGTTGATAATGATATTATTAAGGTGTTTTAAATAGGTAACAGAGAATCTTTTCTTCAACAATTAACTAAATTTAATATCTTATCGTCGATTTTATTGAACTGGAAAAAGGTGACAATAAAAGATCCTGATTTACTAAAAAACTAAATGCAATTATTGTATTCTATATACATTTTGATACTTTGACGACCTCTATGGTCTAGTGGTTCGAGTACCGGACTGCTGATCACGAGGTCGTGGGTTCGATTCCCATGGGGCACAAATATTTATGTGATGAATATAAGTGTTTGTGTTCGTCTGGGTGTTTCCTATGTATTATAAGTATGTATTTATGAAAAAAAAAGTATATAAGTATTATATCCATTGTCTAGTACCCATAGTACAAGCTCTGCTTAGTTTGGGACTAGATGGTGCTGTGTGAAATGTTGCAGAATATTATTATTATTATTATTTAAATACAAACATCCCTTAAACCAGTTTTTCAGTGTAATAAAATATAAACAACGAATATTAACATTTTATTTAGATTAGAAACCCAGGTAAAAGTTTTAGTAAAAAAATACGTTTGCCCTACAACAGTCTCGTTAAAATTTTAAAACTCCGCAGAGCGTAACCACAAATTAAAATGATGCGTAAATACTTACTTCTGTTCCCATACTCCTGGACAAGATGGAAGCCATGGGTATAAGAGGCCATGTACTGGAAATTTTCAGGAGCTACCTTAAGGACCGATCTCAGTGTGTGAAGATAGAGGAGCACATAAGCGATGACGAAATACTATCCTACGGCGTCCCTCAGGGCAGTGTGTTGGGTCCGACACTCTTTTTAATCTACGTCAACGACCTGTGTAAACTTAATATAAAAAATTGCAAAATAATTACGTATGCGGACGATACTGCCTTAGTCGTACATGCTGAGACTTGGGAACTTGCTTATGTTTCTGCTGAACATGCTTTGTCCGTGGTAATGTCCTGGCTTGCTGAAAATCTTCTCACCCTGAACTTGGATAAAACCAAGTATCTAACTTTTTCGTCATCTTCTGCTACTCAGCCTCCATATTGCTTTCAATTAAGAGCTCATGACTGCAAACGTAACAATCCGGATTGTAGCTGTATTTCATTAAAACATACGCCTGATATTAGGTACCTGGGAGTCCAAATTGATGCACACCTCAGATGGGACAAGCATATAGAAATTCTAACTGGTCGAACAAGGAAACTTATCTATGTAATAAAAAAATTAAGAACCTCAGCTAATGCCGATACTTTGAAACTGGTATATCTTACCCTAGTGCAGTCCATCCTGTCCTACTGCATCGTTGTCTGGGGTGGTGCTGCTGCGAAGTTCATGCTTAGGGTGGAAAAAGCACAGAGGGCTGTCTTGAAGGTACTATCACACAAACCTCGAAGATATTCCACGACTTCTCTATATCAAGAATGCTCCGTGCTAACCGTCAGACAACTTTTTGTGCTTCAAACCATACTACATAAGCATGGGTCAATTGCATTTACACCAAGTAACATACGTAGGAAGGACAGGATCTGTGAAATTGAATCCCATAAAACGACCCTTGCTAGCGGAAGCTACAACATAATTGGAGCTAGATTATACAACAGAATTAACAAAATTATATACATCTACCCCCTTCCAAAGAATAAATGTAAAAAAATTACACGAAACTGGCTACAAAAATTAAATTATAAAGAAACTGAAGAACTGCTAAAAGTTATGTGTTGACCTGGTGATTTCTCCTTATTAAATAGTATCATATGTCCATATACACTATACTCGCTCATTTCACCCACTCATCCCTCTCACACACTCACACTCACACACATGAACACCACATACACTCTCTTCAAATGTATGCGCATAGTTATTGCGTTGCCTTATGTATCTTGCATGTCTTCTTTTCTAACTTAAAAAGTTTAAAATTTAAATGTTATATAAATATCTTGTTTTTATAAACACATCTAATAAACTGTAACTAACCAAATGGAAGGCGCTGGTACCTGTGATACAATGTTTTGCATTAGTACAGGCACCAACGTAATATTTTTTTCTGTCTTGTGTGATGTATTACCTATTGTTTTGTACCTATAATATTGTAATCGCTGGAAATTTTATTTTATTTGTGCAAATAAATTATTATTATTATTATTATTATTAAATATTACATATTTTTTGCATTACTTTTTACGACCATAAACTTGCTAAATATTTATTACTGAATGTAAAACTGAAAGCTGAAGTAGCTTCTATACAAGATTGGTTAGCAGTTTTTTATTAGGTGTAAATATAAAAGTATTGAATACAGTATAAAAACTATGGAACAGAATAAAATACTTAAGAACGAATTATTAATATTTTTCAAAACAGCATATAACGTTTTTTTTATAAGTTAAAATTTCTGAAAGGAAATCTTTTTTCTCGCATGCAAATCGGTGTCAATGTTAAAACTGACTTTATTAATTAAATAAAGTATCAAATAAACTCAAAAGGAATACGGGTAACAATGAAAAATTATGTTCACGACGCAAACATGATAATTTAAACCGTCTTTTAAAATTTCAGTATTGAAATGTTAAATTGGTGAAGGAGAATGAACCTGTCGTGTCTTCCAACATGATACTGAGACAACGTAGCCCTTCATTCGGCAAGGCGACCTATGCTCATATCTGCGGATTGTAATTGGGCTAATGATACATATAAGTGTAGAAAGATGTAGATAAACCCTGTAAAATACTAGCGTTTTCGGTTAAAACGTACTAAATATTCTTCGCAGTAAAAGTTAAATAGGTATATAAAATGTTATGTTATCAATATTGTCTGAAGAATCTATAAATATTATGAAGTCAAATATTACTCGAGTCACGATAAGACATATCGTGAACAAATGTTTGTGTTGCGGGTTAAAGAACTTAACGTATTGCAGATTACTGTTTGTGGAATGATTTTGATAAATAGGAGAAAAATGCCAAGTTCATTAGGATCCTATAGAAGGTTCCAAATTGATGCTCACACATACATAAGCAAGATGACGTCTGTACTTACGAACATGACAAAGTGCATAAAATGTTCCAAAATCCTAATGCCCAATCCCTCTCAAATGAGAGAAGACCCGTGCCCAACAGTGGGACAGCAAATTTGTTAACGAGAAAGAGAAATCGATCTCGTTTTTATTTCAAGTTTTTATGCTGTACGTGTAGCAAATTACAGCTGATTTGATAACTCGAAATAAACCACGATTATTAAAATAAAATAATATCAAAATGTCACATTCTCATATGGTGCGTGCCTTGGGTACGAACTCGAGGCCTTGGATTTTCGCAGTCCACTGGTCACAAGACTAGTCTACATACATAGATACATACATTCAGTCCATCTTTTTCGTATGGGGGTAGGCAGAAACTACAGATTGCCACGTGCTACGATCCTTGCATACCACTTTTGCCTCGTCCACATTCATACATCTCGTCATGCACGCGCGCCGCTACTACTAATCTACTACAGCTTTACATAATACATGCTAAAATCTGACTAAGTAATATTGAGGGAGAGCTTAGCCTCACATGTTATGTCTGGTTGCCAAGTAAAGTGCATATCATTATAATATTGAGAACGACTTAATATATAGGTATACAGCAAACGCTCTGACGTGCAATTTTGGTTTGGAGTCAGGCGCACACTGAGAGGGAATATTATTATGTGACTAATATTAGCCGTATTTCGTCTGATCATGTTGCCTCTTTAACGATTGTTGTTTTCTTATTTTTTAATGTTTCCGTAGTTTAAGCGGGACATTCAACTGATTCATTAAAATAATTCCGTTACTGTCTATCTTTAATGGCATATTTATATATAATGCAATGTATTTTTAAGTACCGATAGCCTAAAGATTCAAATAGATAAATAAATATAAACAAAACAATCATAGCGAGGTGAAATAACCACGAACTTACAAATCACAAGTTTCGATATTGAAAAACTCACTTACACATTGAAAGACAAACGTTCTGAAGATATTTTGCTAGCACGCCCGAGAGATTTCCCCGAAACGCCGCGTCAAGTCCGCGTTGCTTGTATAACCTAATTTGTGAGAGGTCAGAATGTAATTCACCACATTATCTTGACAAAAAACTCGTGCTCAGCGGGGGGATACAGTTCATAATTATCATGCATAAGTTTTAAAACACAACGTTGTGTATCCGTCTAAACGCGCGTTGTTTTGTCGCTACATTGCGCTTATTGTGTCAAAATCCTTAACATATTGCGAGTCTCTGTATCCAATAGTGTATTTTGCTAATGCTAGGTATATAATTAAATGTTTTAATAAATAAAGAAAAATCTAATTTAGAAAATATTTGTAGTATTTTTTTAATTTATTAGATTTTTAATTAAAATTATTTGTAAAGTTACTATTAAAATTCCAATTAAGAAGATTTAATGGTCCTGTCCATAAGAAAATCTGTCTCCGTATTATGTAAATGTTATAATAGCCGACAGTCTTCAAATACATAGTTAACTAGAACAACAGATGCACTTACCAAGCCTATGATTAAATCCCTTTGACAGCGCCGCTCCCCGGAGACGAAGGCTGATTGCCTGTATAACTAATCAACATAGTTAATTGTTAAGTAGGTATTCATCTTTATTCCTACCTGTAGTTGTAATAAAAATAAAAGAAAGTTATACACATAAAGCAGTCTCAAAGGGCTTAATTTTTTTAAATGAATTACTCTAACAGTGTTTGAAATAAAACTACTGTTAGGTTTTTTAAAAAATAAAATAATATTATAATTATAAACAAATAAAATTCTAAATTATTATACCGACTTAAAATAAATTAGTACAAATCCATTCAATTTTACTTGCAACACTGAACTTGAGTTATTTATAATACTGAATATGGCGGTGCAGTGGCATTCTTGATTCGACTTTCGGGAGTGAAGGTACTGTCTTCAAGGAAGGAGTGTTTGTATTCTGTACAACTATTATAAAATTAAAATAGACAATTGGATTACGGATTTAAGGTAAATGTTATTAATTCATTTAAGTTATTATATTATTATACATTAAGAAGGAAAGAGAAATATTATGTGGATGTCACTATGTCTTTTTGAAAATAAATTAAATATATATATTCTGTAAATTATTACGAATTATAAATACTAAAGCTATCTGTCCGTTTTATTGCAATAACCACTTCTACCCGCCATTTCATAGAGTGAATATCACACTACTTTTTACTGATTTTATCGCGGTATATTGATATTATTTTAACCCGACGTTTCAAATCCTTTACAGCATCCATAGCCACGGGTAGACTGAGGTATTAATTGACCGTAAAAAGTAGTTTTATTTCAATCTCTAATATTCGGGTAAGTGTAAGATATCAATGTGTAAAGTGTTTGTGTTTTTTTCTCGAATTTAAAATTCTGTCGACACATTCCGGTTTCGCATGGGTGCACTTATAGTTTCCATTTAAGGGGGATTAGGTTATAGTCCACTACGCTAGATTTTTCTTTTCATTTATTTTTCTCTTCCGTTAGAGCGTATGATAAATACGCATATAACTTCGATAAACTCAGTGATACGCGCCTTAGGTTTGAACTCGAGACTTAACTTTCACAAGCCACTAGTGACGCCACTAGGCCTTGCTTACTTCATATATCAAAAATATATTTTTTCTCTGATGATCGACAAAACTTCACGACTCGATCGATTTACTATCAAAAAGAAACAAATATTCGTACCTTACAGCACAGGTAAACAAATAATACTTTACAAAACAAAATATTTATATGTATACAAAAAAGTTTAGATATACATGTCTAGTCTGTTTTTATTAATCTTTGTGATTAAATCCCATCTCCAAAAGTCAGCAATACTCATTACACCAATTGCCTATTCTAGAACGGTTCGCTAACTTACAGGCATTTACTCAAGGGTTCGAATAGCTCTTACGAACCGCTTATGTAGTTATACTAGCTTTTTCCCGGGACTCCGACTGCTTATAATTACACATTTTTGTGTGTTCCTCTGTGGCTGGACCACAGTTTAGTACTCAGATGCTATAGTTCGAAATAATACCTACTTTAAATCTACTTTCATCGGAATATATATATATATATATATTTTTAGTACCTCAAGAGATATCTTATTAATTAACAATTTATGTGGTCCGGCCGCCAGGCAGTGCACTCTGGCCGCGCCACCTCAAAATAAATAGAGTATAATGAACTATTAATAAATCAATATCCCGAAAAAAAACTATCTAAAGAGTACCTTGCATACGACACACATGGTCCAATATGTACATACATATGAATAGTTTCTATCATGTGCTATTTCAAATGGCTTCCATTTCGTCGGCGTTCTTTTGTTTCTTTATATCTAACTGGTAAAATGTGGGCGTCACTGTCGTTGTCTATGTAAAATTGTTGGCTAATTTTAGAGAGGGGTTTTAGACACTTTTGTTCAGGATAAGGTTAACGGTAGACAGGATTAATGAATAGAAAGGTCGCGTAAATAAATGGTTGGCATATAGCAAACAGGGTAATTTTTTATACGGGACTCTTTTGATTACTTTAAGGTTTTCTTCGTCGTTTTGGATTTAGCTATGCACACCTAATTTGGAGCTCTAATATATGAAAGGTCTGTACGACCGACATTTGGAAGTTGCGAAAGAGATAAGTTAAAGAGTTATCAGACATAAATATGGCGTATATTTTACCCGACGTTGTGAGGGAGAGAACATATGTAGGTATTATAAAATCGCCATCATAATTATGAAAATTCTGACCAAAATTTGAGACCTTATGCCTTAGCGCTCAACTTCCACTTATTTTTGTACTTACAATTTACTACAAATTTACCCAAAAGAGGTATCTTTTGAAACAAGATTCAACGTAGGCGGTCTCTCTTTCCTGATACGTTCAACAACTTTGGAGTTTTTTAATCAAGTTTTAATTTCGCTTCACTTTGGTAAAACTTTAGGTACCTTCCGTAATTGAGATCCATCATGAAAGCTAAAGAGGCTTTGAAAGCTACTCGATATAAACTGATATAAAATATATCTGGAAAAGAAATTCTTCAAAAGAGTTTGATGAAAAGAAAACAACACCATTTGTTACTCATTTCTTTATAATTACGTGGAAACTGTTAAAATAAAATATTTATTTACATATTTTATTGCGTTATATTTGATATACTGGAATTGGAGAGCAATGAAAATGCACAGAAAAAATCGCGTAACAAGCATACAAAAAAAAACGTACAGACGACTAAAGTACCATCTCCTTTTTAACTGACTTCAAAAAGGGGGAAGATTATCAATTCGACTGTACTTTTATTTAAATGTTTGCTACCTCATGACTTTCGACTGTGTTAACCGATTTTGATGATTTTTGTATTTCAAAGCTGGTGCTTCCCGTGTGGTCCCATAAAATCTGCCGGTGCTGGTGCCTGGTTCGAAGCCACCCCGCTCTAGATCCCGCGCGATGTGTGTAAATAACTTTACATTTGGCTTGGCACCGACTTCATACCTTTAAAACTAAGAAGAAGTTATTTAAAGTTGGTTTAGTTTCAATTGTAAAGCTCAGTTCTTGTTAGTGGAACAATCGCTACCGTTCTGTATTATTTATTTATTTATTGATCTCATTATATGTCTCGGTTCCTTCTGGCTCTTTTACTTGTTGCATAAAAGTTTAACTAGGTTTGTCTCCTTTCTCTGTTTGTTAAACTTTTCCCTCTGAAGTTGTTATAAAAAAGCTATCGAGTCGCATCAAGTGAAGATCTTTTTCCTTTTGGTTCTTAACAAATGTCTTTCTGTAAATAATTTGTAATACTTCGTTTTGTATTTCTTTTGTTTCTTTAACCAAATGATCTTTTCGATCCCTTTCTTTGACCTAAAATGGTATATTAAAAAAAACACGTAAAGATATTATAATATTATTAATACCTAACTTACGCGTCACAGGTTTTCAAGTAGTTACGTATATTACATTAAACCTAAATTATGAAAATTTTGATCTTAAAGCTAAGTATTTGTAGGCGTATCCGCCTCTATACATCAAACCTCATTTGATCGTGACAATACCTCTTTACATCAAACCTTATTTGACGTATTAAAACGAACACCGAGCTCTGGTGAGGTGGCCATCTTATGATAACTGACAGTTAAGTTTGAATGTTGAGAAGTGCGCTCGCAACCACGTACTCGGTGGACGTTTATCTTAATAACAAATAATCAGTGATCAGTGCCTATTTAGTGCTTACTTAGCTTGAATTATTAGCGATCATAATTAAGTGATTAGAACATACTTGCTATTTCGTTCACATATCGCCTCCGTACCCGATAATCCACGCCTATCTAAATATGCACCAATTCTGATAATAGTCGAAAGACTTTATATTAATAGCGAGGACACTTTTATATACATGTAAAAAATAACCATACCGCCTGTCATCCCCATTTCACTGGTATATTTTAGGTCTCTGGTGTAATACATGCGGTGGCATTCTGATTTCGTTTTATTTTGTCTTGGGTGAATAGTTCATACATTTCACATCAAACTGCATTATTCTCATATTGATGTTGCAAATTAAAATTGTAAAGGAATTGACTTCCTATATTGTAATTTTTATTTATTTAAAAGAGTATCTATGGAGTTTCTTGCCGGTTCTTCTCCATAGACCTACTTTTTGGAACCGTGCAACTAGTTTGACAATTCAAAAGCACCTGTTATACTGGTCTACTTGAAATAAATTATTTTGAATTTGAATTGAATTGAATAGGTGTAGTGAATGCAAACTCCCAGCAGTTATTCAGATTTTTATTAGAATAGAAAACCCCAATGACACTGCTGGACCTGGAATTCAAACCCAACACGTATTGTACAGCAGTCGCACTTACGACCACTAGAGTAATGAGGCAGTTGACCTTATTCCAATGTATACGATATTCTTGGTGCAGTCTTCCATTTGAGACCTAAAGCAGAAACAATAGCAGTAACCTAATAATAATTCTGCTTTCCACCCGAATCTCGATCAGTTGGCCGAGATATTTATACAAATAGGAAGGCCTGAACTTTGACTTCACTTGTATAAAAATATCGTTATCGCTTCATGTGTGTTCACTTACCTTCCCCACAGTCCCACTGCTGGGCACGGGTATTCTCTCATTTGAGAGAGATTAGGCTATAGCCGCCATTCTAGCCGTACTGGTTGGCAGACTTGACACGCCATCGAGAAAATCTCTCAGTTGTGCAGGTTAACTCCAAATGTTTTCCTCCGCAGATAAATTTTGTGTAGATAAACATACGCTTACATATAAGCTTTTAATGCCCGGTGACTTTGGGATGTTGCATTGGCAAATCAAATCAAATGATTAAATTATATTTATTTCTGTAAATAGATCTTTTAAAGACACTTTTACAAGTCATGTATAAGAATTATTTTAGGAACTAGATGGAAACGGCATTTCCTAACTGACGACCTCTGAGAAGAAATGCCGAAACAAACTCAGACAATCATGGTCTCTTTTGAAGTTCAAACATCCTTGTTTACAATATGTGAGCGTGACGATGTAGGTCAGTCCGAAATGGCCTTTTGAAGAAAGCAAATAATCTATCAAATAATTTATTTCAATTAGACCAATACAGGTGCTTTTGAACTGTCGAATTTGATTGAATTTATTTTATTTTATTTAGTTGCACGGTTCCAAAAGGTAGGTCTTATGGAGAAGAACACGCAAGAAACTCCATAGATACTCTTTTTAAATTAAATACAAAATTACAAAATTGTTGGTGTTGTTTTACAATGATTTATGATTTAATATCAGTTCCATGCGTGGCCTACACAAATAGACTGATCTTGCATTGTTGTGCGTCTGAATAATAGTTGAGCTAGACGATGGCTGATGTATGCGTTCTATCGGTGTGGACAGGTTATTCAAAAGCCTATTCAAACGTTGACCTACATCGTTAGATTCATGTATTGTTAACTAAAATATCTGCACTTTAACAAAGACCTTGATGTTCTGAATATGTTTCGGCATTTCTTCTCAAAGGTTGTCAGTTACAAAATGCCATGTAGCTCCTAGAAAATCTTATATGTATATGACTTGTAAAAGTGTCTTGAAAACAACTATTTTCAGAAATAAATATCACTTATCTCGTTGACGTTGTAAGTGATGTGACGTGTTACAACAAAATACATTTAAAACGTTACTCACACTGTTATTTGAATAAGAACTTTATATTCTTCTCAACAAGTGTTATTTTTTGTCTTTATGTCACTCTAGTTTTATGTTCTGTCAATCTGTCCCTTTTGTGTCAGAGGTTCTTTCTTTTGAGTAATATTGCGAGTTTTCCGAAAGGACTAATTATATCATTGTCACAAAATTATAAAAAAATAAAGTTGTTTTTTACATCATTTACTATTGTCATTCTTGTTAGAGACAAAATTCTCGACCTTAGAGTGCAAATTTATGTCTATAACGCTATTTCGTTTTTCGTTTAACATAGATAAAATATTGAAATAATGCCAAATTTAAATTTAGTAAGTAAACCTCGATGGTTATAGTTGATACAGGCTACATAGAAATGTCCTAAAAAAATAAAAAATAATTTATACTATAGCGCCCTATGTAGCGACAGCGCTATAAATTCTTCAGGGGTAAGTACAGATTATGAGCTTGTATTGTTTAAGGTCACCGTAAAACTCGAACGTAAAAGGCACATTCGTCAGTAATCTGCCACTTATGTCCCTTACTAAACAATGAACTGACATTCAGTTTCATCTCATTTTAAAACTTGAAGCGGAATCATGATGACATAACTAAATAAATGGGAAAGAAATATAGTTTTTTCTTTCTTTTATTTACATACCATCACGCCTCACAAAATTTACACCAAACCCAACAGTCTGATGGTATGTTTTGGATTCCGTGTAATAAGTTTATTACTCCAGATCCTTATGGGGTCTGAGCTGCCTCTGGGAATTTTATAGAAAAACACTCTTCTCGAATTGAGAATGGAACCCACAACTTCAGGTTCAATAGCTGCGAAAACACTCGACCAATAACGCAAAGAATTATGTTTAAAGATAATAAAATTCCAGAAATTAAAAATAATCCGCTTCGCTTCGCCTTTTAACCCATGTAGGACAATGTCTACTATAACATTACAGTACTCAACTGAATCGTACTAGAGTCGAGTGCTCGCGCCAGTAACTTGTTCTACGTGAACAAGCTTTTGAGGAGTGTTTTAGTTCGAAATAGTCCGCAACATAACAATGAATACAGGTGCTTCGACTAAATTCAACTGAACATGTTTATTTAGTTTTATTCGACACATAAGTACAGTTTAGACTATGAAATGGAAATAAAATTTGTTGTGTAGTATTTTTGAGCACTGGAATATGAACCCTACCTAGTTTTGTTACGGTATTTATTTCCATTTCCTCTATTTAAAAGTGGACTTTGTCATTACAAATACAAATATTTTCAGAGAGGTAGGGCATAGCAAGATTTTCCATAAAATTAAGCTGCCCGACTGGGGAAGTTTCTCCGTCTTACAGACGACCTCAGTGAAACAACAGTAGTTGTGTTTCTGCGAGTAAGTAAGGTTGCCAGAGCTCATTATTCTGATAGGCATTTTATTTTCTGTTAGTGTAGTCTCATTTTACGAAACTTAAATGGTGATTATAAGGTCGGCAACGCCCCGCCGGGATTGTGGTGCATGCTTTTGCGAATCCCATGGCCCCGGCAATAGGGTTGGTGGCGTTGACGGGTGCGGTTTTTTAATCGGTAAACGCTCAAGCGGAGTCCGACACACCCCAAAAAAAAGGGTTGGCAACGCCCCGCCGGGGTTGTGGTGCATGCTTTTGCGAATCCCAGGGCCCCGGAAATAGGGTTGGTGGCATTGACGGGTGCGGTTTTTTAGTCGGTAAACGAGTCTGACACACCCCGAAAAAAGCAACGACCGTAGCCTATAGACGTTTTTACACCAGACGTGCGACTCGCGCGTTCTCGTCACTGTAAAACCCCATATACTCTGCTTTTGAAGAACAAATACTGTACTAATACTTTTACATTTATAATATTAGTACTTATGGATTAATTTATTAATTATTAACTTCCAAGTCCTCTCTTTACCACCTTACCAAAACATTTACGTAATTATATAATGTACGTAACATAACAAAGTTTCACTTGATACAGTTAATCCATTACACGCGGATGTTATTATCGCATTTCAAAGGAAAAACTTGATAATATAATTTGAGTCTGACATCAGGATTCAGTTATTTTAGGAAACATAATAATTAACTAAAAATGTTGTTGTGATAAAATAATGTTTGATATTTTATAAATAAACTTGATGGGATTTTGAGTTTGACGACCTGATTGGCGTAGATGCTGGGTGCGCATAGGCTTGTCCGTCGCGGGTTGCAAGTTCGATCCCCGCACGGAGCAAATATTTGTACGAACTACTAGTAATTGTTCCGGGTCTGCGTGTTGTGCATGTGGAATTTGTGTTCATAGACGCACCCACGATACAGGAGAAAATCCTAGTGCGGAGTTACGTTTAAAAAATATGTTTAATATCAATTCAAGTTTTTATTGCCGAACCGCAGTCTGATTTGTTTTTTTTAGGTATTGATTAATTGTTAGGTTTTTATTCGTATTAATTACGCTCACTGACCATCACAGTACTTATACTGTATTATATACTATAGTATATTATACATTATATATTTTTCCCTTTATATACACAAATAGATTGATATCGAGCAATCAATGGTCCGGTTTAACTAATCGATTGTCAACACGATATTGTAATTAAGTATCAATTTGTTTGTCGTGCGACACGAACGATCAACTTTGTTGTAATGAAAATAAAAACTTGTTATAAATGACTCCCACTATGTTTCCAATTGCCTGGGTATTGACATACATACATACACTCACGCCATTTTCCCAAGTGGTAGGCAGAAACTACAGATCACAATAACATTAACAAGGTTGACATTTGCAATAACAGTATGCTTGCATATGCGTTGCCAAACCCCGCAGAAACCGTTTAGGTTGACAAACGGAATGTTCATGCTCTCATTCCCCCAAAGAGCTCTGGTAACCTTACTCACTCACAGAAATACAGCTATCATTGATTCACTGCGGTCTTCTGTAAGGCGGAGGTACTTCCCCAGTCGGGCAGCTAATTTCAGCGAGGAATCTCGCCATGTTATTATGATACCAATATCGTAATACGGTAAACATCGAGCCCCATCTGGCGAATGCAGTTTTCAGATCGTGATGTATTGCCAGTTCAATCTTTCAGGAGTTTTATGCAGGAAGACGTGCTGAACAGTCAATGTATTCAGTAACGCATGCTCCTGACAGATATGTTTGAGAATAAATCTTCCCATATTGCCAAATTATACGGAGTTTTTGGCTCGAAGCTTCGAACATGAGGCGTGATTTGCTCGATAGAGATCTAGAATGTTTGTCATTTTGTCACCAACAACTGTTCAGAAAATATCAGCTTGTCTTCATTGGTTACAAGTGTTAAAAATAATATTTAAAAAAAAAAAAAAATCTAGATCGACCAAGATTGTTTGAGGTTGTTAATTCAACAGAAAATATTTAACCGAAATAGTTTGAAGTGGGATGCCCCGCTGCAACGTTGGAATATGTTTTCTATATCCTACTAATATTATAAACGTGAAAGTTTGTAAGAATGGATGTATGTATGGATGTTTGTTACTCTTTCACGCAAAAACCGCTTAACAGATTTGAATGAACTTTACCGTACAAATAGTTTATTACCTGGATTAACTCATAGGCTACTTTTTATGCAATATAAACGAATATTTTAGGCCTAATCGTAAAAAAATCATGACACTAGGCTACCACAGCTTTTTATCGCATTCGATGTGTCATGTCAGTTTTGATAGCTTCTTCGTTGCTATGTACGTTGTTGCTATGTAGTCACATAGACGTCGCTATACACATAGTGGATCATCTATATATATTTATTTATGTATTCTATGGAAACGGGGGCGAAATGAGGAGGAGAAATTAGTATTAAATTGCGCGGGCGAAGCTGCGAGCATCAGCTAGTTGTATAATAAAACATTAATGATAATTCTTAATCGTTGTATTCAGATAATCAGTTTTCATTAGTGAACTAAACATACATAACAAAACAGAGACATAATTATAACTTAAAAACAAAATATATTTATAAATGCTTTTCTTCTTTAATGATCAATCATCAAACAGTTGTTTTTTTTGTATTAATTTTATATCACTTAACCCTTTCAGAACTTCATGGTAGATTCGACGCGGGCCCGATCTGAAAATAAAAGATTAGATAAAGTGTATTAGATGCTGTATGTCCCAGGAGAGAGACCACGCGCTTGTCGTGATGTAACGCGTAGGTATGATGGATGGTAGACGAAAATCTGACGGTGATCTATTGCATACGGATGGACTGAAAACATAGTTTTGATAAACGATTTGAAGCAAGCAAGGGTTATGTCAGATGAACCTATTTTGCGGAAAAAACATATTTCTATCTTTCTAATCTTTTTACCTGCTCTGAAAGTGAATTATGTATTACGACGCAAGTGAAAAGGAAAATGTTGATATTTCCCCCCTTAGAGACTTAATTTTAATATCCTAATGCGTTTTGCAATTTTTTTATCTAAATGTGTAGAACCATATGTAGGTACTCTCATATTAGCTCTAACTGTAACATTATATACGATGGGCAACTTAAGAACTTTTTATCGGAATTCGAAGATGAAGCTTAGGGTCTGGATGTGTGTTTTTTTTTGATATGGTAGTATGACTAAGGTAGGGTACTATTTTAAAAACAGTAGACGTATATTTAAAAAGATTAGAATTTGCAAAATGTATTTTTGTACAAGAGCTTGAATTATGAAATGCAGTACCTATTACTTATTTTAATCAATCTTAGTAGGATATAAAAAAACAGACAGGTTGTAGGTTTTCCCTACTCTAATATATTACCGCTCATTAAAAATTTACGAGGAAAAAATGTCTTCTTATTATCAAATACCAGCAAAAACATTCAAATGTTTGTCGTTCCGTTTACGTGCCCGTCGCACATAAGTCTCTCTGATTGAATTTAAATGAGACCCGTGATTGCATCTCCCGCAGCTGATTTACATCGTGACGTAACAACGTCAAGGAACATGCTGATAAACAAATTGCTTATCAACTTTTCCTCTTTCAGGGAAAGTGAAGACGTCCTCCACTTTTTATAAACTAGTGTGCTTTGTGATTCTACGTCTCTTACTCTGTCCACGCAAATGTCTTTAAGGTATCTTTTCGCAAATTGTTTTCTAGGCTTTATAGTTACCGAACTGTCCTATATATTATATAAGACCTGTGCCATTTTTTAGGACTCATTCCTAGTTGTTAGATTACGTTAGTGTTTTTAGTTCCTCACCTAGTTTAATATCTAGTTTTCCATTAAAAATAATATTTTTTGAACTTCAATTATTGCTTTCAACAGGCAATTCCATGAAAAGAAGCGACACAATAAACTTTCCAACAAGTGGCTCCTCAACTTCGCCATCTCGTTACTTACAAACGCGAACTTCTCAACTCACATCATAACAATTTCAAAGACATTATCTGACAAGCTGCGAGCCACAGACTATACATACATTCATGTCTCCTGTAAGTCTCCCACTAACTTGACAAAGATATGCACTTCACAGATGCGATCATAATGACACTTGGCCGGTTGTTGGGCAGTGCATCTGCTATGGAATATGGACACGGTAAACTTTGTAGCATCAGCTGGAAGTAAGTTGCAATTGTTAACATCGTGCAATATGAGTGCCCTATAGGAGTGACGTAGAGATGTACTTTGTATACTTTCGCACAGCTGGACACGGGTCTCTCATTTGAATAGGATTATGCTATAATAGTTCACATGTTACGTTAGCATGGGATCCATAGATTTTCATTTCATCCGTTTTGTTGAAAGACGGTACGTTAATTTTACATAAATGTGATATAAGTCAGTTTAGTTTTTTTCTGAACCATATAATATTTTCTTTGGTCACTTCACGTTTATTAGTAAATAATGAAAAGCAGCCACCATGACCCTAATTGGCTGGAATGTTATATTAGTAAATGTACTTGAACTATTTTCGAGGTTAATCAAATCAAATCAAATCAAATCATTTATTTCAATTAGACCAATACAGGTGCTTTTGAATTGTCATATTTAATTGAATTTAGTTGCACGGTTCCAAAAGGTAGGTCTTATGGAGAAGAACCGGCAAGAAACTCCATAGATACTCTTTTTAAATTAAATACAATATTGTTGGTTTTGTTTTACAAAGATTTATGTATGTAATGTAATATTAATATGAGACTGGTGCAGTTCGATGTGAAACGTATGATTTATGCAGAGAGGAAATAACTAAAACCAATTTAGGTTGCCATAACATGTATGAGCCGACCAGTCCCAACTGATAGCACCCGTTCACGAGCATGACGTGTGTATCGGCGTCTGTCTACTCAACCATGTTGTAGGGAATAAAAAGACCCGACACACAACGCCACCACCAGCAGGACATTTGAGTGAGCATGACAAGCCCAGACTGCCCGGCAACCGGTAGGCATTTTCAATTTTATAAAAAACAAAAAAACATCATCAAAGCCAACATCAGTCTCATATTTTACAAGCTATTTTGCTAACTCAGTAACTATTGCGTTAATAAATCATAAATTAAATTAATAAATAATTAGCATGTCAATTTGTAAAAGTGTATAACTAAACATGTCAAATTGTATAAGTGTATAACTGAGCATGTCAAATTGTAAAAATGTATAAATATATCTTTATGTAAAACAAAAGAAGTCAGACCAATAAATAAAAATAATATTAATAATCATGAGGCTAGTAAACCTGTGGAGCTGGACTAGCATTCTGCCAAACTTTTTTATCTACAAGATAATCTTCTAATTTGTAATATGCTTTCTTGCATAGAGTAGACTTAACGATAGATTTAAATTTGTTTTCTGGGAGGTTTAAAATTATTTCCGGAATTTTATTATAAAACCGAACACTATATCCCACGAAAGAGGTATGGACTTTAGCAAGACGAAGCTGTGGCTGCATTAATTTTGACTTATATCTAGTATTATAATTATGCAGTTCACATCTTTTGGTATGTAGTGATATATTCTTCCTAACGTACATGATATTTTCAAAGATATACTGACAGGGCACAGTCATGATATTTATTTCTTTAAAGAGTTCCCTGAGAGAATCACGACTACTTAGGGTATAAATGGCCCTTATTGCTCTTTTCTGCAGTATGAAGACTGAGTCAATGTCTGCAGCACGGCCCCAGAGCAATATTCCGTAAGACATGACGCTATGGAAGTAGCTAAAATAAACTAGTCTTGCGGTTTCAACATCCGTAAGAAGTCTGATTTTTCTAACTGCATAAGCAGCTGAACTCAAGCGTCCTGCTAAAGCCTTAATGTGCGGTCCCCATTGAAGTTTGGAATCTAGTTTAATTCCTAAGAATACAGTTTGATCTACGAATTCGAGCTTCTCATTATTCAATATTATGTCACAACCATCGCTTCTAACATTTGGTAAGGAAAATTTTATGCATTTAGTCTTCCGCCCATTCAACACTAGGTTATTAACAGTAAACCACTCATGGACCTTGAGAAGGGCGCTATTTACATGGTCAACATTCGATGAACGTCTATCTAATTTAAAAATTAAAGAAGTGTCATCAGCAAACAACACCATCTCACATCCATTTTGGCACATGTGCGGTAAGTCATTAATATATACTAAAAACAAGAACGGACCTAGGATAGAGCCTTGTGGGACACCCATTTTAATAGTAGAACCAGAAGATTTGACCCCGTTTATCTGGACTTTCTGTATTCTACCTTGCAAATATGACCTTATTAACCTCAACGAGTTTAGCTTGAATCCATAATGTTCCAATTTTAGTAATAAAGTATCATGATCCACGCAATCAAATGCCTTTGACAGATCGCAAAATATGCCAACAGCATCTCGCGACTCTTCCCAGGCATTAAAGATGTGCTTTATAAGTGTCACTCCGGCGTCAGTTGTATTGCGCCCTTTGGTGAATCCATATTGCTGATTATGGAAAAGTTTATTTGTATTAAAATGTGTCAACATTTGATTAAGCATAATTTTTTCAAAAATCTTACTAAGTACAGGTAGAACGGAAACTGGTCTGAAATTTCCAGGATCTTTAGAATCTCCAGATTTACATAGGGGTATTACTTTACTGTATTTCATTAGAGCCGGGAAGGTCCCCTGATCAACGCACTCATTGAATATATTAGCTAGATGGGGTGCTATAGTATTAATTATTCCACTACAAACTTTAGATGATAAACCCCACAAGTCTTCAGTTACTTTTATTTTTATATCTTTAAAGACTTTAATGACTAACTGTGGACTAACATATTTAAATTTAAAAGTTACTGGACATACAGTTACATACTGTTTAAGTACGGCACCGGAAAGTGCGGGAGAAGAATTTAGATTCTTAGTTATTGTTGAGGGTATGTTCGCAAAATATGTCTCAAATTCTTGAGCTATTTCCGAATTTATTGTTATAAGACCACGTGCCGTTTGTAGTGCGTTATCATTATTGCATACTTTGGATTTTTTATTCTCATTATTTATTATTGTCCAAGTCGTTTTTATCTTATTTTCGGCACTCTTGATTTTATTTCTAATATATATTTTTTTTGCCAATTGACACACTGTTTTAAAAATTTTTGAAAATTTACTAACATATTGACTGAACTGTTCACTTTTATTAAATGACTTTAACTCATATAATTCAAATAAGCGTTCCCGACTTTTACGAATGCCTATAGTTGCCCAGTCACTAAATCTAAATCTAAAGCTAACGTTCTTGGTTTTCAGTTTGAAATATTTATTGAATTCATTACTTATAATCGCGAAAAAATTTGAATATTGTTTATTACAATTGTTTATATTTATGTTTTGATTGATTAATTTACTATTCAAACGTTTATTGTAATTTTCAATTTTACTTTTCGTTATATGCCTTGTATTTATTTGTATTTTACTTAAAGTAGAACTAGTGTTAAATGTGACGGTTTGTCCGCTGTGATCAGAGGACATACAATTTACAATCGCTTCATCCGAGTAATCACAGCTGCAGAAGACATTATCAATGCATGTCGCAGACGTACTTGTTACCCTAGTTGGTTCTTTGAACAAATTTGTTAAATTAAATGATTTAAAAAGACACAATAATTTACTACTATACATGTTATCATCTAATATATTGATGTTAAAATCACCACAAACAATTAAAGATTTATTTGAATTGAAAACTAGTTTAAGTACATCCTCCATGACAGACTCAAATGTTGTATAGTTTTGGCTATTTGGGGGTCTATATACGCACACTACAATATGCTTATCCAGCTCAACACAAGACATTTCAATACTATGTTCAACAGACATTGAGACAATATCCTTTCTCTCTCTGGACTTTAATGAATTTTTTATTAATATAAGGGAACCACCGTGAATCATAAACTTTCGGTTGAAACAACTAGCCACATGATAATTTTCAAAACTTAGTACCACCTGGTATTCTTTTAACCAGTGCTCTGTAATACATACAATATCATACTTGAATGATTCTAGGAAAAGTTCAAACTCTAACACTTTGGAAGTGAGTCCTTGTATATTCTGATGGTATAATTTAAGAATGTTCAGACTTTTCCCCTTCACAGCTGAGGTTAATAACATGCCAGAAGATATTATGCCTCTCATATTACTATCTTCTGTTGTCTTACTGACTAGTTTAAATTATAATTGTTAGAATCTGGAGCTAGATCTACTGCCCCAACGTCAGAATTAGTTGGCAAGGTTATACTTCGCGTACACCTCCCCATGTGTGAACAATAGTCCACATTGTCAATGACTAGACTAGGCTTTGTATAGCTAGATACAACTGGCTTTGTATTTATAATTAAATTAATATTGTTTGCTATCAAAGTAGCGATCAAACATTTGTATCTCTTAGGAAGAAACATATCTTCCTGTGTTAATTTAAATCCACTAACAAACTTGTTTGTGTCAAAATATAATAACCTATCACTGTGACGACATGTCAGCATGTGCATGGTATTGTTTAATCTGAATATATTGTTGTTACTATTCTCTGTCAAGCAGTCTGAGTAAGGAAATGCACACAACATAATCTTTCCTACACTCAATTTCAATAAGGTGTCTATACCATCCACAATATCCTTTTTCTTGAGCCCTATACTGTTTCCTAATAGTAAGACTACAATAGTATTACTCTGAATTTTAGTACTAACAATTTTTTTAATAATTTCCTTATATTTTAAGTGATGATTACAATAGTTAATCACACTGTTGCTTAAATCACTATGTAACAATGATCCCAAACCAGATCCTATTTGGTCACTAAAAACTATTGTATTACTGTAAGTTGTTACTGTTTGAGACATTGTTGGTAACAACAGATCACACTGGGGCTCCGGAGAGGTTTGAGAGCAGGCACAATTACTGCATAAGAGATTTCTTGTCAGAGACTCATATCTCTCAGCATTATACCTGACTAGGTCAACCAGTTCCCCTGCCTCCAGCATGCGCCTACTTACTCCTTTTGACAAGCCTCGTATTTATTGAATATATCCGCTAACATGTCCTCCCTATGAAATAATTCTTCACGCAGGCTTTTTGTGTCAACATCATACACTATCTTACTGTGTTCTAACTGAGATGAACATGTTTTCAATTTAGAAATTAAATTTAAGCGGTCCCTTCTTAAGCTAATATTTCCTTTCAAAAGGTTTTGTTTTTTTATGGCTTTGCTGTACCTTTTAATAAGTTTTTTTATTTTAATATATTTCTTCAACTTATTTTTGCTAAAAAGAATAGGATATGTGGATGCAGTATCATCACCAGTCAAGTCAATGGTCACAGCTGTCTCGCACTCAACCCTGGACTCACTGCAACCAACCAACTCATCCGACTATAGGTGTTATCGGTCTGCTTTTTGGCTTCTACTGATTCTAGAAATACTATAGCCTTATGGGCCTCACATAACTCATGCTCTAGTTCAGAAATGCGTTTCAATGCCAATTCATGTGTGTCTGAACAGCTATGAAAGTTTGACACTTGTTGTTGAAGATGGTCATGTTGGTCGAGTAAGTCCATGTGCTGAATGTGCAGCTCAGCCAGGTCATTCTTAAGATAAGTGTTTTTATCGTTGATTTTCTTAATCTCGACTTCACTGTCCTCCCTTTCCTGTAGCAGCTGTGCACACAAGTTTTTAGACGACTCCAGTTCCTTTAAGGTGGCTCTCAATTTAATCTCCATATCTCTAACCATTGCATTGCGGGTCATCATTTTCAAGTATATAATATTCCAGTGACCTGGAATGTGAAAATAGACAGGTGAATAGCAAGAAACAAAGAGAGATGTTGAGTAGGGGGTAGAAGGAAATGAATGTACCTATTGACAAGATTTAAGGAAATAATATTAAAGTTAAATGAATTTAAAGTCTAGGTATACTTAATTGTTTTAGATAAAAAATAAGTTATATTTGACCTATAATTATAATGATAACACAGTGGAGTTTAATTATTGTAAATATAAAATTATAATCAGTTAGGCAATATCTTTATTGAGGCACTGGGAGGCGCTAAATATTAATATCTAAAGAACTGATTTAATATAGATGTGTAGAAATATTAACAAACAGCTAAGTAGTAACCAAATTATTGCAACAAACAGGATTTGCAAGTCATACAGTGAAAGTGCATACAGGCCCTAGCTAGTGGTTATGGGAAAATTTTGTTGATGTGGGGTAATAAACCATAGAATTAAATAAAACAATATACTCCCCAGGATTGACCAAGTTATTGATCAAATATTCAAATCCAAATTCATCCGTTGGGTGGTTGAATGTTGAATATCACTGCCACTGCTATGCACGGTATTTTCTTGATTTAATGACAAAACACTTTGTAAACACTGGGTACTTATGTTAATTTGTAGTTATATTCGATTTCATGTGTTTTTAAAGATTAAATACTATAAATTACATTTAAATTAAATTTAAATATTACGAGCTAACTTTTTGACAACCGGCTACCAGTGTTGCCAGTCAAAAAAAAAAAAAGAGATTTGAAGGGTTTTTTAATAATTAATCTTAACTGCCTCATTGGTCTAGTGAACGTAAAGGCAACTGTTGAGCAAGGGGTCTTAGGCTCGATACCCAGTTTGAGCAAAGTGTCATTAGGTTTTTCTATGAAATTCTCAGTAGCAGCTGAGAGTTTGGATTCGGTCCCGGTTGATGGCAATAGGCTCCCCCTCTATTACATGGAACTTAAAACATACCGGCTAAACGTTACATTAGTATACCTCTTCCTAACACTTTGGAGGTGATAAGCGTGATGGTATAGTAAATAAACAATCTTATTAACAGCTGCACATGACTGACATTTCAATAACCAATTTGCTTGATGAAATATCTTTATCCATTCAGGAAATACGTTAGTGCTGGTACACAAAAGCCCAGCTCCTTGCACAGGGATGCAATTTGAATTAACAGCGGTGTGCGCGGCGTGGCTTGAAATTATGCTGCATTTCAACTAGCCTCTCATGTTGTGTAATGGATTTCTGTGCTCCGCTGATGATGTTCAGCAAGGTATGTTCCACAGCTTGCATTGGTTTGCAAATCATTTTGAACTTGTTGGGACACCTGACGTCATCACATGTAGTTATTTCTTCATTGTTTCTTTAAATGAAGACGCAGTGATAACTAATGAAACACAGTGTTACTTTAGTGATCTACAAGTCAATGTGGCGAAAAAGAAAATGTCCTTTAAACGTTATCTTTTGGTACCTAATGTTAGGGTTCTAATTCCAATGTATTCTTGTTTTTTTGAATAATACGTGTTTTAGTAAGATCGGCGTGTAAATTCATAATCCTAAGAAGAACGTATTTGAAAATAATGAAGTTAAAATTCTTAAGTGTACAAGTACCATCGTTCCGTATTTTATGCTCGTCCTAAATACTCATGATTATTATTATCATGATAACAAGCTAAATAAAACCGTAAAAAACTTTTTTCGTAACTATTTTTGTTACTCATAAATAAAAGAAATATGAACACGGCCTGTGAAACTATGTACCGAAACCTAAGGAGTCATAAACTTTTTTTTTCTTTATAACGTTTGTAAATATATATGTATGTAGGTATAGTTTTATATGCGGTGTTTTGCTTCGAAGTAGTAGCGATAGTGGCCGAACTTGCCGCCATTACAGGCCGGAAGTGTCTATCAATATCCGGTCATTACGAACTTAGTTAAGGGTCAGTTGGAAGTAAATTTTGACCGAATTAGGATCTCGTAATTTTTGGAAGAGGATTTCTGTTTTAATGTAGTAAGTACCTAATTAAAATGTGTAGCTTAAAATAGCTAGATGATTTTCTTCCGCGTGAAACGTGCTTTCAAACTAATGAGTGTTAAAAGGACTTTTATTTGTTTAACAAAACTTTTATTGGAGTATGGCAGACCCACACACAACCAGAAAATATCTTACATATTTATTTATTTCTTACACCTACGTGAATATTAGTAATTTAAATTTAACTGCAACATTCCTGATCCTTCACAAAATCCTGTTTAATCCGGTCCTCGAAAAGTGTGCAAAGTTTCAAATCAATCCGTCGTTTGGAAAGGGCTAAAAATCACGTTAAAAGATTCTGTTACATATAGGTATTCATAAATACATATATACCAAGCTAATAAAAGCGTGTTAATAAATAGTTTCATTCAAATACTTATATTTTTATTTCCGAGTGTATATTGTGAGTAACAATGACCACATCTAAATATATATAACTCAAAGGTGACTAACTGACTGACATAGTGATCTATCAACGCACAGCCCAAACCACTGGACGGATCGGGCTGAAATTTGACATGCAGCTAGATGTTATGACGTAGGCATCCGATAAGAAAGAATTTTGATTAATTCTACCCCTAAGGGGATAAAATAGGGGATGAAAGTTTGTATGAAACTTTCTCAATTTTAAACCGATCGGGCTGAGACTTTGCATGCTTAAAGCTATACCTAATTATTAATAATACTTCTTAACGCGAGCGAAGCCGCGGGCAAAAGGTAGTCATTATAGTAAATGTTTGCAGTTTTCTGCCGAATATAAATTCTATACACTTATTAAGCCCAAGTGAATCAGCTTCTCCTTAATCCCGGGTATAACAACAGCGGCCTGACGACCTCAGCACACTGCTGATAAGATTAGCTAAACATGTTTATTCATTTGGCTTTAGCTGACAGCTGTGTATCAACACAGCTAGATACATTCTAAGGGTCAAAGGTTACGGGGTAAGACAGGGAAGAGAAACATCAATATATCATCATAATTTTTCCTCATATATTGTAAACACAAATGTTTGGACTTCAAAAGAGACCTCAAGCTACAACAGCATAGGGTTTCCAAAACAAGAGTGATTAGCGAGACACGCGTGAAAATGTCAATGGGCTACGGAAAGGTAACAGTGTACAAAAGCTAATTTAAGCTGATTTTCCACTCGCATGGTATATAAATAAAATAAAACTGCACCAGTCTCATATTGATATTACATTACATACATAAATCTTTGTAAAACAAAACCAACAATTTTGTATTTTTTTTAATTTGAAAGGAGTACCTATCTATGGAGTTTCTTGCCGGTTCTCCTCCATAAGACCTACCTTTTGGAACCGTGCAACTAAATTCAATTAAATATGACAATACAAAAGCACCTGTATTGGTCTAATTGAAATAAATGATTTGATTTTATTTGATTTGAAAACTGTCATCGAATTATTACCATATACCTGACATACCGTTATTCCGTTATTCTTAAAACCAACTTTATTTAATATTAATTGTTCTGTGTATATACCAAAGAAGGGCCTAAATAACTTGAAACTTTCAAAGAATACTTGTATCTAACAGAAAATTATGATCATATTCCGCTTGTACTAATAACGAAACTCTACCTTATAAAAAGTTTTCTAATTTCACTCACAAAAGAATAAAACAAACTTCCTTATGGAAACTTCTAGATTATCCGAAAATCAGGTATACTAATAAAATGAACAGTAACTTAAAATAAACTAGATTTTGCCCGTGATTTTGTCTGCGTAATATTTAGAATTTTATCCGATCTGCTTTTTGATCAATCTGCTGATTTATTTCTTACCATTATCTTTTAAAAAATAATCAATTACACAAAATTCCACCCCCTTTTCGTCCTTTCCAGGGATGAATTCAGGGACAAAAACTATTATTTCACTTTCGGAACTCAATCTATGTTCATACCAAATTTGAAATAAATGGATTCAGCGGATAAAACGTAAAGATAATTTCTTCTAAATATCAGTGGATGTTTGTATTTATAATTAAATTAGGTCATAAAAAGTCCTACAAATTTAACATCATAGTTTTTTACCGATATATTTCACTGTATCGCTGAAGATGTATAGCAGGCTTAACGATGGAGTACAATGGGAATTGAGTAGCCTAATAAAGTTCAGCTACCATGTGGAAGCTACCGGCGAGACCGGGGATCTGATTGTGTCGGCAATTTGTAGTGGAGGCGCCTCTTGATTTTATGATAGCACGTTGATTGAAGAATATTATGAAGCAGAATTAAATATAGTTTTTTAATCTGTCAGTACTCTTAAATAATAATATATTAAATATTACCGAACATTGTATGCAGGTTTCGCTAAGCAGTTTTATGATCTTCTTTAATGAAAATGAATTTGACGACCCGATTAGCTCAGCGGTAGTTAACGCGGCCTGCTGTGCTACGGGTCCCGTATTCGAATCCCGGTAGGTGGGGACAAATGTTTGTATGATGAGCATCAACATTTGTATCCGAGTCATGGATGTATAAGATGTATATATTTACAACAACAAAAAAGTATATAATGTAGTCTATCAACCATCTAGTGGATACTAGATGAAGAGATAAGATAGAGAAAAGATAAGATAGAGAAGGCTTGTGTTACGGATGTAACAATATAAATATATATATATATATATATATATATATATATATATATATATATATATATATATATATATAGGTTCTTATATAACAGTTATTAAGCTACAGAATATGAAGACAGATTGATAGTGTGGTGGTCGATACATCTCACTACGCTGGCTCAGCGCTTCACATACCACCTAGCTATTCTGTATTCCTGGTAGATACTACGTGCATACATAACAAGATTATACGAATACTTTGCTAGAAGTGAAAACAATAACGTGGTTAACTATCCGCCCACACGTTGGATTACCCGAGCAAACTGTGCAAATAAACTGAATGTTAATCATCAACTTTATATTCCAATTTGGAGCTCGCTACCTTGCAGTGTAACATTTACATATTTATCAATATGTGGATAAAAGTTGGCGAGAGAAGATACCGCGAACTTAATCCTTGTGTTATTATGATAGTTCTGTGAAATTTAAATATTTTTTTTATATATAAATTTTGGCACAGACGAGAGCTGACTGTATCTCATTATTTATTTTATATAGGTTGGTATGTTAACACTGAAAATACAGTAAAGTCGGTGGAAAGTAGGTATATAAATTCTTTCAGAAATGTTAAAAATCTATTGCTGCAAATTGGCATAAATAATAATCGACGCCGATCCGACCAGAGATTTGACAGCTGACGACGACGGATGACACACGAGACACGAACTCTCCCGAAGTAACCGAACCTGACCGAAGGTTCAGTTTCAGTTATTATTAATAGCCTGAATAATGTCGTAACTAAAACAAACTTTATCAACAGCGCACATTAATATTTTGAAAATATTATTCTCGTAATTAATGTTAAATAAATTTTATTTCTTATGTTTAACTTTTCTCGTAAATCTCTGTTTATTTAAAACATTTGCAAGTCCCGGTGCATTTAAATGAGCTTGGTGTACTAATGTATATAAAAATGCGAGCCTCGAGTTTATTTGAGAAAACATAATTTTACTTGAACCTTACACAAAACTTTTAATTTCCGCTTAACTACACTTTAGCGGTGCGCAAGTATTAAACTGACAGCGGAATTCATTAAACTAGCTTTCGTATGTTAATTAATGAATAGTAGATCAGTAAATTCAAGTCGGTAAATATTTAAGTTTTTACCGTGACTGAAGTAACGTTGTATTTGTCTCAAATTGAATTCTTTAATTATAATAATAAATTACTTTAGTATTCGTTTAATGGTAGGCAGGGATCGTAGCGCGTGGCATTCTGTAGTTTCTGCCTACCACCATGGGAAAAATGCATGAGTTTATACATGTGACGCTTTTTTACAATTGCATTAAAAGCTTGTTTCTGATTATATAAGCAAAAATATTTTATGAAAAAATCTTCATTAAACACACATAATTATATTCTAAAGGTAGCCAAAACATAACTTTGTGTCCCGCTATTCGTTTATGGCTTAAAACAAACACTTACAATACCTACGGATAACCATCGCGTAGTGATTATAGATGTTGAAATTGTGAATAAATTATAGAACTGCCTGCTGCAAGGTTTTATTAAATAAAACCATAGTTTTTCATTGCTTTTTAATGTACAATTTTTGTAATTAATTCTTAGTGTGTTGTATGTGTTGTTTGAATTCAATTTACTTTTTAAAGTATTGTAGAGTTACGAGACTAAAATAGAGCTTAGATATTTTTTGTTATGTTTCTTTTTCAACGAGGTATTTTCGATTTCTAGATAACGCGTGCGCTATTATTAGATGTTTCAAATAAAATTATTTTATACGGATTATATCGCTGTATAATGAGTATATTATAATTCCCGACGTTTCAGATCCTTTACAGCATCCAACATGGAAAGACAGAGTCTAAAAAGTAGATTTTTTAATATTTTCAGCATTATGATTTTTTAAAGTTAGGTGATCTTGCTGCTTTTACTTCAACTATAACTTTAACCAAGTCGAGTTTATAGTAACTATCAATCTTCAGCGCAGACAAGACCTCCATTTGTCTCACAAGTGAAGTTTCAGCATTATAGCATTTAAAATTAAAACTATGATTGACATTCTATTAGGTTCTAACCAACCGAATGATGTCGCGATGTTATAATTTATAAAAAACATAGTTCTACCGAGGTCCTAAAGAATCTTACTGCTGCGACTTAAAAAAATAATATTTTGTTCTAAAAAGGCGACATTTAATTCAGAAACATTTATATAGTGACCTAAGTAAATGGTTTTTTTTTTCGTTATATTTAAATCCGGGTATTCACGGGTATTAAAGAGCTGTGGTAGCCGAGCGGTGTGACCAGTGGACTAAGATGTCAGAGGTCTCGAGTTCGAACCCAAGGCACCACTGACTTTTCGGAAGTTATGTGCGTATTTATCACATGCTCAAACGGTGAAAGAAAACATCATGAGGAAACTTGCATGCTTGAGAGAATTCTCGAAGGCATGTGAAGTCTGCCAACCCGCAGTAGGCTAGCGTGGTAGACTAAAGCCTAATCCCACTCAATTGAGAGCAGACCCGTGCCCAGCAGTGGGACATTATTGAGTTGATGATGATTCACTGTCAAGTCATCAAACATAAATATATTTATATAAGATGTGTATACGTGTTTGCGTATGTGGAATATTAATAAAGTTTAATAGTACCTATGTTATTGTAGCCTCTATTTTGCTGTGCCTAAAAGAGTACTAAATCGTATACCAAATAACATGTATTTATAAGTGTGTATGAATAAGACCTTTTCAAATACCTAATCAACAAAGAAATATCTGACTTTGACTAATTTCATCATAGATCGCGTAAAATCTTACTGTGACGGAACATAATCCCATCAAATCCACTCGTAAATGTTTTACCAAATCCTAATTTAAATTCCGATCAACTAATACTCGATGGATTTAATCAAAGATAAACCTAGTAGGAATGTTATTAGATTAATCTCCACAGTGGGCCATTTGTCCGGGCAACTGGCTGGGTCCCTGGGCGCGGCAATAACGCGCCAAGTTGGGATCAAACGATAGTTACCGACGGGACAATCTTTAATCTTTCTGGCGACTGTTCCGAGCTAACGACCGCCGGGAATTCGAGCCGACTGCTTCGGATGCCAGAACAAAGTCCCTATTTCTAATTGATAGTGTGATTTTCGGGCAAAGAATCGTATTTATTATTCGGATCAGTTACGTTAAGGATCAGTTTACTTTGAAGTAACATCATGACTTCAAATATATTTAATGCTGTGAGACCAGTGGACTGAGATGTCAAAGGTCTCGGGTACAAAACCAAGGCACACGCCACTGACTTTTCGGAAGTTGTGTGCGTATTTCTCATATGTTCAAACGGTGAAGGAAATCATCATGAGGAAACCTACAGAGCTTGAGAGATTTTCTCGGTGGCATGTGAAGTCTGCCAACCCGCAGTAGTAGACTAGCGTGGTGGACTATAGCCTAATCCCACTTAAATGAGAGGAGACCCGTGCCCAGAAATGAGACAGTAATAATAATAAATAAAAATATAAAATACCTTTAGGCTGTGTAGTCTTGAGTTCGAATCTAAGGCGCTGACGTTTTAAAATAATGTGCTTATTATTTTTCCTTTGTTGAAACTGTGAACTAAAACACTGAGAAAACTAGACGGCATTTGAAATCTGCCAATCTGCACTATGCCAGAGTGGACTATAACATAAGACTTTTTTATTCTGAGTAGAGACCGGCCCAGATAGCTCAGTAAATACATTCGATGATGAGAATGAGATAGCACACTTATATCTCACGTCAGGCTATATTCCACCATTACTAAAGTTCCTTTCAACTCCACATGGAACGTGACATCTCAAAGAGTTTCCGGATAGCTTTCAAAACACTAAATCACACAACTGCACTCCGACGATATTTCTAGTTCCCGAAAATATCCCACCCCTTTGTAGGTACATAGGTACAATAGGTACCTATTGGCGATTTCTTTAAGAGCTTAGTTTCAGTTAAACTTACAGTTAACTGCCTCGTTGGTTTAGTGGTTGTACAGTGCGACTGCCGAGAAAGAGGTCCTGGGTTCGATTCCCAGGTTGAGTAAAGTGTTATTGGGTTTTTCTGTGAAATTCTCAGTAGCAGCTCGGAGTTTGGATTCGTGCCCGGTTAATGGCAATAGGCTCGCCCCCTATTACATGGGACCTAAAACATAATGGCGAATTTTCAATTCAAATGAGAGGAGACCCATGCCCAGTAGTGGGACAGTAAATTAAATATTTAAAGCGAATGAGTTGACAAAGGAACCAATGCTTCTTGCCATTATATATTTGCATATAATTACTGGAACAAAAAATAGTGTAGAGTTTTTGTAATTTAATTTATATAAACTACAAATACGTGAAAATTTGTATGTGTGTAATCTGCCGGCTAGTAGATGCACAAAATCTTCAAACAGTTATCAAACATAAGTCATTAAATATTGAAACACGAAATTAAATATAAAAACTTTTTTTTCTATTTCAAGGAAATGTAATCTTTACAATAATTCTTCAAATTCACTTAATTAAACCTTTTTTGAATGCAAAGCATCCAAAATTTTAGAATTAAAATAAAACTAATAAACCGCGACCAAATCCATAGAAACTAATTTTATTTCAATATCTAACATCAGTTTCAGTGGTAGTTAGTTATTTCACTCTATTAAATATCATCAATTTATACCACTTCAAAAAGTTCCTTAAAAGTTCATCAAGTCAAAGATAGCCATTTACGAGCAAAGCTTGAATATTTATGTCGGAAGTGCAAACCACAGAGGAATGGAGGGGAGGGAGGGGGGCGAGGAGTTAGGGAGCAGTTTAACTTAAACAGCGAACTTGAAATAGTGTTAACAATTAAACTCTCGGTTAACAAGCGCTGTTCGTTGATGAGGACTGTAGGGAGGGGACAAGATAACGTTTTGTAACTTTTACTTGGGTAGTTGTCATACAAACTTTTTGTATTTTAATGAAATAAAATTGTCTTATATTTGGAACACATCTACAAATTCTAATATATACAAGCACTCAGCCCGAAAGTCAGCTCCAGCTAGGTGCGGTAATCAAACCCGCCACCCGTGAATCGAAAACGATTTATCGTACAGCTGACTTTACTTAGTATACATAGATAGATACCTATACCTCCTTTTAAGAGGTTAAAGAAGTCCAATAAAATATTGATGGTCATGTATACTATATTTTGTACTTTTTGGGCCGAAATACTTAAGTACACTCTTACAAGCTAATTGGTTTACATCCACACATGGAACGGTCGATAGTTGCATGTATACCAATTAGGTTGTTAGACTGTATCCCGTATATATTTTCTGGGGCAGGGTAAAGATAAATATTCAAAAAATTATCATATTATGCTGTCGTTTATATTTAATAACGTCGGCTTGCACTGCATTAATGGAGCCCAACAATAGCAAATGTTTCTCATCTCGTTAAGCATCTATAAAACACAAAATTCTAAGCTAATGTTTATGTTAATGATTTAGAAAATTTTAATTTGAAAATTAATTTTATCTTACATTTCCATAAAACCTTAAAATAAACAATACCTACAAAATACTTCAGCCGTGGCTTAATTTACATTAAAATATAAATAATGAAACAGCTGTGTTTAATCTTATTTGATATAAAAATTATAATTCCATTGCATTGCATTCGAACCTTTGTTTCAAATATTTTAACAATTAATTTGCGTTATAATGAAGCTTTCAAAAAAACTAAAGACTATATCTAAAGCGAAACTAAATACAAATTATTTCAGCAGTTTTGAATTACTTTATAACAGCTGCTGTTTATTCTCACGTCGCGTCGTGTTCATGACAAGACCAATCAAATTATTTATCTTTCAGCCCTAAAAACTGGTATTAATATTTTACTTTAAAAGATAATTTGCAAAGACTGACTCTGAATAGATTTTCTGAGTGAGGGGTTGGCATTTCAGATAATAGAGCTGTGGTTTTATCTAGAAGCTTCTTTTTTATTTTATTAAAGTGTTTTCTGCCGAGCAAGAGGTCCTGAGTTCGATTCCCAGGTCGAGAAAAGTGTTATTGGGTTTTTCTATGAAATTCTCAGTAGCAGCTCGGAGTTTGGATTCGTGACCGGGACCTAAATCATACCGGCGAAATGTGGGTGTACATGTTAGTACTCCTCTGCCTAACCCTTCGGGAACGACAGGTGTGATGGTATGTATGTAAAGTGTATTCTTATGATAGGTTAATGGAAAAATGCTGTCACTTTTGTCACAAGGCTGGCAACGCGGGAGCGACGTCTCTGGTGTTGCAAACGTCTATAGGCTCCAGTAACTGCTTATCATCAGGTAGACCCCTAGATTTTTTGGCACCGTCGTGATGTGCTCAACATTTATGACACTATTTATTATTAAAGGCTTTTAATGTTACCAGCTTTTCACGAGCGTGACAAATAACCTTATGTTAGTAAAAACCTCAGAAACATCTTTTAGCCAAATTAATATTAGAAAAAGGAAATGCTTTCAACGAAAATAGAAGATAATATAAAAGTCCGCAAACAATACAATCACAATACAAATATATTTTATGAAGTTAAAAGATAAAAAAGGAACCGTACATCACTAGTGAGCAAATTGTTCAACAATGGCTCGTTCGCGCCTCTAACGCGGAAACAATTCATAATAGTTACCAAGTGCGGGGCTGAGGATACTGAGAAAATATAAAAAATAAAATCTCCTTACTTTATAGAAAACTTTATGAGAAATAAGGTTATTTTTAATCACACTGAAAATTGAGAAATAATTTCCGTTCTTAAGCAATTCTGTTATAATACCTTATGAAACGTAGCAAGAAAATTTAAGTAAGTGCAACATAGCACGATCATAAATAACTTTAGGTAACTGCCTCATTGGTCTAGTGGTCGTAAGTATGACTGCAGAGCCAGAGGTCTTGGGTTCGATTTCCGGGTCAAGCAAAGTGTTATTTGGTTTTGCCATAAAATTTTCAGTAGCAGCTCGGAGTGTGGATTCGTGTACAGTTAATAATTATGGCCCGGCAATGGGTATGGCCACAATTACATAGGATCTAAAAGCATACTGTCGAAATGTGAATGCTGCCGAACCCTTCGGGGATGATAGGCGTGATATTAGTAATAACTTGGTTACTGTAATTTTATTCTTTAAGATCATACAGAAAAGTTTTTTAAATGTTCTTGTTGAACACTGGAAGTGGCTTTTTTCGTTTATTTTAAAAAAGGAAGAAAGGAAAATTTTTTTTTATTTCTGGTCACACTTAAAAATTATAATAATTTTCAGGAACACTAAAAAATTACAATGAATAAGTATGATTTATACTTACTTATTTACTTATATACTTCCCTTTTAATTTTACCTTTATTCATATATAGTATAATAAGTAATATCTATATTAATACGTGAAGTAAAAACTTCGTTATCTTTACGAAAGAAACTTAATTTTTTTTAATCTTTTGTTGTTTTTGCGAAAATTGAGGAGGAGCATGAAATTACCCACACTTATAGTTTATATAGAGAAGGAGTGCAGAGTGATACTTTTTTAATGTGCACAAAAAACTAATCATCATCGTCATCATGATGATGATGAACTAAAAACTAATAATTTAAATTAATTATGGTAAGTGTTCGACCACTGAGCGACCACTAGTATTAATAATTAAGGTTGAACTGAAATCATAAATTATGAAAATTATCATCATTCTGTTGTGTGGTTGATTTACTAATGACTACCTGACTAGATTATAACATTACACAAATAATTATTGCAATCACAGTATTGTTTTGTTGTTCATGTTTATGCTGTAGTAATTTCTTTATTACGTGACTGCACTCTATATTATATAGACTGATCATCGTATTATATAGAATAATTTATTAAATAAACAGACAGAAATTGTTGCTGGGGAGTTTGTTGCGCCGCTTCTTCTTCCCAGCAAAAACACTAGGAAGCGGTGAAGGGCGGGCGTTTTTGGAGGCTGTCTTTATTGTTGTCGTTCAAAAAGAACCAATTAAATTTGGCCTAATTTGAATAAATGATATTTTGACTTTAACTTTGACTTTGCAAGCAATATATTTAATATGTCATTGTGATAGTAGATTTAAAAAAAAACAGTACTTTCTTGTACTATTATATCTAATGTTTAGGTTTAATAGTCCGCATTGCTGTATTTTGGATGACAACAAAAAAAACTTAGATCTATTTCTAAGTTTTTTTAAATATGTTTTGTTGTCGACAATAATTATTAAAAATAAATAGTGTATTTTTAAATTAATTGCACATTTATAGACATTCTGTAACAGTCTTACTTATATGCATTTTAAGAAGGCCCAACCAAGCTTAACTGTTCGTTTTGGCATGCTTAAGTAAGTCGTGAATTCACTGCAAAATTAAGTTAGTTGATTAAGTACATAATTATTTATTATAGGTAATATGAAAAAACTAAGTTTCAAGTTTCCATTTGATATGTAGTTTATATCTACTTGATTTAGACTTTATTCAGCAGTAGTAGGGCTTCTATTTGAATTTGATAGAGTTGCGTGACACCCGCGTCTAGCCAAAAACAATCAAACAGAACTAAACGTCATTATTACTTACTGCGAAGCTTCATGACAGTTCGTTTATTAGTTTACGAAGATGCTATAAAAATAAATGAATTTGACATTGGTAGCATATAACCGTACATAATATCAATGACCTTCGCTGCCTGTGACCTTGAGGTCAAGGTTAGTGACTTTAACTGTCAGTGTCGGTGACCTTGAACTTAAGCTATTTGACGCAGCTTTTGGAATTTCTACATTGGTCTACCTTTCTTTAAAGGCACAAGCGTGAATACATAATATACTTTACTGGCAAGAATTTTGGTACATCATACATACTTTAAGTAACTTAAAATTATTATTGCACACTTAAAAGTGGCCAGTTGTCTTATATTCTCTTACATCTACTTGAAACTGACAACAAAATGCACGTAAGCTCCCAAACTTGCAGTTGTTACGTTAAATCTTCTTACAGCCTGTCAAGCACTTCTACTCTCTAGCATAATTGTATTCCTCTAGAATCTTAATGGAAATTGCAGTATAATTTTATATAAGGTTTTGAAATGAAATGAATGTAAAACGAATTCTTGAGCACCTAACACTATAAAATAATAAATATTATATACTTAATACATTAATTTGTAGTGAAAATATAACACCAAATAAGTAAAATACTATTAAAAAAAACGATCGCATACCTCCAGCCGTTTTGGAGTTTATGAGGAATATACATACGAACATCTATTTTATGTACATTGTAATATTAAAAAAAAAAGGAAAATTTAAATAAATATAATTAATTTTGATTTGAAATATAATTTGATTTGAGGTCTTTACCTGCGCAACAATTGTAATAATAAAATGTGTAATGTGTGTAGCTCCTAAATGAAAACAAACAAAACAAATACCTTATGGGTTCGGGCGTCTTGAAGCTTACACCTAATAAAGATAAGTTTGCCGGAATAGGTCTATCGGAGGGATTGAACCTTTAACGGTCCGGTGGGAGGCTAAATAAAGAAATCAAACAAGAACTCCCTTTTGTTTCTTTAATTTTAAGCCCGTAGCTTTCAGCAAAATAACAAAGTTACACAAAAAAAATATTAATAACTAGTTAAAATTAAAAACTAGTATAAATTATTAACTACAGGAAATTATTAAAGTACAGGAGATTATTGCATCTTGAGTATGATAACTAAATTAGTTAAATTAAATTGAAATTAAACATACCAGAGGGTAGTTAACCAGAAATAAACTAAAATAAAACCATGTGACGTGGTGAGCGTCGGGTGAGCGCTGGATGGGTCCCTCAGCAAAACGACCAAGTTAAGTTCATGGGAGAAGGCCAGAACTTAACACGGGAACAAACAAATGGAAAATATCCTTAGAAGAAACCCTTAGAAGAAACGCCAACAGCGGGCTGTAACAAATTGTATAGATTAGATTACGGCAAGGCAAAGTGATCAATCCGAGACGCGGCACTTTAGCATTAAAAAAGGTCTTACCGTTTCTTCCTCTTCGAAATACGAAGTAAACTAAATGTTTCGGTACGAGATTCCGACCATAGGCTGTAACAAAATTTGCAGGTTAAGGCACGATGAGGCAAAGTGAAAAACCCGTCAAACGGCACTTTAAAAGTTGATGGATCTCACCGTTTAGTCCTCCTTCCTTCGTCAAATCATGTAATGCGCCATGCGGCCACCTCACACCAAAGACATCAGGCCAAAACAAATTTATAGGGACGTCATCACGGCACCACTATAAAAACCTAATATATATGGCATTAAAATTTTGCGTAATCCAGCCGAGGATGGCTAAGATTCGCCTTGATAAAAAAACTTAAAGGCGAAGATTCATTTTTAAATCGTCAACCGGTAGATGCGAGTCGAAGAGTGACCAGCCGTCTGATCTGTCACTTACGTCAAAACTCGAGAAAATACCACAGATAAAATAAAAATCAAAGTAGTGACGCGAAAAAGATTAAATAGGCCGAAGGCATGTAATGAGCAAAAAGGCTCGTTACAACATATATTGTGCGTAACACAAATTGACATTTGCAACACCTGAAATGGCTTGCAAATGCGTTGCACATCCCTGCAGAAACCGTTTTGGTTTCTTAAAATAGGGAATTACTAAACTGACAGCAAATGGAATGCCCATGCTGTCAGAATAGTCACTCCCCAACGAGCTCTGGTAACCTCACTCACTCGCAGAAAGACAACTATTGTTGATTCACTGCGGTATTCTGTAAGGCGGAGGTACTTACCCAGTCGGGCAGCTCAATTTGAGCGAGGAATCTTGCTTTGCCCTACCTCCAAAGTTCAATAATAATAAACTTAGACTTATAACATTTTTAATGCCTAATTTATTTAAATTTAATTACAGCAGCACAATCATTTCTGTATAAGTACAGTTCTATCGTCTGTCAGTTTTGTCCTTCGTTCAGTTCCGGTAATTCTTCGCCCCCCTACCGAAACATTCTTGGGGCGCGCTTTTATTAAAATTTCTTAATAATGATTTCATTTCCTTCAGTCAATCACTCCGCTAATATCTTGTTGCAATTTCTTAAATTGTAATTCATTAAGAAGATTTTTCGGCGATCCGTTTGTTTTTGTTAAATTGGTTCGCAAATGTTTTTTATTAAGTTTTTTTTTTGTAAGCACTTAGCGTTGTTTAATGTACTTTATTAATGGTTATTTACTATATCATTCTAAAAATAAAAATAAAATATTTCATTTATCCGTATGTTTATCTATTTATCGAATTAAAAAACTAGAATTTCTACAATATCTATCGAAATGAGTGTATTATTTTGAGATGCATGTTCTGCCACCCTTTCTTCGCAATAAAAGACAATACTGAAGACAATACATGCACAAAATAATTATTATCTAATCAACTCATTTTCTGTCCCAGTATTGGGCCCAGTTTCCTTTGATTTACGTTATTCATTGCCCTAATGTGGGTTGAAAGTTTTCATACAGGTTCTTTCAAAATATGCTTAAAATAAAAATACTGAATTTGGAACTAATTTTGAAAACAGAAGTGACTTGATACTTGGCAATATCATTTATCATGACAGTAACACTGCACTTAAACACAACTTTATAATTAAGTTATATTACGACATATACAGTAAGTAAGTCGTATTATACTTAAAGGAAATAAGGACCTAAGTATGTACTTAGGTCCTTATTTCCTTACATAGCAGTATATTCTTTTTTTCATTCAAAACTCCTAAGATTTCCTTATTCACTCCACATTGCAATCCAAGTTGGTGGAAGTTGGCAACAGGATCAGCGCGAATGTTCCCCGCAGTGAAGACGAGCGTCGTGTCCGACGCGTCACTAATTTGTAGAACTTGTCACTTAGCGTCCGCCCCAGCGGGTTATGTGTAGATTGCAGTGTTGTATTACTTGGAATCTTAATATCAAATGTTAATGCATCCTTGTAGCGAATTTTTTTAATATAGACCTACAAATTGCCTAGACCTTTAATTAGTTTTCGCTATGATAAGCATATTTTATGTATCTATGTATTTATATTATTGATAATAAAATAACTGATTCGTTGGTCTAGTTGTCGTAAGTGGGACTGCGGTCTTGGGTTCGATTTATAGGTCAAAGTTCGGAGTTTACAGTCGTGCCCGGATGATGGCAATAGGTATGGCCCCTATTACATGAGATGTATATTAGTACACCACTGCTTAACCCTTCGGGGACTACAGGTGATATAGTACGTTTTATGTATTATTGATAGGTTTACGCAGTAGCGTAGCGTGGGGGGGGGCAAAGGGGGCAATTGCCCCGGGCGGCATATGAAAGGTGCATCAAGTGCCACGTAGTTTTTATACTACTAGAAAAGGGGGCGGCAAATTTCCAGACGGCCCCGGGCGACAGATACCCACGCTACGCCACTGGGTTTACGCCTGACCGCCAATTCACCTGATGTTAAGTTACACTGTGATCTACAATGGAGCGCGATTACCGAACCGCAACCGATTAACTTTAAAAAACACTGTGTTAAGATACCTAGATTATATTTATTGCGAAAAACCAACTCGGGACTGAAGCATATTCAACAGATCAGTTTGGGCGTTTTATTTACGTTGAAAATTAAAAAAAGATAAAAGAGACCAGCTTACAAAACGTATTTGTTTACTAAATATTGAGTGTTTTATTTGAGGTGCAATGATTACCAAAAAGGATATCTTAGCAGTAAAACTATACAATAACGAAAAGCCGTTTAAAAACTATGCCAATGAAATATTCTTAAGACTAGGTAAACTACTTCAAAAATGTTTTCCTTATCTGAAATGCTTTTGACCTAATTTTGTAAAGCGGCTTTCGTGACAAAAATTCTCGCAATTTACCTCGAAGAATACGGCAGACTAGCTACATCATATTGGCGCAATATAACAATATTCGTCTCTGGCTCCGCGCCAGCTGTTCAGACTCACAATGATTCTGCGCTAAACGGCAGAATTTACACATTTTTTTCTTAGGCTTTTTCCCAGACAAATTCACAAAAGCTGTAGGTAGATCTACTCGCTCTATAGTCTTCGTTTTTATGGCAGAATCGAGATATTTCGAAAAAGGCTTTATTTTAAAATACGGCGCTGTGGTTTCATGAATAATAAATGGGGTTCTAGGTAAAAGGTAAACGTGAATACCCGATAATATTGATCCTATTTGTGTAACGTATCGTGTGTTTTTATCCTGCATCGAAAAAACTGACAACAAGCAAATATTATCGTAATTTATATTTAGTATCGTAATTTATATTTGTAGGAGGTAGGGCATAGCGAGATTTCTCGCTCAAATTGAGCTGCCCGACTGGGGAGGTACCTCCGCCTTACAGAACACCGCAGTGAATCAACAATAGTTGTCTTTCTGTGAGTGAGTAAGGTTACCAGAGCTCATTGGGGAAGTAACTATTCTGACAGCATGGGAATTCCGTTTGCTGTCAGTTCAGTAACTCCCTATTTTAAGAAACCTGAACGGTTTCTAAGGGGTTTGGCAAAGCATTTGCAAGCCTCTGGTGCTGCAAATGTCCATGGGCGGCGATCATCACTTACCATCAGGTGAGCCGCCTGCTCGTTTGCCCCCTTATCACTAAAAATAAAAGTTATTCAGTAGAAAACAGCTCTTTATGTTCTGAGCTTTATATGTCTTGACAACGTGATCCCTTTTTCTGAGTGTCGAGTCCCAGCTGTGAATTAGAAAATAGAAAAGATCATATAGAAGTAAGAAAGGCTATTCGTTTTATTCAATTAACTACTTTAGCAATACTCTCTTCACACACAATAATAGCCCTTGTTACCCAGAGTATATACGCTTGATGGTTGGTTCAAAAGGCTCGTGAAATATTACAAAAAAAAACACAGAAAAATAATATATGGGGTGATCAATATTGGAGTAAGAAAATAGGTAAGTATATGTATAGGTATGTGCTATTAAAGTTCGATTACTGACAAAATGTAACGCCTATTATGTAGATCGGCCACGTTTTTCTGTGATTTGCGAGCGGGACTTGAAATCTGAATCCATATTAAAGGCCTTAAAATGCCGTTAGGAATCCAGCTGTACCAACACATGATCCGTTATGTTTTTTTCTTTGGTTGGTACCTATTCTAGCAGAGAAGGAATTATTTATGCAATCTATAATAAACATCTCAAAATGAGAGGAGACCCGTGTCCAGCAGAGGGTCAATAATGGGTTGATGATGATGATGCCATAATTATTGTCCCACTGCAGGGCACGGGTCTCCTGCCATTTGAGAGAGATTAGGCTATAGTCAGCCATGTTAACATAATGTGGGTTGGTAGACTTCACATGTCATGCAGGTTTGCTCACGATGTTTTCCTTTCATCATTTGAGCATATGATAAATACTTACGTAACTTCGAAAAGTTACTGGCCTTGGATTCGAACTCCAGGACCTTTGACTTCACAGTCCACTGGTACCACAGTGAAAAATATACTCCTTAGTAACAAGTTTTATTTAAAATGTGATGTTTAGTATTTGTATATAAAAACACACAAAGAATAATATTCTCTTCAATAAAAAAAAAGAAGAAAAATAAACATTCTGGTCAAACTTCCACTTGGAATTTTTATTTTGCTCAAACATGAGGAAACACACAAACCGAATATCTAAGTCAAATACGGAAACACAAATGTCTACACCATCCGCAGATAATCCGAATTTGTAAAACTTTTTGTTTACAAGTGCCGTTGAACCGAATCACCAACAAAACGCGTGAAATTGGACCCCTGTAATATTGGCCGAAGGTCGCGTTTGCCTTAGGTAAGGGATAAAAAGGAATTTCACCAAATTTTACCCTTCACATGAAAAATGGTTGGTGAAAGTTTTGCTCGACAAATTCTCAGACCAGCTTTGTAAGCAGACTTAGAATTTAGAATACAGGAAAAGAAAGTGGTATGCAAGGATCGTAGCGCGTGGCGTTCTGTACTTTCTGCCCTTCCCAAAGGAAAAAGGCATGACTGTAAGTATATATGGAAAATAACTATTATTCTTTCAAGACTTTGTGATCCGATTGTTCGATGAATGCGGGATTTCTCATGCCCAGGACTTATTAAAAACTTACCTAATTTAGTTGTTTTATTGACATATTTTAATAAGATTTTTATCTTTTTATACTATTTCTAAAATATTTTTAATAAAACAGTGAAAATTTTCACACTAAGTCCTTTCTAATGATTTTTATTCTTTATTTCTGTCTTCTACTGCAACTCCTGTAATCTAGGTTCAATAATATCTATCATACAGACATTTGTCAAGTTAATGAAGCCCAACGTGTCTCAGAAAAAATATTACTTCTTGGTATGAACTTCATAATACTGAAAACATAGTAATCTGTGTCCACTTTCAAGTATCTTATGATTTTTCTGCTGACCGTCTTTTCTCGTTTGATAGTCCTGTCTTTGTGTATTCTAAGTACAAAATCTACAATTTTTATTTAATAATTTGGAATTGAAACAGGTTCACCGCAAACTTTCTGCTGTTCGTTCCCTTATTTATTTGAAATAATTTGTATTTTCGATTATCGGAAATATTCGAATCGGTTTATCGGAAATGCAAAATAATTTACAATTAGGAAGTAATAGGTTTTGTTTAGGTAGTAATTACGAGGTGCTCACAATATTACTAATTTCTTAATACTTTCTTTCTTACTAATTTCTAAATACACCGCCATTAAATACAGTAGGTATACACGTATAATATAAAAAGTTGTATTTTTTCAACCACTTTCATGCCACAAGTTTCGTAATGTAAATTCAGCTTAAGAAGTACAGTCACTGGCAAACTGTATTTTCTCCACAGGGGAATCAGTTTTTGAAATCTTCTAGATCCCTTTTCAAACTTTTCAGATATCAGAGAATGGGTTTATGCATCATTGAGTAACGTTTGAAATAAATCACAGTCGCAATAACTTTCAGCAATAGTTCCCGCTCGATTTATTACGAATACAGGACTTATTCACCTTTAAAGATAATTGTCTCACTTATAATATATTGTTCACGAATTTATTTACTCTGATAATATTTCGAACGAAAATAAATTAAGCTTATAATTAATTAATTTACAAGAATCTCTTCGTGAACTAATTGCTAGTAATTTGACAGAAGAGTTTTTTTTTTGAGAATTGCTTAAGTTATTAACAACGTTTTAGCGATATTTGAATTACTATAAAATTGTAAATGCCTAAAAATAATAAATTTAAAACGTATATCAATTCTAACAATCACTTTTGTGTATTTGATTTAAATTATTATGCTTATTTATTATTAGATAAATTTTAACTTGAAATAGAATAGTAGGTTATAGTACGAGTAGGTCCAAAAATAAATAGAAATATCAGAATCAGTATTAAGCTTTAGCTTGGCAAACGTAGTGTAGGACGTCCACCAGGTGGAGCGACTTCTTGCTGAAGTCAGCTGACAGCAACTGGATGAGAAAAGCCGAAGATCGAGCTCTGTGGCGTTCACTAGGGGAGGCAGTCGATGAATATGGGCTGAGATGATGATTTTTTTTTTTACATTTGACGATCTCTGTGGTCTAGTGGTTCGAGTACCGGACTGCTGATCACGGGGTCGAGGGTTCGATTCCCACGGGACACAAATATTTATGTTATGAATATAAGTGTTTGTGTTCTGTTCTGGTTGTTTCCTGTGTATTATAAGTATGTATTTACAAAAAAAAGTATATAAGTATTATATCCATTGTCTAGTCACATAGTACAAGCTCTGCTTAGTTTGGGACTAGATAGTGCTGTGTAAAATGACGCAGAATATTTTATTATTATTCTTATTTGATGTATTAATATAAAGAAAAAATTGCTACCTTTACTTACAACAATGATGTAGCAAATACAGTGATAAACATCTACCACTCAGTTTTCAAATAGCCACATGTATCAGGTGAGAGAATGGTGCCGATTTATAATCACTTACTCGTATAAGCGCTTGCGGCGCTCTGTGGGCGAATATATCACGCTCCGGGAGACAAAACATATAGTTTCTAGACCCAGAAGGTAAGTGGAGCTCCTGGCAAAGTAATAACCACGCTGATCGGAATTCCGCCTGCCAAGCTCAGAAGCCCTTAAACCTGACAAATAATTTACTTTTAATACATCTTTATTGACCAGAAATCAGGTTACGTGGGTCTGATTCTTCGATAAACTACTGATTTAGACGCACCTGTGTACACTGAAAACCTTACCTTTTTTATATCACTAGACTAAATAACGTTGCACATTTAACACTAAACCAAGAGTTAAGCTATACCAGACAAGAGTCTCAACTCTCAAGCCAATCCATTTTAGCTAACCAGTCACGCTTATTCGCATTGTAGCCCTTTTCCAAAGAAAACAAAAGGTCGGAATGGTACCTACTATTTCAAATTCTTACCCATTTTTTTCTTAAATTCAATTTTCCTATAGTGTTTGAAAACTTAACTTGGATATTTTAGCATTGAACCTTTTAGGTACTAACATTTAAAAAAATAAATTAAATAATGATAAATAAATTCCTGGACATTATGACACAGCACCATCTAGTGTCGTGGTAATCAACGAGGCTTGTGTTACGGATACTAGTTGGTTGATATACTACATATATACTTTTTTTTGTAAATTCATACATATTATACATATATATATCCATGACTCGGATAAAATGTTGATTCTCATCATACAAACATTTGCCCCTACCGAGATTCGAACCCGGGACTCATAGCACAGCAGGCAGCGTTAACTACCACTGAACTAAACGGGTCGTCAAAATTAAAAAAAGTTTATCGCATGTTCAAACGCTGAAGGAAAACATCGTGAAGAAGGCATTCTTGAGAGATTTTCTCTGCCAACCATTATGTTGGTCCTCATGGTGGACTATAGCCTAATCCCTCTCAAAATTAAATGAGAGAAGCCCCATGCCCAGCAGTGGGACAGTAATGGATTTATAATATTAAAAAGAATATTAAGCTATTCTACTTTGTACAATTCAATAACTACTACTTACTAGTGCCAAAACAATATTCCAGATAACCAAACATCAATATGACTTTCTCAACGCTATCCAATTAAAATCAATAAGTATTTTTCCTGAACCTTATATTCTAACACTTAAAGTTCCATCTTATACTACAACTATGCACAGAAACCCGACGCTAGTGGAATTAATAAAGCAATTTTATAGCTTTCAGGGCACTAATGCATGTTGCGATGGATTCCCATGCTCCATTTAACAGCCTTATCGAATATGATGGGATGTATCGGAACGTGAAAAATACTCGCGGGAGTGTAAATATAAGAAATTATTATTATTTGTTGAGAAAAATTAAATATTTGTGATAATTTTGTGTATCCATTGATTTTGAAGTCATAATGACATAGAGGATATTTTGGAATATTTCATTTTAAGCTGCCAATTTTTAACTCAACACGCAAAAAGGACGGGGTGCCATAAGTTTGATGAGTCTGTGTATGTGTGTGTGTTTGTATGCGGGATCGTAGCTCCCAAACGTATGAATCGATTTGATTTTGTGTTTTTGTTTGAAAGGTGAGTTAGTCCGTAGTGTTCTTAGCTATGTTTGATGAAACTCGGTTCAAGATAGACGCCACAAAATATGGAGGGGGATTTTAAAAATTTTAATAAAAAAAAAACTAGAAATAAAAAAATAATCGTATTTTTTGGATATTCTTTACTCATTGCTACTTTTCAGTTGTTTAGTAGTAATACCATCACGCCTGTCGTCCCCGAAAGGGTAGGCAGAGGTGTACTAATGTACACCCACGTTTCGCCGGTATGTTTTAGGTCCCATGTAATAGAGGGCGAGCCTATTGCCATTAACCGGGCACGAATCTAAACTCCGAGCTGCTACTGAGAATTTCATAGAAAAATCCAATAACACTTTGCTCGACTTTGGAATCGAACCCAAGACTTCTTGTTCCAAGACCAACGAGGCAGTTGTTCAGCAGTAATATCTCTCATTTTCTGGTTCAAGGTTTAAATGCAATTCAATTTATTATTTATTTACCCCCTATTACGAGTTAATGGGACCAAAAACATACCCACAAAATGTGAGTGTACGTTAGTAAACTTCTGCTTAACGTTTCCGAGACGACAGGCGTGATGGTATGTTACAACAAAGCATATTCTACCTATCTAAGTATCTATATACACATTATAAGCCAGTGTGTCGAACAATTATGCAGAATCACCCAGCCCCCATAAAGTCTCGCCACACGTAAGCAAATATTAGACGTCCGTAACGCTGAGACCGCGATGCCAACAAGTTACACACAAATAGTGGAGGGCTGCTTGCCGAAATAGTTTTCTATTCGGCTTGTTTGGTCAGTGATAGGGGTCACATTTGCATGTGTTACGTATTGTTCTTTGTGAACAGTACATTTTAAAGGATCCTAGTGGATGAAATGGACGTGAACAACTATCAGTGTTATTTTTTTATAGACTATAGCTTCTGCACGCGACTTTGTCTGCGTAAAATTAGTAATTCTATCCAATCTGCTTAGTTTTTTCTACCCTAAATTATAAATTATCGATACAAACTTACACCCCTGTTTTCCCCCTTATACTGGATGATTTCCGGGACAAAGACTCAATACTCAATATAAATCTAAATCGGTTCTGCGGTTTAAGCGTGAAAAGGTAACAGAGAGACAGACAGACAGAAACACTTTCGCATTTATAATGTTAGTAAGGAAGTGAGGATATAATATATAGTAATAGTAAGCATTTCGGTAGTTACTGCAAACTATACAGCGGTGATAGCCTAGTGACCAAGAGACTGGAAAGTCAAACGGTTTGGATGCAATCCTAGGGCACAACTGATTCCTCAAAATTGTGTGCGTACTCGTAATTATTACTATGAGCTCAAAACGCCATAGCAATGTGAAGAACCTATTCAATTTCTTGTTAAAAATATTGGCTAGTTAGCAGTCTGGTAACAAGACTTAAGGGCCATACAACAACGCGTGTTAAGCTTATAAGAAAGGGATAGTGCTTTATAGGTTGAATAGCGCTTTCCCTTTTTTACAACTTTAATAAGACTGCTTGGAGACGGTCGCAGATTGCGACGGACAATCCTTTAATCTAAATGACAGGTGCGCTTCAAGTTATTGAAGCGCAGTTTTCTTGTGTTAACAAGAAAACTCCTTACAGCATCTCCCTAGAAAGAGATATCTACTTTTTTTTTATAAGGTTACACCAACATTTGTTTATCATCTATAGAAAAATATAGTGTCAGAGACTGACTTTGTAACTTATGTACTCCCACAAAAACAAACCACCGCTATTTTTAACGGAATATTAATTTGTACACCAAATATACATCGTGAACATTTTTCCGAATTCCGAACGCCGCCATCCCTACCTACACACAACGAAAAAGTTTGGAGTTACATGCCGCGTGTCGGCAGAAACTGCGAAACGCTATTACCTCGCCGACTTCCATCAACTACTCAACAACTGTGATTCAGCTATTTGTATTCCCCACCGCGAACGAATCCGGGATCGGTGACTACAGCTCTGTTAGAAACTATGCAGGAATATTGTCATTTTTGTGATTTTATGAAGATTAAAACTTAACTGATTATATTGCTATTTGTAGGCAAAAAAATAGGTTTAATAATCTAAGCTATAACCAACGAGGCTGGTGTTACGGAGTATCCGAGACGTATTTTTTTTTAAAACGTTGCCCCTCACTAGGATTTTCTCCTGTGTCGTGGGTGCGTTTATATTGCTCCGTGCGGGGATTGAATCCACAACCCGCGACGCACGAACCGATCAGCCACTGCGCCACCGAGTCGTCAATGGTTGATACACTATATAGATATTATTGTAAATAGGTACATATTAAACGTAAAAAATAATCAGGTACGAAAGACACAAACAACTGGAAAATACATATAAATTATAAAAAAAAACAAATTATACAAATTGTATCACGGTATATTCTTATTATTTTAATTCATACGTTTTGGATACTTAACAATATCCATAGTAACGCATATTATAACATCATCATTAAATCCGTAAAAAGTCACTTTTATTTTAAAATCTTCATCGAATTTGTGTAAGAGTTGGAAGTCAGTGAAGTATATAAATAAATATTATTTATTCGGTACCAGCAGTATTACCTGCGAAAATTACTTTAGTTGAAAGACAGATAAAGAGATTTAAAAGTTACCTATATCGACGTTAACACAACTCCATGTTCATATAAACTTAGAAATAAAACAAATTAGTCTTTTTGGCCACAAAGCAAATGCCCCAAAAATCTAGAACCAGTCATTTATACGGCTTCTAGTAAGCTTGTAGAAAGGGAGAAATGAAAAAACTTTTGCCGAATGCCAGTAGCCTCAGGCGCCATGAGAGACTTCAGACTTTGAGAGACTTTGCAATGTGTTAAAGTAAAACAAACTTAGCTAGTTTAGTATACAATCTCATCTTTTTCCGAGCCTTTTCTTCACTATCTTGGCTTCTAGTTTACTTAGATCATTTTGTGTAGTCTAGATATCATTATTTTACCTAAAGTGACTGTTACTGTGACGGTTACTAAAGTGACCGGATCCGATTACTGGGCAATAATGACGACAAGATTTGGAAAGAAAGAAAAACGATTATTAAATACACAATCATACAGAGCACCACAAAATATTGCATAGTCACCCTGCGCGATGTCAGAAAAGGCCCCTACCTCAGCATTCTTCAGCATTGGGTCTCTGATTACCATTAATAACTGTCATACAGGTATTTAACTGATAACCGAGCGCTTTCCAAGGCCCTGAGGGGTTACGGTAGCTTTGAAATACCCCTATAGACTGACCTTGATAGGTGAAGATGCACCTTATAGATCGATGGATCAGCATGATGAGTGGGAATACGCAATCCACACCTCTGGTATTAAAAACTTTCATAGGATACAGTAACCGCTTACCATCAAGCAGGTCGTAAGTTTTTTTATCACCTGTGTGGTATAAAAAGTGGCTTTTGGACTTTGGACAGCCACAAGTCCTTTTTAGTGTATAATACATTTCTAATTGTGTTTCGTATTCGCATTTTACAATCAACCTCGAATAGGCAAGTAGCGCACTTACAGTCCCCGGGACAAAAATTCTCAAACGTACCGAACATAAGAAAGGCCAAATTGCAGTAGCATACACCCGATATATTCCGGTAATAGCTTCACGAACCGTATTTATTCGCGCAATGCAGCCGCTGCAACAAAGCGACACGCATATCGAAACAAACGGTATGCCGTGCTGCAGCTGCTGAACATTACGACAGCATTCGTTTCATGATTGGTTTCGTCGGTGGTGCGTATTTCCTGCCAGTTGTCGGGGACCACGAATATCGGTGTCTTAATACGTTTTATGCCATACTAGCTTTTGCTCGTCACTTTGCGTAGAATTTTTTCGTTTTCGTTTAGAGCCATTTTATAATAAGGCTATAATAACACATTATTGTCATTCACATATTATGTGAAATTACTTAGTCATTTATTTTAAGGCATTTTTCTCTTTAACATCCTCATAATAGTAAAACATAATAATACTAATGTTGGTTTGTATTTGACTCAAACGGTATAGTGGTAATAGAATCTTAATAGCTAAGAGCATTCATCATAATCTCAGGAGACAATGGATGAAAACTTTCCTAAATAAGGCTATAACCATATCAAATTTCATTTAAATCGATTCAGCGGTTTACATTTGAAGAGGTAACAGACAGACAGAGTCGCATTTATAAGATTAGTACGGATGTATCGCCTAGCTAGTTTTCGCCTAGCGGGTGATCACACTAGTGTCACTACTACATTAACTATATTACTGAAAGGACGACTATGATAGTTGCAAATAATAATGTATCTACACTTTAAATAAAATAATGACAGACTTAAAACAAAGTAGGTGGTTTCATTGGTATTCACCGCTTTCAGTTAATTACTTCCTTAACCTAACAAATAAATAAATAAGCTTCAAATGGTTCTCTGTAACTCAATACAACCTGATTATTTTCATCTGTCAACAATTCTTGACATTTCCAATTATTTCCTTAGTTTTGTGCCAAACGTTAACGATTTGACTAAAAACACTTAAATCAGAAACAAGATATGCTTTTATTTATTTATTGGGCCCTTTGTGACATATTGGATAACTAAATCTAACCTAACGTATTATTGACCCTCAAACTGGACAGCTGCCTGTATCTTGAGATACTCAGTAGTAACTAATAATAAAAGATAAAACGTTATAATACTTGTCAAATAAAATAAATAAATAATTAAATACATATAAAGTATTATTAAAAATGAGATTTATTTATTTCCCGTTACAGAACCAATTACATTAATAACATGGAGTTATAAACACATTATGTAAAACAGATTTGAACTTAACACGAATAATTTTAGGACTTTTGGTCCATTGATTGCTAAAAGAGAATTCCATTTGCAAGCCTTACTGTAAGGTATTGTACTCTACAGTTAAAATCTTACAGTAAGGCTATGTTATGGTATGGTATGAAACTTAGTAAGCTAAACTGAGCAGTGTAGTCATAGCCGTTAAACTAAGACCTAACTTTCCCAACAGCGTTCCCACTTGTTCATGAAATTAGCGGCACACCGCATGCAAGCCATGCACTTAACACCCGCCTAAATTCTATGGTATACGACAATAGATATAAACCCTTGAAATAAAATATCGTTTTCATTTTGCCGGTTTTATAGTCTTATGTAAGTTATTTGAAGTTGCATAGCACAACGTTTTTCCCATGTATTTTGGGTTCGTTTACGAGCAAACTCTCACGTATACAAACGCCCACAATCTGTTACCGTTTGGTCACAAATATTTACTCCGTGCGAAGGTTGGTTCCGTGACCAGGGCTGCCGCAATCTGTCACTTTAAAAATTCTAATATCACTACAAAAAGAGAACGAGCTTTTGGATCCTAATTTTTTAATCCGTTTCAGCATTTATGGTGATGGACAGACTTAGGTGTTGCCAACTCCTTTAGATTTCGTTAATTTATCGGTATTAAATAAACATCGATAAAATCAGTAAAAAAGTTGTTTTATTTCAATGTCTAATATTTGCGTGAGAATCAGTATAAAATAATTGAGAAGCTTGTATTTTAAAAGATTTTTGCAACAATTTTCTCATCTACGATTTCATCGAACAGCAAAACACTCGTTATTCTATTTACTTTCGATTTGAAAGATCAAATTAAACAACAGACCTTTTACGTAATGTCATTGTTTGTTGTGATAACATCTCGTACATACAAAATTTTCTTGGCAGAAAAAAAATAAACAACCTCACAAATGGTCAGCACAAATTGAATTAAGTATGAGAAGTTGTATGGGTAAGTGGTATTAATTGCTTAATATCTCGAGCTTGGATGCCCAGCCCTAATGACCGGACCCATTATTTTTATTTAGTGTCTGTCTTCTAGAACTATGTTCCCGTATCTTTAAGCTGACTTAGATATTTGGAAATTTCTGTGGAAGTATGTTACCGAGAAGTTGGTCACTAATGACCGTCTTAGATCTTGTAGTTTCGAAGTTCCTGTTAATGATAATTATGTGTTGTTGGCAAATGTTAAATATAATATTACATTATTTATCGACGAATAGTTTAGAAGTGGACTGTGGAGTGAAAGGTCTCCAGTTCAATCAACCTGGAAGTCATCGTGAAACAGTGCTTGAGAGTTTTTTTCGATGTCGTGTGAAGTATATTTACCTTTACTAGGCTATCTAGTGTTGGCAGCAAAAGAGTGAAATTGCGGATAAAGTTGTCGTTTACAAATTAAAAACAATTTCGACTTCTTTAAATTTGTTGATATTTTATTAGGATGTTTACTTTCAGATAACTGTTAAAACATAATAAAGACCTTTCAAATAACTTTAACCATTCTATACAATTTAGATTCCAAAATTACAATTGAGACCGCACAGCCGACTAAAATGGATCTCAACACAAAGAAACGCAATCCCGATCCTTAAGTCTCGATTTAGTGATTGGTTACATTGTACGAGTACACACAATGTGGGTCTAAACACACTCATCGGAGTACAAAAGTTCTTTGTCGAGGTAAAGGAGCATTACACCGTCGGCTTTTGTCTTCTAATGCCTTTGTTGCATGAGGATAATAGCGGTGTTAATGAATGTGCAGCACCATTTTTGTTAATCCCCGTAAGAAGTAATGAGAGTTCTTATACAGCTTCCGTGGACTAAAAACGTTGTGTCAGGTGCTCATTTTCTCACTACGGATTGTGAAAAAATCGCGTCAAAACACCCACCATTGACTTGGAAAGCAACACAAATAAAGCCAAGATTTGCATTAAGTATATTCCACTAAGATGAAACAGCTGAGCAAAGGAGCAAGATCATTCTAAATTCTTATGACCAATATCGAGGATTTCTTGCAACTTCACAGTCTAAAGTTAAGGAGAAATGTTTGAAGTTTACAAAAGAGATAAACAGAAAGCTGAATACTATATTACTAAATTTCTAGACAAGTTTTGCTGGAAATCCTAAGTCTCGAGAAGTTGTTAGGAAGATAATGGAATAATTGCAACTAGCTATGTATTGTTACAATGAAGTGTAGCTGTTATACTCGCGTTAACCGCTTCACATAAGTTGGAAGTACTTGGGACTGAGACAATTAGGACATAAGCATATTGTTCAAGTGGTCTTGCCATGCTAGCTCTCCACATACTAATGATTACAATATAATTTAATTGGGGTTCGAAGTTCGAGCACTGTTATTTGGGTTTTCTATGAAATTCTTAGTAGCAGGTCGGAGTTTGGATTCAGGCCCGGTTGATGACAATAGGCTCGCCGTAGCTCCTATTGGATGGGACCTAAAAGATATCGATAAATAACCCTCCTTCTGACGCAGTCGGGTAAATGTGGGTGTATTATGTATTAATACACCTCTTCTTTACTCTTCTGGGACGACAGGAATGATGGTATGTATAAAAGAGTGTCCCGCTTATCTTGCATAGACGTGCGTCGGGTCGTTAAGCTCCCACAATAATGGTTGAGCTAAACGATGGCTGACGTATGCGTGCTGTCAGTATGGACAGGTCAACTCAAAGCTGCACTGGTGCTTTCTTCAAAAGGCCATCTCAGACTTTAACCTACATAGTCAGGCTCACATATTGTAACCAAAATGTTTGGACTTTAAAAGAGACTATGATTCTTTGAGTTTGTTTCAGCATTTCTACTCAGAGGTCGTCAGTTAGGAAATGCCGATGTCAACTAGATATACAAAAAAAATACATGACTTGTAAAAGTGTCTTTAAAAAGATCTATTTACAGAAATAAAAAATCATTCAATGTTCTAGTTTTCTATAGGAAATAGTTTGGGTAAATATTCTGGTCGTGTTCTCAAACACATAGATTGTCTGCTCGATACCGCTGTAAACTTGTCTATAGCATTAAACTTTAGAATTGAAACAACCCAGCGAGTTGTTTTATTTTATTTTGCTACGTGCCCGGGTCACCAGGTGGTATTAAAAGTTCAAGTAGTCTAGAATGTTGTTTCTAGAAAGTTCCAGAAAGGAACAAAAGGGTTGTACAACTGAATTGCTAATTTTATGGGGACATTCCATTTAAAAATGTATTGTATATTTATTTCCAATGCTCAAAGCATTGCATGGAGCCGTGGTAGCCTAGTGGTGTGATTAACCTATTTTTAATGTAAAATACTTTGTAAGATAAACTTCCCATATAAACTTTCGACCCTTATCTCGCCCTCTTAGGGGTAAAATTTGAATACGTTGAAATACCTGCACCATTATTTCTAACCACTTGCATACTTTTATGCAGCTTACTTTGTAAATGACGGACTTTCATAGCACCCTTTTACGGGTGAAAATTTAAAATATTGTTACTGAACATCTTCAAGTTTTTACCTCGAGATTGTTGGACTCTACGTAGGTTGTAGACGAATGAGTGAGTTAGACAGGATAAAATATTATTTCATGTGTTTTTATGGTTATATACTTTTATTCTGTGAATGATACAATTAAAAACACATTATACCGATCTTAAATTAAATAAAAACTAATATTTACAAACTTAAACATAAATAAATGAAAAAGAAGTTATAGGGCGTCAAAGAACTCGTCCCCGACGCTGTCAGGGGGTAGAGTGCCCAGAAGACTGGCGGCATTGCCACGTTGAATGGCAATGCTAATTCTTTGTCCGAAAAATACGCCAGCCTTTTGGTCACGTGAAAATTTTTGTGTTTTTATAGATGTTAGGGGGGTAAAATCTTCGATTTTAAATTCCTAGATCTTTCGACTGAGCTGTTATGTTTTAGTAATTTCCGTCGTATGATATAGATAAAAAGTTGATTATAATAATATCCGTATATATACCATATACAAAGTTAATTTTATTGAGACTACAACTCATTACAGTTTAAACATTTATCCAATCTGCCTAACTTATTTTGTCTTTTATCTTTTTAACATCTTTTTTTAACATCTTAACTGCTTAGCATATATTATTTTGATTAAATTTAGCTAAGATATAGATTCAATTGTGATATTGTGATATTATCACATGCTTAAACGGTAAAGGAAAACACCGTGAGGAAACCTGCACGCTTGAGAGATTTTCTCGACAGCATGTGAAGTATACCCGCAGTAGGCTAGCGTGGTAGAATATAGTCTAATCCCTCTCAATTGAGAAGAGACCCGTGCCCAGCAGTGGGACAATAATTGGTTGATGATGATAAATTCAATTCGGGGAAGAATATAAGTTATCTTTTGTCCATGTAGATGAAGTCGCGGCTTACAGTTAGTGTCAAAAAAATATATAAATATGTCAGCTTAACTTCAATATACAAATTGGCTGGAGGCACTGTCTGGTGCTTCGCCAAAAAAGTCCAGTTACATTGTGAAAGCTCCAACGAGCTAACAATGAATGCCATTGCCAAAAAAAAAAATATACAATATTATTCAGTAACAAAATTCATCAGTACTATTTTGATAAATATAAAGCAGATGGTTCCCAAGCCATCGATAGCGACATTTCTTGTGTCAATTATAAATGTTTAATGTTATTCCATCGTCCGATCTCTTTCATACTAAATTATGAGAAGGAAATAACAGATAAATAAAATTCAACCTTATCTATTAGAAGTTAGAGTTGTAATTGGTTTTATTAGATTCAAGTCTTGGGATTTGGTGGCAGTGAATAGAAATGGAGGAAAGAAATAAATCCATATTATTATTATAAATGCGACAGTATGTCTGTATGATATGAAAACGTTTTTTTTTATTGCGATAAGGGGGCAAACGTGCAGGCGGCTCACTTGATGGTAAGTGATCACCACCGCCCATGGACATTTGCAACACCAGAAGGCTTGCAAATGCGTTTCCAACCCCTACAGAAACCGTTTTGGTTTCTTAAAAGACGGAACTATAACTAAACTGACAACAAACGAAATGCCCATGCTGTCAGAATAGTCACTCCCCAACGAGCTCTGGTAACCTTACTCACTCGCAGAAAGACAACTATTGTTGATTCATTGCGGTGTTCTGTAAGGCGGAGGTACTTCTCCAGTCGGGCAGCTCAATTTGAGCGAGGAATTACCTCCAAAAAATAATTAATTTTTAATTTTCGTATTTTTTTTTAGTTTTCGAGGGCGAAAATGAGAATTTAAGTTTGTGTGAGAAATCAGTAATTTCTTTGAAAAGGACTATAACTATAATGTAACCTTTATTAGAAATAAATACAGAATGGATATAAAATTAGCTATGTAAAGCAAACTATTAATTGTATGCAGGTAAAGTTGCGGGCAAAAGTTGATAGGTATTTTTTTTAAGTAGCTCATACCTATTTAAATCATCACCACCTTATTCATTCCATTTGTGAACATATTTGTCCTCTCCTGTTTCCACAAGTACAGCTTTTAACTTATTATTCGCTGTCAAATTTATTAGGACGGTCGGTCATAAGAAGAGAGCTTAAATCGTTTTTACAGGCTCAACAAGGCGCGAATGCATTTTCTGGTTTTACATACTAGCGGGCCGTAAGCTTATTTGCCAACTTGTGGGGATATTATTTCAGCTTTCTTGTTATCACCATAAAATGGAACACTGCACTCATGTTCTGGTTTATTGCTTTGACGCGTAGTCTTGTCGCTTGTACCACACAATCAACTAATATCAACAAAGTGAGCCGACGCCGGCGACGAGCCGAGTTGATTCACTCGATATACTTTGTTCATATTATAATAGAATATCTGAGTCGCTCTTGTCGATAATAATATATGCCATCAAAAACATACTTGTAAAAAACCCAAGTCGCGCCACTCAGTTCTTCTACCATAAAAAGTTGTGAGATCCATGTAATACCAAGTCGGTTAATTTATTCAATCCCTACTTTTAGATTAAGATTGACTTGGGCATCGGACTAAACAATAATTTAATACTAGCTGCCTCCCGCGCTTTAATACCAGCCTATGTGTTAATCCAGGTAATAAACTGTATACACCGTGAAATTATAACTATTGCTGGGACGAAAATTTTGGACTCTATATCAATAATGGAATCCATTTATGTGAAATTTAAATGAAATAAAGATATTTTTTTTTATAAAAAATGTGACAGACATACAAAAAACTAGAACGAAACCAGGATACATGGTAACGCCACTAAATTTAACGTACTACGATTACTACGATCGATATCATTCAATGTTACTCACACATAGGTACACAACTAACACAACTAAGCAGTAAAGCATGCCGACAAAGACATAAAAGCCGCCCGCGCGCTGCCGCTAACTTACCTACACATTTGCCGACAATCCACTCGGACGCACTACCTATTATTACCTACCACGCTGAGCGGCGGCGGCGCCGCAGTGTCGCGCCCGCCGCAGTGTCGCCGCCGGCGGCGTGCGGGCCGGGCGCTAGTTCTACTGTGACTCGCGCGCGGTAAGATTTACGTTGTCACGCGAAAATGTGTCGTCAGTACGAATATACGAACGCGAAGTACTTAGCAATTGTTCAGCTGTACTGTGCACATTAATGGACTCTCGTGAATCCATACTTAGTACGGGAAGACCATCACCAAGTTCAGTTTAGTGCTACTGTGTAGGCAGTTATTATAACGGCCAATTAATAGTGACTATTTTCATTGAACGCTATCTAACAGCTCGTTTTTAGACATGTTATAAACGATAATATCGGGGCTGGCTGTTAGATGATATCCCTGTAGCGTACTTAGCAGGAATTTACTGTCAGCATGATGGCTGCCCCGCTCATTATTCAAGTGTAGTGCGTGCCTACCTAAACACTCAGTTCGGTGATAGGTGGATAGGCCACGGCGGTGGTCCCGTGGCTTGGCCGCCTAGGAGCCCGGTCTGAACGCCTTTGGACTTTTTCTTGTTGTCGGAAATCAAAAGACTTGTTTATACCCGTGAACATGAAAATCGTGACGAGTTACGCAGTGCGATAGTGGACGCCTTTGATAGAATGAAAAGTGACAGAGACACGTTAAGAAAGCTAAAAGACAATAGTATAAAACGGGCACGTTTGTGTATTGAACGCGGCGGACTCCACTTCGTCGTCGTAAATAAACTTTTAGCAGGTAACTTGTATGTAAAGTTGATTATTTTTGTAAAAAGCTCCAATTTTTTAAATACGCCTGAAATACCTACCCAGTCCCTTGACTGTTTCAGCTATCTGTTTTTAATATTGATACAGTAAATACCTAAAACTATGTTCAAGTAAAGTATTTCTGGCGGTTCTAAGCTCGTGGAATGTATGAAGGAGAAATTGGAGTACAATTTATTCCGTGAAAATGTTGCCGCAATGATTGCCGCAGCGGCTGTACGAGTGACTGCTGCGCAAGGCGTCGCGAGTTCGATCCTTGCTCAGAAAAAAAATGTATGATCTGCAGGTAATTGTTCTAGGTCTGTGTGTGTGTGTGTTAAATCTTTGCTTGGGGCAAAGTTACAAAAAAAAGGTTTTTTTAAAGCTATGTACCTACTTAACCTAGGTACCTACTTAATTTTTAATCCCTTTTATTTAATTGGAGGTAATACGTAGATAGGTGTAAAGTAATACTTACCATCAATTTCGTCGCCATCTGCATCGTATTGCTAAATACAATTTATTTCAATAATAAAATTACATCAATAAAGTACTGACCTACTACTTTTAAATAACGCGTAAGTACTTATTAGTACTTTACTTATTCGCTCGGACAGCCGCTATCCGTTTAGTACCAGCTGACTGGCGGGCGTTCGGGTCATTGAACCCGCCGCCCGCGCCGTCCTCGCGAGGCGGCTTCAGAGTAGCGAGCTAGCGACTGCGTCCGATTTTGAATGAAATATTGGTGCACTACTACTAGCAAACTCGATCAAGTGAAAATATTCTTTTCACTTGCCAACTTTTTTATTATAAACAGTAGAGTTAATCTAAGACTTTTTTTTGTTCTACTAATTATCATAAGTTTCCCACCTTTCGGTTCCACAACGACTACAATTTCACGGTGTATATGCTACATTTCATTCAAATCTGTAAAGCGGTTTTTGCGTGAAAGGATAACAAACATCCATCCATACATCCATCCATTCGTACTTACAATCTTTCGCGTTTATAATATTAGTAAGGATAATATGTAGCATTTGTGAGATACTTTGTGTTTCCATGCGATGCCCAAGTCAATCACTTCCCTTCGCGCTTCCGTGCGGTGCAGTGAAGGTCTAATTAGCTCCTTATTTTATTTGTGTTTTTTCGGTTTCGCGATTGATTTCTGGCTCGTGAGTTGTTTGTGGTTGTGTATTATTGTTTTAAGTGCTGGCTGAGTAAGTTTTTAAGCGTGTAATTCTAAATATTTGTGTTAATTGTTGAATATTGGATTCGGTAAGTACAATTTATTACTTTTTGGAATTGCGGGTGGCGTAAAAAAACTTTTGTCTTATATTTCGACCGTTTAGTTTGTGTCCGGTTTTCGTTTCTATTTTATTTTTACTCATTCGCTAATTTTCAAGCTAAGCTCATGGCGTCTACGTATAACGATGACCCACCCGATCGCGGCGGGAACATATTCCGCCGAAGTGCACTAACCACCAGGTCCCCGACCTCCGCGAGTTCTAAGCGTTTGTTTAGCGAGATGTCTCCGTCTTACATTTCGCCCGAAGATAGGTCCAAGCGTGTACAACCATTAAACCTAATTGAAACTGATAGACCAGTATTGAATGTTGGTGACGCGAGCAATGCCGACTACTGTGACCTAGTGTCAGAGGCATCGACTTATCTGTCCAAAATAAATGACCTTGTCAACGATCAAGGATCACGTATTAACATCGCGAATAAATCTGCCATTATGGATATGACTCAGCGTATTACAGCTATTGTTTCTTTACTAGCCATTAAATCATCCTGTACTGAAACTAAATTACTCCACACAGAGCGGGAATTAGAGAAAGCAAAATCCAATGTCACCGTTAATTCTAATAATAATGTGTCATACGCGGATTCGTTAAAATTACGAACTACTAAAGTTACCCCAGCAATACAGTCGCGCGCGCCGCTGCCGTGCGTAGTCGCATATCCCACCACGGAGCGCTCAGCTGATTACGCGTCGTCGTCGGCTACAAAACAGGCGTTAATGAAAGCCATAAAACCTACGGATGATGGTTTTCAAATTGTAGGCGTTAAGAAAACCGCTAAGTCTGGCGTCGTACTACGCGTTTCTAACGAGAACCAAATAAAGAAATTACAGTCAGTAGACGCGATTAAATCTGCCGGCTTACGCCTCGAACAGCCAAAAGGCCGCAGACCCCGCATTTTGGTGAGGGACGTCCCATCGTCTTTGGAGGATGGTGCTTTCTTGACCGCGCTATTCCGCCAAAATATCAAAGGCGAGCTGTCAATAAAAGAGGAGGATTTTATAAAATCAACTAAAATAATACGTAAACGTACGTTAGATAACGGTAGAAAATGGATAGGCATAGAAATTGAATCCGTGGTGCGTAAACATTTAATTGACAGTAAGGAAAAATTATTTATTGATTGGGCTACTTGCCGCTTCGTAGACGACATCGATGTGGTCCGTTGTTTACACTGCCAACAATTCGGACATGTCAGAAAACACTGCGCTGCTAAATCTCCCACCTGTGCAAATTGTGCCGAGACCCACGAGACCAAAGACTGTCCGCATAAAGACGAGTTAAACTTTACCCCGACTTGCGTCGCGTGCAAACGTTTTAAGAAAGCGTCCAACCATCGTTGCGGGTCACAAGATTGTGGCACGTATAAATTGAAATTAGAGCAACTAGTGCTTAATACTAACTACTAACTAGGATGGCTGGTTTTTCTATTGGACAATTAAATTTACATAACGACAGGGTGGCGACGTCTGAGCTAGATACATTAATTACGGAATATAATTTGGACATTGTACTAATCCAAGAACAGTATCAAAACGCGAGTTTACGTAACAAGGTAGTACAACTTAATGGCAAAGCACGAGCTGGAATTTTTGTATCGCGTTCTTCAAACATAACTGTAACATCTTTGCGTAATCTCATGACCCCACACTGTGCCGTAGCGGAGATTTCATCGGCATCGTTTAAAGTTTATGTTGTGAGCTATTATTTTCAATATTCTGACCCTGTTGGTCCTCATATTCACAATCTCCGTAATGTCTTGCGGTCACTTGCGGGCTGCAAAATAATCATTGGCGCTGACGTTAACGCGTCATCGCCACTCTGGTATGGCAAGGTTCGGTCCACGGACTCTGAACGGCGCCACGCCGTTGAGGATTTCATCGCTGAGATGAACCTATCAGTTCACAATACTCCCGATGCACCACCTACTTATTGCAGCCTCATGGGCGAATCTTGTATTGACGTCACACTTTCTAGTGCCGACGTCCGCTTGGATAGGTGGCGTGTCCTCCCAGACGCGTCATGTAGTGATCATCGCTTAATCGTGTACGAGTTTATCCCTATGTTAACGCAAGGTTCTAATCAATATCAAGCTCAAAATTTTAGATATAAGTCTAAGGGCGCAGATTGGCAATTTTTTAGTTCATTGTTCGCGTCACAAGCCAAGGACTTCACTCGGGACGGATTGTCAGCTGAAGAGTGTGCTGAAATCATGTCAGACACCTTCACTTACTGTGCTGATATTGCCATTGGTCGAGGTTCTATGACCAATATCCGTAGATGTGATTGGTGGAGTGCCTATTTAGTAGAACAACGTAAATTTTTTCGAAGAGCGCGTAGAAAATTAAATAAACTAAAAAAACATCAAGTTAGGGGTGACTCACTCACCCTTGCCCTAAATACGTTTAGAGTTGCCAGATCCCGGTACAAAGCATCTGTGGAAAAATCTAAGAATAATTTACTGCACAAAGTTGTCCAAAAACTCGAAAGTGAAGGCCCGTGGTCGCCCCTATACCACGAGTTCAAAGCAAACAGGTCGATAGACCTAGCTTATATTCAAAACATTAAAGTTAACAACACACATACCGCTGGTATAGAAGAGACAACGGAATGCCTACTTAACACTCTTATTCCGGACGACTCATCTTCTGATGACAACGATTACCACCGTCAGATCAGAGCCTGGGCAGCTGAACCACCAATGTCACCTATGTCAAACCTCCCCTCTATTGACGAATTCTCAAACGTCGTTAAAAAACTGCCGGTAAATAAGTCATCAGGGGATGATAAAATATCTAATCGGATGATTAAGGAAGCCTGTAAAACAGCCGGTGACTGTATACTAACTGTTTACTGTCGGTGTATTTCTGAGGGCGTTTTCCCGCGTGTATGGCGTCGCGGCTTTATTCGAATAATACCAAAAAGTGGCGACAAGCCCCCGGACGACCCTAAGTCTTACCGCCCCATAACATTACTGCCTTCATTGGGGAAACTCCTCGAACGTTTAATTGTTCCACGTTTGTTACCGGACGGGCCTAAATTTCATAATAACCAATTCGGGTTTACCATAGGCAAATCAACAACTGACGCCGCACTCTCTGTTAGAACGATAGTAAATAATTCGAATTGTAAATACGTCGTCGGCATTTTCCTTGACATCTCTGGTGCTTTCGACAACGCTTGGTGGCCGATGTTACTGCTTAAATTAAAAAGTCGTGGTTGCTTTAGAAATATCTACACTCTTATATACTCGTACTTCTTACACGGAACCGTTAAACTGACACTTGGGCACCATTCTGTGTCGAAGGCACTGACTATGGGATGTCCTCAAGGTTCTGTAATCGGGCCGTACCTTTGGAATCTGGGATTTGATGATTTTCTCGCGATACCGCTCCCGCACGGCTGTTCATTGACTGGTTACGCGGACGATGGCCTTCTGCTCATTCAGTCAAATACGCGGTCTGGTCTCGAAAACTTAGCCCACTCGTGTTTACATTTAATATCCGCGTGGGGCGAACGGAACCGCTTAACATTCGCGCCGCAAAAAACCTTTCAACTAATCTTGAAAGGTAGTCTTAAATCCTCGCCTAGCATCAAATTCGATAACGTCACCGTAAAAAGAAAGGAGTCAGTGTGTTACCTCGGTCTCGTACTTGAAAAAAATTTTTCATTTATTGAACACATTAAAACTGTGGGTGAAAAAGCTAAACGTAACTTTTATGCTTTGACTAGAATATCTACGGCTACATGGGGTTTATCTTTTCATACATTAAAAACCATCTATGGGGCTACTTACCTAGGCTGTATGTGCTACGGAGCACCTGTTTGGGCCGATAGGGCCACCATAGGTGCGGTACGACGTAAGTTACTTCAAAGTCAGCGTCTAGCATTGATATTTTTATGTAAAGCATATAGGACTGTTAGTACGGAAGCACTACCAGTACTCGCGGGAGTGCTGCCAGTCGATCTCGAGGCACAACGACGTGCTGCAATGTATTTCGCTTCAAGAGTGTACTTGAAAAATGAATTCCTTTTAGAACGTGACCGGGCTAAGATTATTAGATTGTTTAAACCCCAGGCCGACGTTTGGGAGGAACTCTTAGACGAATGGCAGATAAGGTGGGATTCTTCTACTAAGGGCCGCCATCTCCACCAATTCTTTCCATCCGTTCGTGAGCGGCTGGAGAGGACTTGGTTGGAGGTGGACCACTGTGTTGCCCAATTCCTTACAGGACACGGCAACTTTAAAAGTAAATTGTTTTCATTTAAGCTTGTCTCCTCACCATTGTGCCCTTGTTCAACGAACTGTGAATACGAGCAATCTGCACATAATATCCTGTGGGAGTGTAGTCTATGGCAAAGTGAACGCAATATTATGCTCGATAGTTTGCAAATTATATCTGGGGTGATTTATTACTCGGACCTTGTTGCGACTAGGATGAATTTCCGTGCGTTTAAGCGTTTTTGCCATACCTATTATTGGAATCAGATATAATAGCTCACATTATTAGGACCCATAACTTATTAATTTATCATCCGTGGTGCCTGGCAACTGGGCTTAACTCAGTTGTAAACATCTGTTCTCATATCAATGACATGTAAATTCTATTCTGTCTCTCGCTTGATAAGGAGGGAAGTGAAAAAACTGATATTTTTCTTACTCCTCCTATATAACTTCATGATTAATTTCGCTGCGGGTTCCAAGACAGTTAAAATCATTCCCCTGGGACACGTCGGACTTCATTGTCTCGACGATTTTCTGGATAGTTACTATTGTTGATCCTGGTTTACAGGAGTTGCAGTAGTAGGGATTTGGGTGGTGGGCAAGTCCCTTTATTATTTTTCTACAGTATTAGATTTATATCAAGATTATTAAAATTGGTACCTATACCCATTCTGACTACTCTGAGTAATACAATTTGCATCGGTTAAATAAAACATGGTTTGTGTATATACCTGCAATATCTGATATCGCAGCAAGATCCAAGGGTTGCTTGGTAGAAAGCGGCCGACTTTCTGTGACGGACGGGAAGCGTGGAAGCTGTGGCGCCGGCCGCGGTTATGATTATTTGTGTTCTTTCTTTTATGGCGAATTCGGACAATTTAATCTACTTAATACTTTTCCCGATTTTAGTACAACTGCATTATAACTACCTTCCTATTTCAATGTATCAAAGTTAACTTTGAATATAATTAGTTCAAACATCACAAACAGAACCGCTCGCAGGTTCAACGTCTCCCTGCCTCCTGAGCAAGCCGGTTTCCGAAAAGGCTTCAGTACCATAGACCATATTATATTCGGTGCAGCAGGTTATACAGAAGACCACAGAGTATAACCAACCCCTATGTTTAGCGTTTGTGGACTATGAGAAGGCCTTAGAATCTATCGAAACTTGGGCAATAGTGCAGTCTTTACAGCGGTGCCAAATTGATTATAAGTACATAGAAACTTTGAAGTGTTTGTACGAAAACGCCACTGTATCAGTCCGACTATAGGATCACATCTCAAAACCTATCCGCGTGCAGCGAGGTGTTAGACAGAAAAGGAAGGGAAAAACAGCGAGTATTTCACTCACCTTCGATTTGCCGACAGCATAGTTGTCATGGCTGAGAGTCTTAAAACGAACATGAACAAGACGAAAGTGATGTTGAATATCCATGTTGGACTAGGACTCCGCTGAAGGTTGGTGCTCTGTCCTCGAAGTTGTTGACGATTACGTTTACGTGATAGGTAAGTCCAACTTAGAGGAAGATGTCAATCGTCGGATCCAACTCGGCTGGGTAGCGTTCGGGAAGCTATGCCAATTCTTTTCGTCCCAAATAGAGCAATGTCTCAAGACAGTGTTTGACGAGTGTGTGTTGCTAGTAATAAGTAACAACACCGAGACATGGCCACTTACAATGGGTCTTATAAGAAAGCTCACAGTCGCTCATAGGAGAGGTGGAGAAGGCTATGTTAGGAGTTTCACTAACCTAGCCCAAAGAATCGCCATACTCAAGTGGCACTGCCACTTGAGTGCCGGGCAGGGCACATTGCTTCGAATAACTAAAGGCCGTTGGGGCTCGAAATTTCTCAAGTGGCAACTGTGATCAGGAAGTCACAGCGTATGAAGGCCTCCGGCAAGGTGGACCGACGACCTGGTAAAGGTCGGTGGAATCCGCTGTATGCGGGTGGCGCAGGACCGGTCGTCGAGGAATTCCTTGGGGGAGGCTTATGTCCAGCGGTGGACGAAATTTTGTTGAAATTATGATGATCATGATGATGATTGAACATAATTATATCTAGATACCTATCTACACCTATTATTCTATAATTACGATTCACTCGAAATGCAATGCAAACGTAACTTTGTAATCCTATATATTTATATAGGAATACAAAGTTATTTATGCAGTTGGTGAATCTAAAAAACTGGACTGAAATTGCAAGATATTTTAGTTTTCCCTTTATTTGTACCCTAAACACTCATTGTATTCTAAATGTGAAGCTTCTATGTCTGCTAGAAGTGCCTTAGAGTTTTGATGATCGGTCAGTCAGTGAGTGAGTGACAAAATTACGAAACTTTGACTAGTTATTATTCCTAAACTACTGATTCAAATTGAATGAAATTTGAAATATACCGTGTTTACACAATGCATGCTTGAGTAATCAAATTTCAGGCTTCTAGTTTAATCCGCAACGAAGTTATGGGGGGTCTAAAATGGCCTGAGTTGGTTCGAGAAAAGTATAGTACGGCCGTGCCGCTTTTTTTTTTGCTCGACTTGGCGGGGGCACTGCCGTGCCCCCAGATGAGATCAAATAACTGGATCAGAAATGATATAACAGTTATTATATTTGGAAATATTGATATCACACTGTTTTTTAAACATTGCTCATCACTAGAATTTTTTTCTCGTGTCGTGGTTTTGTTTTCGTTGATAAAAATATTTTTTCACATACACAATAACCAGACCGGTAATAATCAGTAGATTGTACAAATATTTGCTCCGAGCAAATTGGGATTGAACCCGTAACCCGTGAACCAATGGTCAATCTCTCAACCACTAAGTCAATCGAGTCACTTTACTTGGGCAGCTCAATTTGCTATGCCCTAAAACTCTCTTGAGAAGAGCCGGCAAGAATCTCCGTAAATAGATATACTTTGAAATAAAATTGACTAAATAAATGGCTCCCTTTGCAGCGTTTAAAATACTAACTAACTTCAATAACATTACTATTACTACAGTCATATAAATTTATTCGCAAGATGTTCTAATAATCTTTTTTGTTTCATAAATAAATAATCTTTATTTTTTTTAATTTCTGACATTGCGGAACTCCAGCATATTGCTGCCGTTGCAGCTGAGAAGAAGAATCGCATCAAGAAACAAAAGAAAACATATCGTACATGAATTCAAGAAAAATGCTCGGCAATAACCGCCCCATCCAAATCCACAATATAAATGTACCTACCTCGCTAACTACATATTCTCGCGAGAAACGAAACATCGCCCAGCCTTCCCATCACCTCGGTGAACCTGTAAATCACGTCTAACGCGACAGGTGGGGTTACTCGCTGTAGATTCCTGTCAGCCTGGATTTTCTCGCGGTTACAGACATTGTTTGAAGCCAGTTCTGAATCCTACGTGATTTATATAGTCGGCGCGATACTTGATTTCAATTCGACGAAGAATGCTTTATTGTATCGGTGACTGTATTGTATTTTTGTAAATTTATATTTATTGTAAGTGATTTATTTTATTGAAACTACCCACAGAAAATATAATCTTATGTTACGCTGTATTTGAAATACGACGTCTGAGACACTTATGTTCGTCGTGAAACATTTGCTAACAGATAATAATTATTTCAAATCAAACCATTTCTTTTGTAATTTATATTTCTTGCCGTTTCTTCCCCATAGTATCTACTTTTTGCAACCGTGCAACGATTTTTCACAGTTCGAATTGAAATAAAATATTTAGGTTCAAGTTTTTGTACTGATCTGACTTGGTAAAAACCTCTATTTATAAATAATTTCTATTGAATTTAAAAGAGCCATGTAATAATATTTTATTTTCTTTGCTATAGCAAAAAAAAATCTAAAAAAACCTTCGTAATTCCTGCTTTAATTGTAATTACTAAAATGTTGTACGCAGTTAATTGGCTCGGAAGAAAAGGCCTATTTTATGGAGACAATAAAAAGGTAAAATAATGCAAATTAAGACAGTTTAATTGCCGTGTTGGGCTGTGTGTGTTCAAACGTACACTTTATTTATTATGAGTACCTACAATATTTTACCACAGGCTAAAAAAGGCACAGCTGTTTAAAATAAAGCGGTTTCTAGACGTTATATTCTAGATAGATGTTATAAGATAGGTTGTTTTGTCGCTTAAAAATAATGAACCGTAACACCGAGCTTGTTTTAAAATAATGAAGTAACATTTTCTACGGCCATTGCTGTAATATAGCATTACTGGATAACATGTTATTTTTCTCACCACTTCGACAGAAGTTGGACCTTTTATAATATTTGTCATCATCATTTTAACCACAGATGTGTAAACAGGTGTTATTTATGTTACGTTAGTTAAGTTTTGTCCTATTTCAAAATCACCTTCGCTCCCTCCTTGAATATGTTGCCAATAAAACTTTCAGAATGTTCGGTTTTGTAACTATCATCAACCCATTACCATCCTGATGATTCTGGCCCACCCATTGATAATATTAATTATCACTTTATTAATTAACTGTATATAGTTTCTTTCTCTCTTTTAATTTGACAATGTTTGCTGTAACAAAAGAATACAACATAATGTTCGTTTGTAAGAGTATCCCAATAACATTACGGAGTCCGCACCGCGGGATTGGAGACGTAATTAAACATCGTTTGATTGAGGATCCCCGCGGATCCCTTGATTGAAGCGCCTTTGTGTGAAGCTTCCTCATTTCACGTAAAGCTTTTGGGTGCGGTCTCAGTGACAGCGTGACAGAATGTTCTCTGCGCTATATCCTATTGTGACTAAGTTTTGTTATTCATTATCATTACCTCGAAATCAACATTGTAGTTACAAAGTGCCTATCGCATTTTTAGGATATATAGTTTTTACACATGTTTAATATATGTAGTTCGTGTGCCAGTAGCTGGCAATTTTTTTAGCAATATAATAAAACATATTTTAGTCATGTTGATTTGTATTTTGAGACTTACCCTAAGTACTTAGTTACTAAAAGGTTGAGTTTTTACAGTTTATAAGACGTAACATATTTTTTTTTTAATTCAGTTATTTTTATACTGTTGTTGTTATAAAATACTTGTATTCTATTAATAAGGGGATGACACCGGCTCCTGTAAAATAATGTACTCTAGCGTAGGACATAGAAAAATACATAAAAAATTTGGTAAAAAATATGACAACTAAGCCATTAATACATAAGGAGAAATCTATAACATGTTACTTTGTATATCAATTACATGAGTTAAGTTAATAAACCAAATTTTTTTTAAATGTAGAATTTGTGTGTTATACCTAACGATTAGCCAATACACTGAACATGAGAATACTGAAGAAAGACTATTTCATCTCAAATTTCTTTCATTCAAAAGTCATCGTTTTTTCCCGCACTCTAGAACTAGCACCCAACCTTACGATTCCCCACTCAATAGAACGAGGATGGAGTGATAACAATTTAAACCGACGATCGTCGGCGCACCGCTGTATGTCGGTAAAACTACTAATTTGATACTAATTAATAATAGACAGTAATAGTGATCTATTGGGATCAGTACTAATCAAACCAGAGAGGATAATTTATATTAGCATATTAACGAATAGTTGAAAAATCCATGGTCTTTAGTAAAATATGGCCAGAAATATTTTAAATATTTTTATAAAGACAAAGGTATTATAAATGGTAAAAAATATTATTATAATACTTTATGGATTTTATTGCGATAAAAATAAAGTCTTGTTTCAATACCTAATACAAGAAATTAATAAAGCAATAATAATTATGTATTTAATTATAAAGATACATATACATAGCCTAACCCTTCTAAAATGGGGGGCAACCAATTGGGAGGGATTAGTTTAATCAGAGATGGCCAATGGGTTAATGAGAGGATTAAGTTAAAGACTCGTAATCGTACTCGGGGCGCGTGCATGATAAGATGTATGAACGTGGACGAGGCAAAAGGTGTATGCAGGGATCGTAGCTCGTGGCATTCTGTAACTTCTGCCTACCCCCATGGGTGTGTAACTTTAAGACCTACGTATCCCAAAATTATTTCTCAATAGGTATTTTACTGAAAAAAATCAAACTGTTGATGAGAATATAAGGTCATCAGCTTAATTAATAAAGTGTTAGTATTCATTGTTGAAGAGCAACTTATTGAACCTTTATTTTATTTACTAATTGCTTTGCTGTGAGATGAACTCGGGAAGACCAATAAACAAAGCGGAGACGGTGCTGCTAAAGAAAACTTCCTCGAAGTCAGTTACAATTCAAGGAAAACTTACGCTCGATTAAATTAACTAAATGGCAATTGAAAACCGTTTATTGCTTTGTGAAATATAAATATTTGATACCACGCTCTATAATGAGTTTTTTCTAAAAGTTGCAGAGGTATCCTATAAAAAATTAGAACTAGTTTTTGAAATCAATTATCTTCAACCCATTTATGGTCCCACTGCACGGGTTGTTTTTGTCCTTGTGTGGGTTGGCAGACTTAGCACACCATTGAGAAAATCTCTCAGGCATACTGGTCTCTCAGGTTCTCACAATGTTTTCCTTGAGCATGTGACAAATACACATATGCACATACATAACTTTGTAAAGACAGTGCGTGCCTTGGGATTACACTCGAGACCTTTGACTGACCAGTGTACTATTCACAATCTGTTTTCATAATTATGGGCAATCACAGCCGGGTTTCGTAATAACATAAAAATTAAAAAAAAAAAATTAGATAATTAAAATCTATAATGCATTATTTTTTTTAACTCATTCTGTTTGGTTGATCGGTCAATTGCAATAATCAGAAGAAGATATCAAAATTCAAAAATAGACGATATCACACGCCAAAGTCAATGACGGAGTTCAAAAGTTATTCACCATTTTAGTTCAAGTTCCATGAATCTAATCACGACGTAATATGGGCTATTATGCTTTGATTAAGGATCTTTAGTGTGGTAATAAATGACAAATTGTTGATAATTCTCGCGCCCTCACTATGATAACCTTTCTCTGATATACATATAAGTTATCAACATCATAAAACGTAACAAATTTTGTAACAGATGAATCTGTGGCTCTTATTGAGTCTAGAAAATTTGGGGGTGTGTGTTTTAATTTAATTAAATCAAGCCTTATCCCATTCAAATTCCCGAGTGGGTCTTCTCCGATAAATATAATCTGGGGGTCTTTAATCAAGAGTGAATCGGTTTTTGTAGGGAAGCGCGTTCCATCGTAGATCGCAGTATCGTTTAGCATCAGGCAAACTGGCGGTCAAGCGTAAACCTATTAATAATAATAAAAAAAGGAGGTATTTGCCCTCTGTTGTGCTGGAAATAGGTTAAATATGATGATATTAGATCTAGGGATAATTCTTCTTTCATAATCCATTTTAAATCTTAACAATCCAGCGTTCTGCTTTGACGCAAATTATTACTTTAAGCCAGCGCTTTAATATCATCAATTGGATTAATTAGCATTAATACTGCCTGGTCTGTTTTAGATTAGTCTTCATTATCCTTTTCTTGAATAAAGAATAAATTCGATATTAATAATTTTCTTCTCTTTTCTTTTCATCTTTAATGTAAAAATATGATTCCTTTTTTTAATTAATTAATTTATTTATAATATCAATTTTTCTATCAAATAGACTAGCTCTACTAGGATTTATACTTATAGATACAATATATATAGAACCTAAACTTATTTCATATGTAACTAGCAGCAGATACTTATGTATTTAATCCTTTTACATAGTTCTTATTGTATATAGTTTCCTATATATTATATGTAAGCATTTACGGGATAAGCCAAGTAAATGTAGCGTATAGTATTATATGTGGGATGTGCTCGGTTGCACTTGAACTACTTAACTTTTTTAAGATTCTACAGTTATTATTACAACAATAATAACATTATACATATAGGCCAGAGCACGAATATGATAATTAGCCTTGCTATTACTAATATCATACATACAAAATGTATAAATGTGGATGAGGCAAAAGTGGTATGCAAAAATCGTAACGCGAGGAATTCCGTATTTTCTGCCTACACCCCCATGTGAAAAAGGTATGTGTGATGTCATTAACAACAATTTTAACAATTTAGAATTTCAATAATTGCAGATTGTCAAAGCCATAAATATTAGCGGCAAAAATGCGCCAAAGTAATCAAAAAGATATTAATAGAATCGTTTATTTAAACATTACTATTACACGTATGGTAACGTTATGTAAGTAATTTGATTTAATGGTTAAGTTTAACGAGTTTCACAAATGAACGTGATTTATAGTTCGTAACTCGTATAAGTGATAGTATTTAAGTTAAAGAAGACTGAAGTTAAATGGTTTGAGTAAAACTAGTGATGGCTCAGTGGTTTGTACGGTAAAGTGTAGATCAAAGGTCTCGATTTTAATCCCTAGGCGCAGTAATGACATTTTGAAGTTACGAGCGTATTTATCGCTTGTTGAAACCGTGAAGGAAAAATATCACGCCTGTGAGATTTTCTTGATGCCGTGTGATGGTGGGCTTTGGCCTAATCTTTTTCAAATGAGAGCAGACACCTGAGCACGTAGTTGGTAGGGCATGGCGAGATTTCTCGCTCAAATTGAGCTGCCCGACTGGGGAAGTACCTCCGCTTTACAGAACACCGCAGTGAATCAACAATGTCGTCTTTCTGCGAGTGAGTAAGGTTAAGAGCTCATTGGGGGAGTGAATATTCTGACAGCATAGGAATTCCATTTGCTGTCAGTTCAGTAACTCGCTATTTTAAGAAACCTGAACGGTTTCTACGGGGTTTGGCAATGCATTTGCAAGCCTCTGGTGTTGCAAATGTCCATGGGCGGCGGTCATCACTAACCATCAGGTGAGCCGCCTGATCGTTTGCCCCTTATCACCATAAAAAAACGTGTCTCTTCTCATTTAAGAAGGACTAGAATGAAAGAAGAGTTGTTGTAGCCTAGCGGCGTGACTGTGTGGACTGAGATGTCTGACTGACTGGTCTCGAGTTCAAACCCAAGGCACTGACTTTTCGGAAGTTATGTGCGTATTTATCACATGCTCATACGATGAAGGAAAACATCGTGAGGAAACCTGCACGCTTGAGAGTTTTTCTCGATGGCGTGTGAAGTCGGCCAACTCGCAGTAGGTAGACTATGGCCTTATCCAACTCAAATGAGAGGAGGCCGGTGCCCAGCAGTGGGACGATAATGGGTTGATGCTGAGAATGAATGCTGTGGCACAGTTAATAGGTGAATGATTATAATAGGTAGAATAATTGTACTAATACTAATTACTTAAAATTTTAATCCACTGTATTTCAGTTCTTATACGAAAAAAATGTCAATGTGTTATAGAGTGCAAATTATACAATATGTTTATGTTTTGAAAACAATGGAATATTAAAAGTAAAATCATTTGCTATGTAATAACTACATATATGTATTTCCACGGTGCCTTAGACAATATAATAGCGACGCGCTGTAGTTTGTTCGGTAACTTGGTGTTTGTTTTTCATATAGACGTCTCATGTTGTTGTTGATTTAAATAGGTATACAGTGAAAAGTTAAGACAAAAAATCAAGGTTTTTATAAAATATTTATGATTATTAGTGCAGTAAACAGTGTAAATGGCTCACCTACGGGCAACGACCGGGCAAGAATCCAAACTCAGAGCTGCTACTGAGAATTTCATAAAAAAAATCCAGGAACACTTTGCTTGACCTGAGAATCGAACCACTTGCTCAGTAGTCCACGACCACTAGACTAACGAAGGAGTAATTAGTTAATTAATTAATGAAATAATTACAATAAATAAAATATATACAAGTCGACTCCACGATACAACAAATCCGCGCTTATGTGTCGGGGGCGCGATTAGTGTGTTGTCGACACTTAGCGCCGTCTTGCGCGTATGTGCGGTAGTGGGCAAGTGAGCACGTGAGCACGTCAAAAGTGACATAACAGTACTAATCCAATATGGGAGTCACCACCGAAAAGGATATTGTTAGGCCCAGTAAGTATAACTTGATTATTTGAAATCTCGTAATGAATAAATGTATGTCAACTCAAGAAAATATTTGTGAAAAATATTTACCTGTTTTTACAAGTTGTAAAACCACGAAAATTTCTAAAGAGTCCTTAAAATTGCCAGATTACACACAATATAAATATAACACATATAAATACAGAAAAGATTCAGGGCAGTAGATTAAAACACACAAACTATGACACAATTAGGTATTTCTTTTGATCATAGAAAAAAAAGTCTTCCCTCCCAAATAAAGTTCTTAAAGAACTTAAGGAACTTTATTTGGAAGGAAAAATATTTTTTTTATTCAACATTTATACACTTATAACACAAAATACAAAATAATTCTCCCCGTAGAGCGAAAATTCAAGTCGAAAAATGGCCAAAATGAGTTATTAATGCTACTAAACTATTTTTTTTTCTAGATATCTGTCCAACCCTCAATTTTGTATAAATCTATAGTTTTGGCTATAAATGCTGAATTAAAAAATCTCTCTTCCGTTACAATTTTTTTTTAATTCAACATTATTTTATGCACACTTAAAATACAAAATAAATATGTAGTATTACCGAATTATTACATACTTTATTCTATTTTATCAGAAGAAAATTTAAAGAAAAACTCAACTTATGTACCATTTTCATAGCAAAGCTAAGCGTTTAAGTAAGCAATTCATAATACGGGAAAAAAAAGTTGAATAGTTTTTTTTTTCCCAGACGTTATCACACAGCGCCATCTAGTTCTGTGGCAAGTAACAAGGCTTGTGTTACGGATACTAGTTGGTTGATATACTACATATATACTTTTTGTTTGTAAATACATATTATACATAGATACATCCATGACTCGGAAACAAATCGCACAAACATTTGTCCCTACCGGGATTCGAACCCGGGACCCAAAGAACAGCAGGCAGCGTTAATACATACATCCATACATAAGCAGGGTACATAAATAAGCATCAAACTTATGTTATGTTGTGCCTAGATTTTAGGTGAACAATAATATTTACGCAATCAACTTGTGACGATATTATAATATTCTCAATCAAAACAAACAATTGGTCTAATATTATCGTAAGTCAAGTTCATGGGAACTTGACGTACGAATTTTATCATAAAACATATTGTAAATAATGTTAATCTTAGCTCAATTATTTAGCATAACGTAACAAAACATTACCAACCGTCACGCTCGCGCAGAAGCGTAATAGACTGAGAGGTTCTAGTTAGTAGTTAAATGATTAAATTTTAAATTTAAGAACCCCCGACATATTTTTTAGCGGCTATCTTGAACCAATTTTTATCAAACATATGTAGCTAAAAAAAACTTCCCTGTAACTCACCTTTCAATATAAAAAAAAAACAAAATCTAAATCAGTTCATACGTTCAGAAAGCTACGATGCCACAGTCAATGTCTGATTCTATTGGTGGACTCATTTAATAGCCAACTTAGGTAAAACTTTTCTACGTTGATATCATTTTCTTTTTAACTGACTTCAAAAAGGAGGAGGTTACCAATAGGTACATCAATTCGAAAGATCCGAGGTTTTAGACTTCAAGCTTTCAGTAGACATTTCGTTTTAATATTCACAACCCACACAGACAAATAACTATAAAATTCAATCGACCAAAATGTTTGTAAAATATTACGTTAACTTAGATGCAAAATTGAAATAAAACTACTTTTTACGGATTTTATCGCGGTATATTTGATATTATTTTAACCCGACGTAAAATAATATCAAATATACCGCGATAAAATCCGTAAAAAGTAGTTTTATTTCAATGTCTAATATTCGCGTAAGTGTACGAAATCAATATGTTAGATGCAAAATTTTAAATTCGAACAAATGGGTTTCCAAGATAATGACTTTTGTTTATGCAAACCTTCATGGTAATTATTTATAACTCCCATTCATCATCATTTTATCCTTATTTAAATTGGACGTCATATTTACACGTCTCTGGTCGCCTATAATTTCGAGGTGTGATAGTGTATATTTTTTAAGTTAGTAATAGTTTATAATGTTATAACATTTTAAGATTATCTTGTAATATCGCATTGGAATGTCCTGTTAAGATATTGTAAGTGCATAAAATAAAAAAATAAAAAAAAATCTTTAAGAAGTCATTTCTACTTCACATTTAAAACTAGTCATCCTTAATTTGTGATCGGAATGAATGAACTATGATTAAGTAAAAATAGAGGTTTATGCCCCTGTTTTAATATATAATATAATAATCTCCAGGTTACTGTAACATAACATTACATACCATCACGCTTGTCGTCCCCAAAGGGTTAGGCAGAGGTGTACTAATAAAAACCCACATTTTACCGGTATGTTTTATAAGTGCCATGTAATAGGACCATGTACTACAGGTTTTACCTACATCAGACACCAGTCTCTATGCTTAATGCTTGTTTTAACTTTGTCCTGAATAAATAAACATATTATAATATTATAGGGGTGAGCCTATTGCCTCTAATGGACACTAATCCAAACTCCGAGCTGCTGCAGAGAATGTTATAGAAAAACCGAATAATACTTCTCTACCTGGCAATCGAACCAAGACTTTTTTCTCAGCAGTCGTAGACGAGGCGGCTACTGTATTTTTTTTAAATAAATTTTCCAGAAGGTCTGGGGGCCCGTCACGTGCAGACGGCGCTGTTGTTCCTGGGCATGCTGTTCGCCTTCACCATGAGAGTTAACATGAGCATGGCTATCGTCGCCATGACAGATAAACATAAAGAATCGGTGAGCTTCAAGTTAATTTCAAATTGACCCCGCTTTGCTTTTTTTATTCAATTTATTGAGGAAAGGAACCTGGCAAGTCTGACTCTCACTTTCCCGCTTTTTCGAAGTGAACATTTCTTTAGCGTTGCGCGCTTTTTGGCTGAAGAAAAATCATCTCCATCTCATTGCATACATACATACACTCACGCCTTTTTCCCATGGGGGTAGGCAGAAACTACAGAATACCACGCACTTTTGCCTTCTCCATCTCAATCTTTTTCCATAGAAAGGTTCATAGCAACGAGACGTAATATCTTTAACTAAGAGTTCGTTGGTATTAAATCCTCGTTTCTTGTATAAATAAGCGTGTACAGATTACATATACTAGCGTCAAATATTGTGCTGTAACTTAGTTTTCACTTCTGTTGACAGTCCCCAAACACTGCCGCACATTTTTTTAACTGTTTGATAATTACACCAAGGTAGATTTAAAAAATATAAACAGAATAAATACATTATCAGTTTGATATTTTATATTTATTAAAAATAATACTAAAATTCTCGATAAATAACAAATAACTGATACAATTCGAATATGTCATTAACTGTGACGGAAGTGGCGTCCTTTCAGTTTCCTGGTACGCAGTTTTTGGTGTTACCAAATACATTTTTGTATATATCATCATCATCATCATATTTGTATATATGAATAACATTATTTTAGGTGCCTTTTTCGTTACTGCAGGTTGAACCGCTGAAACTTAACTGCATCACCTTTAAAATAATAAAATATCACTTTTAAACATTTAATTTTTTTTTAAATTAATCAATATAGGTAATACAATTATAATAATACAATTAAATTTAAGTCAAGAAGTGTACAAAATATTAAAGGTGTATAAAAGGAGTTCAGCTTAACTTATTTTGATTTTAAAACAACGTTAAACTAAATGTTTGAACTCTCATTTATCTAAATTAACGGTAAAATGTTTGTAAGTGGATTAAAATGTATTTCGTTTAAGATGTTGAGCTTTTGATATCATTGAGTTTATTAAATTCAAAAGCCAAGTACTTGCTTTTGAATTTAATAAACTCACTGTTTCTTAATACTTTAAGTGTCCATTAATTTTCCACTCTACAAAAAGGTTTAGAATATACACTTTTTTAAAATATTTATATGGAGATTTAGTCTTATTTTGGCTTAACAAATTTTAGAATCCAAGTGGTTATTTAGGTGTTTATTGATAAATTATTTATTAAGATGCACATTTTCAGTTTTATTTACTTACTTTTAAAATTATCGTAAAGATCACCGAAGACAAAATAGTAACTTATAATAAATATTAAACATTGTTTTGAAAAAGTAGGTAGTTGCATTTATACATTTAATACGTAAACGGTGATGAAAGATACACAGATGTAACCTGCATGATTTTGAGAGAGATTGTGTGGAGTGTGGAGTCTGTCACGCCTTACTAAGTCAGTAGATGGGCTAGGCTATAGGCTATAGGCTAGGCTAGGAGAAGTGCTATTCCTCTCGTAAGAATTCCATGCCCAGCCATGGTCTAGTGATTAAAATAAGCAACGGAACTTTTCCACGTGATAAGTTTTTATTATTTGTTGATATAAATCGCATTATGAATTAAAAGCGACATTAGTATCTACAAAATGTAAGCGGAGAGGTCGACCTCTTTGCAAAAAGTTTATCTTATCTGTGGAGTCAATTAATTGGATCGTAAAAATTACTATTAAAACTAAAAGATAAGCAAAACAACATTATCACAGAGTCTCTCTATAAATAAAACAAACAAAAGAAGAACATATTTTTATAATTTTTATGTAAGACAAGTTTCGTAAATAACTTTTGACAGATAGATAGTTCGATAGATAATATATAATTTATCGTTTTGAAAAAAAATCCCATAAACTAAATCACAGTCTATATTTGAAAATATCGTGTTACCTATTTTAAAATGATATTATGTCACAGTTTACGGGTTTAATTACCGCGTTGAACAAATGTTTATACATATTCCTTATATTCCTTGTGAATAGCGATATTTTTTTAAGGACTGTTTTTATTATTGACTTTCAAAAAGATCCAATTAAATTAGTCTTACTTTGAATAATGCTATATTTATGATATCGACTTTATTTTTCAGTTAGATCATAGAAACAGTGTCCAGAACAACATTTTACATAATAATATTTAATTTTATTTTTTTATTTGATTTTATTTAGGGTTTTTGTTTAACAACATATCAAACCCATTGTACCTTATTTCTATAATTACATACATCTAAATACTTATTCTAATAATAATATTAAATGCAAATGAATGTATACTTTATCTGCGTCTAATTAGTGTGTACATCTGCATCAAAAATTAAACAAACTATAAAAAAATTATCTCGAGTTCATTGAAACCAACGTGGAAAATTTTAAAGCAAGATAAATAGAATTTCTGTCCAAGATAAAAGTTATGTCACAAACAATGTAATAATATCGTAATAATCGGAGTAAAGTTATAGTTTTTTATTATGATTTATATACCTAGTAAGTAATTGCAGTTAATTATAACGAAATATGTACCTGAAAATATAGCCGTAGTAGCCCAGTGGTGTGACCAGTGAGAAGTCTCAAGTTCAACGCTAAGGCATGCACCACTGACGTTTCGAAGTAACGTGCGTGTGTGCTTTTATGTCAGGTGCAAGGAAAATATCACTACACAAACGAGCTGTGGTAGCCTAGTGGTGTAACCAGTGGACTGACATGTCAAAGGTCTCGGGTTCGAACCCGGGCACGCACCACTGACTATTCGGATGTTATGTGTGAATTTATCACATACCCAAACGGTGAAGGCAAACATCGTGAGGAAACCTGCATGCTTGAGAGATTTCTCGATGGCATGTGAAGTCTACCAACCCGCAGTAGGCTAGCGTGGTGGACTATAGCCTAATCCCTCTCAAATGAGAGGAGACCCATGCCCAGCAGTGGGACAATAATGAGTTGATGATGATGATGATGATATACAATCGCCCATATCCGGAACTACCTGTAGATTTTACAACTATTTGCTCGGTGCGGGGATCAAACGCGCAACCTATAACGCAAGCTGAGAGCTCACTCACAGCGCGAATCGAGTCTACAATAATTTTACTTTTTCTGCACTTTAAATGAAGATATATTATGACAGCCTTCAGTGATAAAATTACGTAGCACACGTATATTGAATCATTTTACATTTTCATGGTCTCAGCGATCGATAATAATACTATAAATAGGAAATACCTAGCAGATACTTCCGCAATAATAAACAACTAATTATAATACAACTTTAGTTTAATGTGCGATACATTGATAGTAGACACGTGGACATGCTACACGTGAAAACAATTCTGTGTACACTGTGCACACTGTAGGTACATTGAGATCAAGGTTATTATTCTAAGTGTATCTTTAAAAATACAACAGTGATTAAATGCATCAAATGATCACTAAAAGTGTAGTATGATGATCATTCAACAACTACACAGCAACGTTAATGATTTTGCCATCTTATGACGTTAGTAGTAATGTCTCATTTCCCAAGTAGCGCGCTCCATCGTAGATCGCAGTGCCGCTTAATTTCAGATGAACTTGCGGCCAAGCGTAAACCAATCAACAGTTTTAAAAAAAAATCACTGACTATAACTTTCCCTTCAAAATGTAACCAAGATCACGACAACATGATCGTCTATTTACTTGACATAATTTCACTGTACATGTTAAATTTTCTCTATGCTAATAACTTGTAGCTAGGAATAACGGGTCTCATAAATAATTTGTCGTCACAAATCTTGCGCAGAGACAATGGCTGGAAACGAGATAATGCAGTGACAAAATTTATGTCGAGGCTTGCATGTTAATCTTTGTTAAGCAGTAGGCAAACGTCTGTTGGCCGATATTATGATGCATAGAGTACCGAATTATGGATTTACCAAAAGAAGTCCCGTAGAAATAGCGTGGGTATCAAAGACAAGCATTACATATGACGACAAATATGAAACAACGACTCGATTGACGCAGTGGTTGAGTGATCGGCTTGTGCGTGAGCGTATGCGGGTTCGATCATCGCACGGAGCATATATTTTATACGATCTACAGTTAGATGTTCCAGGTCTGGACGTTTATGTCAAAATTTGTGTTTGTAAACGCACCTGCACAAAACAGGAGAAAATCCTAGGGTAGGGCAACGCTTTAAAAAAAATACATACACATAAAGCTGAGCATTATAAGCTTCTACTTTGTCAGAAGACAAAGCTTTTACTTCTACTTTGACATGTGTAATTATTTCGTATCATAAAATGTAATAAATTTTAATATAGAAGTTATTGTGGTGTCTCAATTTTATTACAATGAGTCCTAAGGCCATTTCCGCGCAGTAAATCAGATAACAACAGAATGGAAATTTTATCATGTCAGTCGGTCGGAATCTGGTGATGACCTAACCCCGCCCACTTAGATACAGGCGACCTCCTCGTGTGTGACGTCACGTGTTGTGCTCGATGCTCACATGTTTATACATACACTTCACATGCATGACTGTATGTATTAGATATAGCACGAGACCTTTCGTTTCTATGAAATACTGAACTGGTGCGAGGAAAGCGAATGAAAGATCAAAATAGATTACAGAAAATAGACACTAAATAAAAGAATATTCAATTAAATAAACATACTTAGGTGTACGATGTGTGCGATGTTATTCTACTTGTAGCTGCGGAACTCTAAAAAAAGCAAACTTTATATACAGGCTGGAAGAAAGATTTCAGTGTAACTGACTGCCTTAATATTTGCCAATTAGGGTGATTTATTATTAAAATTACATTATTAATTTCACTAATTAGGTACATGTTACTGATGGGATATTGAATTATACATAATATATTAATTCAATGATATGATATATGCATTTAACGCATTCAAATTGCAACAAAATTAGCTGATTGTATATGAAGTCAAGATAGCCTAGTGGTTACCGGTGGACTATGAAGTCAAAGGTCTCAAGTTTAATCCAGAGGCACACACCGCTGACTCATCGAAATTATGTGTGTATTTATCAGTACAGTAAATTGGTTCATGATGATACATACATACACTCACCCCTTTTTCCCATGGGGGTAGGCAGAAACTACAGAATATCACGCGCTGCGCTCCCAACATACCACTCTTGCCTCGTCCACATTCATACATCTCGTCATGCACGCGCGCCGGTTACGAGTACTGCGCACTTTTTTGAAGGAGTTCACCAATTAGGTCGGTGTATGTCTTTCTAGGGCGCCCCCTCCCGGCGTTTCCACTGATATCCGCCTTATAAATTCCTTTCGTCAATCGCCTATCATTCATCCTTTCAACATGCCCAAACCATCTCAGTACATTCTTCTCAACTTGTGTCACTACGTCGTCTTTCAAACCACAACGTTTATGATGATGTTAATATAATTTTGCTTACATTTTATTGAGACCGACCGATAGGACCGAAACTTGCTCAGCAGGCTTTCGAGCTCAAATATAATACTTTGTATTAGTTAATAAATAACATCTGATGCAACAAATCGTCTTAATATTGACACCAGCTTCAACTGCGTCTTCAAAAAACTACGACTTACTTAATTGACTCACATGTCATTGATAACATTCGCTTCTTCACGTTGTAAATGATAGCTATTTATCAAATTTAATTATATAATTACCCTTATCGCCACGTAAAAATATGTATGAATGGAAGGTATTTTGTACTGATTGAGTTAAAAAGCGGTGTCTATCGGTAGAAACTGGCTTATCAGAATGTAGCGCGGCGAGACTTTTGAACTATTTATCGAAATATTTTTACTTTAATCGACTTTAGTCGTGTCTGACAGAATTTAACTTTACATTTTTTTTAAACATTGGCCCGATAGTAATGTTTTCTTCTGTATCGTGGATACAGAAATAAATGTACACTTATACAAAAACCTACCACATACTGTAACTGTAGGTCATATAAATATTTGATCCGTGCCGGAATGGAACCCACTAATCGCTCAGCCAATGCGCCCCATACATCGTCTTAAAAAAAAACAACACACACACAGCACAGGAAAACACGATATTAATTATGTTTTCAGCAATTTCACAGAAAAAAAACATTGGTATATTTACACCTATAGGTATATTTTTGCAGAAAATCGTATTCAAAGTGATCGTAATGTTCTACCATGGCTTACCTTCAAGTACCTTTATAGGTAGACTTTATGTTGTTAGGTGCCATAGAGGCTAATCTATTTTTGTTAACTCCAACCTATTACGAGTAACGCAGTGGCTGAGAGATCGGCATGTGCGTCACGTGTAGCGCACGGAGCAAATATTTTGTACGATCCACAGGTAGTTGTTCCGGGTCTGGGTGTTTGTGTATGTGAAAACTTGTATTTGTAAAGTGAGAATCCTACTGAAAGGGGCTGCCTTCAAAAAGAATACTAAAAGAGTTCTATTTGAAAAATTCAATTACTAGGCCTAGACTAGGACTACATGCACATCAGCCGCGTTTGTAACCATTACAACAATGAGGCCTACCATTCCTATCGCCTATATTTACTTACAACTCCAAAAAAATAATTATGACTTTATAATTTAATTGTAAATGTTCGTGCAAGGAAGATTTTATTATTCTATCAAGTTCTCTTTGAACTTGTTACTTCCCTTTGTTAATTTGTCGAAAAGTTTCGGGTTCCGCTGTAAGGGTGCGGCGGACTGGAACTTGTAATCACGGACTTATTCAGGTGACTGTTACTTGCAGGGTATTACGAGGAAATAATGATTCAAGGCCTCTGTTGAACAATAATAATCTCTAGAGCGTTTATTATACGGTCTTGTTTGCGGTTATTTGAAAGATTACACGTGCAATCTTTGATTTCAATTTCTGGACTGAATTTGATGAGGTGCAAATTTGTTTTTTTTTGTAGCGGTTCATATTAGCTAGCTAGGTAGGTAAATAAGACAAACATCAAAACTGAAGGGAAATATTCTGTAAATAACCAGGAACCGTTGGTTTACGCAGGGGTAATAAATAAATATTTTACATTGTGAACGGTGCTTTATAACAGAAGTGATTAGTGCAGCGCACTCGATGCGGGCGCAAAAACAATTATTATTTTGGAATAATATCTTAAATCTACCAACTTTAAATTAAGTTTCACTTTCTTTGCGATATTTACTTTATACAATATAAAGTAAAATTTCGTACATAATGGTGTATCTGTGTAAAAGTTTGTGCTGAACTCAATGTTACAAATTATTTAGTTGCTTTGTTTCTCGACGAGTGATTTTTGTAAATCTTCGAGAAATAAATAATATTTAAACCGTAAACCATAATTAAAGTTGTGTTCTGTGGTAAAGGCTTGAATTCCAGTAGGGACAAATGTATTGTGATAAGCATAAACATGTACACACCTGAATCAAGAATGTTATTATTATTATTATTATTATTACCTACTAATGTATATTTTTGAGAAAAAAGTGTTAAACATTTAAGTGTATCAACCATCCATAATACAAACTTTGTTCCTTAACTCAAAAGTAGATACCGCTGTGTTATTATGAAATATAGATTATTTTATGTTATACCATTTTCAAATTATTATTATTAATTTAAGAGCTGAGCTCTTGTCGGTGGAGCAATCGCCACTCTTCTCTATCTCCTGCTTTCTCTTTGACTTCTTGATACGACTCAATACCCACTTTTTCCTTCACTTGATCAACGAAACTTCGTCTAGGTCTTCCCCTTCCTCTCTTTCCTTCAATTCTGCCTTCTAGTATGGTTCTAAAGAAGTCATCGTGTCGTATCAAATGGCCAGACATCTTCCCTCTCCTATTGTCTATGGTTCTTAACAGCTGTCTTTTCTCGCCTACAATCATTAATACTTCCTCGTTTGTTTTCATTTCGGTCCAACTGATCTTCTCCATCCTCCTCCAGCACCACATTTCAAACGCATCTAACCTTTCTCTGTCCCTTTGTGTCATTGTCCAAGTTTCACAGCCATACAGTGCTATGCTCCAGACATAGTTTTTTAAAAAACGTTTTCTGATACTGGTTTTTATTTTGGCTGTAAATAAATGCCTTTTTCTGTTAAGTGCCTGTTTGACCATTGAAATTCTTGCATTCAAATTATTAAATAATCAAAATTAATCATTTAATTCTTGACATGTCTTGTAATGTAAGTTTAAAAAAAGATTTATATAATTTGTTCCAGTACTTCGATTGGTCGCACAGTGTGCAGGCAGTTATTCTATCTTCGTTCTTCTGGGGCTACGTGATCCTGCAGGTGCCGGCCGGTGAGCTGGCGCGGCGGTTCGGCGGCAAAGTACTCTTCACCATATCCATCGTCGTCAACTCCTTGCTGTCGCTGCTGCTGCCTATAGGAGCTGCTTGGGTAAGCTATATAAATATATAATATGCTTTGTTGAATGAAGATGCAGACCAGGCTGTGGAATGAATTACCTGCCGAGGCTGCAGGAGTTCTTTAAAAGAAAAGTGATAAGGTTTTAACAGGGTCGACAACGCGCTAGTGATACCTCTCGTGTTGCAAACACCCAAGGGCTACAGCAACCGGTTACCATCACGCATGATCATCATCAACCCATTATCGTCCCACTGCTGGACACGGGTTTCCTCTAATTTGAGAGGGATTAGGCTAATAGACCACCACGCTAGCTTACTGCGGGTTTGTAGACTTCTCATGCCATCAAGAAAATCTCTCAAGCATGCAGATGTTTTCCTTCACCGTTTGAGCTTGTGATAAATACGCACAGAACTTCCGAGTCAGTGATGCGTGCCTTGGGTTTGAAATCGAGACCTTTGACATCTCAGTCCATTGGTCACACCACTAGGCAACCACGGCCCCATCAAGCGAGACGTAAAATTGTTTGCTACGCATGTGGTATTAAAAAAAAAAGACTGAGCGATAAGGACAAATATATAGTAGTAGCCACGAAATTTTTTCAATACCGACACGACCTAAAGTAATAACAATATTTAAAACAAGAGCAAATAGCAACAATAACAATAATATAACTAATCTAATTTATCTATTATTTTTCTTACTAATTATTACTTCGTACGTTAATTTGCTGAAACTTTATACGTAGGCGCAAATATATAAGAGAAGATATATAAGGAGCAAATAAATAAGAAGGCGGAGATATAATAATTATATTAATGTAGTATGTTAACCATCTAGTATCCGTAACACAAGCCTCGTTGCTTACCACGGAACTAGATGGCGCTGTGTAATATTGTTCGGAAATATTTATTATTATTATTATTATGTCGCTGATACGTTTTTGATCCCATCTAATTCGAACAACAAACGCCTACTGAAAATGTTATAGTAACAGTAACAACATTTCTTGTAGACCAGTTGCACTTTCTACCACTGGAGCTTTATTTAGCTGTTACAATGATTTATCATTGTAACAGCTAAATAAAGCTCCAGTGATAAATATTAAGTGGAAAATGTATCTACCAGGGTGGCTGGAAGCTGGTGTGTTTATTCCGAGTACTCCAAGGCCTAATGCAGGCCTTCATCTACCCGAGCACACACCACCTCGTCAGCCAGTGGATGCCGCTTCAGGAGAAAGGGTTCCTCGCCACAGTCGTGTATGCTGGTAAGACAATATGATCCTTAACGTTATTGCTTTAAAGTTAAGTATTGTTTTTTTCTTTGTCTGAAATAAATGATTGGATACATTAGTATGATTCCAGCGAAAGAGAAAAAGCCTAAAAAACTTAAATATTAACGAGATATATTTATACCCTATATAATTGTACCTTAATATAAAAGTGACTTGTAATTAACGTAATTTTTTAGCAAATAAATAAATAAAAGTAAAAATATATTTTAGCACTAACAATTAATTGCACATCATACTCTATAGCATAGATGTTATGGAGTATAATGTGCAATTAATGATTATTGCATTTAAATGGTAGAAGTTCTGTAAATTGCATAATGATTAATGACTATCTAATGACTATTATAACTTCATATTATAAGGAACCTCTTTACACTTCAAATGTTCACACTAAACTCGCCTGTAATGTTGGTATAGCTGCATTTAACGTTTTGCTTAGATTCTGCACAAGTGAGCAAGTTCAACAACGGGACGCATTAAACTTGGTCCCCAGTGGAGGCTGACGTAATTGGAAGGTTGCTCCCGCTCAAGAGCAGGCTCCAACTAAATGAAGTTTATTTCTCAAGTGTGCCAACAATGCATACACGGATAGTTATGATAATACTGTGTATTTTACTAGGTTCCTTATAAAAGAGATTAATGTAAAGTTGGCAAATAAAATCTAGTAAAACGCCGTGGAACTCTAGAGATGTTACCAGTGGACTGAGATGTAGAAGTTAATTCCCGTGTAATATAATGTATTATAATGCAACGCGAAAGTTTAAAAGTTGTTATTGAGATGTCGAAGGTCTCGAGATCAAACACAAGGCACGCACCACTGACTTTTTGGAAGTTATGTACGTATTTATCAAATGCTCAAACTGCGAAGGAAAATATCGTGAGGAAACCTGCATGCTTGAGAGATATTGTCGTTAGCATGTGAAGTTTGCCAACCTGCAACAGGTTAGCGTTGTGGACTGTGTGGATTAATAATGTGCTGATGATGATCATATAGGTACTTAATATAAACTGCTTGCATCTTCAACTTCATATCTGTCAATATGACAAGTTATGAGATAGGTTTGATTAAAACAAATGCGTTTAATGCGTCAAGTTTTCAAATAAATATGGAAATTCAACTACAGTTGTAATGTAAATTAGAATGTATGCAAATCCAAATCATATCAAAGAGTGCTTATAAATATTTTAAAACGCGCAATATTCCAGACATCAAATAAATGCTAGAGTCGTTATTGCAAACCGTTTTTCATTTGATCCCCAAAGGTTTTAACAACAGAGTTCTAAAGCAATCGTCATGAAAATAATGGCCAATGAACACGAAACGCCGAATAAATTGGAACTCAGTCAATTATGGGCAATTAAAAGAGCTTAAATAAATTCTGTTTACCTTTCAGGTGGTCAATTGGGTATTGCCCTCCAATTACTAGCATCAGGGTTCCTGGCCACGTCGTGGGGTTGGCAGGCTATATTTTACGCTAATGGAACCACAGGAGTCATTTGGGCAGTAGCGTATATGATATTTGGCGCGGACTCTCCTGAAAGAGCACGTTTTATCACTGAAGAGGAAGTTCTGTATATACAGACATCATTGGGACGGGTTGGAGAGCAGAAGGTAAGGTTGATGCTCTAAATCTAGTCTTAATAACGTATGGCATAATACTCATTTTGCCAAAAGTTGTGTCCAAAAGGGAATTCAATATAAATTCTTCACTGAAGCAGTGCACGTTAAACCACAATGTGGCTGAAACTCTTAAAAATATTCGAAAAGTTTTCTGACAAAAGTAAGTTACGTTAAAAAAAAATTAGTTACCTGTGATAACGTAGTAGTGTGGCCAATGGATGGAGATGTCAAGGGTCTCAAGTTCAATCCAAAGGTACGCATCACTGACTTTTCAGAAGTTATGTGCGTATTTATCACGTGCACAAACGATGAAGGAAAACATCGTGAGGAAACCTGCATGTTTGAAAGAATTTCTCGATGGCACGTGAAATCTGCCAACCCCCAGTAGACTAATGTGGTGGACTATAGCCTAATCCCTCTCCAATGAGAGGAGGCCCGAGAGCAGTAGGACGACGAAAAAGTTATGTTAGTATTATAATACTAAATGTTTATTTCATAAAATCATTATTATATTTTTCAGAGATACCCAACACCGTGGTTTAAAATAATGACGTCACTCCCGTTCTGGGCGGTGATTGTGGCGCACTGTGGGCAGAACTGGGGCTTCTTCACGCTTATGACTGAAATGCCTACTTACATGCATAGGGTGCTCAGAGTTGATCTCAAAAACGTAAGTAAAGCTCCTCAATTAAATATAATAGTCTGGGTACATATTGACTCAGCACTATTAATTGATCTACGTACGAAAGGCCTATTACAAATGGGAGTCGAAGGTTGCCCCCCAATAAAGGTAGAACTACAACCTGATAAAGGTTGCTAGAATTAATAATATAATAGTGGCGTCTTCTATATTGCTTGACTATCCTAGTAATTCTTTCATTTCATTAATTCCCTTATGGTAATTGCTTATCAACCTTTACCACTTGTCACTAATAACAATAACACATTCATTAATTTACGGACTCAAACCGTAAATTTACTAATTTACAGAATATGGCCACACTATACTTAGTGTGGCCATATTCTGTATCAACTTTGTCATTATTTGTTCCAGAATGGTATTCTCTCATGTTTACCGTACCTTTCAATGTACCTGCTCAGTTTTGTCATGGGTACCATGACAGATGTCATCATCAAAAACAAATGGCTCAGCGTTTCCAACACCAGAAAACTCTTCAATTCTATAGGTAGGTGCATTCATATGAAATATTGGTATAGCGGTTACACAAAATACTAGTACCTACTTATGAGTACACGTCGAGGGTCTATTAGCTGAGCGACCGACTTTTGTGTTACAGGTTGCGGGTTCGATCCCCGCACCGAGCAAATATTTGTATGATCTCTTGGTTCCGGGACTTGGACGTTTAAAAAGTTAGATATTAATATACCTAATCAGATTGATGACCAGGTCTAGACCTGGTGGGTTATGAAGTCTTATCTACTTCTTATGAGTTTTATTTATTAAGGCTTTTGGTTTCACCAGGTCTATGGGGCCCGGCTATAGCCTTGATAGGCTTATCTTACGCCCCCGAAGGCAACATGGCTTTTGCCGTGGTCATGCTCACCATCGCAGTGGGTATCAACGCTGGACAGTACACCGGCTACATGGTAAGATAAAAAAACTATACATCCCTAGTTAAAACCTTCAGTTTACTGATACGTTCTATATTATATAAATATTCATAGATACAAAAATAAGTTAGGGACACTTCATAATTTTCAAATAAATACCTACTCCAAAAACATCAATTTGTTTAGACTAGTTTACAAAAAGTCGTCCCGAAAAATAAACCTACAACATTCTAGATGAAATTATTGAAATAAAACAACTTTATATTACGAATTTTATCGCGATGTACCTATATAAACCATTAAAGATCTCAGTTTATCTCTTATTCTCGCAATTATCAGAAACAGTCAGTACATTTTTTTTTCTTTTGCACTGTCGTATTTCCTATAACGTATTTTACAAACTTAAAATAAGTTAATGTTTTCTATTATCGCTAACACTCGGCAGACAGTAACGGAATAAATTTGCTAAATAAACACAAAGTTGCAAGCTTACGTTGCAGCAACCTGAAGCTATGATTAATGAAATGCATCAAGTTCCAACCTTCAAGTCATATATCACACAGAATATTGTGAAGTTGATGGTACGGTAAGCAAAACATAGAAAGATAAACGACCTATCTTTGAATTTGATATATTTATATTTGCAGTGATAGCATTTTGAGTATAGCAATTGATATAGATTTGGTTTTCCTGTAGTAGTTTGAAGAACCTAAATGTCACGTCTTATAAAACATACATATTATTATATGATTTCAGAAGTTGGTCAAAACTATTCATAAATATTGTATTACTATAAACTTCATTGACTATCTAACTAAACGCTTTTCAATTTATAAGTTTTTACGAAAAACGAACGAACAACCTTGTGCCCCAAGTTCGTACCTAAACTGACAACACAAGTGGAGATGAGTCAAAATTAATTAAACGCTTTGCTTAATTTTGGACGAGACTAGTTAAATTCATCAGTCACTAAACCTTGACGTAAATTTGCAGCTATTTAATAATCTGGCCCCGAGACAGAACCTTGCGGTACACTTGTATTTCGGTTAAGGAATTAGGCGGATCATCCGATGCCACAAGTTACGCCGAGTTCGCTTTTAAGTTTCACTTGGAAGTTTAACAATGTTCGGGATATTTGATTCAATTTCGTGCTCACACTTTGTTCGAGATTTAAAGAAGAGTTAATAATGGGTTAAATGGAAAATGAACGTAATTTAAGAATAAAACGAAAATAAGGACTTTTTTTTAATACCACTTCTTTTTACAGATGTTATCACATGTATTAGTATATTTTAACTTCTGTAATTCGATCTTTTACAGCGTCTATAGTTAAGAGGAATATCCTATGATTTCATTTAGTTAACTACAAACCATAACATAGATCCTTACAAAATAAATTAACATGCAAATTATTTCGTTCCAGTTGGTGCATATTGACCTGGCTCCGAACTTCAGTGCGTGTCTTATGGGCATCACCAACTTCTTGGCGAACATCATATCCATCATTGCGCCACTTGTCTGCGGGTTTATTGTCCATGACGAGGTAATTTTAAAACTGTTTATTATTGATACTCCACAAAAAAAACGAAAATAAATAAAGAATTTTGAAAACATGTCTAAATATTAAAATAATCCTTGTGAATCTTTAGCTATCTAGATTTAAAATTAACTTGTAACAACTTATTTCAGAATCGTACTAGATTAATCTCCCGCAAAACGAATATCAAGATAAGTCTCACTAATATAAAATTTCCTATTACAGACGGAGCCGGCGGAGTGGCGGAAAGTATTTTTCGTTGCCTCGGGTGTGTATTTCTTCACAAACCTGTTTTTCATACTGTTCGGCACATCTGTGAGGCAAGCCTGGAACGAGCCCAAGGAAACTGACGTTGGTAAGGGAAATTCAGCTTATTAGCCCAAGAGATTCAGTTCTCTTTCAGTTGAGTAAAAAAGTTAATATCATTTTTTTTTATTTTTACAGAAATGAAAGCAGCTGAAAAGACTACGACGGTGCTAGAAGTGAAACAGTAATAATGTCCGTAAAAATATTTATTTATGTACCTGAGTTAAGTTTTAAAATTAAAAAATGATAACCTATTTTCATGTTTACTTATTTAACCTCCTTGTTGATTGATTTTATTGTTTTATTAAAAGAACTATTAAAAACACATTATACAAATCTTAAATTAATTAAAAACTAATATTTACAAACTTAAAAATAAATAAATAAAAAAAAGAAGTCAAAAAACTCGTCCCCTGTCAGGGGGTAGAGTGCCCAGAAGACTGGCAGCATTGCCACGTTGAATGGCAATGCTAATTCTTTGTCCGACAGTTTTACAGCTGCTATCCTCAGTCGTAAATAAATACAATCTCTTTGTTTTCGACCTGAAAAATAAGTAATTTAAATACAAGTAGTGCATCAGAACCTCCTTCGAAACACGAGTCTAGTTTTGACAGGTCTCAAGTTTATACGTAACGTATAAATATTTCAATACACCATTCTATAAGATATTCTGTGAAGGTTCTTGCCTCACCTTCCTCCTCACAACTAGTCTATTCCTGTGCCTAGAGCGGTGCCTCATCAAATCATGAGCTTATGAAGTATTCATAAAAACCAACGCAGTCAGGTACGGGACAAACGACGCTTGGAGAAGCAAAGATAGCTTGACGAATAAATGATGAATTTATTTAAGCGCAATGTTCTGTTGTGAATTTTTGTTTTGGCACTTTAAATAATCCTAAATTGAATAATAATATTGGTATTCCAAGATTTACTTGCCTAATTTGGTTATTTAAAGTTGGTGTTTACAGTAAAATTGCTCGAATGACAGCGGTTGCTTGGTAAATAAAAAATAAATAAAAACGACCATAAATGTAGGTAATGAAAGGTAATAGATTCAACGAGAGTAAACGATTTTGTAATTTCTTCCAAGCTTAGAATTAAAACTCTCAAGCTATATTTATAGAATTAATAAGATTCCTATATTTATGTTGTGAATTATCATTAAAAAAGCTACAATCAGTAGACTCGAAATAAATTTTAAAAACAATTTATATGAACCCTTGTCGATTTGCACTTTAAAGGTCGACGTTGAAGTTTATTTGTATTGCCAATGAAGCTCAATCACGTATTGTTAGACACGGCTATCAACGAATCGTTATCAGTTCAATGAACCGTACCAACTGTACCTAGAATACCAGTGTATAATATAAAACTTTCATAAGCAAAAAATAATAATCGTGTAATTAAATAAAAACGCTTAATTTGTTTAGTTTGAACTTGAAACAACAAAATCTTATGGTCTTTAAATGGGTCAGAAGCCAATAAATAAATATTTTCATACAGACTGACACAGCGCCACCTAGTTTCGAGCTAAGAAACGAGGCTTGTGTTACGGACACTTACCGACAGAAGGTTGATATACTACATATTTTCTTTTTTTTGTAAATACATACATAATAATATTATACATAGATACATCCATGACTCGGATACAAATGTACATGCTCATCGATTCGAACCCGGTACCCATATCACAGAAAGCAGTGTTAACAACCGCTGGACTAATTCGGTCCTGAATTTTAAATTTAGATTTATAATAATGTATTCTCAGTGAAATACTGAACATAATAAATTACTTACAAATAGCAATGTTATTCATACTGTATTCCTGAATTAATATTGAAACGCTGCGGACAGATCACAAAACTTCGGAGTCACGTCCGAGACTAGAGCAGACTATCAGTTCAAAATTCACATGACCATTACCACTGGTCCATAGTCTACGTGTCGAGACTTCCAGTAACACCGGCCTAATACGTTACGTGTGATGAATGCGAGATCAGCGTGAGTCGTAGCCTCATCGTAACCTCTCCCAATGTCATTCGTGAGTTCTGCACTCGTAGTACGTGCGGCATCGTTTACTTAGGAGCTCTTTGGATGCAAGTATGCGATACCAGGGAATTATTTAGAGCTGGTTCGAGGATAAAGGATGTGTTTGGCGCGAAAATGTGTCGCCGTAAATTTCCTGAGGTTCCGGCTAGCTTGCGCGTGACATCAAAGGATCGGAAGGTTTCGGACCGACACAAGAATTTTGTTACGTAATACCCGTTTAATATTTAGGTTACAATGTTTTTGAGTAGAGCTTAAATCGTGGTCAGAGTTTATTTGGTAGTAGGTAAATATGAAATTTGGATAGGATAATCCGTGAAAGTAAATGGAATTATAGCCATGAGCTTACACGTCTATGCGGATACCATGATGTTGTTCAATTTGAAGGCTCTAGACAAAAATCTAACTATTTACATACTTAAATAATATACTGAATTATTTTTATATCCATTACATTGTGATAAAACTTAAAACTACTTTTTTTCGAGATATAAATATACTGCCCATACTAAAAAATAAATGTAAAATAGGTAAAATATTTTTACCCCATTTCACTTCATTTAATTTACGGCATCCACGGTTACTGGTCGTTGTTTTGTTGTTACAACCGCTTAACAGCTTCCCCACATTTACGTAAAACAAACTTTTGCCCGCGATTCGTCTGCGTAAAATAAGTATTTCACGGCTTTTTTTTAATGCGTCGATTATGGTGAACTCCTTATAAGTGGCATCAGTATTGAAAGCGACGGTTTTGTTGGCGTCGGTATTGAAAACGTCGTTATTGGTGGCATCGGTATTGGAGGCGTTGGTATTGAAAGCGTCGGTATTGAAAGCGTCGGTAAACATGAACTCGGTATTGGTTGTGACGGTATTGATGGTGGTTATATAGATAGCCTCGTTATGGGTGGCGGCGGTATTTGTGACATCGGTATTGTTGGTGTCATTATTGGTGGCATCGGTATTGGCGGCGTCGGCATTTCAAGCGTCGGTTTTATTGGCGTCGGTATTGCTGGCGTTGTTATTTAAAGCGTTGGTATGGATGGCTTTTGTATTGTTAGCGTCGGTATTGGAGGCGTCAGTATTTCTGGCGTCGGTATTGGTGGCGTCGGTATCGGTGGCGTCGGTATTGATCGCGTCGTTATTGATGGCGTCGGTATTGAAAGCGTCGGTATAGATGGCCTCGTTATGGGTGGCGTCGGTATTGTTGGCTCTCATTTGAGAAGGATTAGGCTATAGTCCACCACGCTAGCCTGCTGCGGGTTGGCGGACTTTACAAGTTTACATGCCATCGAAAAGATCTATCAGGCATGCTACGGTTAGATAAAAAGAAAGATACGGCTCTTTAAAAATTTATGATTTATTGGTACCTTTTTTTACATTATTGTACTCTACGATCACAAATTAATGAATTCCATCGGTGTTTTATTATTTTAGTCATTTACGATAACCAAGCTGATAGCAATAGATAGTATAATTACTATTACACAGCTTAAAAAAAACCCATTTGAATCATTGTTTTAGTGGAAAATTTGTGAAAAATATTCATTTTGAAAACTTTAAGTGGCTTGAAAAAAAATACCAATAATATAAAAAAATATGTGCCTAAAGCCAATTTTAAAATGTTATGATTCATCACTGTAATGAATTATTGCTATTCATGTTTACAAGGAGTAAAATTTGGTTAAACAACGCAGTTTGTAATATTGGAATATTTATTTACATAAATTTTACCTGATCATTAGGGTTTAACAAAAAACAAAATTTGACATTAATAATACCGTTCTAAATTATAATAAACGTTCAATTTGTCTGACACCCACTCTGATGCAGGCCCTACATCTACGATCAAATTCTCTACTAAGCTGTCGCGTATAGATAGCGTTGATCGAACATATCGTTGTTATGTTGGAAATACACTTTTCATTTACATCAGATTTCTAAAGGCAAGATTTATTGCCCATCTGACACTAAGCAGGTACTCCACAGTCTTCACAAACAAACAATTTTTGATTTTTAAACAAGGAATATTATTAGATTCAAATTTATGCTGAACTTTACATATGCACGTATATATGGAATTTAAAGATGTTTTATGGTGGTGATGATTTACAGTTGTAGCATTTGGTGAGCAGTGAACATTGATCGCTCACACTCGACACATATAGCCCATTACTGATGACACAGTGTTCATGCGAAACACATAAAATTCATTTTTCAATACATCCACGGTCCATAGAGGACTAGCCACAATAGACTCACTACATCACCGCCGCGCTACAATTTCAGTGTAAATTATTGGTAGTCGATTATGTTCTCCTGGTACCGATGGCCGGTGTGTCGCATAACTCACCCAGCTATTATTGGTTGCTGGAGTAAATTGAATATCTCCGGAGAGTGCGCTTCGATTGGCAGACTAGTTTACCGCTGCTAGTTCAATATTCCATAAGATTGGAATGTTCTCCGCCGCAATCACAATGCATCTCGGGAACAGAATATTAACTTAGACTATTATATTGCTTTCTAATGGTGAGATATTTGATTTCTGTAGCAAACTTGCTTGATTGATGCTAGTTACAATAAGATTGTTCTGGGCTATTGAATTCTATACTGCAGGTTTGTATAAATTTGTTATGTCTGACTCATTTCATATTGGCTGTGTCTATTTTTTTCAGTAATAGGATCGAATTGTAAACATTCGAGTCTAATAATTAAAGTATACATTGTCTAGATTTAAGAATAGCTTTCTTGATACTAAATTTATTTTAACATACATAAGTACATATATTTTTCTGCCAAGGGACATACAGGAAGATGTAACTAAACCTCGAAATATCAGTATGAAAGCCCAAACTCACTTCAAAGTATTCTAATAGAATTTCTGGTTTTTGGTCTATGTCCCCGCAATTTATAAAATAACCTTATTATTATGTACCAGACCTACACCCGACCGTAAAACACTCTTCACACATTATTAACCGCAGACCGTAAAACCTTTGCATGTAATTTTAATAAAATATCACTTTGGAGTTAAGGATCTATATTGTACACGAATACGAATAATGCTGTTATTATAATATAAATAAGAATATGATTTTGTGAATAAGACTTTAATATCGTATAAACTAAGCATGATTTTGTCTCTAAATTACAGTAGAATCTCATGAAAACCTGGATCTACAAGTGTCAGTTTCTACGAACTGTGAAATCTGAAGCTGAAGTAATGTAGGTAACTATTGCAAAATTTTCATTAAATTCAGAAGATAATAGAAACCTTCAGATGGCAGCCATAAATGCGAAATTGAAATGACATCACAAATGTTACAATTACGTTAAATTACCGAAAGAAAAAGGAAAAATCAAACTCTGGAAAGGAATCAACGATGAAGAGCAACGGTAATTAATAAAAGTAAACATTTATATTACCAAAATTGCAATACATGCGTAAAAAAATTATAATTAGTTGTACGAACTCAAACTTAAAATGGTTTAATTCAAAAGTATGTAGTTGCCTTAATTCATAGCACCTCCCACTAGCGGCCCACTAGCTCTCGGCAGCGAATTTATTATCACATTTTGGAACCAATATTGTCGCCAACTATGCGGTTCTAAAGGAACTTTATACTATGAATAGTTTGGCTGTGGAATAAGTTACCAAACGAGGTATTCCCAAACGACTACAGAATGGGTTGTTCAAAAAGCAGTGAAAAGGTTTTTACGGGGTAGGCAACTGGAAAGCGATCTTTCTCATGTTGCGAATTGCTTACCATGAGGCGGTCGTAAGCTCGTTTGCAAGTTACATGATATAACACAAATTTTGCGCGGTTCCAATAAAACTAAAATCTATGTAAGGTACCTACCTAGGTAAGCAATTATAATGCAGATATTCCGAAATATTCACGATTTTTGCTGTGCTAAATGTTTAAATAACAGATATTTAGTGGTGGTTAGTTTGGAATTAATCAAAAATGTAGATTCTTCCGTATATAAAATTCAAATATTCTGCCAAAATAAATAAAAAAGTGCGTGGTATTTTGTTTTGGCAGTTAAAATATGTACAATTATGAAAAATAAATACATTTTGTAAGCGGTTTTTATGATATACACCGTTGTGTAAAATGGTACCCAGTTATTGCACGGGCCATATTGTATTAAATGCTAAATGTTTGATATATGACTCTATATAATACAACGATGAATCTATTTGACTACCCAGTTAGTCCAGCGGTAGTTAACACTGCCTTCTGTGCTAAGGGGTCGAATCCCGGGTTCGAATCCCGGTAGGGACAAATGTTTGTGTGATGAGCATGAACATTTGTATCCGAGTCATGGATGTATCTATGTATAATATATATGTATTTACAAAAAAAAAGTATATTATGTAGTATATCAACCAACTAGTATCCGTAACACAAGCCTCGTTGCTTAGCTCGGGACTAGATGATGCTGTGTGTCATAATGTCCCGGAATATTATTATTATTATTTAATACTGAGTTTTTCAAATTGAGCATGTGAGCTATCGTACACAAATTCATTTTACCAACTATTAAATTATATATTATACGACCCGTTTAGCTCAGCGGTAGTTAACACTGCCTTCTGTGCTATGGGTACCTAGTTGTAGTAGCGGATTAGAACCCAGTCCGCTTACCATAGAAAGCAGCTTTTTTTTTCAGAAATCAGTAATCGGAATGCCAATTGAAAGAATATAATACAAAGTTGTAAGAATCCAAAATCACTACACATTTCCGGGACGCGGTTATTCACGAGGGTTAAGCAATATAGAGAGATGAGATTTACGACATAAATCAGAGCCATGTCAGGCACGTGGCAGCACCGCGCTCCACTGGATATTTAAAGTCACTCAAGCTCTTCCGCCTGTTGACGTTGAAGTGTGTGAGAGAGAGGGAGTAAATGTCCTCGGTGATATTTTTAAGCCCTTGAAGAATGACTCTTGTGGACCGTGAACCTTTACTGACTTAAGCTCGAGTTTACTGAAAAATATCCGTCCAATATTGACGATCATTTCTAAAAAAAAAAATTGTCTGTGAAGCTACTGTTAGTCTTCTAAATATAATCTTTCCCGGGACTCAATTTCTCTACAAAATATCACCTAAATTGGTTCTGTGTTTTTTTTATGGAAATTAGGGGGCAAATGGGCAGGAGGCCCACCTGATGGTAAGTGATTACCGCCGCTCATGGACATTTGCAACACCAGAGGACGTGTAAATGCGTAGCCGGCCTTTCAGGAAGGAATATACTCTCCTCTTGAAGGTTTCCTCGACGTAACGGTTCGGAAAGACCGCCGGCGACAGCTGGTTCCACAGAGTGGTGGTGCGAGGCAGAAAAAGAGACGTGAGAAGGTGAAAAATAATGAAAAATATTAGTATGGATAATTACATAGGTGTAGCTAAGTTATTACTTGATTTTGAAGAAAACAGTCTTTACTATTTCTATTTATTTAACAGCATATGCAGTTTCCTAATTGGTCTAGTGGTCTGAAGCGAGGCGCCATTCGAATCCCAGGCCGAGCAAAATATTGTTGCATGTCTGTATGAATTTCTTAGTAGCAGTTTGCAATTCAGTTTTTTAACCAGTTAATGGCTATAGGTTTACATATACCGACTAACTGCGGGCGGATATTAGCAAGTATTTTCCTGCCTCATACTTCAGGTTATGTACGTTAATGTTAATGAATATAAATATGTATTATGCATAAATAAGACCTGTACAATAGTCCAAATAATCCTATTACATATAGGATTGTTTGGACTATTGTACAGGTCTATATCTACTTACTATCTACTTACCTCATATCTACTTACTCCATGTTTCAAGGAATCATTTCCAAATTCTTGATCCTGTCGATGTATGCTTTCACAAGGTCAAAATTCAATTACCGATCCATTGCGAGCTATGAATCACAATCAATCAACTGCATGCAAACCCAACCTGCAATGTAATCAACAAGTTCTCGACAGGATAACATGTGCAGTACGTGATTGAAATTCAGATGGCATGTGTGTCGGAGGCGGCGTGACGTGTGACGGTAACGAGATCACTGTTTGTTTTAAGTGCTGTCACCAAATGATTTTGATTGGGATATGAGACATATGTACAAACATACCAACACGCCTGTCGTCCTCGAAGGGTTAGGCAGAGGTGTATTAATGTACACCCACATTTTGCCGAGATGTTTTAGGCCCCATGTTATAAGGGGCGAGCCTTTTACCACTAGCCAGAAGACACATCAGAACATTCTGCTATGTTGTGATGTATCTTCTACACAGAACACAGAAGCTTAAAATATAATGTATTTTTACACAAAATAATTAATCAAAATTCATTATATTAATTATTTTTACTAAAACAAAAAATTATATTAGATTAAAAGACAAAATTAATCATATTGTTATTGTATTTCATAAAATAATAACTCGAGCGAGCTTCGAACAATAGCCTTTATCCCGCATGATGTATGTTCATGTCAAGTTCAAAACTATCCATTTAAAAGCTTATCGATGTTATTATAATCATTGATTGTAACTAGTATTCAAGAATAGATAGAACATCACTGTATTTTTTGTAAAACGATTTAATTTGACCCTGAGATAACTATCATGTTGAATTCTGTCTCGCTCTAAATAAAATTACAAAAAAAAAATACAAAAATATTTTATTTTATTATGATAAGCGTAACAAACACAATAGGCGTGTGTTATGTATATGTTATATTTGATAACATGAAATCAAAACCACATAAATCTCACGAGAATCACAGAACCCTCAATTACAAAGTCATAATTCGTGGCACTATAGGGAGACACTGAGAGCATAACAGTTACAGGCCGAATGGATTATGTTCGATGCTCGTAAAACATCCCCCATTTGGTCGTAAACTAGCGACCTTGTCGGGAACCGACATGTGGAAGTTATCTGTACTGATAGTCGTGTCGTTAGAGGAGATTTGTTGTCGGTTTATTTTTTATATCGGAATATTATATATCTTAGGAAAATTCGGGAATGGAAAACTACTCGCACTGTGTAAGATTATTTATTTATTGTTAGACTAGCTGACCCAGCAAACGTTGTTTTGCCACATTATAGGGGTTGGTGGACAACCCCTTACTTTTAGGGGGATGAAAAATAGATGTTGGCCGATTCTTATAGATACCGGATAAGCACAAAAAATTTCATCAAAATCGGTCAAGCCGTTTCGGAGGAGTATGGCAGCGAAAACTGTGACACGAGAATTTTATATATTAGATTATATAGGACGGCTGAAGCCAACTACGATATTTAATTAAAAATTAAAATTAAAAATACAAATATAATACTTTCTCGTGGTCGTCTTGTAGAATATGTCTAAAACATTCAGGTTACAAACAAATCAATATCCGGATTAAATTCGATTAAGATATGCTAGTTCTGTTTTTGTTGCTACATGTAAGAAACTAAAATTCAAGGATGTTCTGAAAGTTTAACTTAAACTACCCCGTGTCCTTACTGTGATTTATTTTGGGGTCTCTGTGAGGGTTAGGATGTTGTTGAGGGTTTGTGGCTGCTAAACAAAAACGTTCATTTTGTATCCTTCATTTCTGACCGCCCTCAGTTTCTGTCTATTTTCAACCATAAGTTCCACTAACATAAATATTTAAAACTCATTTAGTAACATGGCTTTTGAAAGAGCATTCTGAGAATCTATTTATACCTATAGTGTATGTGAGTTTGTATATACGTCATTGTAGTAATAAAATTGGTTTTGAAATAAAACTTTTTACGGATTTTATCGCGGTATATTGATATTATTTTAACCCGAATTTCGGATCCTTTACAGCATCCATGGTCACGGGCCGACTGAGGTGTTGGTCGTCTTGAAGTAATAATTATTTACAGCTACCTTACATTTTTAATTATTATTGACAATCCGATTTATATAGAACGAGCTGTTTGGTTCTTGGAATTAGATTTAATAAAATCTATGATGGGGTTCCAAGCAGGTTTTTACGATAAAATCCGTAAAAAGTAGTTTTATTTCAATGTCTAATATTCGCATAAGTGTAAGAAATCAAAATCGGTTTTCTTTCTTGCTTTTTATTATTACCATTACTAGTATCTGATGTGGGCAATGTTTATCTTGTAGGTCACAACAGTAAGATTGTTCTGTCACTCACAGCGGCAGAGTCCCAACTCGCACGTGCCGCGTGAATAGGGTTTTCACGAGCGAGAAAATTCTTATCACAATCATGTGATAGTATTTTGCTGTGATGAAAAATATTAGTGTTTTATAACAGTACACAGAGTATTTATTCGTGATCATCTAACGAATTATTGTCTCACTGTTGTCTGGGCTAGATTCCCCTATCAGATTGAGGCGGGTTTATCAAGTACCTACACTTCAATAACTGATAAATAAATAAATATTTCTGGACATTATGACACAGCGCCATCTAGTTCCGAGCTAAAAATACATAAACAATTAAACATGGCATAAATAAATGGCTCTGTGTTATGAAGTACGGATAAATAAATACTATTTATTTATTTTGTTTGTTATCACTCCTGTAACCATGCTTTAAAAGATCCCAAATGTTGAGATTAAATATTATTATTATATGGCCTCTTCGTCTATTCCAGTCTATTCTTTGTTTATTATCTACGACGATCCGTTTAGCTCAGTTACTTACCCCGTAAGTTAACGCTGCCTGCTGTGCTATGGGTCCCGAGTTCAAATCCTTATAGGGACAAATTAATGTTTGCGTGATGAGCATCAACATTAGTATTCGAGTCATGGATGTAGGTATCTATGTATAATATGTAGTACTATATATGTAGTAGTATATCAACCATCTAGAATCCGTAACACAAGCCTCGTTGCTTAGCTCGGAACTAGATGGCGCTATGTAATAATGTCCGGGAATATTTATTTATTTATTTTATCTGAGACAGAACGTTTTGATGGCTAAATCAATTGATGCAAGAGCGACTCATTAATCCGAAATAAAGAACAATACTTTCTTATAACAAAAAGCTCGTCACTAGAAGTGAAATAGAAATTTAATTAATTACCTTTAACTATGACGGAGCCAATGAAATCCACGAAGGCTATGATTGTCTATTTATTCTTGTGGAAACTTCATACCATATAACGTGGAGGAAAATTCTGATGACCAGTCAAATACGACAAATGAATAGACAATTTATCATGTTGTAATACGTGCTAAGTGCTACTAATTGTCTGACGATAATGTTTTAATATACGCAGTTGGAGGAAGTTTGTTTATTAATGAAGAAGTTAGGTCGAGGGTGTTCCTGGTTACCCATATTGGGCGGTTCTGGTAACTTCGATTGTTTTTAAACAAAGTATGACATTTGATCAATTATGACATTCAGTATTAGTGTGCTTACACTCAGTAAATCTATTTTTCTTCGGAAAACCATGCGCATGATACCCTTTTTTCTGGTTTAGAGCTGTAGGTGGTATTTTAGATCCTCTACAAACGAAACCTATGAGATATTTCATAATAATTCAATAAACATAGGTGGTCCAGATCAATGTAATGACTTAATATTCCAGTCATATTACTTGACTCATCACCAATCAATAACAAATAAATAAAATTACCTTGTAAGCTAAATTCTAAGATCTTATTAATATAATGTACCTGATACATGATAGGTATCACGTAAACTATTGTCATCTGTTCATGTAGGTATAAACAACACTTTCAGCTCGCGAGGCACTGATGGCGACTCTGGACCAAGATCCTTGGGGGCGTTCGTACCTCATGGTACGGGGTAAACTTCGCCCGTGGGCTCCCCCGCTGTCCCAGAGTCTCCAGCCGCAGCTGCTTGAGGACGTGGTGAGCGCTCTATTCCCCTCACGGGGAGAGCATAGCCCACCGCCTATGGTTCCGCCTTCTGCGCCCGACGCGGGAGAGGATGACGACGTGCCCGAAGTGACCCGGGTAGATATGAGAGTGGCGGTGAAAAGGCTTCAGACCAAGAATACCGCCCCAGGACCAGACGGCATTCCAGGTCGCGCATGGGTCCTGGCTCTGAAGGCTCTCGAGCCCCGATTGGCGACGCTCTTCAGCGCGTGCCTCGAGCGGGGTCAGTTTCCAAGCCGGTGGAAGACCGGGAAGCTGGTCTTGCTGAGGAAAGAGGGGCGCCCTGCGGACAGTCCGTCCGCATACCGGCCCATAGTGTTGCTGGATGAGGCGGGAAAACTTTTCGAAAAAGTCATTGCCGACCGCCTTATCGCACACCTCACTCATGTGGGGCCGGATTTGGCGGACAACCAGTTTGGTTTCCGCCGCGGGCGCTCCACAATCGACGCAATCATGCGTGTGAGAGCCGAGGCGGAGGATGCTGTGTCTCGAGGCGAGGTGGTCTTGGCGGCGTCACTCGATATCGCCAATGCCTTCAACTCCTTGCCTTGGAGCTGCATCAGGGCGGCACTCGTGTACCATCGGGTGCCGGCCTACCTCCGCCGCATAGTCGGGGCGTATTTGACAGATAGAGCTATCATTTACCCGGGTCGTGAAGGATGGAGTCGGCGAGAGATGTCGTGCGGTGTTCCGCAGGGTTCGGTCCTGGGGCCGCTCCTGTGGAACATCGGTTACGACTGGGTGCTGCGCGGTGCTCTTCTTCCCGGCGTCGGCGTGACTTCCGTGACATTCTGGCCACAGCAAGGGTTGCGCAGGTCGTAAGAAGGATCCGGCAGTTAGGTCTCGAGGTGGCCTTATCCAAGTCCGAGGCCCTATTTTTCCACGGGCCTCGTAGGGGGCCACCTCTAGGATCTCATATAATGGTGGGAGGTGTCCGCATCGGCGTCGAGTCGACGATGAAGTATCTCGGACTCATGCTCGACAGCCGGTGGGACTTCGGACACCATTTCCGAAGGTTGGGCCCCAAATTAATGGGTACCGCATCAGCTCTGTCGCGGCTGCTGCCCAATCTGGGCGGGCCCAACGCCTCCTGCCGGAGGCTGTATATGGGGATCGTGCGATCCATGGCGCTCTATGGAGCGCCAATATGGGGGGAAAACCTGGCGGCCCGTAACGCTGTGCTGCTGCGCAGACCGCAGCGGGCGATGGCCGTCAGAGTTATAAGAGGATATCGTACGATCTCCTTCGAAGCGGCGAGCCTCCTTGCCGGATCCCCGCCCTGGGACCTCGAAGCGAAGGCCCTCGCGTCGCTATACCGGTGGCGCAAGGAGGCGCTGAGGCGGGGGGAACTGCCGTTGCCTCGTGAGACTGAGGCACGGCGCTCTGAGCTCCACCAGATCCTAGTGTCCGAGTGGAGGATGCGACTTGCGCAACCCAGCGCAGGGCACGCCACGATAGTGGCGGTAAGACCCATCATGGAGGATTGGCTTGAGAGGCGCCACGGCGCCCTCAGCTTCCGGCTGACGCAGGTCTTGTCTGGGCATGGGTGCTTCGGCAAGTACCTGTGTCGCATAGGCCGGGAGCCATCGCCCGGTTGTCACCATTGCGTAGGTTGCCCCGAGGACACGGCGCAGCACACACTCCAGGCCTGCCCGGCCTGGACTGAGCGGCGCCGTGAACTCATAGCGGCAGTCGGCGGTGACCTCTCGCTTCCGGCCGTGATCCTATCCATGGTCGGGAGCGAGAACGCGTGGGATGCCACCGCCTCTTACTGCGAGCAAGTTATGCGCGCAAAAGAGGCGGCGGAAAGGGAGAGAGAAATCACAACCTCTCTCCCGATCCGCAGTAGACGCACCGGGCGCCGGAGGGCGCAAACAGACCTCCGGCCTCCATAAGCTGTGGCCAGCGGGTGGGCGCGCCTAGGGGAGTCCGCCGCCCGAACTGGTAATGGCCCCAAGTAGGCGCGCGTGTTCGTCACACGTGCGCCTGCGCGGAGGATGCGAGGCGAGCTATGCCTCGCTCTTAGCCGGGGGGTCCAGCGATAAGAGCTGGACCGAAGCCCGCCGGGGTTGTGGTGCATGCTTTTGCGAATCCCATGGCCCCGGCAATAGGGTTAGTGGCGTTGACGGGTGCGGTTTTTTAGTCGGTAAACGCTTAAGCGGAGTCCGATAAAAAAATTAAAAAAAAATGTATAAACAACACTACAAACTTAGTTTTTTTTTACGGATTTTATCGCGGTATATTGATATTATTTTAACTCGACGTTTCGGATCCTTTACAGCATCCATGGTCACAGGCCGACTGAGGTGTTGGTCGTCTTGAAGTTATAATTAGTCGAAGCTACCTTACATTTTTAATTATTATTGACAATCCGATTTACACAGAACGACTTCGTATTTAAAAAAATTTCATTGTTATTTTTCTCGTATTTTTTTTTGTTATTTTATATTCGCAGTAACTACATGAAAATATCACACAAAAATTCAATAGGTTAACAATCAACTCTCACCATTTATTTATTATATTATAGCCTATTTCTTAATAGGCATAGGAATCATTATTATAAGGAATTATCAATACAAGACTGTTCTGAAAAAATATATGCTTGATCAGCGATCATATATAAAAAAAATTATATGCATCGACTTGATTACCTGAAAAGGTCCTTAAATATTATTTTCTTTAGTTAATAATAAATTACAAACGATATTTATTGGATTATTTTAAATTTAAAACAAGAAGTTTCACCAGTACTTTGATTTTTCTTGTGTAGATTCGTAAAATTCAAGAAGACTTATCAATTGAATTGGTAATTAGAACGTTTAAAAATCTCATGGACTTTTATATCAGCGTATTTATGCTTATCTGTAACGAATCTAGTGACACTTTTCTTCATATAATCTGATAAGATTATTATCCAAGACGCAAATACATCGATTAAAATACCAGACTCCCTGGAATTCTTAATTAAAAGGCCGCAACAGAAATTGTAATTCCCAGTCATAACGCGGACAAAGCCTAGGTTGCCTTAAAGGACGCAGTTCAAGATTTTCGAGACCATTTTCCTTCATTAAGTTTTGAGTACTTTCCTTAAGAATTATATACAAGATTTACTAAGGACAAGTATTAGATAATGATTAATACCTCGATAGACGTCTTATAATTATTAAATACTTGAGGAACAAATAGGCTATCAATTATTTTAGACTCGTTAAAAACTAAACTAAAAACGCTACCTTTTAGAGTAATATCTTAAATAATTTTCAATTTAAATATAGTGTCCATAAATTGAAGTCTATCAGAATTTATTAATCAACATAATTTTATCGATACAATGAAACTGAGACTACTTACATTTCATAGATCAAATTTCCTTCTCAATATATTACTTCAAGTTCAGGTAGAACCCTGAAACTTATCATCATAATTACAACACTAAGGACCACAATGAAAATAATTTAAATCATTCATTAGTTTTAAGTACATTGCTTGTTGTCTAAATGCCCAACTACATCTAACGAGTAAATGAAAGGAGATGTACAAAGAAACGAGTGACAATCACAGCTGTGTTTAACATAATAGGTCCGGTTACGACGACCGGCCTACAGTGAGAGAAAATTAATTACCCTCCCGTTTGTCAGCATCACTGCTGCCTGAATTAACAAGATGAACATTTAATTAGTAACAAAGTTCCCTTTTGAAAAATACGACTTGTAATCGCATTTTGTTTTACTCGAGCATTTGTTGCAGCATTTATTAAAGCCCGCATTTGGTAGAAGGCAACATTACCATTTGATAGGACATATTTTTTGGTTCGTTCTTGAAGATTCATAATAACAGATTTTTCAATTTTCCATACTTTCAATACTCTCTCCTTGAAATGCTGTTGACAAAGATAACCATTCTATTGAATGGGTAACTTGACATACTCTAATTTTGCCGAAGGTCATGCAACCAAAGGGAACCGAAACTAGCATCACCAAAAAAAATATTGAAAGCGAATGTCGAAATTCTTTTGTAAATTTAGTATCTGCGGTGTCTTCTAATAGTTTGTTGCGTAACATAACTAGACTGTTTATTTTTGTCACAAACGAGCGCCGATTACTGAGATTATTTTCGTGCAAAATATTTAACTGAAGCATAAAAAAAAACATTTCACGTTTACGAGATTTAAGTGTTTTGCATTTTATCGTGACATTTTTTACTGCCGCATTTTGTAATGCGTGTCTCTCACGTGTGTATTTTATTATTACTATATATTTATGTAAATAAAGTCTGCGTGATTTTCAACAATGAGAACAATATCGTCTGCAAAGCGTAAGTTAGATAGGTATTCACCATTTAAAAAAAAATCTATCATATTACTCTTAATTGTTTTTATATCTAACTAATTTCTTAGGGTAAAATAATGAATTAAAATAAATTTCCTTAGTCTCATTAGTATTTGGTGTAAAAAAATCCATTTTGTAACGAACACAAAACTTAAACGTTTACAAATTAATATTGTTATGTTAAATGATCGCTTAAAAGAAACATCAGCTTTAGAACAAAGAAGTATGAACCGGAGGGTAAAGAAAGCCGGTTGTTTTGTTGTTAATTACATCTGTCGAAATCCAGACTAACTGTTTCTGGACCAACTAACTCGGTCGTACCTAAAGTCCCCATTCATTTGGGGAGCTCAACTGTTTTCTTTATTTTGTTTTTTGTAAGAATGGAAAGTCTTTAAACTTCAGCAGCTTAGGTTATAGGGCACTGGGTAATGGTTTTATTATGTTTATTTTTTTCGACTCGGCTTAGTTACTATCTAGGTATCTAATTAATATTTACTTATTTTAAAAATGACATTATGCATTGTAATTTACATGGTTTGTTATCATGAAAACCACTCAATTTTCCAATTTATGTGCATATTTATCACATGGTTAAACGGTAAAGGAAAACATCGTGAGGAAAACCTGTGCGGTTTGATTCCCAGGTCGGAGGAAAATGTAATTGAGTTTCTTTAGGAAATTCTCAGTAGTAAGCTCGGAGTTTAGATTCGAAGTTGATGGCAATAGTATAACTCAATAGTATACATTAGTAGAACTCCGTCTAATCCACCGGAGACGATTGGCGATGTTATATTATGAATAAAAGTAAATAACTAAGAACAAGTACAAATACTTTTAACAAGCAATCCTCTTCAAAGCGTTTGATTGACATGTTGACCGTTAATCAATGTCCAGTGTTATCATCATAAATTATCGGTAGATATATGTATTGTATCGACAGATTGCATGACTTGATACGCGCTCTCAGGGTGACGAGTGACGTCATGCACGTCAGCTGTAATTTTTTTATCAGTATTATCTTGAACTATATACCTATAGAGAGCTGTGATAGTCCAGTAGCGTGTACTATGAAAATCAAGGCATGCACCACTGACTGTTCCAAGCTAAGTGCGTTGCATGCTCAAACAGTTAAGAAAATGATTGTGAAGAAACCAGTACACTTGAGATAGTTTTTGGATAGCGTTTAAAGTCTGCCAACCCTGCACTAGATTAGCGTGGTGGACTATAGCTTAATCCTTCTCAAATTAGAGGGACTTATGCCCAGCAGTGGGGCAATGATTGGGTTGAATGATAATCCCTATAACTGTCCGTACAACATTTTGTTCAAAAAGTATGTACTACATACACTGTTCGTTTATTTTTATACTAAGTAGCAAATTATACTATCGTATTTCATCAGTTTATCTGTCATTATTTTACTATCACCTGTCATTATGCACAGTATTTACTGTGACTACTTGTCATTTTTTAAACGGTTTATTTTAATTATCGATTTTTCTTTGTTGTAGAGTAAACTACTCTATCATCGATTGCTTAGACATTAATATCTTATTTTAAAAGCTCCTTTATACTTCGTTCGAGTCAAAATCCATGTTGAAGGTAGTGTATTAACAATATCTTAATGTACTTTACTACTAAGGAATTGAGCTGGTTTATTGAGTATCAAAAATCTGTACTGGTATAAATCTCGTAGCGCAATTATTTTGTGTATTTTTTAAAATCGGTACCAGACATTGAGTATTTACTGTGTAGTATTACAAATGGTGGGTATGGTACAGGATGGCATCATTGGACCAAGGTCACTACCCTGCGGTACTCCTGCTTTATTTTCAAGAATTATTGAATACACATATTTTTCAATATCAAAGGGCTATTAGGAATACATAAGATTCCAAGATATGTGGATCATTTTGATATAAATCCATTTATTTCAATTTTAGGACCTTCAAACGATACTTCATTATGTTACACTATTAAAAGTCCTGACACATTTTTAATCAACAATCACAATTGTTAACCTAGATATCAACAGATTATAGATATAGCAATCTTATGGGTGCTCTCACGTAGATGAGTGATACTTCAAGCGACAAGTGCCAGGATAGGTACTACAGTGACTATATGAATTGGGTGATGATGATGATATTCCAACACAAGATTCCTTTTTCCTCCTTCTAAAATAGAAAATAAAATCTACGTAAGATTATTGTAGGTATAAAATATTTTCCTAAAGCTAAACTGCTCAAAAGATTACACTGGTAATAAGAAGAAAAATATAACAAACGTGATTGCAAAATAGAAGAAAAGTCTGAACTCTTCTTCTATTTTGCAATCACGTACAGTTTGGGACTAATCCCAAACTGTACATGACTACTGTATTTATCACATACTCAAACGGTGGGCAAGCATACTATCGTAAAGGCAACCTACCTTAGAGATTTAATCGAATCTTCTAAACCGGTACCCTGTGGGACAATCAATGTGTTGGTAAATGAGACATTTTATACGTTCATATGACAACAGATTTTAAATACCTAATACCATTGGCGATTTTCAAGACTATAATTAATCACAGCACTCTAATAAGTCTTCAGAAAATAAGTACATAGGTGATCTCCATGTTAATAAAAAATATTGGATCCATTTAACAGCTAAATGTTTTAAGCTATGCACCAAACCTGGGGCGCATACAAGTGTTTGTAAGCGAGCGATATAAAACAACGCGAGAAGCGGCGCGGGCGCATAGGCGAGGAGCGCGCGCAACGCTCACTTCCTGCCCGCGTTGCCTTGGCGACCACACACAGGCTTCATTGAACCGTACGCGACATTTGTATCACTGCGAAATAATACAAACAAAACTACATATTTTCGAAATATAGTGCTGTGTGTGAAGTGACAATGATTGACAGTGAACCGCAAGATTTTTCGGCGCCGAAGCCCGGTAAGTCCCAAGTTTAATATGCTATATAAAAGGGATGTAATTTTAAGGGGTTGCATTTTGTACCTTATTTAAATGGCTGAAAGAAATATCTTTGTCAAATTTGAAAATTCAATTGTAATACAAAAATATTGAACATCACTATCCCTTTATTATAATTTATTTGTTCAACATAACCACACACCACTTAAGTTAAAAATGTATAGTATTGCTAATTTAATTCAAGTTTTAAAAACTATTATATATTTATGAGCGCTTAGTATGACTTCTAGAGGGTATATCATAAATAATTAATGTCCTATTGTGTTTTTTATTATGGCTTTGAGTAAATAAATATGTAAATATAACAAATAAAGCCAAAAACAACGTTTATCGGTTATTTGACTCCTTGTTTATTATGTGTATACTATCGCAAAATAATAAAACCATTTACGAAATTTATGACCCTTAATCCATTATTATTGACAAATAAATCCAATTAAAATTAAACCGTATCTTTTTACATCGAAGATAGGAAATTGATTATTAAATGTGATACAAATCGAAATAAACATACTTAGTTAAACCATTGTTTATGTAATTTCCGGCACATTTTATTACTACTTACTCCGAGATTAAAGAATGTACATTAAATAATAATGGGACGTGGACTAGTCGGGCGACGAAAAATATTTACATTTATTCTCTCGTGCGAGTATAATGTTATTTTTAACATCCACGATGTTAGAACGTGTAACTTAATTTATTGTGTCGCGTGCGTATTTTACTAGCAATAAAATAATACACACTTTAGATTTTAGAATTATTATATTCTACGATATACAACGAACTGTTTTACAGTTTTGTGGAACATTATGTTACTTTATAAGAATACCATGTAACTTTATAAACTTATTAAATAAATAAATAACTAGTAAGTTCGCGAATAACTAGAACAAAAAAACTTAATCTATATTAACATTATAAAGCTGAAGAGTTTGTTTGAACGCGCTAATCTCAAGAACCACTGGTTGACATGAAAAAAATTTATTTTTGTTGGATAGTCCATTTATCGAGGAAGGTTATAAGCTATATAACATCACGCTACAACCAATAGAAGCGGAGCATAACCATGCGAAGCCAGGACGGGCCGCTAGTATAGAATAAAAACACCGTCAAACCAATATCATCGCGTAGGTACTGTACGGTTCCAGAGGCACTTCATTCCATGTACAATCAAGTTGTGGAATGAGCTACATGCCGAGGTTTTCCCAAACGACTACAGTATTAAAGACTTCTTTAACATTGAAAAGTATTTTTTTAAAACGCCTCTGGTGTTGCAAACGTCTACAGGCTGTGAAAACTGCTTACCTAGCGGCAACATACACAACATACAGGCGGGTTGAAGCTTGTTAATCACCAAAACAAAATATAACACAATTTAAATACAAAATCAAGAATCTATATTATACTAATTATTATTATTAGAAAAATAAGCCGTAAAGTAACAAAGTATTTTTCATCAATGCAGTTATCATATTAAGGCAGTATTCTGAAGAATAAAATTATTGGTATAGCTATACTGACTCATTGATGTACTGCAAAGAACTATCTATGTAGTTCAGAAATAGTAAAATTCAAGGTCTACTCGAAGGCAATATAGTCATTTCAAAAATGTATGATGTTGACCTAAATCCATAACACTTCTCCATATCTTTGTAATAGATAACACTTAGTTTTGAAGTGTTTGCTGAATAACTTGCGCATTTACTGGAAAAGTGTTGTTACCCTTACTATTATTTGAAAACTAAAACAACGAAAGCAAGTAATAGGAGCTCAAGTGATGGTACAAGTTGTGTAAACTCCAAACCTTTTTTTTATAAACATACACACATAACATGTCTTTCTCTAAACAAGTACAATCGAATTCAATTGTCCATAGGCACGCTAAGGTTTACATTGCTATGAAGCGAGCACGATATAGCTAGTGTGTGTGCGTGGGCATGTATGAGTGATGTACTGAAGTCTTAACATAGATAACAGACACAAATGAACTGTCGCTACTACCGTCGAACTACGCGAAAGAACATTATATTTCTGTTGCATTTAGAATAACTACGTCACAGTGTTCTAACCATTGGATTGTTTAATTCGCCAATATTTAATATTCGTTCGTAGCTGCTTGGGCTAGGCAATGGCTCCGTATTCATTCAGGTCTGAGTTCGAGTCTCATTTACAACGTGTGGATGTTTTTGTTTCTTTGAAACCATAAAATCTTCGTTGTAGCCAGAAAACTTAATAGGTTTTATATGTTTATTTATAATATATTCATGCTTATTATTATTTTTCAATAATAAGCATGAATACGTTATTCTTAATATTATTATTAAGAAGTTAAATGTGTTAGTGTGTTGTTATTTTACTATTTATGAAATATTATTTTTAATTTATCTTTTTGGTGCTGCGGGGTGGAAATGAGAAAGTCTGCTGAATGATAACACACATTTATTCGTTTTATTAATTTTTTTAAATAATAATCTCCTATAATCATTGTGACGTCACATTCCTAATTAAATAAAACATTCATTTATTCATAATATTTTTGTAGTATACCCATTTAGTGAATTCATAATACCTTAACAAAAAAGTATATTCTCATAATACAAATATAAATTGTTAATACATACTTCTTATAGGTTTAATATATGTTTTACACTTAATGAAAATGATTTCTTATGTAACGTCATAATAAATGTATTGAGGTTATAGCTTAAGTGTTCATTTTCTTGACGAAAAGAGGATTGAAACTAAACCTCAATTTAGGATTGTTAATCAATTACAGATAATTATGTTAATATTACAAAATTTTTATTAACACCGTCTAATTATTTAAACCAAAACATCTTGGTATTAATATTTCGTTAGCACATATTTCGGTTCCTTAAATTCTATGGGTTTTTAACTGTTTCGTAATCGCTCCTCTTTATGTCTTTCTTCTTGTTAGCTGGTTTTCTGTGATGTAAACCCTCAGCGTGGAGGGCACGGTGAACAGTTTGCAATAAGTGTCTGATAATTCCGCAGTGTCTCGTTGGTGTGAAACCATTTGGTTGCACTTTGTTATTATAAGCCACGGCCTTCGACTTCACTGTATCCACAAACTAACAGTATTCCTCTAAAACCAAAAAGAATATATAAATTAGGCAGCTATAACAAAATACTACAGTTAATATTATATACTATACATATACTACAATATATGTATATATAATATATATGTAATAAAAATAAATATATAATATATTATTATATTATACACTAGTTATAGGCATATTATTTACTTTTAGGCCTCATGATTGATAAAACACAATAAAAAGAATAAGAAATTCATATGTCACCAAAACAATCAAAACAATGTTAGGTAACAAAGCATTTCAAATAAAAGCTTAAGTTACAATTAATTAATATTATAATACTCACTTTCAGTCCGGTTTCATCAGATATTTGTGTTCTATCAAGAACACTTTAATGCAACGCAATAATAGTCGCACTATTTATATTTGTTCTCGCCCTATTGTCTATTTATATTGGCCTGCATTTTGAGAATAAATATAATACCGCTATTCATTAAACCACACGTTACTAACCAAAACTACACATTAACATTAACAACTGCAACCAAACGCCAACGTTCATATCGATCACGTTAAAGATTCGTAAAATTCATCTCACTACCCCACGCAAATTTAAGTCTTTACGTAGTTTTTTATCATCTACCGTACTTACTTGACGAAATGTGTGCATAAAGCGTGCTAGATAAAGAATACTATATTTCTGTCTCATTACTTCCAATCGAGTAAAATCTTACAAAAAGTTTATAAGTACCGCGTGATATTCGAACTCACATCTCACTGATTCTTATATTTGTGTGCATACACTTAACTACTAGGTCATTTTCACTCATATTACGTTGAAATTATGAACTAGAATCACTTATTAGACGACTATAATGATGCATGAAAATAGAAGGTCGTAAGTCAAACTTAACGTCAAACTATCGCTTTGCGAGAATGCCTATAGACTTCTGGAACCCACCGTACATAAACAGTAAATATGAAACATTGCTTCGGTTTTTTTAAACTGCCTATGATATATGTGATAGTGACGATAACCATAATTAAAGAAGGATTATGACACGATTGGCACAGTAGCTAAACTCACCCTCTACACCGCGGATCACAAGTTCAATTAGCGCGCGAAACAAATATTTATTGTGCATGTCAAAATGAACCTAATAAAGTCCTACAAGACTGTAAAGGGTCTTATAGTATTCCCTATCTCTTGCTTTACTATGTTCAATTGGAAACTGTGTAACATTAATGGGAATTGTTTGGGGTTCCTAATGGCCGTGCCCTTTTAGATAGTCATCATCATTATTTACTGCTTTGGCAACACATTACAAATACTATAGTATGTGTTTGTAGTTGTTTTAAGCAGAGAACTTATGGTTTATTGTCTCCATACTGATTACAATTTAAATAAGGCAAACGAGTAAACAGTACATAATGAAATAGATGTGTATTGATTAGAAATATAAATTATCAAAAACTTTAAAATATTATTATGGTAGATTCGGAGATCTTTTGCCCAATCATTTTTATTATAGCGCTGTGTCATAAAATCCGGACATATTTATTGATTTATATTAGACAAACTACATCCACAGCTAAACAAATACTGCCTTGATAATTATCTACAAGAATCAATATCTAATTAAAACTGAGAAAGGATTGCGCAAAACAATGAAATCACTCTACAATGGTGAATTTGTTTACAAAATAAATGCACCATAAACTTGAATAATACAGAAATAAAATATCTTAATTAAAAATAACAAAAAGTATTTAGCTCGAGGTATTTATTGATGTTTATCGTAAACAATGGTAGAATCTCTTAATTTTTATAACGAAGAAGAAATAATTCCGATTTAATAAACAGCTGCAGATGTTCAAGAGAACGAAAACAATGTTCACCGACCTCTTGTTATGAAGTAATTTAACTGAAGGACTAGAATTTACTTGCATGGGTTACCATGCGGGACAAGTCTGTGTAGGTAGGTACTGAACTGCACTGAACTGAACTCGATATTGTTCTGAATTATCGGAGTTGCGGGACTAATCATCATCATCATCAACCAATTTACTGTCCCATTGTCGAGCACGTGTTTCTTGTCATTGGATTATGATTCCCTTGTGACAAACTTTACACACCGTCGATCAAAATCTCTCAGTCATTCCTTAGCATGTTATTCTTTACTGTTTGAGGATGTGAAGAATACGCACGTAACTTCGAAAAGTGTCCTGGGATTAGTCCACTGCGCACACCACTAGCTAACACTGCTACTCGTATGTGTGTGCACATCATATTGGGCTCTTATCAGCTGCTATGGGATCTGATTCCAGACTCTATAGATGTGCCTGAATATCTAAAATTTACAATGTTGTAGTTTCTGTAATATGACTTGTGCATACTAGATAAACTGGTTGCTTTTAATTTAATGTCAATTAATACTCTTTTGTTTCCGCATTCAAAATCTTTGTCCAAATGTAACTAAACCTTTCTGTCACAACCACGCCTTTAACATTCAGACCTAATGAAAGTCACCCAAGGTTATCCATTATCAAGAATCGATTCAATTTGTAGGTGTCCACACATCTGATTGCAAAAACATTAAAAAACGTTTACGATGCAAATCGATTTTGTTATCAATAAAAATAACGAAAAAAAACCTTTATATTTGTGTAACAATGAACGCACCAGGTGTTCCCGTCCCATTGTGAGGGATAACTCTATTGTGTGGAGTGATAGGAGAGTAATTTTCGTCAGTCTATTTGCGCTTTGGTTATTTTACTTGTTAAAAACCAGTGGGTATAGTGGTGCGGCTAAATTGAGCGTCGCTGCTGTTATGTGTAACCTTGGGAGAATAATTATGAAGAGCGCAGCGTGCGATTTTTACGATCACACAACGTAAACACTTTCGTTCACTGCGTTAAATGCTGTAATTGGTCTGCTCTGAGCTCTACAAATTTTTAGTAGTAACACTATCTTATGTGCTTAAGTACACAAGAATTTTGAAATGTGGTCGTAGTTTGTGATTCATCGTTCATAATTTAATGCATAATTATATTGGAATGTAAAACGAAATAATTGCTAAATTTTATTTCAAACAATCTAAAGTATTTTGCTGAAAGATAAAGAATATATTTACTACAAGTTTTTACATTTTACTTGTAGAAAGAATTTAGTTTGTGATTGCGTTTTAGATAACATTAACAATGGCTAATGTATGTTGTGGAAGTTGAAGTACTACCATCATAGCTATATACAGTTTCCTGTTCATGAGAATTATTGTAGTTTCAGATCCACTCTATATTTTATCTCCTAGACAAAATACTTTATTCATGAAACCGGCAATTGACATTGTAACTGTTTATGTGCTTGACATTGGTAAAGTCTAATTATTCAGTATAATAATATATTTCCCAGCGTACGATAATGATTTAATTAAAACCTTAATTAGATGACTAAAAAAGGTAATTGTTGTTGATTATGCATAATTAAACTTTATCGAACATAATTTCCATGAGCTAATGTAAAAACTATCACATAAAACAAGAAAAGTTAACGACATGTAATCACTATAATATTACCAAGCAACTACAACAAGTATGATTAAAATGACAATAATGATTAATAAATGTACTTTAGGAAGTGGGCACTGGTTCGCCTTTGCTTTGACCAGTAGCATCGTAAAAGCAATGACTCCTTGAGGCATTCCCGGAAATACGATTTGCATAATAGATAACTTAAACGTTAGTGAGGCGTTTGACATCATACAGCACACACGTTTATCGGTAGCGACCGTGACCGATATATTTAAATTAACTTTTTTCTTGGCACCTTCACCTAAAGTAATTGTAGCAATTACACATTCATATTGGCTCAATGAAATTGAGAGGAGATTAAGATTTGGCTCTCAGCTTCTCAGTCCGGAAATATTATTTATTTATTTATTATTGGGATTTTCTACGAAATTCTCAGAAGCTGCTCGGAGCTTGGATTTATGCCGAGTTGAAGGCAATAGGTTCGCCCATTAATGCGTGGGACCTAAAATATACTGGAGGAAAATAGATGTATAATAGTACACCTCTGCCTAACCCTTCGGGAATGACAGGCGTATGTTGTTATAAAACTATGAATAGCTTATGAAGGATAAACTCAATATGCCTTAAACGATATTTCCAAGAAGAATGTCATCCTCAATATATTCCAAACTGCTCAATATCCAGGGCACTTAGGCAAGTAACGAAAAAGTGAAGCGATAAACAACATTAACCTAAATCAGCCTTTATGTAAAACGGGGCAAAATAGCCGCCCAAAACTAGCCTAATCTTTTTTGCCAAAGTCATTTGAGAGGTCGCTCAGTAAGTAGGTCTAAAAATACAGCTCTTTTAAGGTTTAGTGATTTAGAAATTCTTTTTACGGTACCTTAACGTTTTTAAAGGGAGTATCAGTATTTTATTGGATATATGTATGCCTTATTTGTATTCGCAATGGCTTTCCATTTGATTTAAAAAAAAGTTATAAAATGTTGCATCATTTTAATGCAATTGTGCTGTAATCTACTTAATTCCACAGGAAAAGCATTAAATTAGACAACAGCTTAATTTTTATATATTTCAATCAAATTGTTCTGTTAAAATTTCCTTCACAAGTAATCGTTCATAAAATACCCACCTTTAGGTAAAACGGAGACAATTTCCAAGGTACGTACAACCAAATCATGTAGAAACTTTGAGGGTCTTATGATCAAATCCCTTTACATGTTACTCAAATCTGGCAATTTGTAGGAGCCAATAATGGGATGTCCCATTCCGGTGGGTACACCGCTTCATAGATGTAAATCCTGTAACCAATGATTTTGGAAGCTGTTAGCAACAAACATGCGCGGTCGACCCTTCTGCACTGGTGCTCCGATTTTATAACGTACATCTATACACTTTCGATTCAATCTTATTATTAGAGTAGCAATGTCATATTTTTTCAATCTAATAAATTTAAATACTTATTAAATAGTCAAACTGTGACTAGACCAGAAGTCCAATGATGGTTTTCTGATTGCTTTATTATAACATGTTTTGGAAAAAGTTTTCCTTAATAACTACTATTCATACTAATATTCGAAACGCGAATGTATATCAATCTGCCTGTTATATCCTCACGCTTAAACTACTGAACCTTTTCAGATGAAATTTGGTATAGAGATATTTTGAGATCGGAGGTATTTATCTCAAAAATCATCGCTTAAGGAAACTAATATGAGAGTGGAATTTTGTATGAGAAATCCTTTAAAATCTTACTTTTCCTAAGAAATAAAGAAGCAGATTGGATAAAAAATAAGCTACTAATACTAGGCAGAAGAAGTTGCGGAAAACATCGAAACTAATCGGGCAATCCCGAAGCATGCAACTATAAACAATGCCAGCGTACATGGCTACCATGCCGGAGAGTGCTCGAAGGCCAAGGCCCATGGTGTTGTGTGTCGTCTGGTCACGCGCATGACTCATAAAAATCGGAACCTACGACTTCCGATGTCCTTACCCGCGATGTGCAGCGGGTACCGGTTGACGAGATGGCAGTTTACACACGCGTTACGACTTGCGACCGCGCCGTGCTCGACGACTTGAATACTAATGTGCCTTAATAGTACAACATTTGAGACTATTTTCCTTATTTTTTTTTATTTAACTGCAAGTGCAGTGCAAAATGTTTAGTATGGGGAAGAAATAATTTTGGATCCGGATGAAGATTAATTTTATAAAATCTTTTGATATCTTAACTTTATGCGAATATTAGACATTGAAATAAAATTTGTTTCAACGGATTTGATCGCGGTATACTGAGAAGGTTCTAGCCTAACGTTCCGGAGCCAAAGTAAATTTAAAGTACTTTTTTTGGGCAAATATGCTGGAAAAATCTAAAGCATTCACTAAACTATAGTTTGCGACTCTCGATTTTGTAGTTGTCAGTCGCGCGCTTGCAAGCAGCCTTATCTAACATTTCCGATCACAGTATCGCACATGAACGCACGCCGCACCAGCGACAGTATCCGCACCCAATCCTCATAGTATATCCTATGCAGTAGACTAAGTTCACGGGACTACTGCAAGATGTTGTTTTTAGTTAAATGCTAGTATAAGATTGGTAGATAATTATTATTATTAAAAAACAACGATCATGTATCTTATAACTATACAAATGTTCCGATTTAATAAGTAGATTGATATCAGATACATGACATAACATACCATCAAGCCCATCGTTCGCGAACAGATAGGCAGAGGTATGTTTTAGGTCCGAAGTTATCGCCTATTGCCAGTAACCATAGGCACGAAATTATATTCACAGAAAAACCCAATAACACTCTCGATCTGGGAATCGAACTCTAGCTTAGCAGTCAAAAAGGCAGTTAAATAAATAAAAATTATAAACATTTTACTATTTATCACACGAAAATGCCTCCATTAGCACTCCGCACCTTAGCTGACCAAGCTGTTGTGTGTAATGTTAATTCAACTTAAAAAATTTCAAAATTTAATAAACTCCTCATAAAACATTGAATTAAATGAACTTACTGTTTGTCACTGAACAGGGTCGCGTTGCACTCGGCAACAGCTGCATCAATTATATTAACTAAACGCTCTGTTTTAATTAGCGATGTCGTAGTTATTCGACTGAATATAATTACGTTATGCAACCAACTGATTGATTCGTACCAGCCAATGTCCTATCAATCTGGGTTGGTTGAAATACAATCAGTCATTCTCTTGTATGATTATCTGTAATATAATAAGTAGAAATATTTTTTTAACACAGCGTTTTTCAAACATCTAGTTCAAAGCTAAGTACTACGGTCACGGATACTAGATGGCTCATATATATATTTTTTTGTAAATACCTACATAAATATTATACTTAGAAAAAAATATGATTCCCGTCAAAAAATGTCCACGCTTATCATACGAACATTTGTCCCTACCAGCATCAGAACCTTTATTACAGGGAAGGTAGCTTTAGTACCACTGCGTTAGTGAATCGTCACTGTTATAAAACTAAAGACAAATCTTTTATTTCCATTGTCCAAAATTGTATTTTAATAAAATAAGCATTATGGATGAAATTTCTGTACTTAGTTGGTAATTCTAAGATATAAAATTCATATCTACATAGCATACGTATAAGTATGCTCTGTCGTCCTATAATTGGGATATACATAAGAAATTGTACCTTATTATTTAGTTCTTAATTGCTGTTTATATATTTGCTGTTGGATAGGTACTATTGATATAAATAAAAATAAATTCTATTATGAGCCATAATAGCAAAGTAAATTACAATATTATCAAGTGACAGTCAGTGACATTGAAAGTTATATTGCCTGTCAAATAAGTCGCCTAGGTTTAAGAACGTATAATTAAAATCAAAATATGATACTGCATGCCAAAACAATACTTAACATTTATTCTCAACTAACGAATATCGGTGTACATATATAAAAAATACAAAAATACATGCAGAGGAACATACGACCTTTTTATTTTCGTTGAAGTCAGCATAAAACCAAATAAGTGATTCAACACTTATAATCTTGAAGTTTATCAATATTATCTTATGCGAAGAAAAATATCAGTTGTTCTTTTCGATGGTCATTTCAAAATCATATATGTCCAATAGACATTATCAGCCGACACGACACGTGAGATCTATCACCAGATAACTAATAGTACATAACAATACTTAAATCCTTATCTCTAAGTTTCTTCTCACGATAAACAAAACGACAAACAAATCAATTCTCTGATTTTTATCTAAAGACAATGTAACACTTTTTGCACTTGAGAGATAAAAGAAAATCCTCCACTTGTGATACTGGTTATCACATAAGACGTCAGTAGCACGAGACCTTAATTGTTGTACCCCATTGTACTATTCACAAGAAAATGTTGAACTGACAGTAATTGTGGTAATGTTTGGTTTTTCTCACATTACTGATATCTGCGTCATTGGTAATTATCTAATTGTAACAGTTACAATTAAAAGTGTCACGTGATTTTACACGTTTTCATTACAATTATAAATAGATTACATTACAATTTAATTACAGCCTGTTTTCCCATAGAATGATGAATGATAGTATTGGAACTATTTCAAATTTGATTGCCGTGGTAGCTAAACCTACAGAATAAAGTTCTCTAGGGTTGGCTTCTCTCTCTAATAAAAACTTCAATATACCGCAAGAAAATCTGTAAAAAAGGTATCATTTCAATATTAAAAGTTACATTATTTCTAAACAAGGAGAGACTATATCTACTTACAAATTTACTAAACGTTAAGTACGAAGACTTAAGCGAATATATTTTATACCAACGCTTAAGAGTCTCAAATGCAGCAGCATTTACAGCCTAAATGCTTTTATAATGGCGTTCTAAAAAGGTCATTTCCAGACATTTCTCGCATGGACTTTAAAAGAAACTACTAATTTCTGAGTTTGTTAAGGTGTTTTTTTTTCACAAATCGTCAGTTAGCAAACACTGGCGCCAACTAGTAATCAAGAAATTGACTTGTAAAAGATTCCTTGAATTAATATTATTTTATTTCAAATATGACTTGTATTTCAAGCGTACATAAAAATGTAGCTGTTCCGGGTCTAAATGTACTGTATATGTCTATATCAGTGTATACAATTGAATACACAGAAGTTACTTCTATGGGGCAAGTTGCAGATAAACAAGAAAAAAAGCAAGATGTATATTTGTCGTGTGTTTAGCTATTGTTTTTCTTTACGGTGGGAAATTTTAGATTTGAATAATAGGATTTTTGTTGAACAACATAAAACTTACAGTCCGTCTGTGAAGATTAATAAAATATAATTTTGTATATATTACTTATTTCAACATTTATGAGAATTGATAATAATCAATACATCAAGAAGATCTAATACCATAATGATAAAATTTAATAAATTATAGCTAACCATTTAATCACAATTTGTTCACATATTAAAAAATATGTTCTTTCTCAGAAATATTACATGGTAGGAACAATACTTGTATCTACCGTGTAAATACTCTAGTCTAAATACTCTACACTATGCTTTGCCTGTCCTGTCATTTGTATTTGTGAGGCAACAGTTGTATTATCTATTATAACTCAGGCTTAGTACAATGCTTTATCATGTTCCCTTTAGAATCCTTTCAGTATTTACCGAAATGTTTCCTAGCCTAATGTTTTTCAGCACTAGAAAAAAAAAATAACGCTTCCATATACTTCAGGATCTGAAATAAACATTATTTATCATCGCCTTTTGTACAATAGACGAAAATACGAAAAGACAGCGACCATTGTGGTGAAATCACACCGAAATTTCCGGTGTAATGCACACAAATCTGGATCTATCCAGTTAGAATCAGATATGATTTGTTTTTTTCTATGTTTTTTGGCAAAGCAAAATTTATTTTTATCGGGCGCCGATACTCGTAACCCTGAACACATACAAACTAAACTAAACTAAACTTCAAATTTGTATTACAATACATAGATTTTACTAAGTTCATGATCCTATACCATTAAAATTAATAGTTGAAATTTGGAGCAAAAGTAAAATAGATGCTAAAGGAAACATTGACATTGGTATAACGAAGATTTCGTAATACATAATTAATACACAATTTTGTGAAGTCATAAAAAGTAAAAAACGAAATTCTACACCTAAAATATATAAATAGCTCAATGAATTAAAATAGCTAATAAAACAGTGACAACACTAATTAACCTTGACATCATAGTTTAGTAAACTCATACTCGCCAACCTTCATTAGTTCAATGTCAATTTTTCGCATAAAAAAATAAGACAACTTTAGACGACACGGATAAACCATAACTCTAACTGGAGATATTCATTAAAAACAAGCAAACAGGTTACCCGTGTTAGAAATTGAACCTACATAGTTCAACAATACAGTTTAAATTCTTTTTGACGATGACGCCTAATACTTGCAAGTAGAAGTAGGTTTTTATTATTTAGGTATAGACTAAGAGTACCTAAAGTAGAACAATGTCACCGATAGAACGAGCGTCTTCACTCAAGTCTCGTAAATCTAGATCACGAACACTTTCAATGAAAATTACGTGACGTATTTGTAACTGAACAACTATAAAATGTTGATGTCCATTCACTCTATAGCAAGTTGTATTTGATAAAATTTAGCCGGACATCTTTGGTTTTTTGGGGTTCCAATTAACAATAAAAACGTCGATAATGGTCAAAATTTTCTGTCTCAGTCCTGGGTGGAGGTATGAATATGTATATACTTAACTGTAAATCAAAGAAAAAATTTTGTGTAAGTCTAGGACTATAAGGTATTTTTTTCTTATTCACCCAAAATTGGAAGAAAGGTTGCGAATAAAGGAACCGAAAGTATTTGATATTTGTTATGATGAGCCATTTATTTGTGATTACAAACTTATATGACAATTTGAACGCATAAATACCTACCTATTTTCGTTACAATATTTGTTTTATTTGAGCTTTGGGAGGAGAAAGAGGGAAGGTACCAGCCTCTCGGATGGTTCGACTTATACTTTACCTCTTTTACTTAATTGTCAAAATAAGCGGCTTTAGTCGAAAATGTCATTTCTCCTTTGTCTTGTTGTACTTAATTATAGTACAAGTTTATAGTTAGGGGACTGACTATCTTGACAGCATGGGAATTTTCGAGTTTTGGGAGTTTGCTGTCCGTTTAGCAATTGTTTTCTTTTAAGAGACCATAAACGGTTTCTACGTCTTGTTAGCCACACATAAACAAAAAATAACATTATTTATTATAAAAAAATATATTCTCTTTATTATCGTGGCCTGGATAGAAAATATTAGTGTAAGGAAATTAGGGAACATTTGGTGCATCAAAATCATTACATGCAGTTTATAAAATAAGAGCGGTTAGTAGTACAGGTGTCCCATACTTAACAACAACCGTTGTCCGCTATCTGGTGACAAAGGAATATAAAAAAAATTAAGAACTGAAACTAGACTTAAAAAATTGAATTTCGATGTAGATCACCTCGATGTGCTGTTTGTTTGTGTAGCTTCGATGTATTTTCTGTGAGATATCGGCTCACGCACACATATACACGAGTTTCGTCTAGAAGTGAATGCACTATAGTAAGTCGGCGACCGTACTGCCAAGGAGGAAGGCCGCCCGGTGCCGCTCGCACTGCACCACACCGTCATTTGTTGTCATACCGTTTGTTTATTTACCCGTTAATGAGTTTTGAGCTTTATATTACTTGGTAATAAAGTTGATAATATAATTGAGTTAATTGTTATAATAATAAAATTAGTACAATAAAATATAGTAGGAAACGGTCTTGATGCAGCGTAATTTGAAAAGTTCAATACTCAATTCTTATAAATATTCCTGGACATTCCTGGACATTATGGCACACAGCGCCATCTAGTTCCGTGCTAAGCAACGAGGCTTGTGTTACGGATACTAGTTGGTTGATATACTACATATATACTTTTTTTTTTTGTAAATACATACATATTATACATAGATACATCCATGACTCGGATACAAATGTTCATGCTCATCACACAAACATTTGACCCTACCGGGATTCGAACCCGGGACCCATAGCACAGAAAGCAGTGTTAACTACCGCTGGACTAACTGGGTCGTCGTGAATTCTTGATTGCATTCCATTTTTTTCGATTTCTATGTTCATATAAAATCTGCACTTAAGTTTGTTATTCAATTACAAAGATATGCATATCTCAGGAAAAATATATCATTTTTTTTGTCATTTTTTATCTATTTACATAATTCAATATATCGCATATTCATATAAACAATATAAGTAAGAGTAACCTTTACATTATCAGAACGTATTATTAGAACCAATATGAAGTGCCTTCTTCCTGCTAACAGACGCGGCGAGCGTCTGTTTATCAACGTGATAAACTCAAAAACTACTGAACGGATTTTGATATAAGTGCAAATATGTTCTATGTACTAAGCCGGGTCGCGTTCCTATTTGATAAATTATTATCTAATAGCCGAGCAACGCAGAAGGGCATCAGTAGTTAAGGTAATATACGTTAACATTGAGAACTAGTCCTCCTTCTGGCACATGTCTAGACTCAGTCTACCTAGATTTAGGACACCTACTAAGACATGCACTTAATTACGATACAGGTAATTGACAACGACTCGGAAGTGATACTAATTTATGCACTAATAATAACATTAAAATTCTTATAACTATTTAAAATATTTGAGTTATTTTTTGTCGTATTAATTACGTAAATACTTGGTGGATATTATGAAAAAAAAAACAAACAACCACGTAAAAACAAAGACTAATTAAAAAATAAATGGAAATAGAGTTTAAAAATCGTTTTCTTTTGTCACGCACTAGGGATTTATCCTGTGTTGTGGGTAGGTTTACAAATACAAATATTCACAATGCACGCATGCAACACATGCAACTACCAGACCAGACATATTTGATCCGTGCGGGCATCAAACCGCGACACGCGGCGCAGAAACTAGTCGCTGAACTACTCCACCAATGGTGGCCTGGTACGATATCAGAGGCTCTTATATCAAATCAGCTGCCTTTAATTTATGATTGAATTGTCTCTCTGTACTCAAATATAAATCTGGTTTAAATAATATACATCGTCGCTACCTTCACAAAAATACTTTTTGTAGCTTCCGTGAATATTTAGCGGACTTGAATAGCTACTTTTGATTTTATACGCTTCATTTATTTGCATGTATCTACTCATGACAATATGAGGACGTAAGTTCACCTCCCGCCTCGTGCATTTAATATCGGTTACATTATTGTGTAGTTGTAAACTGTACCAACTTAATAAATGAATAAATTATTTATTTTTATGCATACTACAAATAAAACTAAAATGTAAGTTTCTATATTAGATTTGCATTTTAAATATTAAGTTCATTTTAAAAGTCATATTGAATTAAATATTGTGTAAATGTTTTTTTTATTATTATTATTCTGTTTTTAATTTATGTGCATTTATTAAAAGCATAAAATATCATCATTTCAGAAATAAATATAATAATTTATCAATAAAAAATGTAACTTCCTACACTTATATCAATAATGTAACTATTAGTGATCCTTGACCATAATTATAAGTATTTTTCAGCGTGGTTTGTTATTTAGGCACGTGCCCCTCATACCATACATAACAGCAATCAAGTATTTATAACAGTGTAAGTAATACCTTGTAGTGTTGTGGTTTACTAACAGTTCTGTGTCTAAGTCTAGATAAGATAGCGGATCTCCCACGAGAGCCGGAGGCACTTCAGACCAACCCCACCTCTATCTGGGTATACACACACACATCATTACATTCGCCACAGTGTTAACGTATCCAAAAGTGACAAATTTTCCCAACTGAACATAAACCTTATTAGGTTGATATAAAGTTGAAAATCTATCAAAGAAATTTGATAGACTGAGGTAGCTTGATGGGCTGGCCACCGTACAATGGTTCAGTGTATCGCACTTCGTATTCTAAATTTACTCACAATACTTGAATAATTTAATAACTCTTAGAGTGGCAGGTCTATGCACATGACTTAGTTCGAAATTATGATAACTATTGTTATTTGAAAACTAGCGGACTAGCGGCCATCACATTTTATAAAGCTTCGAAGCATCCATTCAAATTAAAGTTGGCACCAAAATATAAACATCAGAATCGGTCGAACCATTTCAGGAATAATACAACATATGCACACCAAAATTATTAAGAGAATTTAATTACAGGTCTATTATGTATAGAGCCATCTCAAAAATTAACTGTATACGCATAATAAAAAATTCTGCGCACATAAATATCGACAAATACAAAACTTTCTTCTAAAGAGGTCGAATAAAAAATATTTGAACAGACTCAGTTTCAATATTAACTTATAATAATACTTATTCCGGTGGTCTCAGCTATCTGCTATATCAAACAAGGTCTTATTAAATTCCAACTTTAAGTTTATTCATACCGCCTTTCAACTGCACCTGGACTTGTTATAATTAAAAGCTTACATTAACTTTATTAAAGCTTTTATTATAATGAGTTAAGGTTCGTTTTGCTTTAACTTTTGTCGTTTACCTAAGTTGTGACCGTTATAAAACTGGTCTTCTCTTAAAAATATTTATTGTTTCACTATTTATTTCATGAAGTTAAGTATACAGCTAATATTTGCATACATAATATATTATTATGAAATGTACTAAATATATGATGAGGCTTGAAATGTTCTCGTTGATTAAATTCAAGAAGATATATAACTTTTAAAATACATAATCAATGTAAAACATGCTTACTACAAAAAGCTGTGTGCTTATTACTGAGTTCCAAAAAAATCCCGTCAAAGTCAAATGTTTTATTTGAAACAGACCAATATTATAGGTACTTTTAAATTGTGAAAAGGCTTGAGTCTATGTGTATGTATGTATTGATTGTCAAACTAGTTGCACGATTGGTCTTACGGAGAAGAGCCAACAAGAAACTTCTGTTGTGACCAAAGCAGATTTTCCATTAATTTGAAAATAAATAAAACAATTTGTGTATATCCTATAAAACTAATATTTAGATGCACTATTTAAAATTATAATTAATTATCTAACTCATAAAATTATATGTATTGTACAAGCAACGCGAGCGCAGCACATAATGATATCAGAGTAGCATATAATGTTCCACACTTAAGCAGTAGAAGACTGTATAATCGGAGGCAAGGCAAGCACGAAGTTCTAGAACTACCCCCCAGAGGACAGATAGCGTGACAGTCTCCACGATGAGCTTGGGACCAACTACTGATATAAAATGCACTCATAATGAACTAAACTACGCTTTAAACGTGCTATGAACATTTTGAAAATTATCGTTAGTGAAAAAATATTCGCCCTGTGGGATGTGACTTGTAATACTTGTAGCTATTAATAAAATTATAATAAATTTTATTAATATAACATACCATCACGCTCGTAATCTTCAGAGTGCATAAACTTCCCTATAACTAACTATAAGTGGCGAATCTATCGTCAATAACCGGGCACAAATTCAAACTCATAATCTTGTCATTACATTATTATAAGCCCATTCAATGAAATTAGAAGTCATTAAAAATAAAAATATCAGTTTTTTTGCAAAACATATTTATTTCACTATAACCATGCAAATATTCTCTTATCTTTTTGCAAATCCTGAGCTATTTATTGTAAGTACCTTATTAATTAATCCAAATGTTTTTGAAAGCGGATTTTACACCAATACCAAACAGTACGCGTTTTGAGAGCTCTATAGTTGAGTATTTCGTGACCATGACAAGTTTTTGAATGGAATACCTTTTCAACATAAAGACTAATATTCTTTGAAGTTCGAATTGAAAAAATACGAAGTTGATTTTAAAACTGAGATAATTATAGGCCTGGGAATTAAAATAGAACGAGTTTCCAGTCCATTTTGATTTGTAAGCACACACAGTCCCACATAATTAAAAGCCTGCGTTTGACTTGCGGCCTTTCACGGCCCAAAGGACCAGATAACATTAGTCCCAGTTTAAATGTCCTCCACACTCAAAAGGTATATCTATTCAACTTTATCTCCCTTTCATGTGTACTCGGCTGTAGTCATGATTCTAGGACCATTTCTAGTTATTTTTGCACTTACTGTAAATCTAGATCAAAAGGGTTCTTTTTGGATGAAGGCACATCTGGGCTTAGCCGATACCACTTCACTAGTGAAGGTCTTTTTGGAATATTTGATAACGCTGTTTTAATTTAGACGAACTCTAGTAAATATTATCTTTTTAGTAACTGCTGAGCTAGAGATCTCAGGTTTGATTCCCAGCTTGTTAAGTTTTATTAGGTTTTTCTATGGTATTATCAGTAGCAATTCGGGGTTTAGATTCATGTGCCAAATGTTGGACAACAGGGGTGTTGCTATGTTTTTAATATTATGATAATTATACACACGGGATTTGCTTGCTTGCTTGCTACACTAGGAAATGCTGTGACCGTAGAATTCGCCCTGAAAAAAATGTTTATTGAAGTGTATCTACCTACCTATAGTGCAAATTTGCTATACACTTCAATCATCTAACTTGTTGCCGTCCGCAATCCACTAGATGGAAAAGGTCTTTGAAATGAACTGACCGAGACCAATCAAGACCAACAGTAGCGAAGATACATAGAATTATACTGTCACATAGCAAACAATTCCAGAAACGTCACAGACATTAAAAAGTAATATAAATGCGCTTTGAAAATGTTATAGTTATTATTTGGAATTAATATAGTAAATCTGTATATAGCAATTTACCTTTTAAGGCAACACAGATTTTAATAACCCTAAAATATCTACCTAAAACAATTGCAATATTAATAGAACGACCTCCAAACGCAACCCTTCTACGTCAATTCTCACCTGACTATTACTCGTATGTCTTCTATAAGGGGTCCAATGGTCTTCTACCATAAAACCTACATCTATACTAATATTATAAATCTCAGGAACTACTGGTTGGAATTAGATAATTATTTTTTGTTGGATAGTCCATTTATTGAGGAAGGTTATAAGTCATAAAACATCACAGTACAACTAATAGGAGCGGAGCATAAATAAAAAAAGTTCCACCCGTGTCAAGCCGGGATAGGCCACTGGTTTGTTTTATAAAGCCGTCGGGTAACCATCAAATGAATGGGAGCACTGAACGAAATGGATTTTCTGTTTTGTCAGTTTATATTATTTCTATTTTATGCACCTACTGATTGAAGGGTCCTTGTCCATACGCTGGGCGGGAGCGCTGGGCTATTGACGGCAGCTAATTGCCCAGCCGCATTCATTCGAAGCCACTGAGCATCGAACCCTCCCAGGCTTCCCACCTTGTTGACCCAGTTCTTACCAAGCCACACTTCTATGATCTATTACATTTGATTAGAAAACTGTTTTGTGGAGCTTACTGCTAATATTTCTGGGTGACAATTAAATTTAGAACTAAAGGTATGATGACTTCTGAATTTGTTTCTAATTCATAAGGAGTGAATGAATATTTTTTTAACTGATTCCTAGAGTTTGATTTTTTTCAGTACCGCGGTTTTTGCTAAATAAATTGTCTTAAATTACTCAAACGCTGTTTTGTACTTAAAAGGTTCTGTAGGTTTACGAGCAGGGAAGAAGAAATGAATGATTTATTTGATCCCCATTAGTGCGGGACTAAATCGAAGACAAATTGAAGTCTATTCGTCTGCCCATCAACAACAAAAGATCTTTAGCCTTTTTGACATAAGTAACTTATGTAAATACTTTACGGGAAAATGGATAGTATGTAGTAGACGTTTGACGACTCAATTGGCACATTGACTGAGAGATTGGCTTCACGATCACGGGTTGCGGGTTCGATCCCCGCACAGAGCAAATATTTGTATGATTATCTTGTAGTTGTTCCAGGTTTGGACGGTTGTTTTGAAACTTTATTCTTGAACGGGACATTTAAAAAAAAAATAGTATACTATTTCTAGTTATACTGACGTCGTGTTTTCGGTAAATGGTTCAAACATAAAAATAAAATTTCACATAACTTTTTAATTATAGTATAAAAAATATAGTGTTGTTATAAAAAAATACATCTCTCATCCATTTATCTATCACAAAAAAAACATTCGAAAAGTCAACTGTAGATAAAATCCAATTTATCTTGTCGTCTTTCTGTGGTGTACTGTCCCGTATACAGTAAATTGTGACAGGATGCTAATTCTGTGCCTGATATCCAGCATACGGCCTACGTGCGTTGCACAGTACTAATTGAGATTGGCGTCCTTTCCAGCTACCTCGGCAATTTGGGCGCGTTCGACATGCAGGCATTAATTGCTTTACTATATAGGTGACATATTAACTAGAACAACTACCTGTAGATGTAGATCATACAAATATTTATTGCAGGGTATCGAAGCCGCAATCCGTGGCGCGCAAACTGATCGCACAGGTACAGTCCAACAACCTAATTGGTATACATGCAACTATCGATCAATCCAGGTGTGGATGCAAACCAATTAGCTTGTTAGAGTGTACTACGAATTATCGTCAATTACCACCAAATAGATTTTCAATAATTAGGTACACGAATATTAGACAGTGAAGTAAAACTATTTTGTTGCTATTATTTCGTACTACCTACGTGCGTCCATCATAATGGGCAGACTCAATGCAAATAATTTAAAAGAACACAAATAAATACAATGGGTCTAGGGAGATAATTCTGCGTTAACTTCGTACAGTTACGCAGAACAACAACTCTAAGGTAACCGCAATACTTTTTTGTCTTTATAAATTGGTAAACTTTACTAATTTCCTGTTACATTGCCACAGATTGACATAAATAAAGGTGGTTTAATGAATATAGGCTTTGGTTTGGTAGTTCTAACCAAAAAGTTTTATTAAGGAACTTGGGGTCCCTACAATGTGACGCTTTTACGTTTAAAAGACATAAGCGACATTCAGGTTTGTATACATTATAACATATTTACTGATAAAATATTTTTTTTACCTTGATCTAAAATTAAGCTAGTTCATGTTTTAAATATCAACTGCCCCGCTAGCCTAAGGCCTTAGTCCCTAATACACACATATAATTTTTAAAAGGCACCGTTAAATTGTGTGGACACATCAATACAACTCTATCTAATACTTCGGAGGCACAAGCGTGACGATTTGGTGGTATGTAATATAGGAAGTAATACTTTAATACGATACTTGAGAACATGCTATAATATACTCAAAACTAATGGTATCTTAAAGTTCAAAAAGCATATAACACGTACAAGAAAATAATGGAACATTTTTCAAAGAAAATTCTCGAATAGCATTTTAAGGAGCGAGCCGTAGTAGCTTTAAATTGACCTGTCTCGAATAACGAAACGCATCAGTTACCGTGCTCAACCATTATATATTTCTGAAACTCAACTATGTGTAGACAAGCATAAGATTAGCTTTTGAATAACAATAATATCTTTCGGGCATTTTAATTTGGTTCCTGACACTATGGCAATAAACTTAACACAAATACCTACTTAAAATGATGGACTAGCTAGAAAGTACCGAAAAATTCACCTAATTTTACAAAGACATTTTTGTGGTTTCGCCTCAAAAATGTGTCCCATGCATTTGAAATATTTTAGGAATTTTTAAAGATTGCTATTTTGAGCCCAGTCCCGAAATATTTGTTAATATTATGGCTAGACGGTATTCAAGCAATTTGATACATTTCAAAATTTTAAGTTAACGTAACTATGTAAAGCGACTTAAAAAAAAAATTCTTTCAAAATTTTAAGTTTCTTTTGTATAATGATGTTTAATTATGTATTTTGACAAAAAAAACGATGATAGCCTAGTAGTGTGACCAATTAAGCCAAAGCCCATTTGGCTACAATACCTGAAAAATATTCTCGATGGCGTGTGAAGCTCGCCATCTCACCTTAGGCTATTTTTTTTTAAGATTAAGATTCTAGTTGCTAAGCAGTGGGACAGAAAATGGGTTGATGATGTATTTTGATGAAATTTATTTCAGTTTCTTACATTATTCAACGAATATTCGTTAATTGTATCAAATTAAAAGTTCCAAAATAAAATACAAGGAACCAAACCCCTGTCAATTCTTCTATCTCTTAATGTACCGCTTAATTTAAATACTTTACGCATTATTTCTGACACAGTCGGTTATTTTAATCCACATTCTTCAGGCAATATAACTGACGTTGAGAAAAAAGCAACTATAAGTTAAACCGTCAAGACAATGAAATGTGACGCTATAATTCTTAGCTTTCCGAAGTAAGGAACCCGGATAAAAGATCGCTTGCACTCAAGGAACTCTAAGGGCAATGCATCTTATGTGTTCGTTTTATAAACGGAAGGATACAAAAAAAGGTTGTAAAAATTGGTGGTCTGTAAAGTCGGTTTATGGACGATAATTTTACGTGGTAACAATCCGAACGCTTCGGCCGATCGTGCCTCTCTGTCGCTTGTTCTGCGCTCTCGCTTGCACGCTCGGGCGAAATGTGACAATATTTCGTGCGTGCAGCCGAGGTTCAGACGTTATCACGCCAAAATTAACTATTAACTGCTTATAGTATAATTATATTCGGATTAGCTTTACCATCAATACTAATATTTTAAATAAGGATAAAAGATTTGAATGTTTATTTGTTTCTATTGATTATCCTCTGAAACTACTGAACCTGGACTGGTAATTTGAAATTAATCATATTTCTTGCAACAAAGCTCAGAATTCATTGCACCATTGTTCAAAATAAGATTTATTGTAGCAAAACATTGGTCTTAAAACCAGTAGTTTAATCTTGTTTTCTAGATAATTTCAGCTTGATTTTATAACGTCATAACGTAATAACGTCCTATTTCTACTTCATATAAAATTACGACTATAAACGCCATCTGTCTTTTTATTTACTTACTAAGTACACTATCAACATAGAAAAAAAAACAATAAACTCTGCGTACCTACCATTTGTAAATTGATGACGTTTCCTCTACTAAAATATTGCCATTCATCTACCTGCTTAAGTACTCAAAAAACAACGCGAATAAACCAAATGGAAACTTTAAATGAGCCATTGAAAGCTATAACCAGCTCATAATTAGCTATTGTCTGTACACCTGTGCCAGTGAGGGATATACAAAGTGTTGTAATTTCACCATGAGAAGGCGCATCACGTCGATATGACGTCCATTACTTGTTCTTATCTTAACGTACATCACTACTGCGTCTAGCAAACAGAAAAGAACTGTTTAAAAACTTGTGCTCATAGGGGCAGTCCCAGATTTGGGAGGGGAGCAAGCTTGGGGACCCCATACAGCAGTTTTGGGGGCTGTAAAGTCATACATAATATGAATAAAATAAAAAAGATGTTCAGGGCACACAAATGAAACAATGATTATTACTGTCCATTCATGCCAACCATTATAATTATATATTTGTTATTTCTCAAATACTGGAGAGAGCCAACTAATGTCCGTTTCGCTGAAGCAGTTCGCACCAGAAGCGGAACGGAGCAATGGATAGCTGAACTTTAGTACCATACATTTTGTGGATTTCAATTAGTAAATTTTCAGCACTGTTTCACTCCAGTTGAGTGGTCACTCATAATATAGCGTTTGGTAACCCTACAAAAAGTAACAAACAAAAATGACATACCTTAAGTGAGAACTGGTCTTTTTAGTCGCTGTCAATCTGGTACGCTGGCGTCGCTGTTATGTTAAGCGCTAGATAAACAGCAAAATAATTGTGTTGTTCAAGCAATAAACGATGACTTCGTGAGCTAAAATTACTTAACTATGCCTTGTACGGGTATTCATTGTCAATGCTACTACAAAAGCTATGTTTAACTGGTCGAGTATGTACGGAATGACAGAATTTAAATATTTGTTTTTGGCTGAATATCAGAACTATACGAAGCAAGTACTCGCAAGTCCCTGGGCAGTACCAAAATCCTAGAATAAAATAGTTGTCAGGGTTGTCATGTATGGTATGAGACATCTATTTATATATATACATGCTCGAAGGTTGAAGAAAAACATCGTGAAACCTGCAAGCTATAAAGATTTTCCCGATGGCGTGTGAAGTCTGCTAAACCGCACTAGCGTGGTGAATTATAGCCTAATCCCTCTCAAAATGTGAGCCATGCCCAGCAGTGGGACAATAAGGTTGATAACAATGATAGTATGACCACTAGGATCAATAACTTACCATGCTCTTCGGAGTACGGAGTGGTATTGATATGTTAAAAATGACTACCCATCTATCAAAGAACCGTGGTAAAAGCAACTGAAACGTAGTTATAGAAAACGTTGGGATAATAACGTAATATAACTGTAGACGTACAAGATTTGTAATGTCAAGCACATAGTTCGCTCAAGTTTTCTCCAGAACGACTCTTAATGCAAAATGTTTAAAAATAAAAACCGTGAATAAAATAAAACTTAGCTAAATTGCATTTTCAGCAGATGGTGAACAATTTTCACGAGTAGTTTTTTTTTTAATAATAAGTGCGGAATGCTGGCCACTGAAGTTTGTTCGTCGATGCCGCATACTAATGAAATAGGTTTCTTTTATAAGGTTTTATTTAAAGAAAATATGATTTAATGCTCCGCTTACCTCCTGAGGGCAGGGCGCGCTCCTACTCTATATTAGGTCTATTTCTATGAACGCGAGATTTCATGGTCCACTGGTAAAGAAAAGGTTCGACAAGTAAATATTATTTTTCTTTTCTCGTGTAACAGTAATGATGATTTCAATATACTGGGGACAAATAATAGAGCTTTATTTATTGTTACTATTGAATATATTTCTTTTAGATTCTGATCTAATTGAAATGTCTTGTTTTGGCCCATGGGCTTATGAACATGTATTATGATCTGCCTTGAATATAAGATATTTCGACTTTCTCACGATCTTTTGATATACAAAAACCTGAATGTTGTTAGTATTTTATGATCAAGTACCATTTTGCTTTTGTGTCGTATTGTACCCATTTATTTCTCTTCAGTTATATTTCCGCTCAATTTCTGTTAACATTAAATATTTTCGCTCCATACAAGGTCAACTTCAAAAATGGTAAGCACTTTGCAATTTCAACCTTTTATTTTTCAATTTTTTTTTTCAATTCAACCTAAAGTCACATTAACCAGTTGACCAGCCTAGCTGAATATTTAAACTCAAAACTCCAGGAAGTAAAGTCAAAACAGCAACTAATAACATAGGTATTTTATTAAAATCTGTTCGTATATAGAAGTAGGTTATTACATATTTAATAAACTATTTCTAACGTGAAGTCATTCATAAAGCCGCATGCTCAGTAGAGCGTAACATAAACAAATGTATTAGTGACGTGTGATCTGATAGCGTGAACATGTATTATTTCAGCGCGGTCTGCGCGTGACGCGGAACAAACGTTAACCCGGGCGCTTCAATGCAGATATTTGCTGTCATTGGATTAGAATAAAGGTTGCTATCTATTACGGTGTAATGTTGATTTAAATATTAATTGTATATGATCACATGTATATGATCTGTAATATGTATATAACGTGTCTTAACGTATATGAATAAATCAAGTATGAGAAAAATTACAAAAGTTGAGAAATTTACAAGCTGTATAACTGATAGCCTAGAGATGTGAGTGTAATGTGACGACCCAGTTAGTCCAGCGGTAGTTAACACTGCCTTCTGTGCTAAGGGTCCCGGGTTCGAATCCCGGTAGGGACAAATGTTTGTGTGACGAGCATAAACATTTGTATCCGAGTCATGGATGTATCTATGTATAATATGTATGTATTTACAAAAAATATATAATATATGTAGTATATCAACTGACTAGTATCCGTAACACAAGCCTCGTTGCTTTGCTCGGGACTAGATGGCGCTGTGTGTCATAATGTCCAGGAATATTTATTTATTTTATTTATTTATTAATGTAAAATCAATGATCCCAAGTCCGAATCTAAGGCACACACCAATTGGACAAAGACAGAAAATTTAATGATAGGAAAATAACTTAAACAATAAAAAAAAATATTAACACAAATATATGTATATCGTGTTTTATTGGTGTAAATCTACATTGAATGCTCGTTTTCAGATAATATATAATCTGTAAACAGTTGTCTGAAACCCTTATCAATAATCCATGCACTGAAAACTAAAACAAAACAGTTGCAAACACGCTGGATGGTGGAAATGTTGGTTTAATATCAGAAAACTGATACACCACAACGTGATAAAATAAAACATGAACTTTATAAATTCTATTAGATACTTATATATTGCTTTCTATACGTACCATCATCACGCTTGTCATCTCCGGGCTAGGCAGGGGTGTACTAATAATGTACACATTTTGCCGATATGTTTTAGGTATGGGGCCCTATTGTTTTGTATAAAAAGTGGTTCTTAAAATTGAAATATTTATAAAAATATAGTTTAAAGTTTCAAATTCAAAATACAAGCATCACTATTTAATATAACTAATAACAAGAAATTAGAGCTTTGAGTATCTTCTCCACTTCGGGTAAAATTATTAATGAAGAAATAAATTAACTCAATTAACCAAAAGGCTATCAACTATCATTAGATAACTCTGTCACGACAAATATCTGGCCCTTTTAAATCTTAAGATTAATATCCGTTATTACGGAGTCACTCAATTCTCTAATTTCATTTCCAAAACGTTTTCTTAATCAATTGTGATTGATGACTTACGTTTTAATTGTTGAAATCCATCAACAGACACTGTTTAGAGAACTTATTTTAAAGCGCTGTTACTTAATCTATCCAAAGATCTTTTTCCCAGGACAGTTAATAAAACTTATCGCCTTGTTGGTCTAATGATCGACCAGTTCGATTTCCATGTCCAGCAAAGTATTTATGGGGTTTTGAAACTCTCAGTAGCATTGTAGAGTGGCCCTCTATAACAAGTTACTTAAAATGTGAGTGTGAGTAGACATCTGCCCTACCCTTCGGGGACAACAAGCGTGATGGCAAATTCAAATTCAAATTCAAAGCATTTATTTCAAGTAGACCAGTATAACAGGTGCTTTCGAATTGTCAAACTAGTTGCAAGGTTCCAAAAAGTAGGTCTATGGAGAAGAACCGGCAAGAAACTCCATAGATGCTCTTTTAAATAAATAAAAATTACAATATACGAAGTCAATTCCTTTACAATTTTCATTTGCAACATCAATATGAGAATGATGCAGTTTGATGTGAAATGTATGAATGTGGACGAGGCAAAAGTGGTATGCAGGGACCGTAGCGCGTGGCATTCTGTAGTTTCTGCCTACCCCCATGGGAAAAAGGCGTGAGTGTATATATGTATGTATGAACTATTTACCCAAGACAAAATAAAACGAATTCAGGCAGGCAGGTTATCGTTGTCCCGGCACAATTAATTCAAAGCTGGAGTAAATATCTCGGCGCTATCTCTGCGGAGCGCTCGGTCCCTGGCTCTTGTGAACAAGGACAGATATAAAATGAGTTTTTAGATTCAAATATATGCTCTGTCGACACAGAGAATATGTGGATATTACACGTATAATATTAATGTTATTCTATTTAATGTCATCTCATTTGTAATTGATATCCTAGTTAACCCCCAACGCAAAAACGACAGGTGTTAGCAATTTGAGGTGTCTGCGTGTGTGTGTGTCTGTCTGTGGCATCGTAGCTCTCGAACGGATGAACCGATTTAGATTTTGTTTCTTTGTTTAAAAAGGTAAATTAGTCCGGAGTGCTCTTAGCTATATTTGATGGAAATCAGTCCAGGATGGCATCCCTGGGGGGTGGGTAATTTAAATGTTTAATTCTCTTTAGTGTTTACTAATTTCTTACGGCTACTGTCAATAATAAAAAAAAATTGCTGTGAGTAATGATATTATGACACCCAACACGGAGGTGTTCAGTGGCTACCCGCGACTATGCATACGGTAAAAACTGAAACATTGGCATTTAATAACATAAATATACCGCGATAAAATCTGCCAAAAGTAGTTTTATTTTAATTTTATATTTAAGTTTATAAAACTTTGAGACAAAAGTGATCAACTAAAGTGTAATTTCCACTGTTATGAATGAAAAAGATTACACTAACTAAGACTGCACCTATTCATCTTCATTATTTTTCGTTCCAAAACTTTATACTTAGATAAAGTTAACGTTAGTTAATTATTGCTCTTAGATAATAATATATACACCGATATATTGCTAAGTTATTTCTTGAAAGTTCCGCAAATTTTAGTTAAACTTGCATCAGCCGTTGCCAGAAAGGTCTGGCGAGACTGCGGCGCGTGCACTGCACTAGTGGATTTATTATGCAGTAACAATCATAATTGATACTAATAAATATATGTCGGAGAAAGCTATAAGTCGGTTTGATTATTGTTTGCAAGAATAAAGCACATAATGATTTATTACATTTTTCCATAGCTTAAAACCTCCTTAGTCTAATAAAAAGTAAAAAATATTGTTATCAGTTATAGACCAATCAGAGCAGAGCATTTAGCTTGAGCGTGGTCGAGGCGCCATCTTTATTTTTGGAGGGACGCGGACAGTATTGGACATTATTGAGAAATAGCGACTGATCGAGTTGGATCATTGAGATTGAGAGTCTGAGAGATTGAAAGAGTATTAATTGTTGGTAAAAGTAAGACCGGTGCCCTGAACTCGCTGCTCGGTCTTAACTGTGCATTTTCTCTCGATATTATTATGAAGTGATAAATTGTTATTTAATCCGAATTAAAATAATATGTAGTGCAAAACCATGATCATTATGTTTGTGCTTGCAATTAACCCTGATGATGCCCACTAAATTCTTAACCACTAATGACGATGTCAACAGAAATAATGTTTCTCCGACATCAGAAGTGGGATAACTACCTTCGCTTTCTGTCGTTTTTCAATTTATATTTCAGATTTTTCATTTATACGGACACAAAGCAGATCGGACTCTGTTAATCGTGGTTCGAAATTCGAATAAATCTGGAAGCGAGGTGCAGTCGCAATAACAAGGCATTGTAGAAAAACAGAATATCGAGAAAAACTTGGTGATGTAAATACTGACGCTGGTTGGTAACGGTGGACTTTTGCTTTTGCGGATCGTGGTATACAGGAAAGTAAATTAATTCTAGTACTTATTGAGTCAAAAGTTACTTCGTTTTCAGTAAGTGATAATGTTTAAATAAAAAATTACGAACGGAATCAAACGGATAACGATGATGGCAAAATCGTTGTACCTACTGTTGTTGTATGTTGATGCTGTTGTACTGTTGTTGTATTTTGTTTAAAAATGTTATATTATCGGAGTTTGTGCGTGTGTGACGAATACTAGTCTCTTTATAAGATACTAGGGATGATACGTACTATATACTGGTACAGGTATAAATACCCATTATGAGCTTACCAGTACGCAGACTGGCTATGTATAGCAGAAACCCGGCCGTACCCGATAAGTACAATTTTATTGTACTAGGTATCGAGTAAAACGCCGAACTAAATCGTATGATGGTACGGACTTACGCGGGTCTCTTGTCATACCCAGTACGGCGGCGCGGTCATTCATGATGCTCGCGCTCGCGGAGAATACGAAGTTACCCGAATAGTTACGGCGATTCCCGACACGCGTACGTGTAAGATTTTAGCATTTTCTAACAAATAATTCGGAGATACAAATCTGTTCCTTATTCTAATCTGAATTGAGAAGTTAATTGCGTAATAATGCTAGAGTATTTATTTTGAATTACTAAAAAGAGTTCTTTACGTTTGATAAAGATAGAGGTGATTTTAGAGTACCTATTTTAAAATATTGGAATTGGTCGACAATAATAGTAATATTATTTTAATTTTAAACATTTTTTTACGTCAGTTTATTTTCCTGTGAATATTTATGAAGTCAGATGGAATTTTTGGCGGGATTTAACTGTTATCGTGTTTCTGTATTGTTTTTGTTGTTTTGATTGTTGTGTTGTTATTTGTCTGTGTATAAAGTAATCGAGTTTCTAAAAGGCGACCTCTAAAGGTGATGATGATGACGATGACCGCTAAGGCCAGGTTTGGAAAACCTATAGGTATTTTGATATAGGGTTTTAGTAAGTACTAAACACTGGAGTCCGCTGGAGCGGACACGTCGTACACATGGATGATAGTAGATTGCCAAAGTCTTTCTTCTACTCCGAACTCTCATGCGGAAAGCGCAAACAAAGAGTTCAATATCTGCGTTACAAATACGTGTTGAAACGCAATCTCGCGGCCTGTAACATATCTACTGATGGTTGGGAGGACGGAATGAAGAGTACGGAATGGCGTCATACCGTCTACACTGATGTGGTGAAGTATGGCTTTGCAAGTCACATCAGAGCCCATCACAATGACCAACTGATCATTTAGTAGTCGTCGTCACCGGATACGGTGTGGAGGACACATATTAGTACCTAGGTACTGGGTATACGGCCATACCCATACCTTTGAACCCGGGTACGTTGCAAGGTAATGTTGCATGGTAATGTTGCGCGGTAATGTTGAAGGTATATCTCATGCCTATAAGATACCCTAGCAGCATGGTGGTTGTTAATGTTTAGGTAGACTTTGTGAGAGGCGAGGCGGCGGATACAAGGCGAGGTGGCCATAGCAAGATGAGGTAGCCATAGCAAGGTGAGGTAGCCGTAGTAAGGCGAGGTGGCCGTAGTACGGCGAGGTGGCCGTAGTAGGGCGAGGTGGCCATAGCAAGGCGAGGTGGCCATAGCAAGGCGAGGTGGCCGTAGCAAGGCGAGGTGGCCATTGAAAAGTACCTAAAATCTGTTGGATAAAAGGCGAGGTGGCCAATTATCTAAAATGTGAAACGTGTATAACGGCGAGGTGGCTGTTTCGATACTATGAACTTGATTTCGTGTGTAGCGTGTGGGCTACTAGGAGTCAGATTTGATAGCAAAAGGCGTATAGCTAATGTAAGATAATATCTTATCATCGGTGTGCAGGAGATAAAATAATGATTCCTTTGGTCAGGAGTGGCCGAACGATAACAATATCTTTTTTGCAGTTAAAGACGATGCGCAATCTTCAACATCACACGAGGGCGTGTGGTATGTCAGGACGGCCGTGTCGGAGAAAGCTATAAGTCGGTTTGATTATTGTTTGCAAGAATAAAGCACATAATGATTTATTACATTTTTCCATAGCTTAAAACCTCCTTAGTCTAATAAAAAGTAAAAAATATTGTTATCAGTTATAGACCAATCAGAGCAGAGCATTTAGCTTGAGCGTGGTCGAGGCGCCATCTTTATTTTTGGAGGGACGCGGACAGTATTGGACATTATTGAGAAATAGCGACTGATCGAGTTGGATCATTGAGATTGAGAGTCTGAGAGATTGAAAGAGTATTAATTGTTGGTAAAAGTAAGACCGGTGCCCTGAACTCGCTGCTCGGTCTTAACTGTGCATTTTCTCTCGATATTATTATGAAGTGATAAATTGTTATTTAATCCGAATTAAAATAATATGTAGTGCAAAACCATGATCATTATGTTTGTGCTTGCAATTAACCCTGATGATGCCCACTAAATTCTTAACCACTAATGACGATGTCAACAGAAATAATGTTTCTCCGACATATATATAATTAAAACTGTCTCGTTGGTCTGGTCTTGGTAGCAGTTGACTGCTGAGCAAAGGGTCTGCAGGGTCGAGCAAAGTGTTATTGGTTATTTCTGTGAAATACTCAATGGCAGCTCGTTGTTTGGATTCGAGCTTGGTAGATGGCAATAGGCTCACCCCCTATTACATGGGGCTTAAATCATACTTAAATGGAGGTGTACATTAGTAGGCCTCAGTTTTACCCTTCAGGGACAACAGGCATGATGGTAGAAACAATTGTTGTACGTCCTATATTGATGAGTTTGCTGCATCGTACAATTGCGCTGTTCGTAAACAGCGAGCCGTGAAGTGCTAACGACAGAAAGACTCGCTATTTATAGACATTATTATACTGAAATTCATGTAAACATGTTTAAAATCAACCAATTTACTGTTCTCAACAATAGACATAGTCACAGGCAACATTATCATTTTGTAAATAAATATAAACATACATAAATAGCATGTGATAGCATAATTGGTGCAATGGTCGAGCAATCGGCTACTGCGCCACGTATCGGGGATTTGGTTTCCACACGTATTTTTCTGTTTATTTAACTATAACACCATACTTCCACTTACAATAATTAAAATGAAGGACAATAGATATAATATTATGTATAGACTACATGTAGTTATTTCGTGTGTTTCTGCATTGTAAATATTAATTTGTGACTGTAATCGCAATCAAGAGAAGGGTTTCCCCTTGTCATTTCAGCTTCGCCATTCATAGTGTACGACGATAACGTATCTGAATAAAATAGATAGTTAAGTTTGATTCTACCCTGAACGTGCCATAAACAGATTGGAACAAACATTCACCCTACACGAAACAGACAAGGCAGAAAGCTTGTGTTACATAAAACTCATCACAAAAGTCAACATTTTAATCCACGTAATGGACCGCAATCCTGCCGGTAAACGCGTAGACTGTAATTAAGAGACGTCGCAATACACTGTGGACCCAGCCTTACAATACGTAATAACCTACGTACATTTGGTAAATTGCAATTTAAATTACATAAACAATCATAATTACCAACATCGCTTTGTGTGGAGATTCGTCATGAATGGTCAATTTGTGGATGTAATCGTCGTGATTGTGTTTGGTCAAATTTATTCTGTGCTCGAATTTTAATTTGACCTGCCCACCCCAATCAATGAATCAACTCAGGCTATCGCAATCTACTGCTGGATATAGGCCTCTCCCGAACTGCGCCATACGAATGTGATGAGGTAGGTACTGTAGGGTGTAGAAAGTAAAATAGCAGTCCTGGTATCAACTTATTTATTCATTAACCCTATCCTGTTTATTTACAAAATTAGCGCCGTACAAGTAGTGGGCTGTTTTATCTACTCGCAATAAGCAAGAGGGTCGTGGTATAAAAACGTCGGTGCAGCGCGAGCACTTCAGTCTTGAATGAATCACCGTTGCCGTATGACTTGCAACTCTGTCCTCAGAATATCTCATCCAGTGTATCCCCACTAGTTTTTTAGGTCGTCAGTCCACCTGCCCTGTATTTTTTTGAAAATTTGAACTCCACGCAAAATTGGATACTACAAATTTATCTGGTGGAGCAGATATGTATACAAAACTCCTCTTCACACGCTGGCATAAAACTCGTATTGGAAACAAATGCCAGCACATTCGATACTATAGTATCTAATGGTTCAGTCGGTCCGATTCTGGCTAGCAGTTACTCGTGTAGCGACATCTATCTCACCACATAAGAACTACGAACTCAGCGCGATGACGCAAGTAATCCTATATCGCGCAAGTGACATTTGCACGCGAGATTGTATATATACAACCACCCAACATCAACCGTTGGGCAGTTGCCCACCAGGCACAACTTCTCGCCTGGTCGGAGGATCCTCCTTTACCAGTGGAGGGACTACCACCTCCTTCCCTCCATACTGGTGATCCCGAGCTAAACATCAACGCAACCTTCGATGACCAGCAGCTTCGCCTTCATCACTCCACTCAGCACTCCATCCAGCGCATCACCCTGCCAGCCAGCACCCTTCCGGCTTCAACCCTGACCACACGCCTGTAGCGGACGCACATGCCTGGTCCAGGACCTTCAGCCGGCATCAGCAACTTGGCACAGCACACTGCACTTCGGCCGGTCATCTAGCAGAGCCACTCTCTCCTGGTCAACGCAGCAGCCAGCCACTACGCATCACTGCACCACCTCGACTCACTGAGGCATTCGCAGCATCACAGCCCCGACTCACCGTGGACTCACCGCAACACAGTCCCGACTCACTGCGGACTACGCGGCAACCTGTTCCGACTCACTGGAACATCACACCTGGCACTGGCAACAACCAAACAATGCTGACTCCATCATCTTCATCAGAAGAATATCGACCTCCGGTCTCGGAGGGGAGTGATGTAGGGACATCTATCTCGCCACATAAGAACTACGAACTCAGCGCGATGACGCAATTAATCCTATATCGCGCAAGTGACATTTGCACGCGAGATTGTATATATACAACCACCCAACATCAAGCGTTGGGCAGTTGCCCACCAGGCACAACTTCTCGCCTGGTCGGAGGATCCTCCTTTACCAGTGGAGGGACTACCACCTCCTTCCCTCCATACTCGTATCCTCACGTGTTTGACCAAACAATTTCACTGAGTTTTATTGTGTCGGCCAGAGCCCAATAAGTACTCAAATTGGCTGCTCCATTTTTGGTTTCGATTCGGCGAATCGTGGATAATACCTACACATTCTAAAACATACCATTACACCTTTCATTCCCGAAGGGTTAAGCAGAGGTGTACTGGAAACCCAAATTTGGCGGAATGCTTTAGGTCTCATGTAATATCGAGCCTATTACCATCAACCAGGCACAGATCCAAACGCGGAGCTGCTACTGAGAATCTTATAGAAAACCCCAATACCACTGCTTGATCTGGAAATGTATCACCGCAAGACCTGCTGCTAACTTACGACCACCTGACCAACGACACTGTTTTGTTAAAATCAAAAAGTTAAAGAATGCCTATACGCTCTAGTAACATGTTCCTCAGCAGTAACAGCAATGTGTCCTTGCCCACAGAGCGTCTCCTCGGGTTGCGCCACGTGATCGCCGGCCTGGCGTTCCTGGCCACCACCACGTCGTACGCCACGCGCGTCTCCATGAGCGTCGCCATCGTCGCCATGACCTCCAACAACAGCTACGGGTACCCGGTAAGTTCATTATAAATGTCTCTATGTTACCTCTTCTCTTAAACCGCAGAACCGATTTGGATGAAATTGAATATGAGGATAGCTGTAATACCAGAATATAGGATATAGGATTGAGAAAATCATTCGTTAAGAGAGTGACAAGAAAGATAAAAAATTCTATGCAGACAAAATCGCGGGCTGAAGCAGTAGTAGTTAAAATTAAACTGCAACCTCTGCGAGCAGTGTTTCAATTGTATACCAGATAAAGATAATTTATTTATAAAACGTGAATTTACAGTGAAGATATAAATTGCAATGTAAGGTGTTAAAAACATCATTATGACGCATGTAAATTATAGCGTACAATATAAAGTTATACATTGAATGTTCATTTACATAGTTAGCATCGGTTGACATTATGATATTCTAATATCTTTGGATGCGGGCGGCGCCTTACCGATCGTTTTGGCGATCATTGGGGGAGACCTATGCCAGCAGTGGACGTTTAACGGTTGATGTGATGGTGATCATATCTTTGGATCTATCCATAAGACAAAAAATACAAACCTTAAATTAAGAAATCATTTCAGTTGTGTCTTCATCTTCACCGCTCTTAAGTATGCCGTCACACCGTTATTGTTAGGCACAGCTCTTGAGAGGAAGTTTGTCATTCTGACTAATTTACATTATGGTTTGTCAGACTTCACATGTCGTTGATATACTATAATTTATATGTGAGATACTCAAGTTTCCTTAAGACGATTGCCTTCTCCATTTCTGTAACTGGTAGAATAGGCGTAACTTGGTTCACAAAACGAAAACCTATGTTACTTACCTGCCAGTATTAAGCCAATAAGACCGAATATTCAAACATAATTGGTGTTTGTAATTCCTGCAAAATGCTCAATCACATTAGGCAAATGTGTACGTGTAAAAGCAACCGGTCTACCAAACATTCATATTACTGAATAATACACATTCATTTGATACGGCCGGGCCTTTTGTAGTTTTGTATGGAAGCCTTTCCTATGCTGGTGTATTGTTGGCCGCATATTGTATCAGAATTACACTGTCATGTTTTTAATAAAGCTGCATTAACCGTGCATCCGATTTGTTTTTATGCTACATTTTGGAAATCAAGAAAAAAATATTGGGTCTGTAGGCATTGCAAACAAAAACTATCTCGAACTGACTCATCAGCAGTCGTCCTTTACAACATCTAGGCCAGAGGTTGTAAAGGATGACTGCTGAACAAGAGCTCTTTGGTTTTATTCCCAGGTCGAGCAAAATGTTTGCTTGGGGTTTTGATTCGTGCCCGCCCCCTATTACACGGGACCTATAAATCATATCGGCGAAAAGTGCGGCTAGCGGTATAATGTACTGATAAACAAATCTACACAGACATGATGACCAACAAACCTATGTTCCGAATGAATATGTTTTACTTTAGGTATATAGTCTGTAATATTTTAACTTGATGGGTTCCCTACGACCAAATGTACGCTTTAACACCAAAGAGATAAAACCTAACATCAAAATGAGTTACTGTAAGCCCTACTTTATCCATCGAGCAAAAACGACTCCAGTCCACCCGATCCAACACCTAATCGTAACTGTCGCCTAATAGCGCCATCTGTGCGACGTGAAACAAAACACTTCAGGGAATTATCTCTCCAATGCTCCTCTTAAATCCCCTTTATCTGGCGAAAGCGCTTTTTAGAACTGTTTGTGTTGAATGCGGAACTTAGGGCTATCAATTCAGAACACATATTTGGTTCTGAATACTTAGAATCAAAAATATACACATATTTTGTTTTAAAACACTGTTATTACCTTTAATGATTACATCATATCAATCAAATAATATAATAAAGTTTTTTTTTATATAAAATAAACTTTTTCAAGCATTTATGAAACGTTAATTGTCTAGTTGCACGGTTCTAAGTTCTAAGATCACGGTTAATCTTATGGAGAAATAGCTGGCTGTAAACTCTATAAATATTACTATCTATATAATGTATAGGTACTATCTATATAATGAATAAAAAAATAGTTCTTAGTCAGTTTATAGTAAAAAGTAAGAAGACAACTTTCTAACAAACTATTTTTAATAACAACTTTTTTCATAAAACGCATCTTGAAACTGCAGGCAAGTATGCAGAATTGCAAATGTCTTTCTCTCGGGGGACAAAACTTTTGCTTTGACTACATATTCATTCTTCATTTCTGCGTCAAAACTTTAATACCGTCTAGAGGTAGCCCTATAAACGGCAATCATTAAACAGCAAAAAACCCCTCCGCAGCTTCTGTGGTATTGTCGCAAAAACTGTCGTTTGAACGTAGAGTCGGGTCACGTGCCGACTAACGACACACGTACGACTTGTCGCAAAAACGTCACGTCTGCCGTTTGTAATGTGTTAATTGTTTGTCAATGTGATGACTGCCTGCTGAGGTATTAATGGGATTGTAATAGTGAACCCTTTTTTTAAGTAATCCTAGGTTTGAGTCCGATTGCCACATGATACCTTTTGCCAGCTAAGAATGATAATGTTGTAGTGAAGGCGTAGGTTTGGATGAGATCTTGTGCCAATGTTAGATATTATGTAATACAACATGGGTCAAAATTTATTTACACAAAACAGAATTTTTGACATTGTATAGTGCTTTGAATTGTATTACATTTAAATAACATTCACACACACAGCGTTATACCAGCTATTTACTAATGCTAATTGTTTTTACAATCTGCATCTTCTTTACTTTTCTATATCATTTAATTCTTATCACAATTAACTATGAGGTTTTAAAAAGTAAAACAAAATTTCGTCTCTTGATAACGAACGTGCCAAGAAGCTCATTGGCAACGACTCCCTTGTCTGGGTCAAACTCCAAACTCTGGCCAATATTGCCGCAAAGTTGCTAGCTTATCAGTATTTTCGGATACATTTGGGAGAGTGTGCATCAGATATCCATCTATCTAATTCTCCCTTGACCTTTTTACTATCTGACGAGCAAATGCACAAGGAATCAATATCGATATCAATATATATATCAGGGATCTCGAAAATAAGCTTGAGACCATGGAACAAAGCGCGCGTTCTACATGTGTTGAGATACGTAATGTCCCATGTAATAAATCTGAAACTAAATCCTCACTGTTGAATACCATTACAGAGACTGGTAAATTATTGAACCTCGCGATCCAGCCAGGAGATGTCAAAGATGTGTTTCGCATAAAAGCTAAGGACCCAGCTGTCAAACCAATAATAGTTGATTTTACAACCGTACTTCTTAAGGAAGATTTTCTGTTAAAATTTCGCAACCATATAAAAAATAACTACAAACTGACAACTGAACACCTTAAAATAAGTGGCCCTGCAAGACGAATTTATGTATCGCAAAACTTGTCAGCCAAGAACAAAAGACTCTTCTTTCTGGCTAGGGAGGCAGCCAAATCAAACCAGTTTGAATTCTGTTAGGTCTCACATGGGAGGATATACGTTCGCGAAAAACCTGGTAGTCCTCACATGCAGGTGAAGAACGAAATGGATTTAGCGAGTATTAGAAAAACTATGTGACTAGTCATTATAGTATCAAAAGTAGTTGCTGTGTTTCGGATTCTTATGTCGCTTTCCCTGCATCTCTTGCATGATTGTTGCAGATTTTTGCTATATTGTAAAACTTTATTTAAATTGTTTTTCTGTATTCCCATTCACATTTCTCACTCTCTACATACATATTTTACACCCACACACTGCTTACCATTCCACAGCCCACTCACACACTGTTTACCCCCACATACTCACACACACACTTTCCACAAACTCCCTGTATCTATTCAGTCATATGTGTTTTTTGCATATTTATTATCACGCCATAGGCGATACTACTTAAATAAGTCTGTAAAGTCCACTATTATTTGCTTCTATGAATTATACAATCCATGTCCCACTTTTAGGTCCCTTGTTGTTAATTTAATGTTGCAATGGATGAATTAGCTACTTTAACGAGCGAAGTCGAACGTGTTTCAGTTTCTAACAGCTACATAAGCTCGCCGGAAACAAGTAGCAATTATTGGAATAATGCATTGTATGATTTAAAAATTTTTCATACTAACATACGCAGTCTTAACTGTAATTTCAATAATTTATTGGTATACTTGAGTAGATTAACGTATTTACCTGATATTATTGTTTTAAGTGAATGCTGGTTAAGTAAATGTCAATTAATTCCATCTATAAAAGGCTTTAATTCTTACTTCTCATCGTTTAACAGTCAAAATGATGGTGTTGTTGTCTATATAAGTGATTGTTTAAATGTAACTGTACAAGAGCCTACACTTAATGATGCAAACTGTTTATTACTTAAATTGAATGGTACAGCAGCCTTTGCTGCCGTATATCGGTCTCCATCAAATAGAGATCTGACCCAATTTTTGAGTAGTCTTGACCATTTGCTAACCGGTTTATCACAATATAAAACTATTGCCGTAATTGGCGATCTAAACATAAATATTGTACCCGACTGCACAGATTCCTACGCTGAAGAATATCTGACTCTTATGGCCTCTCATGCAATGCTTCCTGCTCATAACTTTCCAACAAGACTTTCTAACTGCCTGGATCATGTGATACTTCGCTCTCATACCATCGCCACTACACTTGTGCTTGACTCTCTCATTACTGACCATTCACCTACTCTTACATTTTGTAGCATAAACATAAAAACTTATACTTGTAAACAGTCTATTAATAAGATAGATATCCCCGCGGTTGTCGAATGTATTAAAAATACAAATTTTTCGTCAATTTTTGAATCAGAGGAACCGAACTCGTCTGCGGAATACCTTGTGTCAACTATCTCCTCTGTCATTAAATCTCATTCCCACACCTCAGTCATTCCTAGTAAAAGGCGTATTATAAAACCGTGGATTACTCCTGGCCTCCTGAGATGTATACGGCACCGTGACAAATTGTACCGTGCATTTAAAAAACACCCGGATAACGAGTCACACAAGTTGATTTTCCACCGTTATCGCAATTTTTGCAATAATATCTTAAAGAAAGTTAGACGCGAATATGAACGTGCTGAGTTTCAGAAGGCCAGAAGTAATCCTAAAGATACATGGCGGCTTATTAAACAAATTGCCAACTTAAACCAAAACAGGATAGCAGCCTCGGAACTATTAAATTGCTGTGCAAATCCCTCTCAATCGGTAGATAGCGCGAATGACTACTTTTCTAACATAGGCAGACTATTAGCGGTTAAAATTCAACAAACGGACTCCTTTAAAACCCTTGCTTCCAGTAACCCCAGTTCTTCTCACTCCTGTTCTTTATACTCAATGACGTTGCTGGAGGTTGATAGCACTGAGTTGGAAAACATTATTCTGGGTCTCAAAAATAAAAGTTCTGCTGGTCTTGATGGTATAACATCTGCTATTGTAAAAGCCACGAGACAAACTATTATTCCTATCCTTGTCCATATTTTTAACTTGTGCCTATCAAGAGGTATCTTTCCCGACATATTTAAAACCGCGATTGTTCACCCAATCTACAAATCCGGGGACAGGGACAGTGTTTCAAATTACAGACCTATTTCGGTACTCTCCACGCTTTCCAAAGTTTTCGAAAAGGTCATAAATATAAGACTCACCAAATACCTCAACAAATTCAACATTTTAGCACCAAATCAGTTTGGTTTTAGAAGTGGTAAATCTACTGACGATGCTGTCTTAGAACTTTCAGACACAATTGTGAACAACTTTGAAAGGAAGCAGAAGACTATTGGTATTTTCATAGACCTCTCAAAAGCTTTTGACACTGTCTCTGTCCCCACCCTTGTTTCGAAGCTGTATGGCATTGGCATTCGTGGCGCGGCATATGATTTATTCAGTAGCTATCTTACAGGGCGTAAACAGTCCCTTAAAATAGCAAATTACATAAGTAGAGAAGAATCTCTCACTTTTGGCGTTCCACAGGGTAGTGTTTTGGGGCCAACCCTATTTCTCATATACGTGAATGAGCTGTGTCAGTTACACCTACCCAACTGCAAAATTATTACTTACGCAGACGACACAGCTCTAATAATTCATGGAAATGATTGGAATGAGGTTCAGATAAATTTAGAACTGGCCCTAAGTTATGTCATGAAATGGTTAACCAAAAATCTCTTAACCCTAAATATTAGTAAGACCAAATTCATTGCATTCTCAACCAATAAACCTAGTCAGCCTCTGATTCCTGTGATAATACGTGCTCACACATGTGCTAACTTTACACCAGACACAACTTGTAACTGTCCCAAATTAGAGAGTACTCAGACTATCAAGTACCTAGGTGTTATGGTCGATAGTCACCTTAGATGGAAACAGCAAATTGATGCCACAGTCATGCGACTAAGAAAGCTTATTTATGTTTTCAAGAAACTTAGGTCTGTTGTTGATTTTAGCAGTTTAATTACTATATACTTCTCGCTAGCTCAATCACTGATAGGTTATTGCCTTGTTGTATGGGGAGGAAGTCACAAAACGACTATGTTACGAGTTGAACGTGGACAGCGCGCCATACTTAAGGTTCTGGCGAAGAAACCGAGACGTTTTCCAACTACAGCGCTTTACTCCTTGTGCCAGGTTCTTACTGTAAGACAGTTATTTGTACTACAAACTATACTACGTAAACACAGACACCTTGCCTATGATCTGAGTATTTACAGAACAAAACGCCGGTTTCATAGGGTATGTAACACACAAGCCTGCAGAACCAACGCAGCAAGTCGTCACTTTAAACACATTAGTTCGAAAATGTATAATAAAATAAATAAAAAAATTAATATCTATCCATTAACTAGAAAAAAACTTAAAATTAAGTTAAATATATGGCTGAAACAATTAAATTATGACGAGACAGAGGAACTAGTGGAAGTGTAACTCACTCAATACCTCACGCAGATTCACACACACATACACACTACATACACACATACACACTCACACTCAACACTCACAACCACTCTTTTACTCCCAATATACATGTATACCGTACTTACTTTGTTAATTAATTATTTCTCAACTTCGCATCTTTTGTTATAATGTAACTGGAACTAATAATTACTTTCCTACCTGGAGAGGGGCGCTGATAACCGCGACACAGTTTTATACTACTGCGGTTATCATCGTTTCAACTAGTTAATATTTGTATGTGTTTGTTGTTCCAAATAAATAAAAAAAAAATCGATTTAAGGTGGACATTCCAAAAACATAAATAAAACGCCTTAAATCTATTTTTATCATTCACTGAAATGTGGAATGAGTTAAGCGGTCTTTCCTTATACATAGATATAATCAGAGTGTCTTTAAATCAAGAGTGAATTGATTTACCAATTCAGGCAACCTGGCGGTCAAACGTGAATCCAACCCACCAATAAAATAAACGAATGAAAGTACTCCTTCTTCTCAAAACTGGTCCTTTGAGACGTTTCAATATTATTTAAGTTTTACAAGTTTGTATAATATACTCCAGCATTTTTATTATTTGCTATAAACTAGTTATATTTTTGTATCGTGTACACCTGTTAACACAAAGAACTAAACCCGGAAGAGTTACTGATATTTTATAATTAGAATTATATCTTGTAGGTATTATGTTACTATACAAATATTTGGTCTACGGCTGTGATATAGACAAAGTGTGCCTCATGTCTCACAGGACTAAATTTGTTACATAACATACGATCTCGTCAATTGTCACCGAAGGGATAGGTAGAAGTGTTCATCTACATTTCGCCAATATATTTTAGGTCCCAGGTAGGTAGGTGGGGACCGAACGTAGCAAGGGAACGAGCCTCTTGCCATCAACCGGGCACGAATCTTAACTCCGAGCTGCTACTTAGAATTTCTTAAAAAAACCAATAACCCATTGCACGACCTGGGAATGGAACCCAAGACCTTTGGCTCAGCACTCACATTAACAAGTTTGCATTACATCGGCTACATTTCCTGACCGATGGAAACTTACTCGGGTGGTGCTGGTGCCTAAAGGCAAGGGGGGTCCGGAACCTAGCAATTATCGACCGGTTGCGATCCTAAGCACGCCAGCAAAGGTGTTCGAGTCGGCCATCCACAGCAATCTTTATGTGCAGGTGGGTGCCCAGTTGTCTGATGCGCAGCACGGGTTCCGTCCTGGGCGGGGGACAACGGGGAACTTACTGCACTTGATGACGAAATTAATTCCATCAGTGGATGCTGGCTTACAGGTGGACGTGGCCTACTTTGATTTTAGGAAAGCGTTTGATACAGTTGACAATGACATCCTTCTTACAAAGCTGGCCAGCGTAGGGTGCACGCCACACACGCTCAAGTTTTTTGCCAGTTATCTGCGAGATAGATGTCAGTATGTCGACTGTGGCGGACACCTTTCTGAACCTTATCTTACGAGATCCGGCGTCAGTCAAGGAAGTAATTTGGGTCCTCTTCTGTTTATATTAACCATAAACGACCTTCCAGAAGTAGTGAATGACTCCACATGCCTGCTGTTTGCTGATGACTTAAAATTGGTTCAGGAAGTACGACAAAGTGAGGAGTGCCACCTACTGCAACAGGACATCTATAGGGTCGCTAAGTGGAGCGAAGGAAATAGGTTGTATTTTAATATAGCCAAGTGCTCAGTGGTATCATTCAGCCGAGCACGCGCACCGTATCAATACCAGTACCATATAGGCAACGAGCCGCTGCAACGTATCACTGAGATCAAGGACCTGGGTATACGCTTTAATTCCAATTTGAACTTTAGAACACATATCACTGAAGTATGTAAAAAATCATTTCGAGGTCTAGGTTTGGTGCTGCGTGAGGCCGGCCGATTTACTAACATTAATGCGTTAAAGGCACTATACCAGGCGCTAGTACGGTCACATCTAGAACATAATTCTATCGTTTGGTCACCACACGACTCTAAACACATATCTATGTTAGAAAAAATCCAAAATAAATTCAATCGTTTTTTGTATTTAAAGCTATATGGCGTATACCCAGGATATCCACTACTCTATCCTACCTTATTCGTACTGGGGATGGTAGGCTGCAGCAAATTAGAAGTCAGGAGAGAGGTAGCTTGTGCTACTTATATTTTCAAAGTGCTGCGTGGTAAAATACACAATCCAGCCATCCTTCAGGAGGTCCGACTATGCGTTCCCAATGACTATAGAGAGCGACGGCGACGACCGCCGCTATTACTTGTACCTTGCGCACGCACCAACCTAACACAGCGCGCGCCATTGACGCGAGCGCTGCGGGCGCTCAATACGGTGGCGGACCAACTAGATCTGTTTTCTTGTTCACTGAAGGAGTTCACAATAGCCATGTATAGATTATATTCATTTTTATTTAATGATTGTTTTTAAATTAGATTGGTATTTAAGTTACTATACTAACGAATTGGTAACCTGTAATGTTAGTATAAGTTGTGAAATAAATAAATAAAAACTATCACCGACGCAGCAGTTTTAAAATAGTTATCATAATAAAATGACTGTTTATCTTTAATCTAACTTTTTCTATTTTTCTACAAAATCTTGCATTGTTTGCAGGTATTCGAATGGAGCCGGACCACGCAGGACACGATCCTGTCCTCCTTTTTCTGGGGCTACGTCCTGCTGCAAGTCCCGGCGGGATACCTCGCAGGGCGCTTCGGCAGCAAGTACCTGATGTTCATCTCTATGCTTACCACCGGTATCGTCAATTTACTGGTTCCCCTGGCAGCTGTCCATGTAAGTACCAATATCAAATAAAAACTTGTTCCCAGATACCAGAGTAATTAACAGGGCAAAGATATTGATAAAACTTGTGTTTTTTTTATAACTTATAGTAAATATCGTTAAAAAGAAACCTTTCTGTCAAATCAGTATTGAAATAAGTTGTAAAATATGGCAGCTATATATTTTAAATATGGGCGTTAGAAAGGATGGTGCGTGTTGTGGATCTGTCACTATCTGAATCGCACTACTGGAATTCAATGTCAATGGTGACTTCACACCGTGTTGTGTGCGTTTTTTTCTTGTTGATTGTCAACAACTGCAAGTTTGAAACGTTTTTATTTTTACTTTAGAAAATTCTGGCTATATTAGATTGCGGATAACACCTCTTTAATACAAATCCTTTAAAATGTTCAACTACCCTTTATATTAAAATTAAGTAGTTGGCGACATCATAAAACTTTCGCAAGAAACTAAAGTTCCCAATAACAATATACAAAACAATACTTTAGAAGACTGCAGGTAAAAACATATTTGGCGGAACATTTGGCGGTGTGCCAGCTGCACGGCGATTATTGGAAACCGTGGCGGACTGTAAGCTATTGACAATCCTCGTGCGAAGCGTCCTCATGCGCTACAAGAGGCAGCCAAGCATTTTATAAGTTCATACCTCTTAACGACATTGAGTTGTCTCGAATATAACTTGACGTTGATGACCCGATTACCACAGGGCAGTCGAAAGCGGCTTTCCATGGTAAGGCTTTCTGTAGGGCCAATGTTTGTGTGATAAGTATGGATATTTGACCTAAGTATGTTTATGTGTATTATATTTACAAAAAAAGAAATACATTTATGTATGTCGTGTATTAACTATCTAGTATCTGTAACACAAACCTCATTGCTTAGTTCGGAACTAGATGGCGCTGTGTCACAATACTACTAGAAAAGTAATAAATAGTAAGGCTCTTTACTTATTTGACGTTTGATGTCAGTTTGTGACAACTGACATCAAACGTCAAATAAGTAAACAGCCTTACTATGCAATGGAATAAAGCATTAATTTTGGGGTTATTATGGAGGAACGTCAATGATACGGATTCAGTACCTGCACCTAATATTTTATTTATTGTAGTCTGAGGTTGAATGTAGTTATGTATATGTATTTTTAAATATTTACAATGCTCCCAGATTTTCTGAAAGAAAGTTTTAAAATTATGTACCTAATTCCAAAATTCGCTTACCATATTCCCGTTTTATATACCAACACATTAAAAGTTCCAGCGCTTTATGCGGAAACATTACAAGCGTATGAAAATGCAGAGTATGAGAGTAAATACAAAACCTATGCAAACATTGCGAACTTTAAATAGATATTTAGGTGTGTGCTGCAACAAAACTCATTTAACTGAACATAATTCTAGCCGCGCAAATTAAAAATGTAAAGGAGTTCCGGAAAATTCAAATGAATGTTAGTAGGAAATGCAGCTGCGGGACGGCGATGTGCTGAACATCCACATAGTTGCACATCCATGTATCCCCCCATCCTTTCCTCTCCACATTTCCGTGGATGAAACCCCAAAGTTTGCCTCAAAGTGTACTGTAATTAATTGACAACAATTTTAATTACAGTTTGTTATTAGAACAACTGCAGGTAGTGTTGTTGCATGTGAGTTCTTGAATTAGAGGTCTTGAGTTCGATCTCAAACCCCTGACTTTTTTCGAAGTTATTTGCGTATTTATCGCATACTCAAATGGCAGAAGGAACATCGCGAGGAGACCTATAGATATGCCTGCTTTTTTTTTCGATAGCGCGTGAAGTCTGCCTATTGTGGAATATAGCCTAAATAGCGTACACAACAGTGGGGCAGTCAATAGGATAATGACGTTTTAAAAATAGTAGTAGTTCTTTCTTTCATGCCTAGACTGCAAGAAAAAATAATTAAGTTTGAATATATTGTGTTCTAGAATGGTCTTTTCATTACAGTTACCTATGTATATTACACAGCGAATATTAAGTTATTTAATTAACAAGAAAAAATACGCTAAGTATGTGACAGATATTTATGCTCTGAAAAAAAAAAACAATTAAATTAAAACTCCCTACATTGTCTGTATATAAATTTCAAATCTGTTCCCAACTTTCTAACACAATCTTCTGGTATCTGCAGAGTTTTACACTGACGTAACACTAGTCACGGCGCGCGGCGGGCGCGTGTTTAATGAGAACGTTAGGACTTAAATAGTTTATGGCTAGCTGGCGCCTGTAAGTATTATTTATGTATGTAGTGCTCCCCGCCTAGCTTCATGCCTACGTTTAATACTTCAATGGCAGCCTGCGCCTAAAGCGGATGAATGGAAATTAAATGGTTGCGTGTTTTTAACACTGCTTTGAACAAATTGAAAGCGGGGTGTATCAGTTATATGAGAGTATTACAATAACGATATACACTAGTACTTATACTATACTTTACATTTAGTAAGCAAAAGCAAAATCTTCAAACATTTAAGTATTAAATTCTAGTAATAAAACTGTTTGCGTATATATCGATATATATCATATCGATATATACGCAAACAGTTTTATTACGTCTGAATCCTTGTTTATGTATACAGAAAAGCATTAATGGCCACGTTTCGCCGGTATTTTTTGCGGTCCTATATAATAAAAGGCAGAGCATCATAATTACACCGAAATCCAAACTACGAGCTGATACTAAGGATTTAAAAAATGTAATTAATCTTTGCTCGTGTTTACCTCTCACTTATCAGTTTGGTATGCAACTACTGAACCCATGAGACATCCTTTGAATAAATTATAAATAAAACAGTTATACGTATAAGCAGATATCTCTTGTTTTTTACAAATATGATCCTACCATGCTGCATATGCCTGTGAACATTTAAAAAAAATATTAAATCGAATAAAAATGTTATTTATAATCAAACCACGTCCAGAACGGAATGGAACCGTTTAATGGAACCTACCATAAATATAACATCTAACATGGCAAAATAATACGCCGTCTGTGTACACAGACCGATTAAAAAAATATTGAATCCATATTTTCAATATTTGCACATGTTTCAATTCGTGTTGAATCACAAAAGTCGCACAAAGCTGCCCACTGGCGGTGGGCGGAGACTGGGTTTACATTGCTGTAAAGGCTGCTTCGTGTGCTCGTGGTACACGCGTGCGTTCCGTAAACATATAACTCTATGGAAGGCACAGTCGGCTGGCAGAATGTTTAACACAGTTATGCTTGAGTTCAAGTGTAACTTTTGGAATGGTCGATTTTTAGTATCTTATTTTTATTATAGTATTTGTAGTTTTTACTATTTATAAAAAATATGGCACACGTATTCAAGACCCGTAATTCAAATTGATGATAATTTTTTTTAGGAATTCTTCGACATAATTATAATGTAAAACAAACATTCTAGTTTTGTTATCGATTAACATAAATAAATCATAATACTCTATTCTACCACAAGTAGCTTTGTACATTTGCATAATTATACTGAAGGTAGTTATTTCAGCACTCATTTAACTGTTAAATGTAGCTTTAAATAACATTGTTCATTATGTAAAAAATATCATTTGAAATATTAACATTTTATATTAAAACTCATTGTACGAGACTTACTTAAAAACCACCGCAAGAATGCGAATATCTTAATTAAAGTCCAAGCTATAATTATCCAATTGTAATATAACTGCATATAGTTTCGTGCTAATGAATTTTGGAAAGCAAACACGTTCCATTTCAATCAAATAACGAGAGTAGATAAATCTTTAGAAAAAGGATATTTATGATAGAATGAGATGTAGATGTATGATTGTAGCACCATGCATGTAGTGCCCCGCGGCCGATCTGAACCGAACTCACATTTGTTACCGGAGACGTTAAGGCGAAGATTATGAGAGTTGTTTTTATATTTAATTCTTATCATGTAATATAGGTACCGATTCTGACAGTGTCATGGATTTCCGAGCTAAGCAACGAGGCTTGTGTTACAGTTACTAGATGGTTAATACACTACACATATGTATATTATTTTTGTAAGAACATACATATTATACATAGAAACATCCATGACTCAGGTAAAAATATCGATTGACATCGAACCTGGGACCCTTACCACAGAATGTAGCATTTAATACCGCTGCACTAATAACTGAGTAAGTGCTAATAGAGAGTATATCATTACAATAAACTATTATGTTGTTCTATGTAAATTTCTACGGGTTACGAGTAAATTGAATTAATTAAAAGGTCAGTCAAATAGTAACAGTAATGAGCTCTTTAATTAAACAGTTTAAATACACAATATTTTTAACTTGCCACTTCATACTGAAATTCAGGCCTTTAATTACCAACTTCCTAAAAACCAACCATTGTTAGCCGGACTGCCTGATGAAGTCATTTTAATTTATCTATCATCTATAAATCTGCATTTGTGGACGGATTTATTTGCTTATCGAGATTTGGTCTTTCATTCCGAAATTTCTAAATGCAGCCTATTTTAGTTTCGAATAATTATATACGTATCAAAAGTGTCTACATAAGTCAATTTTGGACACATAATAATAACAATTATCTTATTAATATACTATACCAATAATAAAAATAAAGTGATAATTTCAAATAAATATTCTTTCGGACCCTGACTCCTGAAAAAAACGACTGTTTAAATTGATATTGTTTTGATCCTAACGCCGTAGATTCTCAACAGCAAATTACATCGTTTTTGTCTCTTACCTACGCATAATAGACGATTGTATAATTTTTTTTTAATTCAAACATTCGACAGTGCTGATGGTCTTCAAACGGCTGAACACAGATTCTGTGAAATAGCTTCAGAACAAGTTAAATCAAGTCACATTTCAAATATTAACTTAATTAAGAAGCTATAACACAACAGTCAGACACACTGATACGCGCGCCTGTTTTGCACCAGGTCTAAAAAGACTTTTTGGTCCTGAGGTCACATAATATGGTGTGCTTTGTGTGTGAGTGAGCTTTGTTCATTTTTACAAATCATAAAGTTTTCATTCGCCATGTGGAGTGATTTTTAGAAGACGTATAGTCATTCTTAGTCGCCCTTCTACGTGTTGATTGAGACTGTATATGTATAACTGATGTAATGTATGTAATTGATTCAAACTTAGGTAAAGGTTGGAGAAATGGTTAAATTAAATTACCTTATAGTAAAATATTTTCAGTTTATTATTCCTAATATTTTAAAATTACTAATATACTTTAGCAATGAAAGTAATTTTAGTTTTAAGTAAAGTAAAACTTATGTTAAATTTTATAAGTTCGCTGATTAAGTCCAGAATACAAGGCCTAGTAAATAGTTTATTTAGTATTTAAAAGGATTAAAAATAAATTACTCAAACTTTAGACAATAAGTTTGGCTTTTTCTATGGTCGTTCACATTATACAGCTTAAGTTCAAATTTTGAAGTTAATGGTTTTGAAAGAGACTTTTTATTTGTCAGTAGACATATTATTGCTAAGTTTTATATAGTTATAAGTCGTAACAAGATATATTCCAACCTTACCGAAACACCATAAACACCAGTAGTCGATCACAGCTTCGGAGTTAGTAGCCTAAGTGGTGTGACCTGCGAAGTGAGCTGCGAAGTCAAAGTTCTTGGGTTCAAACCAGAGGCACGCCCCAATGTTTCTTCAAACGGTGAAGGAAAGAGAATTTCTCAACTCCATGGTCATAAAAATCCGTGGCTAACTATAGCCTAATTATTCTTCTCAAAGAAGGGGAGACCCGTGCCCAGCAGTGGAATTAAATAGTTAATAGGTTCATGATGATGATAAACCAACCTAATAAATCATACTGGTTGTATCTTACGATACAAAAACAAACAGTTTCAAGTTTTTCTCACCCTTAACAAACAAAAGTCAAGACGAATGGCGAAGATCTCACATTAGGATGGTTTATTAGGGCACCGTTTGTCTGAGGAGCCATCCCTCACGGCGATACTATCAGACAATATAATTCTACAAAATGGAATGAGCAATGGTTTATGCCCGATTACCTGGTCCTTCTCGTTTGTTTATATTTTTTACTGGTTTTTGTTAGATACCATTAATAACGAAACCTATTACGTTTTGCTGGAGATTGATGCGAATTGCGAATAGAGGTTTTATTCCTTTCTGGTTTTGGTCCTTTGATCTTAATAAATATTATATGTATAGGGAAGCTGTGATAGTGCCTAGTAGTGTGGCCTGAGAGGTTAAAGGTCCAGAATTCGACATTCACTGACTTTTGTTAGTTACGCGTGTATTCGTCATACATGTTTAAACGGTGAGGGAAAGTATCGGAAGGAAACTTGCATGCGTGAGAAATCTCTCAGGCATGCAAGTTTCCATATGCAATCGCATGTGAAGTTTGTGAACTTACACTAGGCGACTAGGCTAGACTTGCGTGGTGGACTATAGGCTTATCTCTCTCAAATTTTAAGAGACCTGTGCCCAGTAATGCCACAATAAATGGGTTGATGTTGGTGATATTTCAAATATAATTTCTGTCATTTATGAAATACAGAACCACTATCACAAACTTCGGAAATAATTCCATAAGCATTTGAAAACTAAAACAACTGCTCACTCAACACCTTATTAGCTTAAACATGCCTGTAAATAAAATCTAAAATAGGCAAACAAAACTTTTAACAACAAGTCCTAAGTAAGTACCACCTTTAATGCCACAGTAACTCGCAGAAAGGTACCCACTAGAATTAAAGTAGGTACTAATTGTTATTTCAGGTCCTGTTATTACAAAACTCTTGAAATGCGTAGGCATCTAACTGCTTAGTATAATTAATTTTAATTTAGGCGTAGAATGATAACTTATATTAACATAATTGTGCCTAATAGAAAGGTCCTTAAATAATAAATGGCCATAAAATATTTACTTAGCTTTTAACTTCGAGAATAATTATAGACCTGAAATTATTTATTTATTTTACAACAGAGAAGAATAGGTACTTCAAATTTCATATTTTATGCTTATATAAAGTGAGCTCATAACTGCCTCGATGGTCTAGTGGTCGTTAGTGCTCTAGTCTAATGGTCTAGTTCTCATTACATGGGACCTTAAAATATCGGAGAAATGTTGATGAACATTTAGTACACCCCTACCAAACCCTTCGAAGACGATAGGCGTGATAAATATGTTATGTTAAACCTAATAAGAATAAGAATGAAGTTCATAACAGAAACAAACTGACAATAAATCTTCAAATTAGCTTAGACGTTTGTTCGTGCAGTTTTATTGATGGCGGCCATTACTGCCGTGCCAGGAGGAAGGACCCCAATTTTTATTCCTTGTACACGTACACGAATACCGCCAGCTCTGATCCTAGGGTACGAAATAATGGTTTACAGATTTAGTAATTATTATTGCAGATCTAACAATAATAAAGTTAGTTGTTAATATAAAATAATTATTATTTGTTTTGTGTATTACTGATGGAGTACTATGTGTAAATACATACATACATATTCCACCTAAATACTGTGTTAACAAAAACTTCATAAGTCAGAGGTACCTAGCATAACTACGTTATATTTATACTTATTTAGAAAATATTGAAAAGTATCATCAGAATTACAGCCTGATCATCTATTGATGGGTACAGGGCTGCGTTGACGTGTTCCCCAGTTGGGCGCTGTTATAATTTTAGTTGGTGGTATTTTATAAAAATATTTCTTCTAAGCTAAGCGTTTCTTTCCAGGGTGACTACATGGCGGTATGCGCGTGCCGCATCGTGATGGGGCTGTCGCAGGGTCTGCTGTACCCCAGTCTGCACGGGGTGCTGGGTCATTGGGCGCCTGTTACTGAACGCAGTCGGCTCGGGACTTTTGTATATGCTGGTAAGGACTGATAATATACCTCGGAATCGCGTAGGATGGCGTGCAAGTAGCGTTTTCATTCATTAAATAAATTGACAGAAATGTGTTGCTGGGGAGTTTGTTGCGCCATTTCTTCTTCCTAGCAATAACACTAGGGGGGGAAACGTACTTTTTCCTCCAGACGTTTATTTATTATTGAATGCCGACGTTTTGGATTCTGTACAGCATTTATGGTCACGGGTAGACTGAAGAACAGGAAAGGATACTTACATAAAATAATATTCTAGAATTACACTGTTGGGATAAAATGTATCTTTATAGATACAGATGGTCTAACGACTAGTACTCATTGAGGTTAATTTGAGGAGGCTTGCTAATGAGTTCAATTGCCCAGACAAGGTTGAGTAATGACCACTATTGCAAGATAAATAAAATTTATGTTAGAGTTTTAATTGTTTAACAATACCACTCAGCTTAAGCCGAAGAACAAACAAGTTTTATATGAATATATCAATTTTGATAGAACCCTATTAATTTTCATTAGTCTCATAGCATTAATTTTAACAGATTAATTTGGAAATAGTTTACAAATTGTACATAGATTCTTTTTTAATATTCGTAATCGTTCGATAAATTGAACTAAAACAGTTTATTAGAGTATTGGTTGAATTCGTCTACATAGTATCAACTGCAGTCATAACGATTGCAAAAAAACGCAAAGACACAAGCATATTCGTAGCCAGCGCAGTTACTGGGATTTTTGGTGATAAGCTCACCTACATAAGACTAAAAATGAAATTTCCGCCACCCCAAATAAAACACTTATTTGCTTTAGCCTTTTAGGGCTACAAGTACTATTAAATTCAAAATTTATTCGGCAGGTGCTCAGCTCGGTACAATCATCGAGCTGCTGACATCAGGCCTGCTGTCTGCGAGCTCCTGGGGCTGGCCCTCCGTGTTCTACGTGGCGGGCATCATCTGCCTCATCTGGTCTGCCTTGTGGCTCGTGTTCGGAGACTCCACGCCAGGAACCAGCCGGTGGATCTCCAAAGAGGAGAGGAAGTACATCGAAGTAAACGCCGGCTCCAACGAGCTTGGACACACTGTGAGTTACCGATTTGTATATAAGTTAAGTCTACAAAAACCTCCTTACTAGATCATAGTGTTATTTATTCAGGTTTATCAAACCTAGTCAGATTCAAAAGTTTCCGTATCTTAGGTTTTTTGGAATATCAGTAACAGTATGCTGCTAGAACATTCAGCATAAATTATAATAAATTAGGGAAGTTTCCAGTACAACTAGATAGTAGGTACGTATAGAACATAACAACAATCTTGTTACAGAAAGGACCTACTCCGTGGGGTGGTATCCTCACGTCGCTGCCATTCTGGTCCATCTTGCTGGCGCACTCCGGCCAGAGTTTGGGCTTTTGGACTCTCCTGACGGAACTTCCCACCTACATGAACTATGTCCTCGGCGTGGATATTAAACAGGTGGCTTGTTATTTTCTTAATAATCCCATACTTTATCAAACATTTTACATACAATCTACAGAATTGATGGGACAAACATCAATCACACTTTATATTTTTAATTCTAAACGTTTTTGATCTCTACGCCGTATTTAATTATTTCATAGTTCGAAATTCATGTATTCATCCATAATTAAAAATTATAATTATAACAATTGTAAATAGTTACCGCCACGGCTTCTTCGCGCCGTAAAATAAATAAATTAATGTGTTATTCTGTAATATTATTTGAATTTTTCATGAAAGTCTTTCGCGAAAACATCTTCTCTTCATCTTGTTTACATCCAAAGTTTTAAATTGATAATAGTAGCGAGACGTACATTTGTTCCACTAGCTCGAAATTATGTGAGAGAAGAATAATAGTTTCTATGCATTTTGTTTTCCAGAACGGCATGCTATCAGCCCTGCCGTATGTCGCCATGTACTTCCTCAGCTTCCTGTTCAGCTGGCTGGCGGAGTTCCTCGTCAACAGGAAGATCATCTCTCTAGTCACCTCTAGGAGAATATTCAACACTATTGGTATTTATATATATTATCTTAGTTTTTAACCCCCGACGCCAAAACGACAGAGTGTAATAATGAATGAACCGATTTTGATTTTGATTTTTTTTGTTTAAGAAATGAGTAAATTCAAATTCAAATTCAAATATTTTTATTTCAAGTAGACCAATATTACAGGTTCTTTCGAAATGTCAACACTAGTTGCACGGTTCCAAAAAGTAGGTCTTATGGAGAAGAACCGGCAAGAAACTCCATAGATACTCTTTTAAATAATTCGTTATATTTACAATTTTCGTTTTTAATATTAATATGAGAATAATGCAGTCTGATGTGAAACGCATGAGTTATTCACTAGCACTAAAAAAATCAAATAAAATAATTATAATATAAAACCCGGATGCCATGACATGTATAAGCCGACCAGCCCCAACTGACAGCACCCGTTCACGAGCATGACGTGTGTATCAGCGTCGCTCTACTCAACCATGATATAGGGAATAAAGGGACCCGACACACAACGCCACCATCAGCAGGACATTTGAGAGAGCATGACAAGCCCAGACTGCCTGGCCAAAATGTCTACCAGTAGGTATGCATTTTTCATTTCGCAAAGCAACATCGAAGCCAACATTAATCTCATATTTTACAGGAAATTTTACAAAATCTAAAATAAATTTTGAAATAAAATAAAACTATTGTAACTAAAGTTACATGCATGTCAGTTAAAAGTGTATAAATTAAAATAATAAAATGTCAAGATAATAAAATCATAATTGTGCAAATTTCAAAATTATAAATGATAAAAATATAATGTCAAGAATATAATAATAATCATAAACATGTTTTGATAGCCCGGTTCATCAGAACTATTCAATCCCAAGCACTATTATCATCCATGTAGTCTTTCAACGTATAATAACCTTGAGAACAAAGTCTCCGTTTAATAATAGATTTAAATTTGCTTAGACTTAATTTTTGATAATGTGTTGGAATTTTGTTGTACAAGCGTATGCATTGACATTTAAATGATTTACTTATTTTTTGGAGCCTAGTTGCAGGAACAATAAATTTATTTTTATTCCTGGTATTAACACTATGAATATCACAACGTTTTTTAAAAAGATTGATACGCCTGTGTGCATACAACAAATTCTCATAAATGTATTGTGATGGAACAGTCATAATATCAATCTCCTTAAATTTATCATTTAAGTAAGTCGGGAATGTTCTTATGTTATCTATGTGTCGGGGGTTTTAAAATTTTTAATGTTCTCATATTTCTTCCTCTATGCTAATAGCATAAAAAAAATTGCGACACTGCACCTTAGCTTTTAGAAATGTGTGAACTAATAATACATGATCATTACAGCGTTCTGGGGTCCGGCTGCGGCTCTGCTCGGCCTGACGTACCTGCCAGCTGGGAACTTGTCCCTGGCTGTCATTATACTGAGCATCACCGTTGGACTCAATGGTGCTCACTACGTTGGGTTCATGGTAAGATGAGATTTACATACTACATAGGATATCATTTGAACTAATATTGGTATTATTTTATTCTGGACATATATTTTAGTTAAGTACATCAATATAACGCAATATAAACCGTAATTTATTTGCCTAAGTGTATGAAATCTGTATACAAATACTAATAATGACAACCAGTTAAACAAGTCTACTATTGTTTTCCAAAACCTGATAAATAAAACATCCATATCTACTCAGATTTTTTATTCATTTATTTAAAAAACTTAGGTAGGATATGTTTGTTTTGTTTATGTCTTATATTAATTGAATATAGGCACTATGTTATGCTATATAGGAAACATTTTCCCATTCCAGCTGTCCCACATCGACTTGTCTCCGAACCACGCCAGCACCATGATGGGCTTCACCAATGGCGTCGGCGCCATTTTCTCCATCATTGCACCACTCAGCGTCTCCTTTGTTGTAACAGATGAGGTGAGTCTTCCACCATCACGTCGGTAGGAAAGAAAGGAAGAAAGAAAAATACTTATTTTGAAATTGCTCAGAAAAACACAATGTACAATGAAGGCGGTTTAAATACTACAACTAGTAGATATCTTCTTAATTAGTGCAAGTCAGTTACCAACAGATAATAGATATCAACTAATAAAATGTGTATCCCAGGCAAGTCCAAAGAGGATCAGCTTATTGTCGAGCACATTTAAGTACTAATTGGCATTTAAATCTTCACTCAATCTACTTTAAATCTTCTTGACAATAGAGTAAGGTCGTTTATTTAAATAACCGTAATAAATATCATTCTCTATCTATGCCCAGGGGTTTAACAAAGATTTTAACCGATCCTGAGAAACAAATATCCATAATCTCAATGTGTAACATATTTATGGTACTATTCATCATCCTCAATCCATTAATGTCCCACTTCTGGGCACGGGTCTCCTCTGAAATGAAAAGGATTAGGCTATAGTCCACCACGCTAGCCTACTGTGGGTTGGCAGACTTCACATGCCATCGAGAATTCTCTCAAGCATGCAGGTGTCGTCACGATGTACGATTACTTCACCGTTCGAGCATGTGATAAATACGCACATAACTTCCGAAAAGTCAGTGGTGCGGCGGCGTGCCTTGGGTTCGAACTCGAGACCTCTGACATCTCAGTCCACTGGTCACACCGCTAGGCTACCACTATTGGTATTATTATGTATTGGTATGATTACTCTTGGTATTATTATGTATTGTAAATATTATAGCTATAGTTTTAATTTAATTACCAAATCTTCTAACAACTCATTACAGACGGATGCATCAGACTGGCGGAAGGTATTCTTCATATCGATCGCGTTCTACTTCCTGGCGAACCTGTTCTACCTGCTGTTCATATCCGCTGACACACAGAAGTGGAACGACCCTACGAAACCGATCGGTATGATATTATATTTACTGATATATTTTTTAAATCTTCCAATTATTTCATAATATTATTGTGCGAGACCAATTCTTTCAAAGCACGCAATTTGTATATTAAAACACCGGCGATTATATAATTAAATATTACCCTAAATTGACGGCACGGTTGGTCGAACCAATTGCTGACTCCCTGCGCGAAACAAATTTATGTATAGCCTACAGGTAGTAGGGCCTGGTCTGGTCTGGTCTCTGGTGATTGTGAATATTTGTATTTTAAACGCGCCAATAACACAGGATTTTTTTATTCCTAGTGTCAGGCAGCATTGAAGAAAAATACCTAATTATCCAAAAACTTTATTCGCCCTTATATTTACAGAAGACGGCGTCAAGGATGTTGACGAAAAGAATCCAGAAAAAAAGAAGAGTAATGTAGGGGAACACAAGTTCTGATGTTAACACAAATTCTGTATAGGAACTAGTCATAAACGTAAACATTGTGGTTTACAGCCGAGACAAAATGTTTATAGGTACTTAGTTGTAATAAAGTACAGAAAACTGTACCACAAACTTATCTATGTGCCTGTGATAATAATATGTATCCATATTGTTAAAGTTAATAGATCAATAAACCCATAGTTATTATTGAATAAGAAACAAATTAACAGAACTGAGATCCGAATCCTAAACCTCAATAGCAGGAATTGCTGTAGCCAGTGACCAACAAAATATAAATTTATTAGAAAATGAAGAAAATTGTTATTTATTTTTTCTGTGATTATGTGTGTTACACAGCTGTATTGCTGCTCACCCTAAAATGTATAAATAGCATCGAGTCATTCATCAGACATTTATAAAAAAATATTATTCAATATTCATAACTTCATGTTTTTGTTGGAAAATGTTTGCTCAATTTGTACAGGCGAAGTTTCAATGGCGTATCGTCCTCAATTAAAACTTAATATAATTACGTAGTCGAGAGCTCACGTAACTTATTGAAATATAACAAACTGTGTTGAGTGGGAGCTGCCTCAAATTTGTCACATTCCTATAATTATGAGAAATTTAATTATTAATTAGAGTAGTTTTCCGTAGGTTTATAAATATTCCTGGCACAGTAAGAGGCGATGCAAGCCAACTGAATAATGAATTAAAACCCCCTAAAAAACTATAAATTAAATTATTTATTAATACTGTACTAGCCCACAATGTGTGAAATTAATGAAATCCTACTAAGTTGGTTGGTATACTTATAATTAATGAAATTATTTTTGTTGTGAGATTATATGCGAATATATCGGGAACCAAAGAGGATTCCACAAACGTTGTTACCAGTGCCTTCCACCTATTTAGTTATTTATTTGTAGATATTGTACTTAATATTAATATTATTTTAGTCTTAGAATAATTTTAACAAATAAACTGTAAATTTAATATGTGTTTTTTTTTTCAAGTTTACTAAAAAAGTGGCAACTGATATTCATTAAAAAAGTAACAAAGGTTTCTTTTACCTTTAAGCACCTACTCTAAACTTATTCGATATAATATTATTTAGTCGTTTTTTAAAGTTTGTAATAGTGGGTTAACTTAATAAATCTCTTTCAATTAATTTTAATTATAATAAAACAATTAACTTAATACTCTCAAATATAAAAAAAATTATGATAACACCTCAGTGTAGTGGGTAATTTGTCAATTCGTAAAGATTTTGAAACAGATTAAATGAAAAGATTACACACGTCAGAAATCACGCGCGGCGATACAAATAGCCCGAGTACGAAGTGTTCATTACTGCTAGCAAGTGTATTGTCTCGCAGTCACTGTATGTAGCACACACAAGTCCCGCGGGACTCACGTCTACATACCGATCTCCCTCAGTAAATAATTTAACGTTGGGAAATTATAATCGACGCCACGATTCTTCGAGATCATCACATACATGTGTCAGTAATGTCATTGTGCGACCGTCGCATTGCAACTTACTCTTCGTACCTCAGTCGAAATCTATAATTGTTTTGACATAAGACTCTAAATTTTGATCGTGATCGTTTACTGTTGCAAATTCTTTATTTTTTAAGTATATGATCATATGTATTTAGAGTATGTTATGGTCGCTATAACTATGATGATTATTTTTTCTAACATACACCGATGTGAGACAGTACAAGTACGTAATCGGTTTATGTAGGAATAACTAATTCAGTTAAACTTTAAAATACTTGACCACCCTTTAAGATGTATTATAATGCAACTGGTGTTGGTCATAACACAATTTGCAATCCTATATAAATTCCAGTAATACCAGTAACAACCAGTTGCAATTGCAGAATAATGTCACAACTTTTCTGTTTCGCCTTATTGTGTATTGGGGTGAAAAAGGGGGTTTCCAGGAGGGAGGGTATATTATCTCGAATATTACACAGATAATGAATTGCAACTGGTATTTCAATGTTATATTTCATGTGAAATCAATTTGGCGTGAAGAATGATACAATGTTGCGAATATTTATTTTTCTTTGGAAAGTTGCCACTACTGCTACTGCTACTGTCGTATTAAAAACTTGCTAGATAAGAAATATTCTTTCGTAGTTTGCTCTAGTAGTCATGTGAACAATATGAAAGGATGAAATATTCATTTTTAATCTCATAATGCGGTCCACTCTCCATAACTATTTTTTTATTATAAATCATTTTATAACTTTTCTAATTGTACAATCTAAAACCTAATTGGCTTGTCCAAATTACAGTTATAGATATCATTCTACAGTCTCAGTATTGGTACATATAAGGAAAGTTTCGAATAGTAAATACACGGACTTAATAACAGATCAAGCTTACATTCACAACTGAAAATATGGGGGATATAATACAATAATGATCTCTATTATATTCTTTACAATATTATTCTTATATAATTCAGGTACCTAGGTAAATTCAAGAGTATGTAATTAATTAGTTTGACGTAAATAGAGCATGTAATCTTTTCGTTTGATTTGAATTACATCCTTGGGAGTAATAAATACGCTTATTAACGAATAAAATGATTACTTGTTATGTAAGTATTTGGCAAAGATAAAAATATTAGTCCATAACGTAGAACTAATATTGTTATAATTTCAAACCAAAGCCTTGAACACGGAGAGAGCATACATAGTTCAGGTTCTCATGTTACAAGTTGAAAAGAATGGTTGCAATCTCTGTCGTCACTCCAGAGTCCAGACTAGCGTGAGATAAATAAAACAAAGCAAACTTACACGCGCTCAGGGCTACCACAGGTGCCAGAATAACACGTATTTTCTGTTTTTGTTATAACCTCTTCTAAAGACAAATATATTTTATTATGTGTGCTAGAGAGTCATATAGTTATTTCAATGTTTATCTAATAGCATTCATACATAATAAATATGCTAATTACCATTAACAAATTATCCAACTATAAAAACTAAGTGACCTGTAATATTTTAAAACAAGGTTTCTGCGAATAATTTCGAAAATAGGTACCTTTTTAGATTTTTTACGATCACGTTTTTTCCTCAATACATATTATTAATATTTAGGATTGAGAACACTATAAAAAGGAAAACTTGGTGGAAAATCTTGCTGGTCTGCCTCGTTGGTCTGGTGGTCGTACAGTGCGACTGCCGAACAAGAGGTCTTGGGTTCGATTACCAGGTCGAGCAAAGTGTTATTGGGTTATTCTATGAAATTCTCAGTAGCAGCTCGGAGTTTGGATTCGTGCCTGGTTATTGGCAATAGGCTCACCCCCTATTACATAGGACCAAAAACATACCGGCAAAACGCCAGCATACATTAGTACACCTCTGCCTATCCTTTCGGGGACGACAGGCGTGATAGTATGTATGTATGATGGTATGTTGGCGGAAAAAATATATTTTTATATTGCCAACAAAACAACAAGCCTTTATGTAATGTGACGCGTCAGCCCTGTGCGTGCTGCATACGTGCAGTAAGCATGTCGGGACTTGTTCGCACACGTTGACACACGTGCACACACGGCAGTGTCGGTGTGAGTGCGTCGATAATCTATTAGTGTGGGCCTCGGGGCCACCTCTCGTCCGGTGACGTCACGACTTGTTGACTGCGCCGTTTATGGGGCGTTTGAGGGTAGTTTACGACGGAAGGGGAGTAAAAAGTGGGCTGTTATTTTCAGATGAAAACAACACTATTATTCAAGTGGCTTACTAAAATCCAGAAATCGATCAAGTTTAGAACTTTACATGTTTACTTACTTTGTTGAACAGAGTACCTTCTTTATTTGATATATTTTATCTCTATCTCTTTGCAGACACTGAATTAAACCTTATTTTTATTAATTACTGTCAATCTTAGCACACAACGAGCCTCCATAACCTCATACCAATCGTAAATAATATATGTAAATACATATTACCTATAAAGCTACGACAATAGAACGTTTTCCACAACGCTAATATTGACGATGTAAATGATATTAGCTACCTAACATAATTATTATTAGCTTTATAATTCTTATATCGAAAATGACAAACTAAAAACATATATCAAAGCTAATAGCCTGAAAGTGAAACTGTAACCCAAACTGGATACTGGATAAAGTAAATCTATTTTATCGGCCCACGATCCAATCACTACCAATCGTTAAATATGTTCCATTAATTCGACGTTCAATGACACGTAGCCAAGTAGAATATACTTCTCGTTCGAAAAAATGTTGGAATATTCTCGTTAAGTTCCTAAACTACTAAGGTAAAGTTGTCAGAGCTTGTTAGAGGAGTGAGTATTCTGACAGTATGGAAATTTCGTTTGCTGTCAGTGTTGTAATTCCCCTATTTAAAAAAAAAGGGATTCACTCCCTTTTAACGATTAACTGTTTTTCTTTGATTATTAATTGTCTCAAGCGTTGATTGTTTCCGAATGTTAAGTCACGAAATTTTAGCATGCTTAAGCAAAAACACGATATAAAAAACCGTTTAAAAAGAACTGTGTGACAGTTAACACGGCGGCAATCTCGAAGATACACACACACTTACAGCTACCCGAAACTAACTCGATTTGGAACAAGCCAACTGTGATCAGGCCAGCGTTAACACATAAGTCACGTTTCCCCTCGTTGCTAGGGCACATGTACATATAAAAATCCCCGGCCTCCCCTGAGCCTGACGACCGACCAAAGGATAAAAAATATTTTCACAGTTGTGTATGATTTTTTTCCAGGTCGAGATTTCCCCTTCCTACTCGCTACTGAAATTAAAAAGTGTTGCTATCGTCGTGTGCAGTTGTGATTTTTTTTTAAACAGATATGTTAAAGTAATGACTAAAAATTGCAAGAAAAAAATGGTGACGTAAAATGAAAAATTCTTTAAATTAGTTCTTTTTAAGAGAGAGAAAAATACTCATAGGTATATTTTTTTTACTATTACATCCCACTAACATTATAAATGCTTAAGTTCGTATGGATGATTTTTAAACATTCACGCCAAACCCGTAATCGTAATAAGCGGCCTTCAGTGTTCCGGTTTGTCCCGGGTGCGAATCCCAGTAAGAGCAAATTTGTGTGTGATAAGCATTGATATTTGTACCTGAGTCATGGGTGTGTCCATGTATAATGTGTATTTATTTACAAAAAAATATTCTATGTAGTGTACCAACCATCTAGAACCCGTAACACAAGCCTTGTTGCTTAAATTGGAATTCGACGACGCTGTGTTATTGCCCCAAATAAAAAAAAGGAAAAAAAAAACACTACCAAAATCAAACCTATTCAAGGAACAACAACACACAAGTGACCCAAGCTCTCTTACAGCCAGGGTACAACTTCTATTAGTACACTTTAACAGTAGATAGAAGGTGGAAGTTCCAAAGAATTCAATTAGATTGCAGCTCATATATTTCCGGGTGCGCACGGTAGTGTTTGCTGCAGTATCTTGGCCGAACAAACTTGCAGATAGGAGCACATTACTTGTAAGCTCGCGACGCATGCTGTGATGTATGTAGAATAATGTAGGTGCAAAATCCTTACTTATTTCTTTGCATCCACCAATACTTTGCAAAAGGCAATAAAACGTTTTTTTTTTCAAAAGTAGGAAGGAGATTTTTTTCTGTTTGATACCTCAAAACTTTCGTCTGGGTGAACCGATTTTGATGATTCTTTTCAATGTCATTTCAATTTGGTCCAGTTCTGATATTTGAGGTCGTTTTTTTTTTTAACAGAATTATATTTTACGTTTCAACATTCATTGTTTTAGATTTTATTTTACCAACATACATTTTTTACCATTATTTTAAGTATTATTTGTTCAAGTAGTTGTAAGTACGACTGCTGAGCTAAAGGTCTTGAGTTCGATTCCCAGGTCGAGCAAAGTATTATAGGGTTTATCTATAAAATTCTCAGTAGCAGCTCGAGGTTGTATTTGTGCCCGGCAGATCGCAATAATCTTGCCTCTTATGACATGGAACCTAAAACTAAAATTGTAGGTGTATATTTGTTTATAGCTAGCTACACCTCTGCCTAGCCCATCACGAACAACATGCGTGATGGTATGTTAAACAATATCATTTAATTTGCGTAATTATTGTCCTTTGATAACAGCCAAGCGCAAGAATTTTCAAGCAAGTTTAACACGCTTACAATTTTAATCATAATCCACTCTTTATATAAAACCTTACAACAAAACTTTTAAAAGATTCTATTTAGCTCAAAACTTACCACTACCATACAAGAATATAAAAACTTTTACTCAAAAAATTAAGTTCATTTTAACGTAAATCGCTTACAGCATTGTTATTAATAATATAATAATAAATCACTTATGTTCAGGCTCCTGTGGCCCATAGATAAACCTTACAGACTAACATTATAACAAAAATACAAATCGTTTTGCTAAATAAAAACGTAGGCCTATAGAAGCATCATTATTACAGTAGGCCGCTGTAAAAACTTCAGAGATACCGGCTGAGATGAGGTCGCAATAGTTCATAGTTTAAATTCAACCAAATTGGCCCACCTTCAATTTTGAACTACAGTTCAACCGAGTCTATAATGCTAGTTCCTTCAAGCTTCTTCTTTATTCTATCAGCGTCGGTATTGACGACGTCACTATTGGTAGCGTTGGCATTAGTGGCGTCGGTATAGATGGCGTCGTTATTGTAAGCGTCGGTATTGAAGGCATCGGTATTGATAGAGTCGGTATTGGTGGCGTCTCCTTTGAAAGCGTAAGTATTATTGGCGTTGATGTTAGTGGCGTCGTTACTGACGGCGTCGGTATTTATGACGTCGGTATTGATAGCGCCGGTGTTGGATGCATAGGTCTTGTTGATGGCGTTGGTGTTGTTGGCGTCGGTATAGGTGCCGTCGGTTTTGTTGGCGTCGGTATTGGTGGCGTCGGTATTGACGGCGTCGGTACTGGATGGGCGTTGGTACTGTGGGCGTCGGTATTGACGGCGTCGGTATTGGTGGCGTCGGTTTTGTTGGCGACGGTATGGGTGGCGTCGGTATTGGTGGCGTCGCTAATGGTGGCGTCGCTTTTGTAAGCGTCGGTCTTGTTGGCGTCGGTTTTGTTGGCGTCGGTATGGTTGGCGTCGGTATTAGTTGGGTCGGTATTGGTGGCGTCGGTATAGGTGGCGTCGGTAATGGTGGCGTCGGTATTGGTGGCGTCGGTATTGGTGGCGTCGATAATGACGGCGTCGGTATTGGAGGCGTCGGTATAGATGGCGTTGGTTGATTACGTCGGTATTGAAAGCATAGGTTTCGTTGATGGCGTTGGTATTGCGAGCGTCGGTATTGGAGGCGTCGGTATTGATTGCGTCGGTATTTTTAGCGTCGCTAATGATAGCGTCTGTATTATAGGCGTGGGTACTGGTGGCGTCGCTATTGAAAGCGTCGATTTTGTTGGCGTCGGTATTGGTGGTGGCGGTATTGGTGGCGTTGGTAATGACGGCGTCGGTATTGGAGGCGTCGGTATAGATAATATTGTTGAGGTTGGTTTTGGTGGCGTCGGTATTGAGGGCGTCGGTATTAATGGCGTTGGTTGATGACGTTGGTATTGATAGCGCCGGTTTTGTATGCATATATTTTGATGGTGGCGTCGGTATTGAAAGTGTAGGTATTGGTGGCGTTGGTACTGAAGGCGTCAGTATTGGGGGCGTCGGTATTGATGGCGTTTGATTAATAACGTCGGTATTGATAGCGCCGGTATTGTATGCATAGGTTCTGTTGGTGGCGTCGGTATAGAATGCGTCGATATTGGTGGCGTCGGTATTGATGGCGTCAGTATAGGTGGCGTCGCTAATGGTGGCGTCGCTTTTGAAAGCGTCGGTTTTGTTGGCTTCGATTTTGTTGGCGTCGGTATTATTCGCGTAAGTATTGTGGGCGTCGGTATTGGTGGCGTCGGTTTTGTTGGCGTCGGTATGGGTGGCGTCGGTATTAGTGGCGTCGGTATTGGTGGCGTCGATATAGGTGGAGTCGGTATTGATGGCGTCGGTATTGGTGGCGTCGGTATTGGTGGCGTTGGTATTGGTGGCGTCAGTATTAACGGCGTCGGTATTGGTGGCGTCGGTATTGATAGCGCCGGTATTGGATGCATAGGTTTCGCTGATGGCGTTGGTATTGCAAGCGTTGGTATCGGAGGCGTCGGTATTGATAGTGTAAGTATTGATGGCGTCGCTAATGAAAGCGTCTAAATTATTGGCGTCGGTATTGATAGCGCCAGTATTGTATGCATAAGTTCTGTTGGTGACGTCGGTATAGAAAGTCGCTTTTGAAAGCGTTGGTTTTGTTAGCGTCGGTATTGGTGGCGTCGGTTTTGTTGGCGTCGGTATTGCAAGCGTCGGTTTTGGAGGCGTCGGTATTGATAGCGTTGGTATTGATGGCGTCGCTAATGAAAACGTCTAAATTATTGGCGTCGGTATTGATGGCGTTTGATTGATGACGTCGGTATTGATAGCGCCGGTATTGTATGCATAAGTTCTGTTGGTGATGTCGGTATAGAAAGCGTCGATATTGGTGGCGTCGGTATTGATGGCGTCGGTATGGGTGGCGTCGCTAATGGTGGCGTCGCTTTTGAAAGCGTCGGTATTGTTGGCGTCGGTTTTGTTGGCGTCGGTATTAGTGGCGTAAGTATTGTGGGCGTCGGTATTAGTGGCGTAAGTATTGTGGGCGTCGGTATAGACGGCGTCGGTTTTGGTGGCGTCGGTTTTGGAGGCGTCGGTATTGATAGTGTTAGTATTGATGGCGTCGCTAATGAAAACGTTTAAATTATTGGCATCGGTATTGATGGCGTTTGATTTATGACGTCGGTATTGATAGCGCCGGTATTGTATGCATAAGTTCTGTTGGTGATGTCGGTATAGAAAGCGTCGATATTGGTGGCGTCGGTATTGATGGCGTCGGTATGGGTGGCGTCGCTAATGGTGGCGTCGCTTTTGAAAGCGTCGGTACTGTTGGCGTCGGTATTGATGGCGTCGGTATTGATGGCGTTGGTTGATTACGTCGTTATTAAAAGCCCCGGTAATGTATGCATAGGTTTTGTTGATGGCGTTGGGATTGCAAGCGTCGGTATTGGAGGCGTCGGTATTGATAGCGTAAGTATTGATGGCGTCGCTAATGATAACGTCTCAATTATTGTCGTCGGTATTGGTGGCGTCGCTTTTGAAAGCATCGGTTTTGTTGATGTTGGTATTGGAAGCGTCGATGTTATGGACGTCGTTACTGACGGCGTTGGTGTTTATGACGTCGGTATTGATAACGCCGGTGTGTGATGCATAGGTCTTGTTGATGGTGTCAGTATTGTTGGCGTCGGTATTGTTGGCGTCGGTATTGGTGGCGTCGGTAATGACGGCGTCGGTATTAGATGCTTAAGTATTGTTTGCGTCGATGTTAGTGGCGTCAGTATTGATGGCGTCGGTAATGTTGGCGTAGGTATTGAAAGCGTCGATATGTTGGCGTCGGTATTGGTTGCGTAGGTATTGTTAGAGTCAGTATTGAAAGCGTCTGTATTGTTGACGTCGATATTGAAAGCGTCGGTTTTGTTAGCGCCAACAATAACGACGCCATACCGATGCTAACAATACCGTTAGCATATTGAATACTTTTTCTTTTCTATTGTAAATAAATAAGGTAGATTAAAAGCATTCATATACCTAGTCGTTCAGTTCTTTTTTTATATAGTGCGTAACTTTTTTATTATTTTTGTCCGTAAAAGCCTTTTACGAAGTATTAGAAAACGTTTAAAAAAAAGATGAAAATGAATTTGGTGAAACTGTTTTCCAGTCATGCCGTGACCAAGGGAAATCGGTACTTACTTTTATATACATAATATACAGATTATATTAAATACGTGGAAAACGCTATGGGTTTCTCATTTGCTTATATTTATTATCTTGTTTTTTCCTTTTTTGTTATATAAGTGTTAGTTGTTCTCGAAAATAAATAAATATCTTATACATATATAAACTCACGCCTTTTTACTATATGGATAGGCAGAAACTACAGAACGCCACGCGCTGCGGTCTTTGCATGCTACTTTTGCTTCGTCCACAATCATACATCTAGTCAAGCATGCGCACTGGTTAAAACTACTGAGAACGGGACCTTTTTGAAGGAGTTCATCTATGAAGGTCGCTGTATGTCCCTATAGTGCACCCCTCCGGGTTTTTCCACTGAAATCTGCCGCTTGATACATGCCTTTCATTATATGCTTATAATTCATTCTCTCAACATGCCAATATTCTCTTTAAATTAATTCTTCTGTGTTATAAAAATATTATTACCTCCTAAGGAAGCGAATGAACTTTCCCAAAGCTATCTACAGAAAGTATTTACAACAAAAAGTTTATGTAGCCGTGCGAAGGCTTGTTACAGCCGAAAGCTGGTGTTTAAATTAAAATGGCCGAAGTGAGGCCAAGTTGGGCAATAACAGCTTGTGTATGGACTTACACAGAGGCTGCACTTACTTTGAGTGCGACAGATATGCAGAGAGGTTGCTGTAAAAGCGTGTAGCGTATAAAAGACTAAGAAATAATTTCTGAATCCGCCCGTCGCGTCGCTACTGATCGGCATAAGATCAGTTATACGCAAACCTTATACATAGATTAGTGAATTTAGGTTAACTGTTTGAGGGATTTGTTATCTCTTTTTTCGTACTTATTCGAATGAACATATAACTATAACATAACATATAACATCATCATCATATATTTGGTTACAAGTTAGTGAGCAGGTACAAAAAAATTATGCAAGATTTACAATATACATGCATATCATCATACCTGTATCATCGAAGAGATGTATAGATATCTCCTCTATTTTTGTTACATCTATGATAGAAGCAACGAGACTGCATTGAGATGTTCAATATTGGATAACATGAAGCAATACCAGCTGGGTCCTGTAGACGACGCATGTGACTCCGAGGTACTACCTACCTACACATGTAATTTACTTGATCTAAACTAAGATACGCTGAGATCAAACATAGCATGTTTATTTAAATAAAACTACTATTTTATATTGTTTTAACCTGACTTGAATATCCGTAAAAAGTAGTTTTATTTCAATGTATATTAATATATATACGCGCAAGTGTAAGAAATCAATATAATTTATTATTTTCTTCATACACCTTTCGCGTGGTATGCAAGTGTATCTGTATGTTATCTCTTCACGCTTAATCCATTCAACTGATTTAGATGAAATTCGATATGGAGATAGTTTTTGTCTCGAAAATCCTCCCTTAAAAAGGCGATAAATTTCGCACTTCCAGCCTCCTTGGTTAGAAGTGCGATATCAATGATTTCTTAAAACATTGTAAAAAAATAAATAAAAAATTGAAGCAAAAGCGAATTGGGTAAACTACTAATTCTACGACGACATAATCGCGGGCAGAAGCTGGTATCCTACAAAGCATGAATAACGAGAATAATTTTCATGTTACTATGTTATTCTCACCTGCGCAAGTCTAGCACAGGACCAGTTACAGACAGAGTTATCGTAATCGAAGCAATTAACATAATTCACGTCGCTCAGATATCGGCTCCAAGTTCGCAGCCAGCCCTAATTGTAATGGCTTCAGATACGAGCCGAGTGCACGACCAACTCCTATTTAGATCATAATTAAGAACGTGCGGTAATTACTTCAACGATTCAACGACACGAAAATGTTATACATTATCGATAATCCAATTAAAATGTAATAACTTTATGTATATTAGGTATTAAGTACTACTTTCATGGTGCTTAAACAGTTAATATCGCTGATATTTATAATTTATCGGGAATATTTAACTTGAAGTTTAAATTAAAAGGTGCGTTTATAAATATGATTATATTACGGGAATAAAAAACTGTTGAACTTTGATACTATGTGTTATAGGGAAAGCCTATCTCCACTGATCGAATATAGATTCAACTCTAAACTCCAATAAAACTACAAGATCTAAGAATGGAAGGGAACTCCAAGATCCCAGCAAATATAATTATAATAGCCAAGTGGTGTAACTAGAGGACAGTGAAGTAAATAGTGTCGAGTCCATCCCCAAGGCACGCACCACTGAGTTTTCAAAGTTACATGCGTATTTATCACATGCGCAAACGATGAAGGGAAAAATGATGACATGTGAAAGTTGTCAACTCACACTAGGCTAGCGTGGAAGACTATAGCTTTATCCTTCTCAAACGAGAGGAGACCTGTGTCCAGCAGTGGGACAATAAACAAAATTCAGCAGTCATTCTTGCAACCACTTAACTATTGCAGCAATAAGATATGAATGGACAGATTTATTACTATCTACCGATCACAAGAACATAATCGCTAGTAACTGTGCTACGAGTAATTGAATGAGGCTTAATACATTCTATTGAGCTACAGATTACTGCTGTAATCATACAGTATTTAGTAATAGTACGGCTCGGCGTGAATACGTAATATCAATTTTAATCAATAGGAAGATACACACAGGGAAACAATGATCCTAATATTAGCAAATGACAAAATGGGTATTAGGGGCGTGTGACACCGCCTTACAAGTGATAGATACAGTCTTTGAGCAGTTCGTTAAAGATTTAAACGTGAGACTGTCATTTTGTACATATATATCATGACGCTTGTCGTCACTAAAGCGTTAGACAGAGGTGTGCTAATGTATACTCAAATTTCGCTGATATGTTTACGTAATGTGGGGCGGACCCTATTGCCATCAACAAGATACGAATCCAAACTCCGAGCTGCTACTGAAAATTTCATAGATAAACCCAATGACACTTTGGTCGACATGAGAATCGAACCCAAGACCTCTTGGACAGTAATTACACTTACGAACAATAGACCAGCAAGGCAGTAACTGTCATATTATATGGAATTATTATGACAAATATTGGTGTATCGCGATATGCTTTGTTATCTCTAGCGATTTTTTAACCAAACTCGGACGTGAATGATCCGTCATACATGTTACAGTTTGGACTGCTGTCCGATACATTGACACAAAACTGGCATTACAACATGTTTGTGGCGAGAATATTCCGTCAGTTACGAACAAATTCAATTTACATTTACCAGGTGTACCACGAAATATGTGTTCCATAATGGCCACACATCATTTACGGATGTTTGCCACCAATGGCCCGGCTCAGCCCGACTCAGCCACGCGACCATTTCCTAGCGGCCGGCATATCGCGTAGAAGTAACGCGCCTGGTGGCGACGCCCCGGTTCACGATTTATGTCATTACGTGGTGCTCGTAAATATTGCGAAAGTTATGATGTACGTGTGTCAGAACAACTTAAGAAGAAACTACGTGAAACATACAGATTATTTAAAACATCATGTTTTTACGATGATTATAAACATTATACTATGAAACTTACAAGTCTTTGAAAGAAATATGTAAAGACTAGTTTTTGCTCGCGACTTCGTCTATGTAAAATAAGTAATTTAATTTCCACTCCCCTTTTCCCCTTTTTAAGCGATGATTTCGGGATGAAATGTATCCTCTATCCTTTCGCGGGACTCAAACTATAACAAATTTCATCTAACTCGATTCAGTGGTTATAGCGTGAAGAGATAACAGACAGACAGATACACTTTCGCATTTATAATATTAATTAAGTATAGACTTACCATGTATGAGTTAGATATAAAAAACCTCTCTTCATTTCTTTGTTATTAATTCAAATCCCTCTGTATTTTTTTTAATAATTAACCCTGATATCTAAACATCTATCCTAATACCTAAATATTATAGTCTAGACCCTTTTTTATCGATATTACTCATGCTTTAGATAAAATAGAACCAATTAAACTACTTTTATTAAAAATAGCTTTAACAAAAAAGTTTAATGTAACAAAAACCTCTTGCTAATAAGAAATCTTTAAGATCAACGCGGCTCAATATTAATCTGGCAATTAAATTAATTATACATTCCATAAATTTGGCTCTTATAGAAATTCAATTAATAAATTGGCGATCGCGGAGCCAATCACAAGCGTCGCCGGCATCAGCTACTAATTATTAAATACATAAATTTTAATAAAACTAATTTTTTTATAGGCATAGCGAGATTTCGCTTAAATTGTGCTGTCCAACTTGCGTACTTCTCCAGTCCAATCCCCTACAGAAGACCACAGTGAAATAACAATACTTACTTGTGTTTCTGTGAGTGGGTACGGTTACCAGAGCTCGGTAGGTGAGTGACTGATAGCATAGGATCCCATTTGGCGTCAGTGTTCCCCTATTTATAAGAAATCCAAATCGCTCCACATATCATGGAGTTCTTCGAAAAAGGACTAAATAGAATTGACTGACTGAATTTTACAGATTTAGCAACGTCTAAAGGTTATGGTAACTGCATACCATCATGCGGGCCGTAATTTTAAATATTTTTGATTTAGGTACCTACTTTAAAACATACTACCACTTACTGCATTTAGTAACTAATATGCATACTTATATTGAGATTTAATATTATGCAAATAGGGTTAAAACTACGCTGACTCGACATTTCAAAGGGCAGTTTAAAATGCTAAGACATCAACTGACGTTCAACTATAGCAGATTCATAGTCATAGATATTATTATATTAAGAATATGCAAGTATGTCTTATCTCCAACAATATTTCCTACTAGAGACTTCTACAGTAGTTGAGCTTGAGGAAATTCAATTTAGGATTATCTTTATTTGTTTGCAGCGCATCCTTTAAGTTCTTATACAAACAATTTGTTATTATATTGCCGTCCGCATATTCTTCTGCCAACAAAATATTCGCTGATATTTCATATTGTACTATAGTAATTCGTATCGCATGCAGAGTTATAATTTAATATTTTCCGCAGTTTTAATCGTGTTGAAATAGTACTTCTTTTTGTAATAATTCTTGATATTTTGGTTCTTTTAGAACATCTAAGGTCATAATTACAGCCAATTTTTGCCCGTTGAATCGGATTTACAACAATATCAGTAGACTACACTAAAATATGTGTATTGCCTTAAATACATCACAGCGATAGAAATTAGTTTTAACTATCCTTTACCTTGTAAACGTAGAAATTTATAATACTAAATCATAAAAAACTGCCATAAATCTAAGACACCTTTCAAGTGACAAGACCCACGTTTCTTCACATCCTGTATATGGTGATAACACATAACAGCATTGCATTATCAGCTTAATTTAAATAACTAGCTCAAAAAGTAACAAATGGTGTCTTCTATAGCTTATATATTTTAATAATAAAGGCTGAGTTCAAACCTCAAAGAGAATATACATAAGAATTTTTTTCTCTAGAAGATATTCCTCGAGAGAAATGATCGATATCATAGTTCCGTTGTTACCTCTAGAGAGCGATGCATTCCACTTTGTATCTTTGCATATTTAATGTGAATTGAAAGCTGCAGGACTGTTATAATATTGAAGGACAATACGCTAACAATATCGCATTACAAAATTTAGAATCTTCGAAATGAGTTTAGCGACATTGAGTTGTTTTACACATAGTAGAATATACAAAACGCAAGATCTTTATACCCCAACCTAAACGTGGAAAGATTAATGAAGCGATGTATTTTTATGTAATCTATACTTCCATATTAATATTATGAAGGGGAATGTTTGTCGGTCTGCTACCTCATCACGCTTTAACCCCAAATTTAAATTTAACAAACCTAGGGACGGACATAGGATTTTTGTTCCGAAAATCACCCCTTAAAAGCGCGTAAAGGGGGGTGGAAGTTTGGATGCGTAATTGATTATTTCTTAAAAGAAGGTGGTAAGAAACAAATAGCAGATTGATGAATAAACTAATACCAATTCTACGCCGAAAATGTCGCGGGCAAAAGCTCGTTTTCAATATAATTAAATCATATAATTAAGTCTAATATAAATTCAGTATAATTAGTTGTAGGTAAAATGGAAAGGCCGGTGTTTCTGACGTAGATGCTTTGTGACTACAGGTACAGTGTGCCGCAGTGTTAAGGTAGTAATCATAATTTTAGATTACACGTACGTCGTTGGCTTGAATAATTTACTGCATTAATTAGGCGTTCATGTCAGCCTCATAGTGAGGCAAGTAATTTCACATGTAATTAAGTACCTAATGCACTAACAACGGGCGATATATCCAGCGAGGCGACGCCGCACCACCCGCCTCGCGCCTCGCGCCTCGCGCCGCGTGCCGCATGGTGCATTACAAAATATTCAAATGCAAGTTTTGCAGCATGCCGCGGTGCCAGCAAGCTGCATTACATATTTTATACCAGCTTTGTGTGACCACAATACAGTCGCCATTGTGCAGACACTACGTTACTGCAAAAGTGGTACACTTTTATAATTAGTTTGGTCATATAATTAGTTTGGTCATATAAAGCCAGATTTCGTGACAGTTGAAGTAATTATACGTATCATAAATATTATGTTAAGCTTTGCCACGTATTAAAAAAAGTTATGTTTCGTGTTGGAAACATTTATTAAGCTGAAAAATGTACACACACAAAAGCCTTGGTAGGTCTATCAAATATTTGTGTATCGGGTAATCAAACCTGTAACCAGTGTTCTTTTCACTGTACCTGTCACCTTCAAGAAGCTAACTAGCCTGTCTTGTAACTCAGTACTCTCTAGAGACGTGTTAGTAGTTAGTATAAACTATAAAAAGGACCTACCCGAGAATATATCTAAAAAAATGACTAAATATTGTAGTAACTTCGAAAAAAATTAAGGAATGACTAAATGTGTCGAATGAAAGCGCTGTAGTACAATCGAACCAGCTAATTGGTTTTCATCCACACATAGATCGGTCTATAGTTGCATGTATACCAATTAGCTTGTTCGACTGTACCGCGGCCACTTGCCTACTTACACCAAACCTTTGATACGCAAATAAAACGTTTTAAAAAGCCCCGGCACTGGTACAAATTCTCTCATACAATGCACTTCTCGTCTCTATTGTATTTCAAAATTATTGCATAATTTATCTCCCTAGCAAATACTTTCTTTCACATAAATTCAAATAATCGGCAATGAGGAAATTCACAACGACCTCTTTTCCACTTCACAATGAAATTCAGCCGAAAATTAAAACAATACCAGAAATTATAATCTGTTTCAAAGACAAATGTTATTTAATATTAACTTTCAACAAGAACAAAGATCGAAAGAAAATTTCTACGGCTATAGCGTAACGTCTACTTGCGAAGCGAACATTATATCGTTTGCGGAGACTCTGCGAAGTTTCTGCGAATTGAAATCACGAATCTTAATTTTATTTATTCATGTAAATCAATCAAATCATGTTTAATTCTTATTGTTATCATAATTTTTGGTAGAAATGAAATTCACTATTTTCTTGTGTTCATAACATGGATATTATGTTGAGTGATCGGTTTGTTTACCGCGGTAAATGAGTTCCGCATGAAAAATATTAATATTTATAGTAGTTCCGAATGTATTTATGTACCCCAACTTGTTAAAAAAACACGTAATACGGTTATAGAAATGAGAATAATTTACTTTATTACTGTCTCGTTGGTCGAGTGGTCGTAAAGTGCGAATGCCGAGCAACAGGTCCTGGTTTGATTCCCAGGTCGATCAAAGTGATATTGGGTTTTTCAATGAAATTTTCAGTAGCAGCTCGGAGTTTGGATTCGTGCCCCGTTAATGGCAATAGGCTCGCCCCCTATTACATGGGACCTAAAACATACCGGCGAAATGTGGGTGCACATATTAGTACACCTCTAACTAACCCTTCGGGGACGACAGGTGTGATGATATGTATGTATTACTTTACTTTTTATGACGACCCAAATAGTCCAGCGGTAGCTGACACTGTCTTCTGTGCTATGGATCCCGGGTTCGAATCCCGGTAGGGACAAGTGTTTGTGTGATGAGCATAAACATTTGTATCCGAGTCATGAATGTATCTATGTATAATATGTATGTATTTACAAAAAAAAAAGTATATATGTAGTATATCAACAAACTAGTATCCGTAAGCTCGGAACTAGATGGCGCTGTGTCATAATGTCTGGGAATATTTATTATTATTATTATATAGGTGTCTCGTTTCTCGAGTTAAAAAAAAGAAAGTTTAAGGATTTATTTATCAAAGTTATTTCATGAAGACCTCGAGTGGAACTAGCATATAACTTTCACTGTATTTACGTAACATTACTTCGTATTATAATTCACAAGAACAAGACGTGCGCACCATTTTAAATTGTGTAAGCTGTTTGAATATGAATAATTTTCTTTGTAATTTTACTAGAGCTCAAACAATCTTAACTCAATTAAAAGTTCAGACAGTTTATGAGAAATGCTTAACTGTGCCTGAGAGGTCCGCGGTACCTGATTGTTTGACTTTGAACAGATCACATCATCAAACTGTAAGAAATGCTTCAGCAATAATTAAGGGGGAAATATCAAGAGAGCCTTGGAACCAAATACTACTTTAATACAATTATTATATCGATAGCATCTAGTCTTCTGTTTTATTAAATTTATTTCTGATATTTTTTTGAGGTCAGCTAGTCTATTTAGGTGCGGTTACGAGGCATTATTGTCATTTTAAGGCTTTTTTCAGGATTGTAATAGGCATTCGTATGAAAATTTTGTATTCTGACAATGTGTACCAAAGATCATATTGTCATGATCTTTGGTACACATTGTACTAAACTTACCTCTCCAACAGGAAACCACTCCAGGTACAGCTTGACTTAGATCATTTGATTATCGTAGATATTATTATATCCTACTCAGCTATGATCGTATACAAGCGATGGGACTAATTTCTGTGTATAAATATATAAATATATCCGTAAAATATGACACAGCGCCATCTAGTTCTGACCTAAGCAATAAATCTTGTGTTACGGAAACTAGTTATGTAAATACTTACATATTATTATGATACATAGAAACATTCATGACTCAGATACAAATGGCCATGCTCATCACACAAATATGCTACTACAGGGTTTGAACCCGGGATCCTTACGACACAAGGCAGCCTTTTACGTCTTCGCTAATCTGGTCGTCAGAAATGCCAAGTTATCTTATAATTAAATTGTATGGTAAGTAATAATTGTGTAATAACTTAAGCATTATAGATAACGAGAACATAAACTTGTTTATATGTAAGTGTATGTATGTAGTATGAATTTCCCGGCTAAGTTTATAGTTAACTGTAGCTGTTTGGTGATAAACTAATAAGTTAGTTTGGATAGTAAACTCCGTGTGTATTGCTGGTAAAGTGTTAGTGTTTAATGTACTGTTATTAATACCTTATAATATGTATAAATTTATTTTGTTTATAAAAAGTATATAACCGTTCTTGTCGTTGCAGCACCAAGGCTTTGTATTTAACTACTAAGTTGAGAAAAATGAATTAAGCAATATTATCATAGCATCTATAGTGACTTCTTTTTTATAATAATATATAAAAAAACCTACGATATAAAAACTAGTGGTCAAATTTTCTTATATTAAAAATGTTGTCACTAGTCATAAGTCGATGCACTAGATGGACTTATATCTATATTGCTGTACTAGAAGACTAATCTCAAGTACGAGTGAAAAACAATGGTGTGTGTAACAATGACAAAATTTTTGGGCACAGCGCCATCTAGAGGAATTTGCCGATACTTTATAATGGACGCGACCAACTTCAGTTTTCCTCTACAACTGATGCCACGAGGTTCAGTGTTCGGAAGATTTTAGTTCATATATCAAGAAATAGAGGACGGTACTTGTATCAATACTGAAAGCAGTTTAATAGCGGTTATTTCACGTTTTTATGATCAACTCAGAACTGATTAGTTCGTAAAATGTTTAAGTATCCATAACAAAATTTACGGCTACGTGAAATTATTTGACCATATTTACGATGCTGCCGTATATTTTTATCCTGAACGTCTAAGATACCTCTCCATAAATGGAAAATCTGTAAACCGTTTTGTTGGAACAAGTATTACTGATAAGTGTGTCTAGTAGGAACCCTAATGCTCACGGAACTTGAGCGCTACTTACTCAAGTTCCGTGAGCATTAGGGTTCCCGCACTGTGTCATTAGGACTTTCTTATTAGAGATTAGGAATTAGGAAGAATTTTCCCAGCCGTAGATCGCCGCGCGAGGCCTCTACCAACCCTTTTGACAAATCATCATGAATCATCATAAAATATATGATATCCTAGTGGATTAAAACAGTTGTATGTAGAAATTAAAGGTCCTCGATTTCGAACCCAAGGCACCACTGACACATCGGAAGTTATTTGCGTATTTATCACATGCTCCAACGGTGAAGGAACATATCTAATCGTGAGGACACCTGCAAGCTTGAGAGATTTTCTCAAAGAAAAGCCTGTGTACCCGCACAATGATCTATAATTAATAATTAGGGGATAATTACGGGACAATAATTAGGTTGATGATTTGTAGGTATGTCTTTGTTTGACATACATATGTATATGATATGTATGTCAAACAAAGACAGTAATGTAAGTAGAGATTTAGGGCATAGCGAGATTTCTCGTTCAAATTGAGCTACCCGACTGGGAAAGTAACTTCGCGTTACAGTAGACCGCAGGGAAACAACAATAGTAGTATTTCTGCGAGTGAGTACGCTGACCACCGCTCGTTAGGGAGTGACTATTCTGACAGCATGGGATTTCCATTTGCTATCAGTTTATTAGCTCCCTAATTTTAAGAAATCTAAAACGGTTTCTTACTAGGTCGGCAACGCGCAAGCGACGACACTGGTGTTGCAAACGTCTATAGGCTACGGTAACCGCTACCATCAGGCGGGCCGTACACTTATTTACCATCCCAGCAGTATAAAAAAAGAAGGAACCCTTAACGCTACAAACCTGATGCTATTACCATATTTTATGCACAAACTCGGCAAAAACTCTGTACTTTGTTCGTTTAATCTCATTCTCTCAACCTTAATTTCTTCGCTCTGCATTAAGAGGAAAGTTAACGTCCACTCTGGCAACACTAGAGAGCCGGCGCGGCGTCGCTTAATTAACAAGTTAACCTTTAAGGTATAGCTATTGTATCTCGCCACTTTATCAATTAAATTTGCACTATAAATTCACTGCAAACGCTCAGAAAAATTGTGAATCTAAAAGATTTATGATACGCTCGTTATTTTGTCACTTTAGATATTATTTCGCTAGTCGTCATCAAAATATTTTGATGAAGTGCTTATCAAATTAGTTTTATTTTAACTATATTGATTTGTGACACTAATATCCCTTAAGCCCACATTTGGTTTATAGACTAACATGCGTTGAATCTCTGACTTTATTTCGATATTTCATCTTAGAGACCGTCACTAAAGACCGGTATATATTTACAGAAATAAACATCATTTGCAGTCACGTTAGTGATTATTGTCTGATACGATTACATCATTTAATTCGCGTTTCTATTGAGACTTAAAGTCGATGAATAAAATTAATTACTAAATTTTAATGAAAGGAAGGCTTTTGTGGCACATCCCCACATTGATGCGTAATCGATAATACAGTATTATCTTGAGACATTGCCATAGTGACAAATTTATTTATTATATGTTTATTTTATGGCCAAATATTTAATCGCTATTCAATAGAGCACATAAAAGCTCTTACAAATTATGTTGCCTCTTTCACACAGCAGAAAAGTGAAAGAGTCAGCGCTATATTATTGAGAACTTCATCCCAAGAAGTTAATCAAAGGGTAGAACTTCTGGCCGTAGTTTTCTCGTTAAACTAAAAGAATAAGTATTATGGAATCTGCGGGATTACCAGCAATACTTTGAATGTTCGACACCTAAGTAATTAATTATTCGCCTTGATCAAACAATCAGTTGGTTCTCATAATGTAATGGTAATGCTTTCACCGTCGCATTCGAGGACAAACTTACGAACTTAAGTCTGTTGGCTAATGGTCTCTCTTTGAGATATTTCTGTAAGTATACATTTTTACTTGTTTAAGATGGTTCAAGATAAAGTTAGTTCGTCGTGCACAGATTAGTTGTACTATTAACCTATTCTCGTGAATTAACTTTCGGTTTTTGGTGCCTACTAATATTATTAAAGCGAAAAGTCTGTTTTGAACTATTCAAATCACACCATGACACATACGAATACGACTGACCTTTTTTAAACGACAAACACGCAATTCATATATTTCTAATTTTAGAATCAATACCTTTCCCAGGTAATCTTTCAATAAGATATTCTCAAACAGAATTAAGTGTATGAAACTGAATAGCCATTCATCCAATGTTGAATTACTTGGAATCAGAAATAGCCTGAATATACCTTTGTTGTTTGTTTCTTTATTTTATCTTTGTTTTTTTTTAAGTTGTTTTTTTTTATCTAGTTTCATTTGGAGCGTATAATAATATAATGTGAGGCCGAGATGTAGACTCGAAGAGATTATACACGTCACGCCTTTATTTTATAAAACAGGTATCAGCGGGTCGTATTTTTTTTTAAAGATACTTTTCCTCTACTTATTAATTTCTCCTATATCGTGGGAGCGTTTAAAAATGTACAAACACCCATTCCCAGAACTACTACCTTCGTGCGGGGATCAAACACGCGACACGTGGCGGTAGTAGCCGATCGCTCGACTGCTGCGCCAACCATATCGTCATGTTGGATTCGTACTGACAAAAAATGTAAGCAAACCTACCACCAGATACCTATAATATTTCCATTTCATTCCAACACAACGTTTAGGTGGCTGTCATAAACATGTGCCTAACATATTCTGTCCCTCCCAAAGGTGAACACTATCCCTCATGTTAGATAAACTATAATGTAGTACTTACATTCTGTATTCAGCACACAGCGGCCATGTTCTTCCTTCTTTAGATTTAAAAAAGAAATATTGTATTATGAAATCCCCTGTATAATTCTCCGACATTTTGTTTTACGTTTTTTGCAAATTTTTCGCGTCAGATTCAGTCTGTGTGGCGTGAGATTTACATAATATGGATGTATTTATAAATCCATACAATGTTATACCAAATGTGAGCCTTTTATATTAATTGTAATGCATATTTTATGTTAATGAACAACAATCAATAAATGGTTAGCAGATCCTGTGATTTAAACCATATTTCTATAATAATCTATTCTTGATTGGTCCATTTACGCATCATCAAAAACTACTAGAGAACTGAAATTTGATACATACATCCTACTTCTTACTAATATTATAACGCGAAAGTTTATAAGTATAGAAGGATGGATGGGTGTGACTCTTTCACGCAAAAACCGCTTCACAGATTTGAATGAAAATTATCATACATATAGTTTATTACCCGGATTAACACGTAGGCTACTTTTTATCTATATACCATGCGGGCAAAGCCGCGGGAGGCAGCTAGTAGATTATAATGCAAGCTTTTGCTAAAAAAAGATCTGATGAAATATTTACTTTAACTGGGGCACGGGTGTGTATTGCCTCGAGCTACCGCTATTGAATATATTCGATATTATCGTCTGTCTAAAGTAAACAAAGATAATATTGTTTTTCAATTATTTGAAATAATATCAATATATCACGATAAAATTCGTAAAAAGTAGTATTATTACAAAGTAGTAGTATAGTATTCGCGTAGTATAAGAAATCAGTAAATGCCATTAATCCGCAAACAATACCATAAGACAATAAAATATTTATTTGTGATTAATGATACAGATTTATTTATTGACGGTAAACGTAGCAAATGGTAGGTAACTATAATTTTGTGACATTATTTGTCTTGATACCTAAATCTTTTGACAAATCCTCACGTAGAATCTCTAAGAATTCCCAGTTGGTCTCCTTTGAGAATTTCAAAACGTTAAGGTCGGTATTTCTTAGAATTGCTGATACAAGCCTCGTGAATAGTTAGGCACATGCCGCGCCGGCTGACATCACGTACACTCAATGTATGTGACGGAGGATTGATACTACAGTCACATCAATTTAAAGACAAAATCTTAGAGCTCCCCTAGCGTCTGTACTGATGCTCAAAGTAACTTGAGGCTTAAGGACTGGCATTAGTTATTCTGATCGCTGTGGACTCTCGATATTTTGGTAGTTATATATTGCTAGCAGACCCGGCCACGCGTTGCTGTGGGCTAAGTTATTCGTTGGTTTACAATAAAACTATTTTGTGATTATAAATTGAGATAAAAACTATCTTATCTTTCAAATTGGACCTAACTTCACTCAGTGTTGAGCTTAATTGAAATTGGTCCCTGAATTAAGAACACGATTTTTTTATATATAAAGACAGCTCAAGCTACCATAACAATTGCGTTTTTCAGGTTATTTTAAATATTTTTATTTTACAACATATTAACTATTTTCCTCATTTCATTAATAAAACTAAAGTTATAGTTATTTCATTCGATCGGAGCTAATGGAAATGTATAGAGCAGCAAATAAATATCAATTCTGAACTTTCATCTGCACCCAACTTTGCCATGTTAGTACAAACAAATGTAGTGACAGAAACACTACTACACACATCTTCATAACAAAAGATATGCAATCTACTCAGAATCTATAGACAGGCCCAGTTTAGTGCAGAAAGTCTTGGAAGTATCAGTTCATTTATAATCTAAATTTAGCACATCGTAAAACTTAGTTTATATAATTAACTTGTATTAGTTGCAGACAACAATGAATGTAGTTAAAGTTTACTAAACTTTATCATAACCGTAGTTTGAACGGTTGAAATTGAATACCTGAATAAAAAAAGGATTAACCATTTTTTCTTAAAAAAAACAATATCTTAAAGATAGCTAAAGCATGAGGTTATATCCTTATAGACATCAAATGTATACTAAACTAGTTTGTACTTGAAATGAAGTATTTAGAATGTTTAATTGTTCATCTAGTAAATTAGTAGTAGTATCAATTGCACAATTTCGAGTTTAGGTATAATATATTTAACGTACCTACCTCGATATAGTCGAGCTGGCGAGAGATTTACTGCTTTCCAAATCCAAATGATTTTGGTGACTCAGGAAATAAAAGACATTAGCTATTAATATTGAGTGTTATACTTCTGAGCATTTGCGTTTCATGTGGCATATGTAGTAGTAGCCCATTTTGCAGAGATAGTTGGTATATCTGGCTTCCCTCGTGTCGTATATGTTCCGGTTACATGATACTGCCGTTGTTTCGCGTTTCATATACAAATGCTATTTACGAACTTGTGTACAGGGGAATATACTTGTATCGTACCTTACTGTGCATACATAGTGCTGTGTAAATATTTGCTAGATGAACGATGGTTGCTTTATTCCGGAAAAGAATACTGTTCCATCTTGTGGATCTCCAAATTATGCGGTGTTCGCCGAGATTGCAAATTTACATATTGACATTATAATATACTAGCTGCCTCCCGCGGCTTGCACGCATGGTATATAAATAATCTATATGCTGAATCCTATCAAAATCTGTTAAGTGGATTTTGCGTAAAGGAGTAACAAACATCCATACAAACTTTCACATTTATTATATTAGTAGGATATAGATATCTTATTTGTATATAGTTAAATAGTTAATAGCTGCTTTTATTTAAATAACACTTGTAAAAATAATTCTTTATAATATAATTTCAACATTTTTCATAGTATATGTAACTTAATATAGCATGACTAGCGACTAAGTTAGTCGGTCGGCTAGTTACGCAGCTAGCGAACAATTTGTCACTCTCTCAGACTGAACGAACCCACATTCAAATTATTTGGTTCAATATCATTTGCCTACCCTCCCTGAACATATATTTTGTAAGCTGATTTATTACAGTTACTTATATATTAGACATTGAAAAAATAATACCTTTTAGTATTTTTTTGCCTTGCCTATGCCTCACATAGGAATTTCTCCTAACATCTTAGGTACTCTTACCAGCACAAATATTAACAATGCACAAACACCTGTACATTTCTACAGTGTTTACATTACTTACATTACATTTGTACAGTGTGGGGATCGAACCTTCACCACCGGGTGCAGAAGCTTATCGCTCGACCACAGCACCAATCGTGCCTAAAAAAGGTTTATCGCGCTATATTATTATTTAATCCCGATGTTTTGAATTCAATACCGCATTCATTATTCTAATCTAACCGCGACCATCAATGATTTACAGGATCCGAAGCACCGAGATTAAATTATGTCAATATATTTTGTAAACACAAAATAGGCACGTTTTGCCTCGTAACAGTGAATAATGTAATGCAATTATTTGTGTGGTGATTAAATGTAATCTATGATGAATAAAAAAACCTTAAACTGTAGGTATATAAAATTGAAACAACGCAGACTCTCAAAATTAGACAAAATAAAAAATCTAAGAGCCTGCATGCCTGAATATTTACTAAAGAAAAAATTTTGACAAATCCCCACAGGACTGAGAATAATGTTGTCACAAACAGTTCAGGAGAGAACAGCATAGTTTCATTAACGTAATATGCAACGATAATAATAAGAGAGTTTTTCAACAAACTATTTTGAAAATTTCAACACAGTAGTTCTGCCAACTGCAGTTATGAGTGAATTTGGTATGTACAGTGTAAACAGTTACCGTGAAATGTACGCGAGCCTCACAGTGGAACTCCATAGTTTACCTACGAGTAATACGGCACATACTGACAGAACATGGCGCAGTTAACATTTATCTTTTCGTGCATTAAATTTGTTACCAAATTGTTTGGTAATACATTAATAATGAATATGTGTATCATGGGAGGGATTTTTCGTATTTCAGCTGAGGGAGCAGAACACGTACCCAGCCATCGTTAGTTTAATATAACCTTAATATAATATTATACACACACCATCACGCCTGTCGTCCCCGAAGGGTTAGGCAGAGGTGTAATAATGTACGCCCACGTTTCGCCGGTATGTTTTAGGTCCCATGTAATAGGGGGCGAGTCTATTGCCATTAACCGGGCACAAATCAAAACTACGAGTTGCTACTGAGAATTTCATAGAAAAACCCAATAACACTTTGCTTGACCTGGGAATCGAACCCAAGACCTCTTGCTCAGCAGTCGCACTGTACGACCACTAGACCAACGAGGCAGTTTATATTATCAATATCAATAATTTACTGCATCACTAAAAAAAAGCTATAATAGCCTTTCTGTTCCGTGAATAGCCTAGTGATATCACCAGACTAAGTCAATGGTTCTGAGTTCGATTCCGGCACACACCACTGACTTCTCGCAAGTTAGGTGCGTATTTATCTCATGCTCAAACAGTGAAGGAAAACATTGTGGCGATACGTGCATGCCTAAGATATTCTATCTGTGGCATATGAAGTCTGCTAACCCGCACTAGGACTCTCTCATGTGAGATCACACCCGTGCCCAGCAGTGAGACAGTGATTGGGTTGATAATTATGACAACGTAAATAACTTAAATCAATCAACTCAGACTCTCGCAGTCCACTGTTGGACACAGGCTTCTCCCAAACTGAACTTAAATAATAATAATTAACCATTCCAACCCGTATCACGTATCTTTCGTAAAATTTCTGCGAAGTAAGTACCCCAAACATGATCCATTGAAAAATATTAGCAGGTTTTTGTCGATAAAACCCGAGCTCGCTCGAGTGTGGGTTATTTTCGCTACATACGCTAGTTTCCATTCTCGAAAATCTTTTCTCGATATCTTTCTACAGATTTTTATTTAGATAAACGGCTGCGCTTGCCTATATTATTTGGGAACGTTTCGGTGTTTCGCTTCAGACAGCAGTTCCAAATGAAACTCCGTGAGGTGATTCAATAACGTAGAGGTGTAAAGATTCTAGCTTTTTATCGCAATTTCATCGAAATTCCGACATTAGGCCAAGTTTCAGATGTGGTGAAATAATAAACGTCAATGAGAAGGACTAAAAATATACGAGAAAAACAACTTTTATTGTAAATATTATTTGTGCTATAAAAGCGTCACACGACATATAAGTAAACACCATACGTTATGGCGTCACAAAGGGGCGGAAATGGCTTCCCTTTGGTCTGTCGGCGTCGGAAGCTGGGACAATGACAAATGCTGGCGCGTGACGGGTCGCGGGCGCGGCCTCGTCAGGGTGACGTATGGAACATTTGCTTAGGACCCTGTGAGCCATCTTCAAGGGCAGATGAGGAGAAACATAATGGAATGCTCCGTAATGACGTCATATTATCTGCCTAACTAGGGCCTCCGTTGTTTGGAACGAAGCTAGTAACATGCTCCAGCACTAAAGATTTTTTGACCTCATTATAATGTGAGTACACTGCGCTATTAAATAACAAGTGAGAGTTGGACTCGCGCACGAAGGGTTCCGTACAAAATTAGGCAAAAAAATTGCGTTTTTTGTATGGGAGCCCAGTTAAAAAAATATTTTATTTTGTTTTTAGTTGTTATAGCGGCAATAGTAATACATAATATTATGTGTAAATTTCAACTGTCTAACTATTTCGGTTCTTGAGATACAGCCTGGTGACAGACAGACGGACGTACTGACAGCGAAGTCTTAGTAATAGAGTCCCGTTTTTACCCTTTGGGTATGGAACCCTAAAAAACGAGTCCATATACTACTTCTACTATGTATGCATTGGCAATTGGCATAATTTACTTTTGTCTTTTGATCTTGAGGATGACTGGTAGTATTTTTTCTCAAAGAAATGTTAAATCACCTCATTTTGCGCTCCATTTTTCATTCGCGTGGCCCCATGTCGTGTGAGGTGTCCGTGTAAGCGATTTGCGCTCGCGTGAAGAAGGTTCCGTGCGATAAAACTCATATTAAGTTGTGCCGTTACACTGCATACATTACAAGGCACTTCGGTCGATAGGCTCATAAATTAGGGACACTGAAGAAGGAACACAAACTTGCCTTCATGTTTAATGTATCTCTATATTTTATGGCATAAACTATCATTATTACTCATCAGGAGTGATATTTCACATCAACCGTTAGACGTCCACTGCTGGACATAGGTCTCCCCCAAGGATCTCCACGACGACCGGTCATGCGCCGCCCGCATCCAGCGGATTCCAGCGACCTTCACCAGGTCGTCAGTCTACCTTGCCAGGGACCCACGCTGCGTCTTCCAGTACGTGGTCGCCACTCTAGAACCTTCAAGCCCCGTCGGTCGTCCGTTCTGAGTGATATGGTATCAAACAATTAATTAAAATGTTGGTTAGTAAAATGAGCCTGAATAAATGCTTAAAACGAGTCTCATATTCATGTAATTATAAATACGAAAGTATAATCTGTTACCTCTTCACAATTTTATGACTGAACCGATTTAGACGAAATTTGCTAATCAGAAGTTTGAGTCCCTGAAATCATCCGTTAAAAGGACGAAAAGATGTAGGCTTATATTATTGGAAGTATATATCCCGACTCAATAAATAATGAGTTTAAGAAATAAATAATTTGATTGATGAAAAAAAAAAATTGTATATAATTATGATATAATGAGTACCATAATAATATTTCTAGATTTATTACGATAAAGGTTAAACGAAACGTTTAGTTATAACATTGTTCAAAGTCGTGAAAGTCAATAAGTACGAACGGGTCGAGCCTGGCGAGAGTTAGTAATGAGTCAGCGACCTGTCATCTACGAACTACACATCACAATTTATCAACGAAGTAATAACACATTTAGGCGCTTGTACCTACTAAGTATTAGTCTGTGTTTTCAAAGTTTTCAATGAATGTGCTTTTAATAAGTTGAACCATCACGCCAGTCATCCCCGAAGGGTTATGCAGAGATGTACTAATGTATACATACATATTGCCGGCATGTTTTGAGTTGACTACATAATTATAATAATAGTTATAGTACCTACCTTGGGTTACAATATTTTAATTTACATAGGAATCTCATTTTTTTTTTAAATAAATTACTTGCTAGTTTTCTAAGTAAAAGTAAAGTAATTACAAAACCATTACAAACGTACAAATATAGACTAACTGTAATCTTTTCTCTTTATAATATAAGTTTAAATGTAACTGGGAAAAGACTCTTCAGTCTCTTCTTTTCATTACAGTTTTCTTTTTCCTCACCTACGTTTTTCTTAGACAGATAACACTCGCAAGATACATAAAATAACTTGTAGAATTAACAAACAGTTCTAAAGTTAACGGAGAGCGGACTACCATTATCTCGCTTAAATAAAAAGTGAACCTATGTATCTCACTCGCAGTGTCCATTCAACGAGACGAGGTCCTTCCCGGGGTTGATTAAGTCTTAATTACGAGTTGCGCTGCGAGCCAGAGTGAGGAGTGACTTGCCGGAGTATCCGCCATCAATCTTGTCGACGAGCGATCTCCGACGCGGCGAGGTAATTGAAACGGGAACCTTGTTACTATACCGTTTGTTACGGTCAACATTCGATGGCATGCTGGTGTAACATTTTCAAAAATACTGCTTCAGTTATCTGTAGCATACCATCACGCCTGTCGTCCCCGAAGGGGTAGGCAAAGGTGTACTACTTGTATGTTTTAGAGCCTATTTATGTAGCCTTCACTTGTCAATAAAGCTGTTCAAATAATATAAAGAGAAAATATAGATTTTTTGTTTGTATTGAAAAGTTACCAAAGCTACTAGACTGATCTGAATAATACTTTTACCATTGAATGCCACATTATCCATCATGCATATGAACATGAGCTATATTTTATCCAAAACACAATGAAGGATCGGTATAGTAACTTCAATATTGTAATCTAAGCTATGAAAGAATATTGAAAAAGAAACCTTAGATTTTTACCGCGATATCTCTCGAAGTTTTTATATTATCCGCTAGTATCTGCTACTTCAGTATGAATCATATAAAATCCTTAATATTTAAAAACAGAATATATGTATACAAAAAAGGTTATTTTGCATTACCTAATAGTGCCTAATGATTTGTCAGTAGATCGTTTTTATACAGTATCAAAATTTTTACCCAAATACCATATTAAACAAGATTTAAAAATCAAACCTAGAACCTATTAGAAGACAATGAGGCGCTAATTATACCATTTGGTTCGAGGTTCCGCCAATCATTAGTATAATTTGCATGTGCTAAAATTAACGACACTGCAGACTGTGGCGCTAGACTTCAGGCTAGACTGGTTCTCCACAGTATTACTTTAATTTAGCTTATCTCAATTTAAGAAATATTTCATTAAATACTATTCTGATGGAACACAATATAGGTAATCTCGGATATAGGAAGCAATTTCCACAAAATGCCTGGAGGTCACGCGACGCGCGGCGCGGACCAAATCGTCTCGTTCACAAATAAGGCATCACATTTTGATTTGTGCTGATGACAGTTGTCGTGTACGGAAAATATTGCTCGGGGGATTTTCGATACCACTTTCCTCCCCAATATTTTTTTGCCAGAGATATCGCTCGTAGTACTTGTTGAGGAGTTTGTGGCAGACAACAACTAATGGTCGGCTTACACATTTTTCTCCACCAAGTAGTTCTCGCGTAAAGTGCTCAATCCGACTTTTTTGACTATAAAATGATTTTTTTTCGTCTACCAGCTATATATTCACTTGTTTTGGCAATAAAAAATAATAAGGATTCAATGCTCTCAAGCAATATTATTACGAGAGAAATGAAACAGTAAACTAACGAGATTGCCGCGTTGGCATTCTCTATGCGAATTGACATTATGTCGGGTTGGCAACTCACCCTACACAATATATATCTCTTCTTGTCTTGCGTGGAAAAATCATAGTTGTACAAATACAACAGATTACATTTTCTCATGTTTAGTTACGACGCGCTTCTCTTCATTGTAAATGTTTTCATCCAAAATTTACATACTAACAGTAGATATAATTGAATTATGTTTAATTCAATAAAACAGCTTTACGAGCGTATTTCCCGCCAACATTCCGGCGCCATAGCTTTTATTTCACTCATGGGAAGCGTTCTGTATTAATAACGAAAACCATGGACCCTATGAATGAATAACTAAAACGGTTCGTCGTTCCACTAGCCGTGGCGGCCACACCTGCAACTAGTCCCCCCCCCCCGGGAGCCGCGCCGCGACGCCGTTGACAAAACTAAGTCTAAGTTATGCCTTCTGAATCGCCGGGACTTAAAGCTATAGATTTCGTCAAAGTATTCCTTAGAGAAGAAAGGCCTTTAAGTGTAACAAACTCGAACAACAACATTATAATAACACCGATTTTTACGAAGAAAATTGATCTTAATTCTATAGTTACTTAAGGTTTCAGATCCTTCATAGTATCCGTAGTTACAGACAGACGGAAAAGTTTGTAATCAGCATTTTCCACATTATATTACTAAACTGATTCACACAGAACGAGCTCGCCGTACCATTTGGTGTTACAGATTAAGGCTTGGCTTTAAATTTAATGGAATCTATAATGAGATTTCAAAGCAGGAGCCCAGCTGTTTCACTATTGAAATTTGAAATTTCAGAGTCTAATATTCCAGTAAACAGTAATATGTAATGCTAGAACATTTAAAGCAGTTTGGTCGGTCGTATACTAGTTATATGTTAGGCTTAATAGTAATATATAAATGAATAAAAAGCGCTTTCACGCGGCTTACATTAAAAAGAGGATTATCTCTATTCAGCGAATGTCCTTTCGCTTTGATATATACCGCACAGTAGTGATAAGTTTATTTATGTCTCATGATTACTTAAATATTGAAATAAATTCGAACCAATATCTGTGATTATTGATTTATTTGTTCCTGTGACATAATTTAACAACAAATATACTGCAGCTTGCAGATCACTTGGTAATTACCTGTCCAATACAGCAATTAAGCAACACACATCAAGAACGCTCTATTTAAACTGCTCCCGGAATACTGGCACCTCTGACTACCCCCTTACCTCATTAGCTTGAGGTATACATTTCTCACTGAGGTGTAAGCCCTAGGGTATATTAAATATTCTGGCGCTAATTTGCTAGCTGAACGTGTGTTAATTGAAACACTTACTCGTGTGGTCGCATATTTAAGTGTCAATCTTCAATTGTCTATGTTTAGCTCAGTTAAACTATCTAAATCTAAAAACCGTACCGTACATTAATTAATTATAATTATAAAATAAGATTATTTATTGAAAAATGGATTTTATTAAATTATGGAATCCAATACAGTATTGAGACTGATTGAGACCATCAATCAGATCGATTACAGAATGTAGACTATTAGATATGGCGTATACACTTGAAAACTGCGGTACAGACTCCTCATCTATTTCAAGTCTCTTTCATATTGTGAACAAACACCATTCAATGAAACCAACGACAGATTGAACACTTTCGCGGATCGTAATCTCGCTATGTTCATGTGTGTGTGTTTACTTGTGTGTACGTATCTATGTGTTGATCCAACAAAACGAAACAAACTTATTGTTCAGTTGGATCAAGAACCCTCCCGTAGTGGAATGTTTTCTTTACTGCAAACACTTCACAAGTTACTTGAAGTTGAGAAGTGTCGCCGACACACGTACATAGATACTGTAGGGTGGTGACAAACTTGGCAGATGACTGTATAAATATTTTTCTTATCTAACTATAGTAAACCGGATGAAGGTTTAGATATTAGTTAACTAAACTATAACCGCACTCTGAATCGATTTTTTTTTAGTTTATGATTATGTGATCGCCTGTAATTATAGGAAATTATAGTCCAAGTCTGTGAAAATATTATTAACAATGCCCAGAATTATCTACATCAGATATAATAAACCACAAATCCTAGCAAAATAAAACAGATAAAGAAAATTTCAATAGAATGAATGACTGGGTTCTACAATGGTTGGGTTGTATAATTCTTCTATTTATTTTATATATTGTATTTATGTGTCTCTTTTGCGTCAAATAAAAATGTTCTTTCTTTTCTTCTTTCTTTCTTACTTTGTGCATAGAAAGCCTTCTCATAGATTCTATTACATGTAACCTCAATACGATGAACTCGTTCTGCGTACTGCGGATTGTTAACAACTTATCATTATTTAGAATATCTGTTGGTTGTAATAATAACGTCAAGATATCTAACACCTCAGACTACCCGAGACTAGCAATGACCTCAGGAATATAATGAAAACATTGATAGGTGTTATGCGATAAAATACCTAAGAAGTAGTTCTATTTAAGTATAATCAGGTTACAGCTTTTATCTATATTCTATACATTATAACATAACAAAATCAGTGAAGCGAGTATACATGCAAGAAGAAAAGTTAATATGAATGGAGGGCGCATCATCCGCCGAACTTGTGATTTTTTACCATACCTATTGAATTTCCCAGAACACGCATTTGTAAAGCGCGTGTATGCTCCCAAACGCCTCATGTACACAAGCTCTTAGATCTACAAACGTAATAACAAGTGTACCAAGTTTGTTTGACGGCGACGTCTCCTCAAGTTCTCTCTCAATTTGACTGTGTGTTCTTGTGAGCGCGAAGTTAAAACAACTCCTATGTGGAACTTAAGGCGATATGTGGATCTGCCGCGAATGTCACATAACAGTACCTACCACACAAACAATACACGAACGGAGGCGCTCAATACTGAATGAATAGAGTTATAAAAATAGGTCTTTAATCTAGGACAGCTAATCTAAGTTTTTTCAACGGGCGAGGGTACTTTCCCGTTAAACAAGATAAATATTTAGAAAACCTATAGAAATAGTGCTACAGAATACTGTTAGCAGGTACTGTAGCTCTGCACTGTACATAGTTGTTAGTGTTACATATAATTAATACATCATACAGGTATTACATATAATCACGAGATACTCGTATAATTAATGTTAGCGTCCATGAGAATATTTTTAGTTAATTTACAAGCGAAGTGAACCTACTGTTATTTATCGTCATATGTTAGTAAATTGTATGCCTACAGAGTATATGTAAAAGTGAGTACATAATATATTTTTCTCTTTGTCGATGTTGTTCATTGCTCCCATCCCGTTTGATCGTCGTCGCTTGTGTCTCGGCTGAGCGGAAAGTCACAAAGCCTTGGGTCGCGTGTCTTGCTTCCCAATAGTGGCTTCAGTTGGCTGGTTATTTATTCAACTATTATTACAACGCTGATAAAAGTTGTAATGTCACTCAAATTGGTAGCTTCGTGACATATATTTGAATATCTAAGAGTATAGTATGTGGGTACACAAGCGAGAATAACAATTTGATTGTGATTATTTCTTGCTATCCATGTTTCTATGTATAATATGAATGTATTTCCAAAAAACAATATCTATGTAATGTAGGTATACGAAGTCGATCAGCTGTCTAGTTCCAGTAACACAAGCCTTGGGCTTAGCTCGGAACTATATGAAGCTGTCTCTTAATATCCGGATTTTATAATACTTTTTTAGGAAGTTTTATGGCGTTATGCCTGGCCTATTAACTATTATAATAGTACCACTATCATCACCAGTCTGTGTCCCATTACTAGACACTGGTCTTGTCTCATGATGAGAGTGATTAGGGCATATGTTACCATATATAACCAATAATTAATTATTTATACATAGACACGTATTTATAAAATAATGTCAAGGGTTTGAACTCGAGACTTGCTACTCGACGGTCGTACCACTCGGCTATCAATTTCGTATCCAATCACGGAGTTCTCTCAGCGCGGCACGACGCTCCCCACAGCCGCTCAGTTAGCTCGCATAGTTTTGTAATTTATGTGTGTGCTAACTGGAATCACTAAATTAATTAAATGTGACCTGAATTAAATTATACTGCGAAGCTAATAATATTTAACCGAACCAATATCCATACGCGAGAATGTATAGCTAAAGATTATAATATTAATAACAACCGGTTCCGCTATTGATTTACTTTAATCGAATGCCGCGAGCGTGCCAATTCGGATATGAGAAGATATGGACCAGGATGAACCCGGGAGGGAGGCAACCAATCCAATTTATTGTGTAAATAAAAGGGTGACAACAATTTAGGTGAATTTGTTAATATTTCACCATAACGGGCAGATAAAATTAGAATCGACAAAAAAATAAGGTTGGCGTTAAAGCAGAGTGTTTACTGTGATGTATAGGCTTATCTGTACATACATTATGTATATTGGTAGCTGAAGCAGTTTGGCTCGGGATACTAACACGCTTTTAGTAAGTACACATATGAATAAACAGCAACTTTAAGATGTCTGATTAAAGAGATAACGCGAAATATTTGCAACATTTTGTAAATAACTACATGTTATACATACAAATGTCCCAGCTCATCACACAAACATTTACCCCACTGAGATTGATACCCGGGACCTTTAAAAGGCAGCCTTTAATACTGTTACGATAATCAAGTCGTTAAATATAGAACTAGGAATAAAAAGCTTTGTATTTTGAAGCTCTCCTGTTTGGAAAAATATAGAAACTCACTTTATTGTTAACACGGGAATACAGGCTCTTGATAACTAATATTACTCTAGATATTTTAATAAGTAGGTAATAAATTGCCACGTAGCGTCGGAGGCTTTCAGTCAAATGAATGTGGCGCCTTATTCACTGTTATTATTTAACATCCTATTTACTATTTTCAATTTTAACCTGACATGATAACCTAGTGGCGTAACCTGGACTTTGAATGTAAAGATCTCCAATTCATACCTTAAGCACCACTAACTTTCCGAAGTTATCATATATACTCAAACGGTGAAGGAAAACCTCGTGAGAAAACCTGTATGCCTGAGAGAATTTCTCAATGGCGTATGTAGGCTATAGCCTTATCCCTCTCTAATGAGTGGAGACCCGTGCCCAACTGTGGGACATTAAATGGGTTGACGATGATGATGACACGTGGCAATGAATATTTTACATCCATACTCAATTCGGTATTGAACTTGTAGCAGGGATTTACATACTTTGCGGTTCATCTAGGTTAAAAGGAGGAAAATTAACATAGTTAATAAGATATATTGTTACTAACATTTTGAGTCCCAGTTACTTGTAAATAAATTATAAACAAATAAAATATTATAAATGCGAGAGTATGTCTGTTTATTACCTCGGCACGCTTAAACCGTCAAACCAGTTTAAATATTTAGTATTGAGTCTCTGGAAAGGATGTAAAAGAGTTTTATCCCGGAAAATATCCCTTAAACGTATAAAAAGGGCAGTAGAAGTTTGTATGAGGTATCAATAATTTCTTAAAAAAGGTTTTATAAAACTTTTTTAATTTATTTATTTTTTGCAAGGAAGGATAGAGCAGATTGATCATAAAACTTGACTGAACAATAATTAACCAACCAAATTACTAATTCTAAATAGATGAAGTCGCGGGTAAAAGCCTACTATGTAAATATCCAAAAACCACAACCCGACAAAGTAACCTCCTTTCGTATAGAGACGAAAATTTATGAGACGTCTTCAAAGATTGGCTAAGTGCATTAGCCCGGTTAAGCGGATCACTTCTGTCCGCCATCTAAATCAAGTAGTTTAAACGAATTTAAATAAAGTGCACTCCGGCAGCATCTCGCCGCTAGCAATTACTCTTAAATGTGGGTTTAGTGAAACAGCTGAGTTTGTTGTGATACGCTGCCTCGCATCCCGATCCACTGCGTCTTTAGTTTCTTCTATTTTTTCCGCATTAGTAGCGACTCCGTAATGGAACGGCTCACTAATGGATTTTATGAAGTTTATACTTTTGTGATTACACTTATTTTGCATTTTAAAACTTTTGCTTTTATTCTCGACCGCTTTACTACATACTTTACTAGAAAATTATGAGGTTACAATTTTCGTCTAAAAATTTAATGAAATTTATACTTTGTATCTTGATTGATTACTTCAGTAAACAATTCTTGACTGTCCATTTTAATTATTTTAGTTCATTATTCATTCTCTCTCAAAAAGGTAATAGACTATTCTTTGAATAATTAAATTAGTTTATTTTATATTCGCCTACACGGCCTAGCTTCTCACGGGTAGCAAGAAGTATCTACGTCCTGCCAACCCTACCTCACCTAGACAAAGGCAACTGACACATATTTAACTTTCTACAAATCGTCTTACATTCTTCTTCGTCTCCGATACCGTCTGGACACTGTGGTCGTAGTCTGCACTTTTAGGGATCAGTGGCACGCGTAATAATCCATCGCCATTCCTCTTGGGCCGGCGCCTCGCTGGTGCACTCATAAAGAGGACCACTTATTGCAGTCTGGACGCGGTCGGTCCAACACATAGGCGGTGTGCTGCGAACTCTTTTACTTTCCACATAATCCTGTACCTACTGCCTGTTACATTATAATTTTATTATAGGGTGTGAAATTACAGTTCTCTCGGCACACCTTACTAGTATTAGTGACAATAATTATAATTAAATGAAACAACTGCTCTTCCATTAAGCAACAGTAAATAATTAACGGTAAATGAAATAAATAGTACTTACCAGAGCTTAAACTGTACACAGCAAAAAGGAAACAAGTGTAATTAACAATTACTTTCATTTAACCTATCAGCATTGTTTTGTTTTCTTTCAACTGCTGACGTCAGAACCAAATAATTAATTAAACGGCGTTGTATTTCTGCAGCAATAAATACAAGTTCTCTTTGTTCAAGAATAATTCAGACTTATCTTTAAATAAATATCGCTTTATTTTTTGTATTCTCTCTCGGTATGTTAGTAAAACATAATTATATTTAATAAGATACAATAGTGATTATTAATTATTATCAATAATTATCCCTAATTTCAATTTGCCTTGTCCTTGGCGAATTGTCGAGATACGGATCACATTTACGAACCCGGAACTGAATAAACATTGTTGGGTCCGTGGGTCATAAATTAATTTTCATGGAAACGGTTATCTAAACACACAGTAGAGATATATAAACAAATATTGATCCACTTCCCTGAATAAATAAATAGGTCTTCTGTAAGAACGGGGTCCAGACGTCTATAATATAAATAAAAGAAACTTGTGTTGCAGCAAAGCGACTCTGGCTTCTTGGAACGACGTTGGCTAAGCCTAAAGTAAATTGAGATGAGACCACGAAATAATTTGTGCTGTTATTTGTCTTTTATCGAGAAACTTGGTTCTATGGTATATCAATGTTCTTATGTTATGTATTATTGTGCGCATTAGGTTAAAACGTAGAAGATTTCGCTACGGTTATAACTGCTACGCTTACGTAGCAAGTTGTAAATGGTTTCGACTTGTACTCGCACAAACACACTAATATTGCTACGAGGTGCTACGGAACAGTTGTGTATCAACAGTGTATTGAAATGCCCACCTAATAGAAAATACTATTAATCCTTAGTTCTAAAGAGCAAAAACATTTCTTCTCTCAAAAGCTATGAACTCTTATATCTTGAGCGCTTGCAGCCGGTTCTAAACCGATATTGAAGATTGCTTTACGTCTTTTATGACGTCTATAAAGTGTGTGACTACAAAAGATTTCCGCTAATCTTGCGTTTGGAATTATTATATTTGACAGCTTTCAACGTGGTTCGGGAACATCAAAGCGATTATGGTGTAATCAAAGGGTATATTAATGTCACACTTAAGTGTCTAACCGGCGATAAGACTAGAATTCAATGTTATGGCATATTTACGGTTATAAATAAATATATACAGACATTACTACAGGGCTGGTCTAATACCGAACTAAGCACCGAAATTCGGCTATATTGATACTCTACATAGTATTTTTTTTTAATATAAGCATATGCTCATGGCATCAAATATTTACGAGATTAGAACTGTTACCACATAAGACAAACTTAATACCGTTACCAGGTCGTCAAAATGTACATAATAAAATCAATCAACTTTTTCGAAGCGTGGCTAATATAATTTGAATACCATTTGATATTTTGACGTGTAAATTATTAAAGGGGCCTCAGTAAGTACCAATCTTCGCATAAATATCTGAGATCAACGCTGTTTCCCTACTTTAAGTTAAAAACCATTATTTACAATTCGTCTACTAAGTCTGTGGATCTTGAGCTTAATATTGCTTCCGTCTGAAAGAGACTGAACATCGTCGTATTCTACTCGACGGGAAGTAATGGCGGTCGAACCTAAATACGGAGACTTTGCAATTGACTTCTTACAAAAACGTCACTTGAAACTAAGAAGCTCTCTTTTGTAGCCATCAGTTGGAACTTACGTAATGACTTTTCTCAATTTCATCGTGTTATTAATGGTCCAACTGTTCGTTTTCACCCCAGAAGAGAGACCATGCTTGGATTATTTATTCTCGACATTGATGATTACCAAACGATGATGTGCTCCTTTAGCTACGACCTCTATTGCGTTTGATAAAATACATTTTCATATAATGATTGCTTCAGGGTATTGCTTTGAGTAACGACCCAAAAATATTTGTTACTGTTAATATTAGACATTGAAATATGTTAGGTAATTAATACGACCCAATTAGTCCAGCGGTAGTTAACACTGCCTTCTGTGCTATGGGTCCCGGGTTTGAATCCCAGTAGGCACAAATGTTTGTATGATGAGCATAAACATTTGTATCCGAATCATGGGTGTATCTATGTATAATATGTATGTATTTACAAAAAAGTATATATGTAGTATATCACAAGCCTCGTTGCTTAGCTCGTAACTAGGTGGCGCTGTGTCATAATGTCCAGGAATAATCATAATCATAATCATATATTTATTGCATTCATGTAGTTTATAAGGTATTACTTGAATATAAAGTTTGATACATGACCCTGCTAGGGCACAGCAATATGTACTAATTTATAATATTTAATTTGCATCATTAATGAATTTATAATTACTTACATCTAATACATTATTATATTATCAAATTCAGGTTATATATTTATAACAATCCTATAGTATCTAATTATTGCTTTATTGTTGTATATACCTATGTGATAACATTATTAAATTTTCTATTTATATCATTCTGCTAATTAATATCAGTATTCCTATTGGTGACATAAGTAGTAGTAGGTGTAATGTGATTGATTGATGAGTGCTGTATGTGTAAGTAGTACCTATAAGTGTATTTAGTTAAGTAAAAATATATTATTTGCATTCTCCCAACTATTTATTTATCATCAAAGAATTCCTTTTTGGGTGTAGTATGCCGTTGATATTAGATATTTTTGTATGCTATTTCTAAATTTATTGTCGTATTCTGTGTTTTTTATAGAGTTTGGAAGCTTATTATTATAATATTTTATCATCATCATCATCATCATCAGCCTATATTCGTCCACTGCTGGACGTAGGATTATTTATTTATTTATTAATTAATTATTTATTAATTAATTTTAATTAATTATTTATTTATTTATTTATTAATTAATTTTAATTAATTATTTATTTATTTATTTATTAATTAATTTTAATTAATTATTTATTTATTTATTTATTTATTTATTTATTTATTTATTTATTTATTTATTTATTTATTTATTTATTTATTTATTTATTTATTTATTTATTTATTTATTTATTTATTTATTTATTTATTTATTTATTTATTTATTTATTTATTTATTTATTTCCAATTAATCAAAACAATTTTTTGTAAAAAAAACAGCTAAAAGTAAAAAGTAGTTTTATTTCAATGTTTTAACTTAAATTTGACCTGTAAATAATTTCAATTTAGCTCTACCAGAAGTTCAAAGTTGCTAAATATCAATACGCGATAAAATCCGAAAAAAGAGGTTTTATTCCAAAAGTCACCACTAATTGATATCCAACCTCATTAGAGTATCGAATTAGTTTTTAATTATATTGTCTTCAGAGCGAAAACGTCAATGTCAGTGAGTGTGTACCTTTTGTGAAGCTCGCGTTAATAAATTGAATTCATCACAAAAGCCCCTTTATACTCCTTTACCTTTTGTATCGCGGATTTGTGTATTCAATCGTTTTGATATATATTTACGTGTATTGGCATTGAAAGCGTGATGACTGATAATTTGCCTTTAATACCTGAAAAGAGGTACGTATTAATTTGATCAGAATATACATAATATAGTGGGTAGCAACATAATTTTTATTTGTAAAGGCTGTTTAAAATATATGGCTTTTCTTAAATCTGCTGTGGAATTGTGTCATAATTAATAGGGAACCACACTGATTAATTCATGTGTAAGTTACGATTAAGCGCTGACTACCATCAAAGTTATTATATGACTATCCATCCTTACTATACGGAGACTTCTCCCCACCTCAGAGAGCAGTCGGTCGTGGCTTCTATGTATTATTTATTATCGATACCTATTTCACCCACAAAGTTCAACAATCAAATTATCCTTAGGATATCGATATTGCACAGTAACCGAGATAGGAAGATCTGATGCCTGTTTCCGTAAAAAATACTGATATTCTGCTGCATCTGGATAAACTCCAAATCGGCTTCAACACAGACTACGGTCAAGAAATAGGTACTAAATATTATGGAATACGTCTTCCTAGACTCGTTACGCTATGATGGTTTTTTGTCATCATCAATAACCCATTTATCGATCCACAGATGGGCACTGGTCTCCTCTCATTTGAGAAGACCAGGCTATAGTCCATCATGGTAGCCTAGTGTGGGTTAGCAAACTCACACGGGATCGAGATAGTCTCTCAAGCATGCAGGTTTCCTCACGATTTTTTCCTTTACCGTTCGAGCATGTGATAAATACGCACGTTATTTCCTAAAAGTCAGTGGTGCGTGGCTTGGGTTTAAACTCAAGACCTTTAACTTTGGGCTATCATAGCCAAGGTACTGTGTCAGTTTTATTAATATTTGCAGTTCAATATGCGCGGACGTGCGCCCCATACTGCGCACGGTGTTCTTCGAGCTCAACTACCTGCCGCCGCTGACCACCGAGCTGCCGGTGTTCAGCAGAGAGACCGACCCTAGGGATCAGGCGCCTGCTGCCGAGCAATGGGTCCGATCACTTTCATTTCAAAATTGATATTCTAAAAAGATAAAATGAATTTATAACTTACTCACTAACAACGTGTATACTACCCTACGGTAGGTATAATACTCTTTTCAAAAAGTTTAAGTTTGAGTCTACCAAACTAGTCAGATCGCTTCAATTGCCAGGCCGCTTCATTGACAAAATATTATACGGAGATTTCCTCGCGATGTTTGTAAGCGTCTGAAATTTTAATTATTTATTTATTTATATTGCATAATGTAAACATAGTTACAGGCATGGCTTACAACTAATAAATACATAACCCTGTTAGGGCGCAGCAAATTGACTTATAACTAATATTGCAATTTCAGCTATTATTATTACATCGTAGGTTACAGAACGAGGAATAATTATTATTTAAGCCAACGATTTAAAAGCTTAAAGGCCGTAGATTCGATCTCGAGAGCTATACTTTATTGTACTCTGGTTAGATATATGTTATATACTATTATACTAGTCCAAGATCCCAGGGCCGCCAGACGTCACGTATTTTCTGACGAACCAAATGTGGATTATTGAGTAGTGCTAGTATGTACTAAGAACGCATGCCTACCAGCTATCTTGTCTAGTGGGCCAATTTTCAGGTATCAGGTAATCAAGGTACATACAAATATTACTCACCTCACGTATATTCTCCAAGCTGATTTTTACGTATATTATAGGCAATATCCTTAAAAATAAGTCGCCAATACTCCCAGACACTTTCCGTCGGCCGTATTGCTTTCCAGACGCTTTAAAGCTCCCGAAGGAATTAATTAACTTCACGTAAATTATGATGCTCAAAACATTGTAAACAAACAGTGAACATTAAAGAATATAAAAGAATAATTATCGAGGACCTCTTTTTACCTTAATTTTTTCCCCTCGCAAATGGGATGATAATTAAAAAAATTAACAAGTAAAAAGTTTAAGAAATGCAAATTTAATTTTCTAAAAGCGTCTTCGAGGCTTGGCGTTTTCTTTCACATCTCTTTATTGAGCAACTCTAATATTCTCGTTTAGCTGCGGTACAATGAGGTATAAATATTTAGATCACACAATAGCCATTAGTTTAGTCTCCGGAAAAAATAGGCCAATAAAACAAGCATTTGCTTTACGACGGAATATAAATGAGACTTAAACATCAATTTATCTACCACATGCTTTATTGGGATTTTTATATTCGTAATATCACAATATATGTATATTAAATTTGAGTCTAGAAAGTACAAATAAAAATAATATGTTCATAGACAAGGATCTATTTCTTTTTTATGAATGCCTGCTCTTACGTGTGCTACCTTCAAACAATTTTTCGCACCACTAAAGCCTAGGAGGAAAACACTGTAATCCAAACAACCGTTTGTTTTACTTCAACATTTGTAGAAGCTGATCATTAGAAGCTGATAATTGGCGCAGATGGTACTCTGCGCCAATTATGTCGTCATCATCTAACCATGTCCTCTATATAACAGACAGAGAAGTACAAAGCGGAATCCGATAAGCTGTGGAGTCGCGAGAGCGAGCTGAAGCACCAGCATGCCAAGAGGATCTCTCAGGAGCCGCTGCCGAACATCTACCGGCTGCACGAGCCACGAGCCATGCCCGAGGAGCCCAGGTGGAGGCTGGACCGAGGTCTCATCAGCCGGAGAGACCTCGTGCCTACCATTGAGCAGAATGCAGGACGTATGTTTGAAACTAGCTAGCACACACAGTTTTAGGTCAAATTACACAGAGCAATCCACTTTTCCGGGTAACAGAAAATTTTAGCATCTTTTAAAAAGTCAATCAATATTGTTTATCAATTCGTAAAAGTCAGAAATGAGAAATGGATTGTTAGTTTAAATGTAACGAGGCGTTGAGACATCTATAAATACGAACTGCCGAATCGGCTGTCACGACGTTATGCTGGGTGGGTGTTTAGACAGGTAGGCCTAACTTTAGAATATTTGATTGTTTGCTCCCAGACAGGTAGACAGGTAGATTCGAATAGCTCGCAATTTATTCCCAAGTTTAATCCTCATTTAATATTCTGTACAAATAAAGGATAATCGGAGTCTGAAAGGAATTAAGCAATTAACGTGATTGTATAATCCCCAACTGGAACAGTTGTTGACACGTCGTACAACATTGTATCACGATTATACATACTAAGCTTAAGAACCCAGTTAGAACCCATTTCGGTGCCACGTATGGACCATTTGTTAAGTTAGTACATAATTCAGAAATAAGTGAGCCAGACTCGCGCCGAGTTAGTGCTACTGCTCCAAATTAACTAATCTCAATTCAAAATTAATTTTGTTATGCATGCTTTGTGTTCAAATGAGGTAAAACTACTGGAAATGGCTGCATGGAAACTTTAACTTTCATCTGTTATGAACTCCGGTGCTGGTTTCAGTAATTTCAGAGGAATTTTGTGGTAGCTTGCACAATAATAGAAAACGTTTTCTAAAAGGAAGCACTTTCATCAGAATTTCGAATGGGAAATATTATAAATACTAATTTAACTTTCAGCATCATGTAAAGTTTAGAAATTGTCTTAAGCTAAGTGATTTGTCTAACAATAGTATTTAAAGTTAGCTATACAGCTAACATTTTTGGGTGTTTGAGAGAATAATCAAGTATTAAGCTTTCTGCAGGACAGGCCCAGCCTAGTGCAGAAAGTCTTGGAAACACCACTTCCTTTTTGTAAAGAACTTGTATTACTTTGAGTCAATAACGAACATTATTACTATTTTCTCGTTGGCAGGTGACGGATGTCTCTGGATAAAGAACATCTTGAACCAGAGCTCGTGCAAGTTGAGAGAGCTGGAGGTGGTGGGGGTGGGGCGCCCGCATCCTCAGAGGCAGCTCAACTTACTGCCCTTCGACGACTCCACGACCATGCAGACACTCAGGTGGCGTATCAGACACAGTCTGTTTATTTTTCATTGTCAGTGTATAGTTTGTTCGACGAAAGAAGTCGAAAGAGACGATCAAGAATTTGCAATGCAGCACGATTACAAAGACAAAGACATTAATTGCTTGAACTGTGTACATGAGGTGTTTTTACAAATTTAGTATGAACAGTCTACCCTCACGGCTGTAGCAATACAATATTTAATAATGCAAAAAGACACTAAATTCTATATTTACTAACAATAACATACATAGGTATTTAGTATTTTCCAAAATATTCATTTAATGTGTAAAACTCTTTTGAAATTACTTGACACGCTTTCAGACTTCAGATATGTGACTACTGTCCACAAACCCAATATTATTATTTGGGATGTAAATTAGTAAATTTACATCCCAAATAATAATATTAATTCTGCTCACATCTGCTACGGTTGAACAGAACAGAATAAAATAAAATTAAATAAATAAATATTCAGGGACATTTTACACAGCATCATCTAGTCCCAAACTAAGCAGAGCTTGTACTATGGGTACTAGACAATGGATATAATACTTATATACTTTTTTTTGTAAATACATACTTATAATACATAGGAAACACCCAGACGAACACAAACACTTATATTCATCACATAAATATTTGTGTCCCGTGGGAATCGAACCCACGACCTCGTGATCAGCAGTCCGGTACTCGAACCACTAGACCACATAGGTCGTCTAATTAATAATAAATAATAATTATATTGTAAAGCTTAAAAGTCTTTTAATTTCTGCAGTCGGGCACAACATTGTAGTACATATTTGTATGTAGTTTTATAGGCTAATTAATATTTATAAAATATAGATACATTAACCGTATATATAATATTGTTAATAAATAAATAATAATACATAGAAGCGTTTTATCAAAATTCTTAAAATTAATTTAAAAATGTGTTACGATAATGTAATCTCTAAAGTAGGTACGTTATAAAGTAATAATCCGAGTAATTCAGGAAACATTGAGTTTATGGTAAATTTCAAATGGCACAAACATCGTAAGGAAAACCCACACGACCGCCATAAAAATAATATTGCCAATACCCTTTGTATAAGCAATACGTCATCATAAAACTGGAGGTGTAGTCATTTGTTATCTGTGTACACACACTACATCATGTGATGCTCACGGGAACAACATTAGAGGTGATAACATTTATATTAGGTATACACAAACAGTACAACTAGTGTCCATATAGTTGGATATTCAAAGATTTATCTATAAGTGTAATTGTATAGAGTGCCTCATTGACTTAGTGGCCACACTTTTATTTATTGGATGTTGATTTTATTTACATTTGCGGGGCCTCGCGGCAACTACCTACTCTCTACTTTACCAGATCGATGTGAACTTTTTTTACAAAGCATAAAATAAACATTGCCTCGATATAAAACTCTTTGAACAGTTCTCGTTCACCTCGCCAGTTCGGAACGTATTAATTCCTTTGGATCAATCTACTTCAAACGCCATGTAAAATACTTTGAGGAAGCCAACATTTTTCCAGTTATTTTCACCGAAAGCCTTCCATTGTCCTTTGCCTTTGGGCGAATAGTTGAAAGTTGATGGATACCCTTTCATACGATCCAGTGGTCACTAGTTGAAAGCTAATGAGGCGAACAATGCGGGAGGTTAATGGTCGATATCTTGCAGGACTTTTATATTGTTCTGCGACATTAACTTCATGATTTACGTACGTGTATGTTATTTCTAGGACATATTATATAATAACTATAAGTGCTGTTACCGGTGCTACTCCAGGTCGCACAATAATAAATTAATCAAAATTAGACGTTGCATTAAGGGTTTATAAGTTCTAAAAATTACAACTTTCTTGTTGTCTTATATGTCATGTGTATACACGGCGTGACTAATGTGAGGAGTTATCTGACGGTGTGACCTGCTGCCACAGTATAGGCGCGGTGGAGTCGGCTCCCCCCGCGCCCCTGCCGCCGCCCCCGCCGCTGCCACAGCCTGGCTACATACTGTGCGTGCCGCCACAACTGGACTTTATCAACTTCACAGTCGGGCAACTACACACGGTAATAAGTGTTTTCATTTATTTTAATCACTATTTACAACGTTAGTGCTAATTGCCCAGTTCATTTAGTGTCCACTACACTGGCTTACTGTAGGTGGAGGTATTTCATACTCTATCAAAAACCGTAGGTCTTTTCACGACGTTTCTTTAGCGGTAGGAACAAATTTAAACGTAATATACGTATATCAAATAAACAGTATATGTCTTTGACGTATACGTAATTATAATTTCGGGGTACGGTCGTCGATTCGTTTTCAATTAATTCTGCAATAGCTGTTTGGAAATAACATCAAACTAATGCTATAAATCCTTAATCAAACACGCTAACTCCAGTTATGAATTCCATTCGGACATATCGGAGATTTATAGCGTTTAGGTCAGCAGAGTAATAGGATATCGGGGATCAGTTAGATTTGTATCGATGGCGCAGTGGACCGCGCGGCCGGCGAGATTGGCAGACAAATTTACGACGACCAAATTCTTTTCATAGTTTTAAAGGCAATTTAGATAACGCTCCAGTGTTTTTTTGGGAAGAGCGTTATTAATGGCTGTTTTAGTTCAGGTTCACTTACTAAAGATTTTTAGAATATGAAATACGTGATCGAGTTAGATCGAGTAAATATACATTGAAAAATAAAGAAGCTGTTAACTGTGTATAAGTAAACGATTATTTGATGTTGTTACTAGTAAAGTTTTAAAACGTAATGACTTTACCTTGAACGTAGAATGACGAAAGGAAACACATTGTGAATTAAACATGTTTGTAGATTTAAAACATACCGGTGAAATGCGAGTAAACGTTATAACACCTCTGCCTAACCCTTTGAGATATGGTAGGTTATTATTATAATTCCCCAGCAACGTCTCCGTCTGGTGAACGTGTCGAAGTTCGAGATCCGGCTGTCGGTGCGCCCGCCGACGCGGCGCGAGCTCGACGTGGAGATCTGCGGGCCGCGCGGGCTGGCCGTGACGTCGGGCGCCGCGGCCGAGCTGCGCGTGCACTTCCGGCCCCGCGACGTGCGCGCGCTGCGCGACACGCTGCTCGTGCGCGTCTCCATGGGCCGACACTTCAGCGTGCCCATCGCGTGCTACATGCAGCCGCCCGTACTGGATAGTAAGTGTGTTTTGTAGTCTCTGACCCCATCACGGCACAGGTCTCCGCCCATTTGTGAGGAATTAAGTCCGGTTTCCACGTATCCTCTGCGCAACGATATCTGATTAGTAACTCATCTCTGCACATCTCCTCTCATCTCCGCTTTGGTGGAAACCGGTCCTTGGGTTATAGTTCCACACGGAACTTAGTGCGGGTTACTATAGGTACTTCAAACACCATCAAGAAAATCTACTTGATCTGCTCATTTCTTGTCGATGTTATCCTTCATTGTTTAAGTACATAGTGAATAAACATACATCCAAAGGATATACCTTTGGATGTATGTTTATTCACTCGGGACTGAACTCGAAAAGTTTAACTGTACAATCACAGCTCATTTTTTCTTTATGTAACCCAATGTAATGCGATCTCCGAAGCAGCACGTAATTGCTCGTAAAATGATAATATCTAGGTTACTGTTACGTTACGACATGAGACGAGTCGAAACGCTTCATTACGTACAAGCGTTCATTATACATCATAATGTGTTTGGATTATATTTCGCCGATCTAATGAATATGCCTTCTCTTCTCTCAATTTATGAAAATATTATTGAGGCAAATAACACATACCCAAAGAGAACTAAGGATGTTGATGCGTCCTGGTGTCAGGTATGAAAATGGTAATTTTTGAGATGGTAGAATATTTGTTAGTAAACATTTTGAATAGTGTGAAATCTTTAGAATCCGGTTTCCTTAGAATAGGTCCAATGTTATGTGTTAAAAATGGTTACCCATTCATTGACTGACCTCAACCGGTGTAGCTTAACCTTAAAAATAATGATTGTTCACTGTGGATACGAGCTCCTCAAAAATAACTATACAAATAAAAATATACGTTTACGATACTCTTCGTTATGGGTTTCTGTGGAATAGTGCAATTTGTCTTAATGTCATGTCGTACAAATTTATGAAGTTGTTTTTGTTGACGTCGTGCAGTTCTGATCCCGGGGATCACGACGTCGGCGATATCGTGCACGGTGGAGGAGTCGGACCCGTGCCGGCCGGCGGGCGGCGACGTGCTGGAGCTCGGCGCGCGCCTGCTGGGCGACGTGCACTGCACGCGCGTGCTGCTGCACTGCGACGCTGAGCACGTCGCCTTTTTCACGTTGACTGAGGACGCGTGGCTGTCCTTCAGTCTCGATGTAAGTACATTTTATCTTCTTGAAAGTACAATTTTGAAATTAAACTTTATATTCAACACATAGGTCGGCAAAACGAAACGTCTACAAAGCTGGCAGCTAATCCAAACATCTATTTTAACTCAACCCTTTGTAATGTGTGTCGTTAGCCGATGCCTGTGCCCGTATGCCTGTGTGCCGACTTTATTCTGTAAAGTCGGCACACAGGCATACGGGCACAGGCATCGGCTACTATAATCCTATATAACTATAATCCTTACTGATCAGTCACTATCTAAGTACACCGCCCACAGTCATTTTTAATCTTTTATACGTGCCTACGTATAAGAAGGTCGAAACATAACGTATGTATAGAACTACCAACAATTAATAAATTATGGAACCCGAAAAATAAATTGGCTGCCTATGGTTTCTGCCTACCCCCATGGGGAAAAGGCGTAATTACATTATCTTGTCATCACACCGCACCGCGTTTTTAACGAGAAATCGCTACCTTATTGACAATGGATGTGTACTTAATGAAGTTATGATTGTTCGTTATAAAACTTGAGCGAATGTTCCCGCTCCAGTTGTTGTGAATAGCTACCTACATGAGTAGAACACAAACAATTGTTGACTACTTAATGCCGGCAGTAAACCGGGATTGTGTTAGCGTTACCGACACCAGACGTCGTCAACTTTATATTTGTTTGTTACTGAATTAATTTAATTCAAACATCTTATATAGCAGATTCTTGAACAATATTGAATTTGCTCAGGGTGGTTAATGAAGTTCTGAGAATTGTATGGAGCATCGATGACCCACAGTTGAGGGTATATTTTTAAGTCCGTTTATAGGAGGCAAGTCTGTAGCCATAAAGAAATCTACATTCCAAAATGCAAAAATCTTATTAATATGGAGAAGCATTTTCATAGTAAAAATGTAGTACAGCTGTGGGTGTTGTAAAAGCTGACCAGTAGAGTGTGAAACCATAGGTCTCGATTTAAATCCCAGGGGGCGCCACTGTGAACATGATTCTTTGAAGCTACGTTCATGTATTTGTCATAATCTGTAACGGTAAAGAAAAATATATTCAGGAAACCCTGAAAGATTTTCTCGATGACGACTGAAGTTTGTCCACACTAGACTAGTGGAATATAGTAATGTATCACTGCTGCCCCACAGTGAGGACTATAATCCTCATTTGCATTTGATATCTAGTAACCCAGACTAGGCTGTCTTGGTGGAATATAACCAAATCTCCCTCAAGTGAGAAGAGAGCCGTGATTAACAGTGGTGCAGTAAATGATATCGTTTTTTTTATGGTGATAAGGGGACAAACGGGCAGGACGCTCACCTGATGGTAAGTGATCGCCACCGCCCATGGACATTTGCAACACCAGAGCCTTGCAAATGCATTGCCAAACCCTGTAGAAACCGTTTAGATTTCTTAAACTAGGGAGTTATTAAACTGACAGAAAACGGAATTCCCGTGCTGTCAAAATAGTCACTCCCTCAGCGAGCTCTGGTAACCTTACTTACTCAAAGAAAGACAAGTGTTGTTGATTCACTGCGGTATCAATCATTCAATGTACATTATCCTATAGAATATTAATACTCGTGGTACTACAATCTCCTATTTTGTGAATAAAGTTTATTATTATTATTATTATATTACTGCGGTATCCTGTGCAGTGCCTGACGAGCGAGGGCTCGGTGGTGTCGGGCGGGTTCGCGGTGTGGCCGGCGTGGTGGCGCGGCGGCGGCGCGGTGCGCGGCGCGGCGTGGCTGCGCGCGGGCCGCGCCGGCCTGCACGCGGCCGCGCTGCGCGTGCTCAGCTCCACCGCCGTCGTGCGCCCCCTGCACCTGCTCGCCGACGCCGTGCTCTTCAGCCCTCACCACCTCACCATCATAGTATGATCTAATTAATCTATATTATGTACTTACTAGCTTTTATAGCGTAAAATCAGTAATTTTATAGAATCTATTTATTTCTTGGTTTCTTACCCTCCTCCTTTTAAAAATATCAATTCCATTTAAAACATAATGGTTGGAACTCAAACTATCTCCTTACCTAATTTTATCTAAGTCGGTTGGACGGTTAAAGCGTGGAGAGGTAAAAGATAACAGAAAACAACACTTTCGCATTTATAATGTCACAAGGAAAATTAATTAATATAGTTTGTAGCAGTCAGTTGTGCATTAGTTACAATACTTTTAATAATTAAATATCGAATCATGGGTGTGTGAAATGTAATATTCCTACTCCTAAACGATTGCCCACTGTTGTCTTTTTTGTAAAGCCCGAATTCTGGTGTATGTTGGATTCGGATTCTAAATGAAATATTCAGTAATTCATTACATACCACTTAACGTACTACTCCTATATAACTTGAAATTAATCTTATAGTTTAATACGTGGTTTATAAACGTTGTGCTACGTCATAGGCTACGACGTAGCCAGCTGCTACGGTGCTACGGTGCTACGGCGCTACTATAATAATTATGTTCATTTCAATAAGCCGAATGGTTTTATACCATCCGGCTTATTGAAACTCTATTGTTTTAGTGGTAAAACGTGAAGAGGTAACAGACAAACATATTTTCGTATTTATGATATTAGTAGGTATGGGTATATAAATGTATCCGAACGGAACATCATTAACTTCTAAGGTAAGCAACGATTCACGATCATCTTCGAATGAGCTTGTCACAAACACTTGCACAGAAGGTAACTTTTAACATCGCTGCGCTTATGTAATGTTCTATGTCAAACAAATAAACATTGATTCTGATCTGAATTGGTCGGTCATATTACAATTACTTTTCTTTCAATCTTTATATCCCAATGTGGAAGCTACGTTTTTACAAAACAAAAAAGAAACCTAAAAGTTCGTCCTTTCGGATTTACTTATCAGATGCTACCCATTAGAGTCCTGGATAATGCGGAAAATGTAAATTCATACGTAAATGCAAAACTATGAAATGATATTAGTAAATTCTCAGGCTACTGGGTAAAATACATAGATTTCACCATTTGCATGCCCCATACGTATAATAATGTAAGATACAAGACTTTTACAAGTCCCTGACCAATGCTGTTCATCTTGTCTCAAATAAAATGTATGCAGAGAACTTCAGATATCTTTTAAATTGCAAGATTGAACAAATTTGAATTTTTTTGTAATATCTAGCGCACGCTGCCAATGTTCTAGCGAGTGGAGCAAGTTCATCTCTGAATGCTCTCAACAGGGTACTCGTATTGTAACAGATAAAAAATATTTGGAAAATAGTATTCTAACTCCATATAATCGTAATTCTGAATAAGAGTACATTTTATTTTTATACCACAAGGGTGACAGACGTGAATGGTGGTAACCAGTTGTATTTGCAACAGCAGAAGTTGCCCTTCGCGTGTCACCGAAACAGTAAAAACTATTTTAGGTTACTTAAAATGGAAGAAACTACACGGGAAACAAATGGAATTCCCATACTGTCAGATTGGTCATTACCCTAATGAGCTCTAGCAAACTCCATGCCATACTCACTCGCACAAACACAATTATTGTTATTTCACTGCGGTTGCTAACGTTCCCAGTGGGCAGCTTAATTTTCAGCGAGAAATCTCGCCACGCCTCTACTAATATAGAATTTAGGTTCACGTTGTATGTTGCATACCTCTCTAGGTATGCAACATACAACATGAACCTAAATTCTAGAATATTATTGCTCAGTTAGCGAATACTAAGGCGAATTTTAGTCGGTTTTATACCAACGTCTGCTATAACAAAGTTTACAATCTGTTATTTAGACAGGTCTCTAAGGCCCCGTTTGACGAGTCGCTATTGAGACGACAACAAATCAGGCTCTCGTGAACGCGAAACACTAATGTCTGAATATTTGTGTTTTGTGAATATTTGATAAAGGGCAATACGTATTGCTATCCTTTAATAATAATAATATTTTTTTTATTGCCAATCATCAACACAAAACAAGTTTACAAATAAAAATAACATATTGTAGGCAACTGGGGTAAGCTCAGCACTGTTCTGTGCCGACTTGTCTACACAGGGCTGGTTTTCAGCATACCCCATTGCTCGAACTTAGGTGGTATGCGAGTAAACAGATAGTGATTGATTTTTTGATCATTCACTGTTTCAATTCCCCAAGAAACTCCAGTACCTACTTTTGAACAGTTGACGAATGGAAATATAATTTCATACTGTGACTCATCTCTGAATCTTGGCGTCTGTAAATTGTAGAAATATGCTTTAATACTCTACAGTAAAAGTGTTGTTACGGCTCTACATATTCTACGTCTTGCATTTCATAATTGTAAGTTATATGGTATTTTTTTTAAACTGCGTCACATGTCGGTAACTTTCAGTTCGTCGATAACAATATATAAGGTTATACAGCCCATGTGATAAGGGATGACACTTTCCCCAGCTGCTATAAATTTCACTACCCTCTGTCTATAACAAAGAGTGTAGGCACGTTTGAAAAAGTATACACTCCAAACACTTTCCCATGGCGGTGCCCATACTTATATCTGCGTCATTTACCTCCTGAGTAATACGCATAAAAACAAAACTCTTTAGCTATTATGAAATATCAGCTTCCGCCTACGTATGTTGATATAAAGTACCCTATGTCTTGTTAATCTAGCTAGTAAACTATCCGTATACAAAATTTCATCTAATCCGCTCAGCGATTTTTGCGTGAAAGAGTAACAAACATCAACACAGCCATCCATACAAAGTTTTGCGTTTATAATATTAAGTGGGATTAATTGTCTTACGGTATGCTATGGTCGACAAAGGCTTTAACTTGAAACAATTCCAGACAAAAAATTGTCTCCGCTGGAATTCTGTTCAATTGTCTTGGTTTAAATTAACTCCACGCACGCATCACAAAAACTGTAACATTCGACTGGGCTGGAGGTTACGGTGAGGCGTTAATTAGTTTGATGTGGAAAATAACTCCCCATTCTCTACCGAGTTTAGAAATAAAAAAAAATCTACTGTTAACTTGAAGATTATGTTTACGTTTTCCATATTTTTCGTCGCAAGTTTTTTTTTTATAAGGTGACATTACCATCTTAATGTACGGATTTAACAAACTTAATTTAATAGAGTATTAATGGAGTGTCTTCCGGTCTCTTCTTCATAACCAGGACCTTCTTATTTTAACGAAAAAAAGTACCTGTTATATTTTCAGTTTTAGTTTGATTTTGTTGGCACAGACATACATTGTACACAATAAACTTTTAGGATAAGTTTCCTAACGTAACGGTGTTAAGTGTTTGGCATTTGGCACAAATTCAATGTTCTACGTTCCACAGATACAATATATGTATATCTATCAATTTAAACTACCTATATATTACAATATTTTAGTTTCTCTGTATTGTATGTTATCGGTTGTAGAACCTAGTTATATTAACACGAAATTTCAAGTGAATGTAATACTAGTTGAATTTTACTGTCTCTGCCTCAATGGTCTAGAGGTCGTTTGTGCGACTGCTGAACAAGAGGTCTTGAGTTCGATTCTTATGTCGAGCAAAGTGTTATTGGGTTTGGGTACTTTACATTCATGACAGTAGGTTCGCCCCCTATTACATGGGATCTAAAACATATCGGTGAAATGTGATTGTACAGTAGTACATCTCTTCCCCCGTCGGGTACGAAAGGCGTGGTGGTATGTGTGTAATTCAGAATTAAGTGTCATACAATCTGTCGTAAGGATGTGCCAAAATACGTTTTAAACACTTGGCGCCGCTTTAATGTGTGTACATTACAGTTTTCTAACGTTTTGTATCCCGTTATTTATAGCCGTATTACTGTACAACTTGTAACGTTTAAAGCTGTTCAAAACCCCTTTCGTTCTCTGCGCATTGAGGTGACAAGTATGCCTTACGTGTAAATATTTTAGCGTTATTTGTTTTACGCGTGACTTTATAAATGAATACCAAAAGTTACATGTAATAACGTTACGTTTCACGGGTAACAGAAGAAAGTTTTAAGTGAAACTCGTAAGCAACTCTATTCATTATACAACTCCAACTTATTTTGTGGACTATATTCACGTATTCAAATTTGAAAGGAGGAAAGCAGAAATATTTAATTCAAATCCAATAGTGGTCACTTTTGCAATTACAAAATTTATAACAGTAGATAATAATTAAAAAATTATAAGAACAACACATACATACAAATAATAATATGGCCAATAAAGAAGTTGATATTTATTTCGCGTACCTAACCACTGTACTGCTAGGTCCTCGATAAATATGTTAAAAGCTGCAATAACGGAATCAGTAAGCGTAACACACGTTCACAATCCATCCAACATACATACATACACTACATTTACTATAACCCACTACATTCAGATTGAGTTCCTCATCTCGCCGGCTGGATGCTGCTGGCTGGCAATCTGCAGTACTTACAAATCCCGCACGTGTTGAATGTTAAACATCCACAGCAGAAATAAATCGCGGCGCTGTAGGAATATATCGCGCGTTACGGCGCTCCGCGGGGCTGTGAGCTGTATGAGGAATAGCGCCGGCGGGTACAGTCGCGCACAGAGTTATAGGACTTGTTTATAACACTACTGATTTGTTTCAACGCTCAAACTTAGTTAACTCTAATACTGGTTAAAGGTCTGAGCATCAACATTTCTGTCCGAGTTATGGATGTATCTATGTATAATATATGTATTTACAAAAACAGGTGTCTATGTATTGTATCAATTATCTCGTATCTGAAATATAAGCCTCGTTGCTTAGCTGGGAACTAGATGGTGCTGTTTCATAATTTCCGGATATATTTATTATTCTTATACTTCTTATGGTGTTAATGGCTAAACAATGTTTGAGTAATAAGCGGCCATTTCAATTTATTATTTATTTTATTTTATTTTAGTATCGAGTACGTTCCAACGTCATAGCGACATAGTTTGCCCACTGTTTTCCTGTAACATCCACATAAGCATAACACCTAATAGGTATATACATATAAACAACACTGAGCCGTGTAATTTGGCCCACTGCCGGGCACACAGACACACCCCTTCTCAGATTGAGAACCTTCATCACTTGCGGTTGGAAAATTAAGACATTTGTTAGAAGTGCCTTGAAATATAGATACCGGTGTCCGTACAATTGTAAATCGTGCGAACTTAGCACATAAAGTGTCCCTTATCGTGTTCAGCGTTAAGACAGTTTAATATTACAGTTATCATAAGTTATAAGGATATGAGATTTCCAAGTACCTATTATAGTGTAGCGAATCTTTATAAGGCGGATCCATAAAATAAATGTCGACTTGACAAGAGTAGGGTCTGATAGGCTGATTCGATTGCGTGATTCTATAAATCGCCGAATCATTGTGGCTCCCACCCTTATATGGTAAATAAAGTATAATTGTAAATACGTCACGACCACATTTCAGTAAAATTAACCAAACTCAACTGCAATCTGTTTTACATATTATGTATTCACTAGTAGCACCACGCGAATTCGTCCGCGTTAAGTTTGTTATTTCGAACATTTCTTTTTGAGGGTTAAATTAGTTCAGCGGTATAAGCGTGAAAAGATAACACATGAGTAGAGTTACCTTGTAGAGGTACATAAATAACACATGAGTAGAGTTACCTTGTAGAGGTACATAAATAGGACTTTATATAATATATACTCGTATTTCTAAATGTTTGATGCGTTTAACCTTAACCGTACGTACCTTTAACTGTTTAATTCCCCCCCCCCCTTGTCCCCCTTTTAAGAGATCATTTCCGGGGTTAAAACTATTCTATGTCCTTCCCCGGGAATCAACCTATCTCTATACCGAATTTCATCTAAATCGGTTCAGCGGTTATAGCGTGAAGAGGTAACAGACAGACAGACACACTTTCGCATCTATGATATTAGTATGGATAAATACATTAAATAAAGACAAGAACTTAGTATAAGACGTGCTAACATATTCGGGCGAGGTTGTAGGTGTGTTGTGCCCGCAGGCTCAGGAGAAGGACTACGACATCTGCGGCGAGGGCGAGCCGGCGTGCGAGTACTACGTGCGGCTCGGCACCGCCTTCCCGCGCCGCGCGCTGTCCGCCGCCGTGCAGCTCGTCAACCACAGGTAACCGACCACACCACGCAGAACCCAGCAAGTCTACAGCATAACGTATTTCAATATTTTTTTTAAATCGCGAGAGTTCGAAGCTTGGTCGAAAGTCAAACTTAAAGAAAAAAGCTACATGTATTTCCACATGTAAGTTTTTGAGAAATAATAGGCAAACTAAAAACAACGTGAATTCCTATCTAGAGCTACCGAACCTGTGTGAAGCATTTAAATAAATGTTGAACTATTTTTATTGAAAAATCGTGCTGAAAATACGTTTCATTCATCGTTCACTTCAATAATTCCAAATTTTCAATTATATCGATCTACATTTTGAACCAAGCGCAAGCGTATACAGGATGCCTGCAATGTATCCGATTAAATACTACCGAGTAAACAATGTCCGCCACCCAGATCTGCCCGTCTGACGCGAAAAACTATCAAACGGATTTTAACTGCTTTACCGTGGGTGTATAACATCAAGAATTTGGGTTTATATGCTCTGCTACCCAGCTACTCAAGTTCATGACTCAGTCTAACTCGAAGAACTTAAAAGAAAGATACTTGAAAGGACTCAGAAGACTTAAAGGACTCGGACTCATGTTACTAACGATTCCAAGTCTTGAAAATCTACTCAAATCGCGAAATAAAGAGTATAAAGACTAAAAGACTCGAGTTTCTTACAACACTGGGGCAGGCGGATTGCTAATAATGAATAAAATAATTAATATGCTGCCTTTATATTACATACATAATGAATATTCATATTCAAACCCCGTGACCAATCGCAAATGTAATGAACGTGTGATCGGGGCCCGTGAGAGTAAAGTGATCACACACAAAAGCTCCCCGTTAGTGTTGCACCGTTGCCGATGTTTCCGGGTAAGCGAGCATTTGACGACCCAATTAGTTCAGCGGTAGTTAACCCTGCCTTCTGTGCTATGGGTCCCAGAAGCGAATCCCGGCAGGGACAAATGTTTGTAAGATGAGCATAATAAATTGTATCCGAGTCATGGATGTATCTATATACATAGATATAATAAAATAAATATATAAATACATATAAATATATGTAAGTATTTACAAAAAAAAAAGTATATATGTAGTATATCAACGAACTAGTATCCGTAACACAAGCCTCAGTGCTTACCACGGAACTTGATGGAGCTGTGTCATAATGTCCAGAAATATTTATTATTTACTTGTTCCAGCCCGGTGGTGTACTCGTACTACTGGCGCGTGCGGCCCTGGGGCGTGTGCTCGTGCTGGCAGGACGAGCAGGCCGCGGGGGGCGCGGGGGGCGCGCCCCGGTCGGGGCCCGCGGACGACGCCGAGCAGCTCTGTATAGGAGCCAAAGAGGCCCGCTCTATTGCTCTAGAGGTTACTTTACTTGTTATTCTCGTTTTGTTGGAATATTTTAAGAAGAAGGCTTCTGCTCGGTCTTGGGTTCGATTTAAGTAAAATGTGTTTAGTATAGAGTTTTTTATGAAATTCTCAGTAACAGCTCGAAGTTTGGGTTACCCCGTTGATACCGTAACCATTTTTTATATGGGACACTAGTACATATCTGCCTAATGCTTCACAGGGGAAGACAGGGGTGATGGTATGAGTAGTATTTAGAGATAGAATTCAAACTACATATTATAAAAAAGACATTAAACTCATTTTATATGAAACAGGGATTGCATTAAAGACATATTTAGATATAAAGAAATATTGCAGTACTTAAGTACTTACAAGATTGTATAAAGATCTAAATGCTATTTTACCACTAAGAGTTTCTTTAGAACTTGAGAGAGGGGATTAAGATATTCTTAGAACTCAGTTAACTTTGTACGTGATCGAAAATCTCGGTCAGAAAAAGTTTTGTGAGAAAGATAAGACAACTTTATCAGTCGGATAACAGCTAATACCTTATAATCTAAATGGAGATGTGCAGTCGAAAGCTGGCATTACATCGACGCGGTGTATAAGCACACGACTTGTGCGGTCTTAATTAAAAAAGTTACCAAAATTTACGACACAGCACCCACTCCTCTTAATTACTTTTTTAAGTACAGAGTCATCAATGCTAGAAAAAAAATTGGAAAACGAGTGGGCTAGCTTTGTTTCTTGGGCTCTCTTGAGTTTCAACAAATGGTTTTTTTCAAAGCAAATATGACATTCAATTTGTAAAACCATTTATTCTTGTATAATTGCGAGTAAATTGGATTCTAAAGTGCTTATAACATTACGTTATAGTTTTCTTAACTGGCTTTATGCAGAGTCCTTCGGCATACGAGAGTAAGAGGGAGAGCGCGCAGGTCCTGCGCGTGGAGCCGGCGTGCGGGCGCGTGCCGCCGCGCGCGGCGTGCGGCGTGCGCGTGCTCGTGCCCGACGTGGGCGCGCGCCTCGGCGTGCAGCGCGCCGTGCTCATGTGAGACATCTATGCTAGATTTTTACTATAATGTCACAGGCAGAAACGTTACATGTTCTGGCTTTACTAGCCTTTGCCTGCTTATGCGGGCGGCAGGGGAAGGAAGCAAGGAGGATTTACTGCCGGCTCGCCAAGCTTTGCGGTGCTCCGGTATGTCACAGAGCGCTCGTTGGCCCTCGACCTAGCTTAGCGATTGTATTCTAGTGGCATATTTCGTCACACGCTCTCGCATACCTGCCGCCACGGTACCGGCTGTGCCATAAAGCTGTAAAAGTCTCAAGAGAAAAATCGCGCCCTCGTTGATACTCCGTGCTCGATCCTTCCACTTGGGAATCTATATCTTGCTACTATTTGTACATTTTCGTACATTGACAACATTTCGGATACTTGTAGAATAAACCGCGATAAATTCGTACAAAGTTCCTTACTTTTCATTGCCCAGTATTTGCGTTTGAGAAATCGGTACAGTGCTTTATATTACTTTCAGGTTGATCCTCAAAAACATACCTAGGGAGAGCTTCCCCCCCGACTACGAGCCCATGATAGTGAAGTCGGAAGAGGTGGAATCCGAACCCATACCTGGAATTGAGGTCAGCGGCGAGTCGGGAAGTAAAATATAATATCATGATCAATACATCATAATATAAAATATTTCTTCAAATGTAAATGCCTCATTTGGTGGAGTTGACTGCTTGAAAGATTTTATTTTCTAGGATTTACTATTTGATTTAGAACTACATTTAGTTGTTGATTTTAAGTATAGCTACAAAGTGTCACGTAAATTACTCAACTTAAAAAATAAAACTGATTCAGGAAAGTTGCAAAAGAAAGATAGTATTCACATAGTATTCCGCCACATTCAGATAATAAAAGCAATATCCCAACAAGTAGCTACCTGCCAAATTTATACATAGAGCTGCGGTTGTTCGGAGAAGCGATCACAGACAAAATCCCGATTGCTTGTGGTATTTACGCAAGAAGTTTTGTATCTCATTTCACCTCTTACATAACTTCTTATTTGCCCTCTAAGGATCTCATAAATAATATACATTACCTGCTCACCTCGCGTGCTCAATACAACAACAAAGTGGTTTCGACAAACTACGCCATTACACACATACACAGCAATAAAATGCTGGACTTAACGATCGCGCGATGGAACTAGACGCAATCGGTTGAAAGGATTTCAGTTTGCTTTCAAACGGTACTAAATATTCTTTCTAGATCGTGAGAATTTGCCAGTCATCGTAAATGGATAAAATGGTACTTATTTGTTATGTAGGAGAGTGCTGAGTAGACATGCTTTGTGGAGTTAAGTAATAGGGGATTGTGTGCGAAGCTTTAGAATCGGCGCTCGCATTTATCTTTTTTGTTATATTCATTCACTTAGTATTTAAACGTGAATATTGCCGTTTTTGTTCGTTATCATTTTAGTTTAGTTATCATTTTTTATATCTGACTAACTTTTGCCCGCAACTTCGTTTGCATAGAATAAATAATTTGCGTACGTTATATTTTATCATTTTTTATTAAATTAGATTTTACTTAAATCTGCTTAATGTTCAACGATGCAAAAAGCATCATTTGTTTCTTAAATAAAAGTTAAAGTAAAAGTTATTGGTATAGTCCTTTTATAAGAAATTATTCATTCCCCGTACAATTGTTCAACCTTCCTTTACTTGCCTAAAGCATGATTCCGGGATAAAAACTATTCTATGTCCTTCCCTGGGACTCAAACTATCTGCACACCAATCTAAGTTGGTGCAGAGCGGTTTAAAGGCGAAGAGGTACAGTCGAACAACGTAATTGGTATACATACTATACATGCACTACATGGTATACAACTATCGACCAATCTAAGTGTGGATGTAAACCAATTAGCTTGTTCGACTGTACCAGACAGCATACTTACGAATTCATAATATTAATATATACATGATGAATCCGCTTGTGAATTGTTGTCAGAGTGTGACGCGCGAGATGTGCGAGGTGGTGTGCGCTCAGATGGAGGTGTGGTGGGACGTGGCGCCCGTGCGCTTCCTGCTGGACCCGCCCGTGCTGACGCTCTACCACTCTAGAAGGTAACGCTACTGCTGTTCTACACCTTCCTACGCAGGCTGCTAATTTAATTTCATTGATTTTGAATAGACCGCTGAAGAATTTAATCGACTTATCCATCTGGTCGAGTGATCACGATCCTCAACAAGCTCTCCATTCGGGCTGTTCACTCGCTGGATTGCCATTTGGAGTGTTAATTAATGGCCTTAAGTATTTTTGATCACTTCACTTAGTAGGTCTGCCTTGAACTCTTGTCCCCTTAACGTTTCCAGTAATTATCAGTAATTATATTATTCTAGGCAGTCGGTAGGATGAGCAATATGTCCAAAAAAATACTTCGGAGGTACTTCCCCAGTCGGTCTGATCAATTTGGGCGAGGAATTTCGCTATACCTTACCTCTCCGAAAGTGTGTGGATACGAATATTACGAATACGATTTTGATGCCTATTTTAACAGTTGAACAACTGGCCACTGGTCTCACAATAAAAGTCATGTAACACTTATAAACTTTGTATTAAAACCTTATAATAAATTTACAAAGTGTACTGACTGGCAAGCTACTAAAAGGAAACAATTTGAGCGTATTATAATTTCTCCGGTAACGAAACTATAGTGCGATTCAGAAAATGAACCATAATGCACAACACCATCTAGTTAGATTGTTGGAACTAAATATCTCATACCAGTGGCTACGAATTTGATACCTAATCTAATTGTGGCTACGTATTTGATACCTAATTCAACTGTGGCTACGAATTTGATACCTTATTTAATTGTGGCTACGAATTTGATACCTAATCTAATTGTAGCTACGAATTTGATACCAAATTTAATTGTGGCTTCAAACTTTATACCTAATTTAACTGCCGCTGACCAGTTTTTATAAACATCAGGCTGGAGTCAGTGGCGGTGAACTTAAACGCGACGCAGCTGTTCGGGTGCGAGGGCGCGCGCGTGTCGTGGACGGTGCCGCGCCGCGCGCCGCCGCCGCCGCCCGCGCCTGCGCGCCTCGTCCCCATGCAGACGTGCCACACACTGCTCACGCTGCCGCTGCCGAGCCTGCCCAACCAATATCCCGAAACTGATGTCATCACGTAACAATTAAACATAATAAAAAAACTAAATCTTGAAACTAACTAACTCCTGGAAAAAGATGTTCGAATATGAGTTACACAAAAGCTTCAGCTGAATCTTAAACGATATCTTTCTTTTGCTTCCTAAAACTAGTCGTGCCCAAGTAATTTCAGTAATTATCTATTAAATGCAAACGAACTGGCTTTTATTGCTAGTTATATAGTTAAGCGTTCGCAAGTATCTGTAAACTAGATACTATACAAATAGTAGTATTCAACAAAAGATACTTAGTTTCGTCCAGACAGACGGGAAGCCTCACAAAAGTTTCCCTACAATTAATTACAGTCAAAATCTTCAAGCAGACTAATTATTCAAACTGAAATTGAAGACAATTGAAATTCCTTCGTTTTGAACTTATCCAATTAGACTTGTGAACCTCTTAACTAAAGCTGTTCGTGTATTATTATTTACTTCCTTACATCTTGGCTCACCCGACGACTACAACAAGTTTTAACTAAGAAGCTACACTGCAAAGAAACTTAAGTAACTCCGCGAGTTTTTAACACAATTTCCTGCAATTTTACCTTACCAAAAGTTGATAAAACTTGACTCCTTTCGGCTATTTAGTTAAATGTGTTTGTCTTTCTTCTTCTTTATGTCACTTTCCACTTCTACTTCTTCCTTACTACTACTCTATACTGAGTGCGGAACAGGTAACAGAAAAACGCACTTATAGAATATAACAATTGCGATTAAATCAATTACTTCGCTATAGAATGGTGGCTGAAAATGAGGAGTATCGCGCGCAGTGCTCAATAACGCGTCAATGTGCGACGCGGCACCCGGCGCTGCGGCCGGCGCGCGCGTGGCTCGGCGTGGTGCCGCCCGGCGCGCGGATGCACACCACGTTCCAGCTGTTCAACGACACACACCAACACGTGAGAGTTCATTACTACACTGACGCTCCCAAACGTCTAATATTGCCACTATTTAATTCAAGAAATCTTTTTGATTTCTTTTCCTATTGATTCGTGGATATTAGACATTGAAATAAAACTAGTTTTAGTTTTAGCGGTATATTGATATTAATTTAACCTGACATTTTGGAACCTGTACAGCGATTGCTGTAAAGGTTAGTGGGCAGTACCTATTAGGTGTTGGTTGTCTTGATGTTATAATTACCAGCAACTAACTTACATTTTTATTGATTATTGACAGTCAAATATACAAAGAAATAGAATCTATGATGGGATTCCAAGCAGGCGATAATACCTAAGAGATCCTAATATAAAATGTAAATTCAGTAAAACTAGCAAAAAGCAAAATTTTAACAACAATATCCGAGTACACTACCTAAAATGTTGCCCAAAATAGTATCGACGTACTCAGATCCCCGGTAATTAAGTAATACAATCTTGATCTAGCAAGACACCCCTTTATGTAGCAGCTATTATTATTATACCACAATTAATGTTCAATTTAAACAACAACAACTTGACTGTAACGTAACTGCACTGAAACTACAATTTGCCATCTAAACGTCAACGTAGTGCAGTTTCCGCAACTTTGTAATGGGGTTTAGTAAGTAATCTCCACTTTATGATCCGTCTTTGTGACCTACAAAGTCGCTCGTGACGCGAATTTATTCACATTAAAACATTTATGAACAGATCCTTCTATCTTCGGGCTGCTATTGAAAACTTCGTAAAACCCTTAATAGCCCTTTGCATGACCAGGAAATCGAATTAAAGACCACTGGGTCAATGAGATATTATTATTGTAAACTAGTATTTCTCCGAACGGTGTAATTGTCTTGTTGTTGTCAACTCAAATATCGTCTCAGTGCTGCGCACGGATCTCCTCTCATTTTAAAAGGACTAGGCTATTGGTCAACACTAGCTAAGCGGTTATTGGCAGACTTCACATGACTTCGAGAGAATCTCTCAAGCATACAGGTTTACACGATGTTTTCTTTGATACACGTAAATTCCAAAAGTCAGTGCTCTTGGGTTGGGAACTCAGGACGTTTGCTAGGCTATCCAATGACTCTCCCTAGATCTACTGGTGGGCGGAGGCGCACCGGTGGTGGGGCGAGAACGAGCCGTCGGCGGCGTGTCGCGGGCGCGTGCCGTGCGAGCTGTGCCAGCAGCGCGCCTGCTCGTGCCGCCTGCTGCGCCCCGCGCGCGGCGCGCTGCAACACCACCAGCTGTGCGACATCACCTACGACGTCAACGCGCCTGATGTTTGTCATACTTCATTCTAATACTACTATGTTTGCAACAAACATGTTAGGAACATACATTCATATTTAAATTTGAATCTAAATGTAGGCAAAAATCGTAGTAAGGTGTATTATGCAGGATTTCCATCACAAAGCCACCCTCGGACGTAGTAGTATAGACAATGACTAGTGAATTACTCAAGATAGTGATTTTACCCAGATAGGCTACCGAACAGAAGGAATTTATTTAAGAATAAGAATTTATTTAAGGAAAAAGGAATTGATTGTAGGCACAATGTTAGAGTGAAAAAACATCCAGGAGGACATTTAATCCCAAGTAATTCGCTGGAAGCACCGGCGCACGGGCGCAATCGCAATAAAATCCTAACACAAGTCAGAAACAATAGGGACGTCGCGCGGACTTTTTACGATCACTCTAAATCTCCGTCCTCCGTGAGGACCAACTGACAGCACAAATTACTTCCATTCCTTTGGTTCGGAGTTACAACAATGAGAATATTCTCATACCTATTTAACACCAACAAAGGCCGTAATGGCCTTGGTCCATTAATCATTGAGGGGTTTAAAAGATTTTAAACTAATCTTGATTTAACCTTTTTCGAGGAGTATTATTATGTATAACAGACTACCAAGGCTCCTATTTAGAAAATGTGCGCTGCTAACTTTTATGCACCAGTTTGGCTTGCTTTAATTTTTCTTTCAAACTTGACATTTTAAGCAGCGAGTGCTGAACAATAAATTATTATTCTAAAACTTTCATTAGTTTAATGGCAGCTGAAGTACGTAATATACATATATATAGTGTGGTATCTTATTTTACACTTATAATAAATACAAAGACAGGTATATTATATTGTAGTTTCCATAAGAAAATGCGGGTTACAAAACTTGTTGGAGTAATGTCCTAAGAGATTAAAGTCCCCCGCGTCAAGGTGTATTTATATCGGTCAGCGCTCGAGCGAGTTGTGTCCCTCAGGAGAACTGGATCGCTACTCAAAGTTTGCAGCAAAACACGTAATTTCTCTTCTAAAGTGCTTAGTGCAGAAAACTTGAACATTTTTAATGAAAAGTAGTTTTCTAGTTTGCCGCAGACTGTTTATTAATGTATAAAGTTAAAGCAATAGTGAGATTCTGTACAAGAATACTTTCTCGGGATAGGATATCCCTGCAGCTTAATTATTTAGGCAATAACAAACTAAAACTATTGGCTATACATATTTATTAATATGGCTAGGATTAGGACCAGTTATGTCTCTTACATTGAACATGGTAAATTACCATGTTCAATGCAAGAGACATAACTTTAGGGCCGGAATTTACTATTGCGGTAATGAGTTTTTTCTTCAGTCTTACAGTAAGTCACCGCACACGTTTGTCAGCTTGATAGAAAGTAGACTGGGTTCAAGATGGAGCACAGAAATTAACAATTTTTTGGCACGACGGATCAAATACTCCCGGATTGATTCCCGGCCCGAATTCAATCCAAGAGCATTTGAGGAGGAGCTGCATCCTGCTGGGAGAAAGTAAAAGACGCTGGGGGTGGGAGAAAGAAACGTGTGGCTTTGAATGGCAGACGAGGCCTCGCTCCTTCTAGGTGCCCAATAGTGCTGATTGAAAGTAGGCCTTAACTCAACAGTACGGCTACTTAAGATAGAAAAAAATTATATATTTAAAGAGTGTGGTTGGTGTGCAGCGCGACGGGTACGTGGCGACGCTGGTGCAGGCGCGGCGCACGGGCGCGGACGTGGCGGCGGGCGCGGGGGGCGCGGGGGGCGCGGGCGGGGAGGCGCGCGCGGCGCTCGTGGCGTACCGCGTGCTCGCGCCGCGCCTCGTGCTGCGCGCCAAGCCCTGCTTCCCCGAAGACGCCGACGACTGCATGTGTGAGTCGCCCTTATTTTAGTCTAAAACTAGCTGCCGCCCGTGGCTTCACCCACGTAGTAGGTTGATAAAAAGTAGCCTATATCCTTCTCCAAGGTCCTGTCTTTATCAATATCAAAATTGATTAAAATCGGTTCAGTCTTTCCCACGTTACGCCGTGACAAAGGAAAATAGGGATTAATTTTTTCCACCAACCAGTGGAACCGATACTTGAGGTTTATCTATAGATATAGATAAAAATATCGGTTCCACTGGTTGGTAAGATTTTCTCCTGTACAGTGTTGGATGTGTTAACCTCCGTCCAGAAAAGGTACAATTACCAGAGTAACCAACGCCATGATAATTGCTGTATCCTCTGAAAGTTTCCTGAGTTACAAAGACTCAATAACTCGTTTCCAACGACACAGACTACAGAAATACAATACTGCAGTTACCATGCCGATGTCGTTGTAGTAGTTCAATGTACAATGTATGTATATAGCTGCCTCCCGCGGTTTTGCCCGCATGGTATATAGATAAAAAGTAGCCTATGTGTTAATCTCGGTAATAAACTATATGTATGCTAAATTTCATTCAAATCTGGTGAGCAGTTTTTGCGTGAAAGAGTAACAAACATCCATCCATACATACATCCATACTAACAAACTTTCGCGTTAAAATATTAGTAGGATTATTACGATTTGATAGTACATATTTATTAATTTCCGACTGTCGTTTCCAATTGGACTGAAGGAGTCAGTACAATACAATACAACGGGTCCGGGTATTTCCACGCTTGTTATGCTGCCTTTACGTTAACAAGCTAAGCTTTGTTCACTGAAGTGCGCGCTGAAAGCTACTCAAACGTTACTGAGCTAAAAATTCAACGTTAAAAATAGCCCGGGCAACCGAGCGTGACCCGCAGCTGGCAGCCGATCCCAATTGCAGACCCTTCTAGAACATTTTGGTACGACACCCTAAAAATAGTCAACAACAAGTTTCTTCCAGTGTAAGAACGAAGAAGTAACAAAATCCATTTATTCTTGCAAAAACTTATATACAAATGCACCAAGTTGTAAAAAATTAGAATTTATATTCGTATTTACTGTAAGGAATATTGAAGTAGACCGCATCGGGCTCCGCAAAACTCTCGCTATACATTTAAATTCTTTATAGGTTGAAACTAAGTTCCATTCCTGTAGCAGGGAATTGGACAATGGTTTAAAACAAATTTAATGAAAAAGTCAGGTTACTGAAAATTAGCATGTTGAGTTGCTTACAAGTAACTAGAAAAGGGTGGACTTACCAATAAATGTGACGTCACCGCTATTAAAATACGGACGCGTGAGGGAAATAGTAAAATATCCCCACTGCGCTGCCAGTATTTATTATGCAAAGCCGATATTAATATATAGATACATACATACACTGACTCACTCACCTAATTGGTGAATTCCTTCAAATAGGTTAAGTGCGCAGTATTAGTAATCAGCGCGTGTGCATGACGAGATATATGAATGTGGACGAAAAAAAAAGTGAAGTGGTATTCTACAGAATACCACTTTTGCCTCGTCCATTTCTGCCTACCCCTATGCGAAAAAAGCGTGAGTAAATGTAATATATAGATCTCATTTTACAACTTATGGGTGTTTAGCTGCGGGATGCAAGTTGGACGCGGGCGCGCACGGCAGCCGGCGCGGCTCGGCCACGCTGCGGCCGCTGCACGCGCTGGCGCTGGGCCGCCGCACGTGCTACCGGCTGCTCGTCACCAACGTCACGCCGCTGCCCACCGCCGTGCACTTTGACAGGAAATATGGTATGAATAACAACTCTTTCATTGGTCTAACAGGTCGCTGACGATGGTTCGATTCACCAGGTTGATCAAAGTGTTATTATTATGTTTTGTTTGTAAATTCTAAGCAGCACCATTGAATCTCGATTTGATGAATTTATTGCACACCAGTCCTCGTGGGACAACACAAAACTGAAGTTACTATAATATTTAATAGCATAATTATCAACATCCATTTATCGCCAGCAGACGACTGACTTGAGCTCAGCTTACATATCTATAAGTTAAGCACAACGCGTTGCTTCACTATGTTTCTACACTCCAAGTTGTGCTTACTCTATGTATACTAATGTAACTGACCCAGTGACATTTCAACCAGCTAATTGCAGTCGGTAACGGCACTTATTCTATGACTTAGACTATGTTTTGTTTTTAATATTTTAATTTTAAATTTCTTTCTATATTGCTGTATCATCACAAACTCCAGGCATGGCCGTGAAAACTAATTTGTGTTATAACAATTACTACCGAATAAAGGTAATAATAAAGGGTCTATTTTATTATATTAGGTATACTTGAGAGTAGATACCTTTTTCGCTCATAGAATATTAATTCTCGCAATATAGCCTTATTAATAGCTTTGAAGTAAATACATACCAAATTATTCCAGTCTAAGTATTTAAAAGAGGCCGTAGCCATATTTCAGTGGGGGTTGTTATCTCTTAATCAGAGCCGAAAGTCTCTTTCACAAATATTTTTTTATTTAATTTTCTCTTAGGGGAGGTCCATACGGAAATTTAAATAAGAGAGTAAAGCTGCAGCGTGTTTGCAAACAAACAGCCGAAGCGAGGGTAATTATACTAAATATTTGAGTCGCAACTTTATAAACTCCAAACGGGCTCGAAATTCGGAACACTCAAAGGTACTCGTACAAAAGGGCTGAATTTAAATGTGACGTCATGTCTGTTGTCGTCGGCGCTTGTGATGTTTCTGAGAGTTTAGCCGGTGTTTGGCAGGCGGCGCGAGTTTGCCAACACCTCGAGTACCTACTGGCTACTTTCGGGGGTCCCTACTATGGCTACTCATTTATGATGTGGGTGTAAACGAGTAAGGTTACTCGTTTGATTAGTATTACAGTTCTTATAAGTCTCTGTTTTTTTAATCGTGTTGGTTATACATAATTATCGAGGACATACGCCATGTATAAACATTTGTCCACTGTGATCATAGTTATGGTTCATGAGTACATGGATACATATTTACTTGAATATATATTATAATTCAGTGTTAGTTATTCAGTTTTGTAACAGATTATACGAATTAAGCACCTTAACTTGATGCTATAAACTGGAAATGATATTGGATGGTAATGTAAACAAAACATGTAGTATGGCGGGCACTACAGCACGCTGCAGCTGGCAGCAAACTTCGTGTTCCGTGGAGCGGCGCTTATCTGACATATTTCTGTGTCTGAAACTAGCTTTCGGGGCTAATGAGCAATCCCGTTCAAATTCAAAAGGCCTTCTGAATAAATCTCTTTTTATACGTATTTCATCATGTCATGACGATTGAATTCCAATACGCAATTTCAAGTCCTTTACTATATTTTTGGATCCTAACCTCAGATATCACTCTCTGACGAAATCAAAAACATTTTAAATTTTAAATTGAATGCTTTATTTACACACAATAGAAAACTTATGTAATAAAATAATGTAGGGTGGGTTCTTGTGCATAGGACCACAGGAGTTTGGCTCCTCTTTGACGTTAACTACAATTTCCTATGATACAATGAAGTTGAAGTTCCTTAAACTCATAGCTGAATGTGATGAATTCTTCAATAATAGGCGAATGCCGTGGAAACTCATCCACCCACTTATGCTAAATGCTACTACTCGTATATAACCCAGATACCGTGTGAGTGTCCTCACAGCGATTGGCTAGTGATCACTGTGATGTGTCTTTCAACACCTTTTTCACAAGGCTGTATAAACATTTGGATTAATTGTGAATTTTAGATGTTGCTAAATATTTTGATAAAATCTAGTAATGTTACTATTTCGGTAAACTCAGACTCAGACAACGCCTTGTCATAGAATCAGTTTCCTAAAGGTCCACGTCAGGCTACATTTGGGTCGGGAGCTAATTCCCCGCGGCGTGTTACACAACTTTCATTTTTGCGCGCTGGAACAGATTCCACTCACACTTGTTAAAAATGTTTTACTCGCAAAAGACGACAAATGGTAACAACTTTATTTTTATCTATTTTTATTATGTCTGGGCGCAGTTATTGCGATCATACGTGAAAACATTCTAAGAGAACAATAACTGCCTGTAACGTCTGTCTCGTCTGCGCAATCAGAAAATACAAAGAAATGGCCATATTTAATTATAGCTAATAACTCTCAAATTATCTTATCACTCTAAACCCGGTTTAATTTACGCCGACACAATATCTAGTGAGTTCGATTACATCGACTGATCGATTACTCGATCTGCTATAAATAAGTATTAGTGAAGATAATAAATGTTCCAGTTTAAGCCATTTAAGTAATTTCTAATGCAATCGTCTGTGATTATCCTATTTCGTAGAAATAAATGTAATTAGTGTCACTAGTCGGTTCGGAACTTCAGCCTAAACGGTTGACTCCGGCTCCGAGTATTTTCAGCACAATTTCACAAATAGGAGCGTTTCTTTGTAAGTCATTGGCTCTAATTACAAAGTTTAATAACTCCGTGTTTGTAATAGTTAATTAAGAAAATTGGTGTAATTCCATCAAAGCGTTGCGATAAGAAAACGTTGCTTATTTCTGTTCGACGCGGCGCGCGGCGACGGCGACGACGCTTCTATAAAACCAATTATAATAAAAAACGAGCGAATAATTATCACAATTTGTTCTTTATTCGTGAAATATAGAACAAAGGCGGCCAGTCGTGTTCAGCCACGCTGCTCTAACAATAAATGCAACTTTTATTGTTCGCCGTACACATTATTAGAAATGAAAAAAAACCCTGAAAAGTATATAATATATACGAACATTATGACACAGTGCAATCTAGTTCCGAGCTACAGCAACGCAGTGGGCTTGATCATACTTTTTAGTTTTTGATGTTGCTCCACATTATAATTTTGATAAATATCGTTCACAAACACCTATCTTCACGAACACAAACGAATCAAACTTGCAGTCCATAGTGCAGATCCGTCTACCACTGCGCTTATCTAATTGTGAATTTTCTTTGATATGGGGTGACACAGAACGTCACGTGGTGACACGGGGCAATACACGGCGTCACGGGGCAACACGGCGAAACAAGGATGCACAGCGTGACCCACGGCAACATGAAGAGACACTCGGTGATATGGGGTGACACAGATAGAACGACACGCGTTGACACGGGGCCTTAAACGACGTCACGGAGCAACCCAGCGACACAGCGCGACACACCGCAGCATAGGGACACACGGCGATATGGGGTGACACAGAACAACACATAGCGACATGAAGCGAAACATGGTGACACACTGGGGCACAGAGGTACCTACACAGCTCGCCGCAACGCATTCTAACATTTCACTTTTATGGCAGATTGCACTTGGAGCACTTTACCACAGTCCTCTTCAAAACATTTTATTTTTCCTTTCCCGGATCCTCTTGAGAAGTTGGGCAACTTTATTGCGGCCCAAGGTTACTTTTGAGGAATAAAAGTTTATTTGTTACGAAACAGCCGCCCCGTGCTCATCGGCTGCAAGTACCACATCGAGCTCAATAAAGACGTTGTAATTGATATTGCGATGGCTTTCATACAGTCGGCTTGAGTACTTGTATAATTACACGTGACGCTCGGAGATAATACGGTTTTAGCTATCTGGTTCTAACTGAGAGCGATTGTTGCAGATGCCATGGATATTTTGAAAGTAAAGTTCATCCCTAACGACTTCAGCGTGAGACCTTATGGGGAAGTCGAAGTCAGAGTAAGTCCAATTAGCGCATTGTTTGCTAAAATATACAATCCAAAGTACAATCCATAGTTAAACATTATATAGAATATTAGAAATTTAATTTATTTATGACTTCATTTAAATTTTTGTTAGACCTGCTTACAGAACATAAAAAACCACACGCTGGCAAAATAGGTTGTTTCCCACATTCGACTTCATTCATATTTACAGGTTTACTGCTGTTCTGTCATCACACAAATAATTTATTTTACCGCCTACGCGTACGCCAATAGAATATCTATTATTGACGTCACTACGCGCTTCTCACCTCTGTGACCTAAAGGTGACAGACGATCATGTTGAAGAATTATTCAATAATCGACAATTGAAATAAATCCAATATCACTACGGGCAATTTGTACTTTACCCGGCACAAACACAAAGAAGATTATTTTATCGAACGTGAAATGATTCATTCGTTGAAATAAAAACTACTTTTTACGGATTTCATCGCAGTATATTGATGAAATCCGTAAAAAGTAGTTTTATTTCAATGACTAATATTCTCGTAAGTGTAAAAAATCAATATGATTCATTCGGTCAAATATTAAGCTAATAAATGAACCATTATTTATATGAGTATAAATATATGTAGGTAATTATTACAAAAAATAATTGGTCTAAATATACTATAATTATCTTATTTTCAAGAGCTAGAACTTGAGCCATTTAAATAAAGTTTATACAAGTTTAGTGAGGCCCGCTATGTGTCTAGATAAATGTTAAATAATTCGTCTAAATGTTAACGTATTACATTAAGACTCCAGAGAGTGATTTAAAGTTAAATTCACACTAATTATAACTGTGCTCCATTAGGAGTCACCACACTGGATTAAATTATATGATATTATAGTACGTGTTATGTGTACAATATATTATTACGTGTGGTTCTGCCAACATGACCCGCCGGCCAACGCGGGTCGCTCCCGCGGGGCTGCTGGCTGATGCGGCTGCTGGCTAAGCGTCCAATAATACCGCTGTAGAAGCCTCCCGTTTGTACTTGCAAAGCAGTCTCATTTGAAACAATAGCGGCGCTCCGGGGAGAACCACTAATTGCAATGTATTTAATCAGTTTGTGGAAAATTATAGACATACAGTATGCATTTTTTCTGAATATTTCAAGTTTTATTGTAGGTAATTTCAATTTGTGCTTTTTGCTAGACTTTATATAAAAAATTTCAAAAACTTCATTATGTTGCTTTACTAATACACTAATCTCGAATATATACAGGCAAGGTAAAGGTAAAATATTATATTTAGTAAATAGTGGTTTGCAACTATCAAGACAGTCTGCTCCACACATTGCTCGAACACATTTTTTTTGTGCCCTAAATACTCGCACAATATCGACTGAGTTGCCCAACTAGTTACATTACACTTTACACCAAATAGTTGTAAAGTGTAATGAAGTAGTGTACAGACTATCTCCGCTGTTAAATGATTCAGTGCAATTAACGCTCGGTGATACCTCAGTAACAAGTCGGGCGCGTGCCCGCGGCCGCCCGCGGCCGCCCGCGCCGCCGCCGCCGCCGCCGACAGGTGTACAACTTCCCAATTTGTTTTAGATTTTATCTTCATTCAGCAAACACAACACGTGGTTACGTATTCAAATTGAGCTTAATTTTATACAGAATATTGTTTTAATAACGTTTGCTTAATTTGTACTAGTTGAAGCACTCGGGACAGGTCGCTAGTCGACTCCCATTACTACGTCGTCGACTTGTACATTAACGCGTAATTGGATAATGTTTTTAATAGTGAAAGTATTTGCGGAGGTTTGTACAGCTGTTGTACCTATTTAATTACAATTCGTATCGAATTCTTCGTTGTGTTGTACCCTTTTTAAACGCCGAAATATTCGACAGTTACGTAGTAATTAAGTAAACTGCGTCGTTGGTTTACAGTTAGAAATCAGAAATCAGAAATCATTTATTTGTTAAACATAGGTAGGCATTTACATACAAAGATCTTAGGTAATTAGGTATACAGTGCGCTATGTTTTGCCAATAATGACATACAAATTTAATTTATTTACATAATACTTTAGTTAAGTAGGGTACAGATGCACAATTTTGTAAATTTATTCATGAGTACATAGTATTAAGAAAATATTTATACATAGGTATATATTATATGTGTCTAATTTTTATTAATTTGCTAGATGTTATGAAAACGAAACAAGAATAATGAATAGGTACCTATTTAAAATTAAATATATAATTCTTTATCATTAAGGAACTCGTCTAATGAATAATAACATTTATTTATTAATAGTTTTTTTAAGATCTTTTTAAACTTTTGAACTGGCATACATTTTATTAATCTGGTATTTTATTATAAATTTGAGGAGCAATCCCAAAGAAGCTTTTCTTCATTAATGCTGTCTTACACTTTATTTGGCATAAGGTATTAATATACTGAGCACGTATTCGTGTCTTTTTTACCGATGCTAATTTCTGAAATAAATGTGGATTATTTTTAACAAACAGTGCAGTTTCAAATATGTACAAGGCAGGTAAGGATAATATTTTTAACTTTTTAAAGTAAGGGATGCAACTATCTGTTGTTTTTAATCCACACATAGATCGTACACATTTTTTTGCATTTTAAACACCAGTTCCCTATTTGTTGATTGACCCCAAAAAATTACACCATATCGCAATACTGAGGCAACTAATCCATGAAATGCTGTTAATAATGTATCAATATTATTAGAAATTTAGTACACCTCTGCCAAACCGTTTGAGGACGATAGGTGGTATTATATAGTGTTTTAATATAAGTAAACTTATAATAAACACACAAATGACGCTGACGTTTTGTTTTAACCCTCGCTATATTTTAGCTGATTTGGACACAAAGACTTGTTATAATCACACAGCTTATATTATATATAATCGTAGTATGCAGTCGTAGTGTTAGATCTGCAAGGATTAAACCAAACCATTTTGCTGTAATTACTATGCAGTACCTACACACACACACTTACACGCACGCGGCAATGATTTGAGGTATTAAGGAATACTCATTAATTAATATCTGAACCACTGCTGCAAAACAAAATTAGTTTTCACTTGTCTACGCGGAATTAGTAATTTTACCAATGTACTTTTTAAACGATCTGCTTATGTAGGTATTTCTACCCTCCGTTAAGAAATTATCGATTCCGCCGCATACGAACTTCCACCCTGTTTTCACCCTTTTCAAGGGATGATTTCCAGCACAACAACTATCCAATTTCCTTCCCCGGGACTCAAACTCTCTCCATATAAAAAACCATCTAAATCGGCTAGCAGTTAAAGCGTGAGGAGGTAACGGACAGAGATTAAGACAGACAGACACACTTTCGCATTTATAATATTAGTGAATTCTGACATTTTGTAAGTTTGATTTCACAATGAGAACACGCACACATTTGCGAATCCGAATTTGTCGTCACAAGTTCCTGGACTACCAAAATATTTGGATGTAATATCATTTAGAATTTGAAAAAATCGTATATATACTAAAGATTAGTGCGTAGCTTCACAACATCTTTGTGAGAATTTCAAAATATTAAAATTGTTTGTCTATTAAATCGTTTATATAAAAATCTTGTCTGCCCAAATAAAGTCGAGTCAACCCCTTACCGCCGCTGAAAGCCTAGATGTAGGTGTGAATAAAATTGTGCTTAACGTCAGCTCGCAAATGAAAATCTGTGGCGTCTCGGGGGAACTACATACGCGACCAAAGTCAACACAAACACACGCTACATTTTGTAGAGTAGACTTTCTTATATTTCTTATTTTTATATACTTCAGGACAATAACATTACTTGTGTCAAATGGTAGCTAGTTCTATTATTTTTTTTAAATCATTTAACCTGGTCATATATTTTGATTAAATATACCAATTAATGGTTGAAGTTTACATATTAGGTTACACACATAAATACTGAGGAAATTATATTATATTATATTCCTGAAAATGTAGTTTGCGTTATTACTAAAACAGTATCTAGTTTCCACTATTTTCAGTGTTAAACTATAAACTAATAAATAAATAGGTACTGCATTTTACACAATATACTAACGAGCTTCAAACGCAAATAATTAATTGAATAAAATTAATAAGACTTAACATAACACTTAGTTACTTAGATAAAAAAACTGTCTACATAATTACTTTGTGTGTTCTTGACAGCAATTAATGGAATCAATATTTTTTAGAAACCCAATGTATACCTACCGTAACGTCTCTTAAAATATTTTTGAAGAAAATATAAATTATGTAGTCACGTCATATCAGATTCAAAGCGAATAATATAATAATAACTAGCTGACCCAGCAAACGTTGTTTTGCGACATTATAAGGGTTGGTGGTAGAAGAGTGAAAAAAAATCTGGTGAAGGACATCCATATCACCTAGGGGTATGAAAAATAGATATTGGCCGATTCGCAGACCTACTCAATATGCTCACAAAATTTCATGAGAATCGGTCAAGCCGTTTCGGAGGAGTACGGGAACGAACATTGTGACACGAGAATTTTATATATAAGATAAATAATAATAATATTAAAATTGGAAAACTATAGTGAGACTTATCAGGATACGTACGAGTGCTCTAGTGCACACTACACGCGCGGCCCGCACAGGACATGTCCTTATTGCCGTGCGGCCCCCGCCCCCGCCGGCCCCCGCCCCTGCCGCGCCGGCCGCCTGCCACACGCACGCCTCCGTTTAATTTCACCGTGTACAAACCTGCTCCTTTATCCATTGCACGGTTACGCTAAAATAATAAGAGCAGGAGATTTAACTTACAAATACAACATAAAAACCAAGCAAAGAAGAACTGGAGATATTAAAACTGATATACAACGAAAATCTTACTTAGTAATCATAAAATCTCTTCTCCGCAATAAATTTCAAATTAAGCTATCTATGTTATGAGACAAGATCGGAGCTATTTACTTACATATGAGTTGCCTTATCGCGCGGTCTAAACAGCGAGTGTTCTGAGGGTTTTTATTCCTTGACGGTTTTTATACCTTTTATGCTCATCTTTAATAAACAAGGCCGGGCCACTTCCAGCCAGTTTGGTATAATTTTTGCGTAATGGAACGTCTCGCAATATGAAAAGATTCCCCGCCATAAAGAATAACGTTTTACCTACACAAGGGTGTATCTACACAAATTATCTTGTTACGCTCTCATTTGCTCGGGGTTAACAACAACCGCGCTGTTTGCCGGAGTTATGAATTTATAAGACTTATATTTTGTTGTGCCTATAACTTAATGCTGAGGTTTAAATCTTGAAAATGCTATTACAAGTTTTTCTCTGTAATGTACCGCAAGTTAATATTTATAAAAAAGTTATCCATTCCTCGTATTGTATTTATAAGTGTATTCATATTTAAATACTAACTTTAATCACACGTTTTGGATCCTCTACAGCAATCATGATCGCGGGCAGGCTGAGGTTTATATCATTACTAATAGCTACCCTACATCTTTGTTATGTATTCACTATCATATTTGCACAGAACTAGTTCCCCGCTACTAGCGCCCAGTGGCTCTGTGCCAAATGATATTACTTATTACAAGGAACTCGTGTAGATACGAGCATAATAATGACGAGCCAATTAGCCCAGCGGTAGTTAACGTTGCCTTCTGTGCTATGGGTCCAGGGTTCGAATCTCGGAAGGAACAACTGTTTGTGTGATGAGCATCAACATTTGTATCCGAGTCATGGATGTATCGACACCATTTATACCGACATCATTAACACCGACGCGATTTACGCCGAGGCAATTTATACCGACACCACTAATACCGACGCCACCAATACTGACGCCAATAATACCGACGCAACAAATACCGACGCCATCAATACCGACGGTATCTATACCGACGCCACCAATACCGACGCCACCACTACCGACGCCACCAATACCGACGCCATCTATACCGACGCTAACAATAATGACGCCAACAGTACTGACGCTAACAATACCGTCGCCAACAATACCGACGTCACTTATACCGACGCCATCTATACCGAAGCCAACTATACCGACGCCATTAATACCGATGCAACTTATACCGACGCTATTTATACCGACACGATTTATACGAACGCCATTTGAACCGACGCCATTTATACCGACGCCACTAATACCGATGTCAACAATACCGACATCACAAATACCGATGCCAACAATACTGCCGCCAACAATACCAACGCCATCTATACCGACTCTACCTATACCGACGCTACCAATACCGACGCCATTTATAGCGACGTCATTTATACCGACACCATTTACGCCGACGCCAATAATATCGACGGTATCTATACCGACACCACCAATACTGACACCATCTATAGCGACGCCATTTATAGCGACACGATTTAAACCGACGCCATTTATACCGACGCAACTAATACCGACATCACAAATACTGACGCCAACAATACCGACGCCACAAATTTCGACGCCACCAATACTGACGTAACTAATACCGACGCCACCAATATCGACGCCAACAATAATGACGCCGACAGTACTGACGCTAACAATACCGTCGCCAACAATACCGGAGTCACTTATGCCGACGCCATCTATACCGAAGCCAACTATACCGACGCCATTAATACCGACGCAACTTATACCGACACGATTTAAACCAACGCCATTTGAACCGACGCAATTTATACCGACGCATCCAATACCGATGCCAACAATGCTGCCGCCAACAATACCAACGCCATCTATACCGACGCCATCAATACCGACGCCACTTATGCCGACGCCATCTATACTGAAGCCAACTACACCGACTCTACCTATACCGACGCTACCTATACCGACGCTACCTATACCGACGCTACCTATACCGACGCTACCTATACCGACGCTACCTATACCGACGCTACCAATATCGACGCCATTTATAGCGACGTCATTTATACCGACACCATTTACGCCGACGCCATTTACGCCGAGGCTATTTATACCGACGTCACTAATACCGACACTACCAATACCGACGCCATCAATACCGACGGTATCTATACCGACACCACCAATACTGACACCATCTATATCGACGCCATTTATACCGACACGCTTTAAACCGACGCCATTTATACCGACGCCACTAATACCGACATCACAAATACTGACGCCAACAATACCGACGCCACAAATTTCGACGCCTCCAATACTGACGTAACTAATACAGACGCCTTCAGTACCGACGCCACCAATATTGACGCCATTATAACCAACTATCAATACCGACACCATTAATACCGACGCTAACAATACCGACGCCATCAATACCTACGCCAACAATACCGACGCCAATAATTCCGACGCTTTCAATACCATAAAAATCCGTATAAGCCAACTATACCGGCGCTACCTATACCGACACCACCAATACCGACGCCATCTATACCGACGCCATCAATACCGACGGCAACAATACCAACGGTATCTATACCCACGCAACCAAAACGGACGCCAAAAATACTGACGCCACTAATACCAACACCACCAATACTGACGCCACTAATACCAACACCACCAATACCGACGCCACTTTTACCGACGCCATTTATACCGACACGATTTAAACCGACGCCATATGAACCGACACCATTTATACCGACGCCACTAATCACAAATACCGACGCATTCAATACCGACGCCAACAATACCGACGCCAACAATACCGACGCCATCAATACCTACGCCAACAAAACCGACGCCACTAATACCGATGCCACCAATACCGACGCCAACAATACCGACGCCAATAATTCCGATGCTTTCAATACCAAAAAATCCGTTTAAACTATATATAGTACTATGCTATAGTATACTACGCTACCAATACTGACGCCATTTATACCGACGTCATTTATACCGACACCATTTATAACGACGCCATTTACGCCGACACCATTTATAACGACGCCATTTACGCCGTCGCCATTTATACCGGCGCTACTAATACCGACGGCAGCAATACCGACGCCGATAATACCGACGCCAATAATACCGACGCCAATAATACCGACACCAATAATACCGACACCAATAATACCGACACCAATAATACCGACGCCAACAATACCAATGCCGCAAATTCCGACGCCACCAATACCGACGCCACCAATACCGACGCCACCAATATCAACGCCATTATAACCAACTATCAATACCGACGCCATTTATACCGACGCCATCAATACCTGCGCCAACAATACCGACGCCAACAAAATCAACGCTTTCAATACCGACGTCAACAAAACTAACTCCACTAATACCGATGCCACCAATACCGACGCCAACAATACCGACGCCAATAATTCCAACGCTTTCAATAACAAAAAAATCTGTATAATACTTATTTTACGCAGAAGTCGCGGGCAAAAGCTAGTATATTATATTATATTTTTATTTATATTGGATACATGAGAGATTCAACAATTTAACATAAGGAAAATAATATTAACATCAAAGCCTCAGAGAAAACCCCACAGAGACAGGGCTTTGCGAAAAAGTCTAGTAAGCTGAAGTTCAAAAAGTAGTACCGGAAAAGAAAAAGCACTATCCACAAAAATATGAAAAGCTTACAGAGAGGGGGCTTTATGAAGAGTAGGCGTAATTGGAAAGAAAAAAAGGTAGGACTATCTACAAAAAGAAATGAGATGCCATCAAAAACATACTTGTACTAACACCAAGTCGCGCAACTAAGTTCTTCTACCACAAGTCGGTCAATTTATTCGATCTGATTCATTCGTACTTGGGCATCGCACTGAACAATCTTATTTAATATAACTAATATGTGGTACTTGTGAGATACATTATGTTTTCATGCGATGCCTGAGTCAATTTAAATCTAAAAGAAGGGATCTAACTACAATCTTGTAATGGAATTGCACGCAGTATGCTTCGTCTATCGCATGGTTATGTATGCGTAGGCCGCGGGAGAGATGGACGAGCTCACCCAGCTGATCGCAAATGTAAGTCTCTTAAGATCGTATTGGATCAACAGATCAACAGTTAAAAAATACATGTAGGCAGGTACCTATACACTGCACTTTTTTAAACATTGCCCTACATTAGGATTTTCTGCCATCTGAATCCTGCATCCTGAATCTGGCCAGTATATTTTTATTTGTACTCGTGGGTACGAATAAAAATATACTGGCCAGATTCACAAACACCTAGTCCCAGAATTAACTGTAGATAACTGTGGCGATTAAACCTTTTTTTAAGTGCGGAAAAATCCTTTAAGGACTTTTCCTCTGCCTGGGGAGGCGACGTGGTGCGTTGGACATTTACTGACTGAAAAACCGCTCCCGTCGACGCCTCTAGTCTTATTACCGGGGGGGCTTAACCCCGGCGGGCTTCGGTCGAGCTCTGCATGGTCGCTGGACTCCGGTTAGGAGCGAAGGGCATTGCTCGTCTCACATCCTCCGCAAGGCTGGAAGTCTGTCTGTCGCCCGGTGCGTCTACTGCGGATCGGGAGAGAGGTTGTGATTTCTCTTTCTCTTTCTGCCGCCTCTTTCTTCAGGCTGGGAAGGCCTGAAGCGTGTGTTGCACCGTGTCTTCAAGGCACAGCCTATACGACATAGGTACTGGCCAAAGCATCTACACCTAGACAAGACCTTAGAATTGACGCAATTAGATATATTTTACAGGAGGTAGGGCATAGCGAGATTTCTCGCTCAAATTGAGCTGCCCGACTGGGAAAGAACCTCCGCCTTACAGAAGACCGCAGTGAATCAACAATAGTTGTCTTTCTGCGAGTGAGTGAGGTCACCAGAGCTCATTGGGGGAGTGACTATTCTGACAGCATGGGAATTCCGTTTGCTGTCAGTTCAGTGACTCCCTATTTTAAGAAACCTGAACGGTTTCTAAGGGGTTTAGCAACGGATTTGCAAGCCTCTGGTGTTGCAAATGTCCATGGGCGGCGGTCATCACTTATCAGGCGAGCCGCCTGCTCGTTTGCCTCATCACCATAAAAAAAAATATGCCCTATGCATGACCCTTAGAACAACTTAGCACTTTTAGTGTTTTTTCTATGGGTTGTATTCTTTACTCGTTCTGATTATAGTGTATTGCGGCAGGTGGTGCTGGAGGCGCGGCGCGTGTGCGGGCGCCGGCTGTTCGTGTACCGCGCGCAGGTGCTGCGCGCCTACAGGCCGCTCTACCTCGTGCTCGACGCCGCCGTCGCTGTGAGTACCGCACACTGCACAGTAGGCAGCTGCCTAGTGACCAGCCGAGCAGAGAGCACTCCCACAGCCACCGGCGTATCAGGGTTTTGGATCATTGGTGCAAAAAAGATAGAGCCACACGTTATGCCGTAGAGGGCGTATAAACATAATTATTACTCTCTTTTATAGTAGGTACATTATTATCCATTAATATCTTTCAGGAACTTCTTAATATTATAATAAGCTTCACTGCTAGGAATTTTGTAGGTTTCTTTATATTACAATATTTGGTTTCTGTCATGAATTGATATTTCATGCAGTTGCAAAATAAATCTAAGTAGCAATACTGCACTCTACGAGTAAATAAACAACACTTCGTACGAAGAGAAAGCAAAGAGCAATAGATCCATGTCGAATATTCAGTCAAGATCAACATAAACAAATACTCAAACAAAAATACTAGATGGTTATACATTATAAGAAAGATGTTCATTTAACTCAACTCGTTGTCCCGTAATGTTAACATTGCTTTCAAGTTTCTCATGATTGCAAAAATAAATAAAATTAACAGAAAAGCAATTATGTGTTCAAAAGAAGTTTAAATGAAAAACTTTTTAAATCGCTGTGATCCTTCAAACTTTTGTATAAAGAACTCTTTTAATGTAAAAAGGACGAATTAGGATTGTTAACATTACGTTACTTTTATAATTATGATCTTAAATACAGAGACTTTTTTTAACAAAATCATACCACATTAGAAGTTTTCGTATATCACATAATAAAAGCCATCGTAATTGTCATTCATATCATATCATATTTGCGCATTGTATATGAAAGGCGCGCTTACACAATAAATTATCGTATACTCAAACGTCCAAGTAATAGATCAGTATAACACAAAGAGTCAAGCTCTATATGGAGAGCTATTCAACTATCGGCCAAATACTCGTACCGTACTCAATTTTAAGTAGTCCTCAAATAACATACTACCCCTTGCACTCGTCTGCAAAGTGGCAGCACTATCATTTGAGAGCTACTTGAAATTGAAAATCGTTTGAGTATTTAGCTATAATTGAGATAATAGATCGATTCAATTTTAAGTAATGATCTTTTACAAACAATGGATCAGACAAAAATAATTAAACTTTTTCTTTAGATTCGGTGACGAGCATATTCCTTAACCCACTTGCATTTTTAATGTTTTTTAAGCTTTTTTATCAATAGTGCAATAGCAGACTGAGAAGATATTCTGCACGATTTTGTTGTTTTTGCTGTTATTAGTTAGTGGCAAGCAAAGGGACCCTAAACGTAGATCTTTTATGTTTGCCGGTACTCTATGATCAACATATTTATCGTACGCCACATATTTTACTATAACGAATATTAATGTCAGGCTCGAATCTGTCCTTGACGTTATTTTTTGGCTCAATTGATTTCAGTAGGTACTACATGTTTATGTGCCAAGATTATCTGGAAATAAAATTAAACAACGCCGTGAGGGGGACGTAGCCGGAAAACAAAGATTAATATTCAGCGCACACATTCACTCAAGGCAGCTTCCTCCACATCGGGAAACTCACTTAACAATAAAAGTGATGGGATGCCGAAGACGTCCAAGTTTTAAACTCCTCGACATATCTGGAGCGACTCCAAACTTGTAAAAACCGGTGTTCTGAGCCTCTCAGTTCAACTTTTATAATGAAAGGCTTAGAAATCGGTACCCGACGCACGAGCTATTGAATTCAAAAATATTTCCCCAAGTTTGTTCACGGGTGAAACTTGTACGAGAATTAATAATGGCGACCCGCGACGTAACAAACATGAGGGATTGGGAATCGGGACGATGTCGTGCGGAGTACGCAGCGGACGCGGGCGGGGCGGGGTGTGTGGAGCGGCGCGACAAGTTTGTATCATAACTGTTGAAAGAACTTGATAGTTCACTAACTTAAATTAATCCGCGGCCGACGCGGACGGCGCGCAGCCTCCCACTCCGGCTGGAATATAAAATAGACTTTTGCAACTGAAGCCCCCTTCCAATCTGAAGGCTTTATGTTAAATAATTAATTTCAAAAGAAAACATTGTGAATATTAACAAGTTTGATTTGAATTTGTTGATTAAGTTTTTGAACCTTCAAGCAACAAAACAAACTGAAGTCCTTTTAGACAAACACGATATTGAACATTATAGAGTTACAAGCACTGAGTATTGCAGGCTCTCCGGTTGACTGGTAATATTTATATTAACATTTTACTAGGGAACCCTTGATGAAGTTTAAGTGTGTTTGAATTACTTAGTTGTTTGTAATTATACAAATAAATTCTATAGGGTGCTAATTAAACAGGCTTCTTTTTAATATCATTATATGCCTCTAAAAATGTATGTTGACTAAGTCAGCCACAATTAACGAGCATATAAGTCCTACACTGTTCTCATGTGTGTGTATGTATGTGTGTGTGTCGCGTAAGTGGGCTAGTGATTAATCGCGATCGACAAAGTTTTGATTGATTCGTACCAAAACTATCGGCAAACTTAAAACTTGTTTCGAGTAAACAATTCCAACTCAATTTTACAAACAAACATAAATAGAGGCAGTTTTCCATCGTTATCTTAAATCAAATATTTCGTATAACGTTCAGCCGGTTTCGGTGGATCCGATGTTGTGTGATAAAGTATTCACGTCACAGATTGCTGTAGGTACTCCGTTTGGACGGCATGTTGTTTTATGCTTGTCCTGGACGTTGAGATTTTAACTGGCGCTGAGTGTTATCGCGACCGAGACTCGCAAACGAGGTCAGGTGCCATTCAGCGGCCAGATTAGACCGTAATCTTAAGACACGGAGAGATGCTGCGGGGCCTCGTAACAACCTCAATATTGTGTATAAATTTCACGTTCTCGTTTTAAAAACGTGCAGACTTAATGTTGAAGTAAACTCCCACGAAATGATATTCTGGAGACAAAAAGATATTACGTTTCTTGAAATAAGATTTTAGAAGAGAAGAAAATTAAATATTTATGTGTTTATTGACAACAGTAAAATAATAAAAATAATAAAGCAAAATAATAAAGCAAGTATATCACAATAACATAGACAAGGGTCTATGTTATTGTGATATACTTGCTTTATTATTTTAGAATGTTATCAAATTCGTTCAGTAATTATTACGTAAAAGATAAACAAACTTATATCTTAATAATACAACTAAGAAGTAAAATAGGAAGGTTATGTTAGTAATAAATAATTACTCTTACAAAGTAAATGAAGGAAATATTGTAGCACAATACCTCTCGAGTAATGTACCATTCGTAACATTGTTCTATTTCGCCGGAGCTGTATTCACAGAATTAGTGCGACTACATCGGATACTGTAATGTCGGCTGCTCTCCGCCAATTACCAGCAGGATGGGCCATAAAACTGTATGCCGGTGAAAGGATCGTCTTACCTGAGCCGAATGTATACTGTGCCTTGAACGTAATGTTATAAGTTTCGCAAATCCTTAGCCCGATGTAAGGCAGAGTTACAGAAATAAGATGACTTTAATATTCGCTTCAAGATATTTTTAATTAACATACAACAAAGGTTTTATATAGCTCAAAGTATTTCTTCCTATTGAAACATTGTTTAAAGAAATTAGAAACAACAACTATATTATATATATATACATATTTATGCTATCAACTCAGCCTATTACAGTCCACTGCTGGACATAAGCCTCACCCAAACCCATAACACTCTATCCTCCGTATTTATGTAATATTAAACTAAATTATAAATGATTAATATTTCTAGTTCGCAATTCATAAAATGTCCAAAACGCTGTCTACCAGTAGTTCCACGCGGCGCACAATGCTCAATGTTCGCTGTTCGCTGAACTAAGATTCAGAACGTTTTATGATCCCCTTTGTGTATCCCATCGCCTTCTGATACTTGAGCGCCGTTCAATACAGTGTAACGTTCCGTGTCTCGCGCAGAACGCAACTTGACGACAGTAACAATAATCCAGTCTAAGGAGTATCAATTTTCGTCTCTCTCTCCCTTTATATTTATTTTTAATGTAATATTCTGTTCTCAAAGGTCGCTCGTAAAAATAATCCGTCCCGTTTAGGACGGCTTACCACTTTAATGTTTCTTCCATTTTATAAGTCGCGATGAAATTAAATATTTGCGAGACGTCAAATATTGCGGTGACAAAGATTAATGTAAAGAGTAAAAGATTACTGTAAAGAGTAATGGTTCTTTGTTTGATGTACGAACAGGTTTGTAGATATGTATATACTGTGCTAACTCGTGCCGCGTCGCGGACGGTTCTGTAGTGTACGACGTGTTGCTGACCATCACAGGAGACTGAATAGTCTCAGCGACAACGAAACTGTGACATCAAAATAAAACAAAATAGATCATCCTTTATAGTACTGAATAATAATATTTTTACTTGACTTCACATAAAGGCGGAAGTTTTCAATTAGGCTGTTTATTTTTATTGTATGGGTAGCGATTCACATTATTATTTTTGCTTTTACTTCAGTTTAGTATAATGTTAGATAGATCCTATATCATTTTCATAACTTTCGGACGATACACTTCATCAAAAACAAATAGGAAGTTCATATTGAATTGTCTTTTATGAACTCGGTTTGTTTGCATAAGTAACATAAAGCTGATAAAATTCCCCGAACGGGTTCTGTAAGCTCGGTAAAAAGGCTCGGTTACGTCTACTCAGACCCTTTAAATTTCTTCTAAAGAGAAGTACAAAAAGTAACTCGCATTTCGGTCATTACCATTTAGAACCGGCTTAACATATCGCGCGCGGCCTCACGGTTAACGGCCCAGAAAACGTTATCCGACTTTCATTGATTGTCAAGCTTTCCTAATGTGTAGGCTCGTTAGACGGAGGCGCTTGAAAAAGCGCTGTTTTTCCAATCGCAGGTACCGCGATTTATTCGGGTCCCCGCCGATTTGGTCGCCATCACTCCCGAAGAACCCTCCATGTGTCATCATCCGTCTCGGAACCTCTAAGGGTGCCCGAAACTGTAAAACCTTGTGATTTTAAATGATCGTTACCGAAGTGTTGACTGATAACTTAAAGGTTTCAAGTTTGATGAATGATTGAAAGTTAGGAGTGAATTTATCGCAGTTGAAATCGAAGGCCTGGGAACACGTTCGGTGATGCGTGAAGTCTGCCGATCCGCATTACGATCAAATGAGTGGGCCCACGCCCAGCAGTGGGCGAGTCGAGAGAGAAAGAAAGTCGTATTCATTTTCCAGACATAAATAATTATACTTAATTAGTTCGTTATTTAATATAATACATATATTATACGTGTATGTACAAGGCTCACAATAAGTATGTATCGCAGACAATATTAGACCGACTGATCAAGTAATATTGTCATTATGTAATAATATTCGTCTGATTAATGTCGGGATGTGGCCCTTTGTCTCAGATGGATTGATTATTCCGCAGGAGTGCTCACTCCAAATAGAATCTATTATCATTACATTAATCTGTCTCCTACATACGATAAAATACAGTAATAAATCAAAAACATGCTTATTTACGAAAGAAGCAATGAATTCCAGGCATTTCACAAAAGATGAATCTTAAAATATATTCAGTTTTCAATATCAATATAAAAGTAGAGAGTTCCTCTGTGGCACCGACGTGAGTGGTTATTAACGAGATCCAGCTTTACAACATGTACGGCCGTATTACGTTTACACAAGCGTGAAAACCTCACCAGCCGATGTGTACGTCGTATATTCTGTTACTTTTGTAAATATCAAGTATACTTCTACGTTAGATGTAAGCCTGGCTCGATGTTAAGCCCAGGTGAAAGCCGCCGTATCATAATTTTAATCCGCAATTTAGACCCCGGCGGGATCGCCGTGAAAAATGATAACGAGATGATAAATGAGCGAGCGCCCAGGAATGATGTCTAAGTCATATTAACATCGGCGGCACCTGAGCCGAGCACGTCAACGGGGACGCGCCGCGCCGGTGACGTCACTCCTCACATCTCACACCTCGCACGCTGGAGAATATCTGAAGGACTATGAGCGGGTAATTGAAACGCTCTAATGACGATTACAATGAAAATTGTTGGTTTAATGAAGACTTAATTATTCTACAGAACGGTGACTCGATGTGACGCGGTTACGTGACGTTAATTTTATTGAACTTTGCGACGTACCGTTGAGGTAAATGAGGTTGTTTTATTTGAGAAAATAGGAGCTTAGTTTCTTGAACGTTAGAATTAAACGTAAACACGGGTTATTTTTACCAGTCCAGTTTACCGATAAATAACTTAATGTGGACCGAAACAAAAACATGTTTTAGATACCTAATATTGATCAATACACATTATTTATGAGGCTAATCAAAACAACAAACATTGAGAATATCAATCAACATCAATTTAGCAATTTTCATTAGGGTCGCTTATTCTATAAACAAGTTAAAACGTTAAAAAAAATTACTTCATTGAATATGCATATTTTTCCACTGTTATTTTGAAATGTTGATGGTGATAAAATTGAAACTATATCTAATCAAAATCAAAATGGGTGCCTACGAGTGTGATGTGAGTGTACGGGTGAGTGTGTGTGTGTGTAAAGTATTAGTTTGTTAGTTTAAGTGGATTTCTGGAAGCTAACAGTCCACTTTGCTCACTCGAAAGGGGATAAAACCCCGATACGATCCGTTATGAATTCTTAAATTGGTTCACAGCCACACAAAGTTCTTGCATTTCTCTTATAAAAATAAGATTAAAGAAAATGTTGAAACAGAAAGAAATCTTATATTCGTTTTATACAGTCTTAAAATAATGACTTTTAAAATATCTTTAAAGCGTTGAAAGCGGATACCCTTTTCCTTTATCCTTTCATTTTGCGTTTTTCCTTCTTTTATTTAATACTACGAAAAGATTGGCGCAGTCCTGATAGTAGTGTACTATCAAAAGGTTCTAGATCATATTTCTATCGACAATGTTGGCATAATATTATGTAACCTTTACAGTTTTGTAGGGAATGTTATCTTTTGAACTATAAATTATGTCATAATACGTTAAATGTGACGTATGTCAAGTTGAACATTAAGTCCCTGACGTGGTTGCAGGGCCTGCGGGTGTCGTGCGAGGTGCCGCTGGGCGGGGAGCCGACGCCGCGCTCCTTCGTCATCATGCGACGGACGCAGGTATGACGATCTTTTTTATTTATACATACATACATTCATACATACACACATGCCTTTTTCATAGGGTAGGCAGAAACTACAGAATACCACGCGCTACGCTCTCTGCATACCATTATTGCCTCGTCCACATTTATACATCTCGTCATGCACGCGCGTCGGTAACGAGTAATGCGCACCTGACCTTTTTGAACGTGTTCACCAATTAAATTATTTATAATTTATTATATCACATAAATCTTATGGATGGTCTGGTTACTAGAGGTTGTAGGATGCGGTCGGCATGTCAACAGTCCTAGTAGAAATCTATATGGGACGCCTTTGTAGTGCAGTAAACCAGCCTTCGCGAGTAATAGGAAACTGACATACCTTATATACGATGATAAATATATTTATATACGATGTGATACCATATAATATAATATAATTAGCTTTTTTTGTAAATAATACGACTTCAAAAATAACAGTGGTTTACTCGCTAAAGATGTCACGAACACGTTTACCTAAACTAGTACTAACTAGTGTTGGTACTTTAGTGGCCTCTAGAACTTGAGGATCTGATTTGTACAACATGTATTGTGTCTTATAATAACTAGGTATATGGTACTATTCGGTATGACCACTTTATTTGTATAATGATTGAAATCGCAATCGTGAGTTCGGTTCTGACACAGTCCGAGGAAATTATTTATTATTTTATACGAAACGGCCGTCTTACTGTTTAACGTGGGATTTAAAAATAAACCGTTCACTGTAAGTATTCTGACTACAGTTTGCCTCCACCTATTTCCCCAGAGTTGCGGCCAAATCCTCAAGAAATCACAAGCTTTTTGTGTCGGTAAAGATTGAGTGAAATCAGGGTAGCCGTAAATCTACGTTACCTACTCAGAATACGTGATTGTACGGGGTGTTTGCGAGGAGGAAACATTAAGGCTGCGGGACGGCTCTCACCGCTGCTCATACAGACGTAATGGTCGGTCCGAGGCGAATCATTATACGTTACCGGCTGTGACGACCGCGGAACGACCGCGGGACGACCGCGAGACGACCGCGAGACGACCGCGAGACGACCGCGCGACGGTCTGCTCGCCGCCAAGTATGATGCCCACGAGTAGTTATTCCTCAAAATGTACGCTAATCACTAACATGCTAATAAGTAATTTTCGTACTCTAAGTTAAGTTTTCCTCTGAAGTTAATGTTGAACAAAAATATTGTATATAGGACACGCATAACTGAACAGTACTTGTATTAGGGGTCGCGCACATCGTCGTGATGAATCGCCCGCTGAACTCATTCATCAACTTGATGTTATGTTTGTGCCTCATCACTGTAATAAGACCCGCGATCTATCACCAGCGTCACACACTATCTGTGATTACGGTTTGTGTCCACGTGGATGCCTGTGAGCGCCGTGTGTGTGTGTCCATGTGTAAATGTATAAATGTATGTGTGCGGGAACTATCTGCACAGAACAAACAACGTTCTAGCGATGGTCGAGACGGGACCATTTAGTGGATTATACCATCTGCTGGCTCGCGTTTGTTACAATCAGTGCAACACATACGATATAACGCGATAATATTCGATAGTTTACAATCTGTGGGTACAAAGCCGTTACTGTTACATGATATATGCATTAAGCCCTTCGATGCCTCGTAGTGTTCGTTAATCCGTTATCACCTTGAACACTCTGCGGTTTGGTACAGACATCTATGATGTGAGTCAGCGTAAGTTTGCCAGTGCCCTTCACTCACATTAGGTGGTGTGTAACAATAACACACATATGCTGCTGTGTGCAGCCGATGTATGTTTGTATGTGTGCACGAGTACGTAATTTGCAATTTATTTCCGCGCCAGTTGAACTCATTTCCTGCCGGTAATGTAGCGGCTCGATTGAAATATTTCACTGTATAAATATGTCGCCAGCCTTTAAAGTAACCCGCTACCTTCAAACGTGGCCTGTACTCAATGTTATTTTATTTTTCGTCAAAATTTATTTCATTATTTTATGGAATAGCGAAGAGTGAAACAAGATGTATGAGTTTTTTGAAAGACAAGAAAGTAAGTGACGAGATGACAGCTAATACAGATTTATGAAAGTAAAATACATGCGGCGCCGACGTACCGACGTAAAACGAGTAGAGTTCATAAAATGTAGTCCGCACTCTCGGCGACAGTCCCTTATAGAAGTGTAAGCACGCCCACTGCTCACTCACTGCTCACTGCTCACTGCCCACGCAGGCCGCGGCAATGGTACGCTCGCGCACAAAGTCACTGCAGCTTTTGTGTGGCGAGCGCGGTGTACGCGACTGTACCCGTTATTAGTGTTTTAGATTAAGCCTACTTTTCACTACAAATATCTCCTGCTCTTTGCATGCAAGCTTTTTTACACACAGGATAACCGTATTTGTTTATCAAGGAGTTTTCCAAAACATTTTTATCGTATCGTATAAGGGAAACAATAGTGTTTTGATATGTCATGTTGTGTATTGTGCCTTTTGTTTGAGCCATGTCGCTGGCATTAAATCGGCTTTGATAGGCTTTTGTTGTCCCAGAATTTTGTGGAATTATACCAAAAAATATGAATATTATTTTAGTACATTTAATCTTTAGGTATGAGCTGAATATTTCCATTTATATTTTTAAGCCTAGGTTATAATTTGATATTCAGTTGCCTAGGTCATAACGACACAGTCTCTGCAGTATAACGACGTAGTAGCGCGGCAATTTGCATGTTTGTTTCAATAAGCCAGTGGCATAAAACCATTCGGCTAATTGAAACTAGCACCATATCGCCGTAGCACTGTAGCTGCTGGCTACGCCGTAGTCTATAACGTAGCACAGCGTTTATAAGCCGCGTAGTTCAATTTACATGGTTAATTGAAGTTATTTAGGAGAAGAATTTTCAGGCTTTACAAAAATGATAATTGGGCAACCTTTTAGGAGTAGGAATATTACATTTCACACACACAATACTTAATATTTAATTATGAAAAGTATTGTAACTATATTGCACAACTAACTGCTATAAACCATACTAATTATTTTTACTGTTTATTATACCGATTACGATGAAATTTGGTATGGAGATAGTTTGAATCCCGGGAAAAGCCATGGAAGAAATCATCCCTTGAGGGGGCAAAAATGGGGGTGGAAGCGTGTATAAGATTTCTTATAAAATATTATAACCCATTTACTTTTTATGTTTAAGTAAGAAATAAATATGCAGATTGTTGAAAAGGATAACTGAGTAGATAAAAATATGCCCCACATATCAACTCTATGCGGACGACGTTGCGGACTAAAGCTAGTTTTAAATAAATTCACCGCATGGATATGTCAACATAATGAATACTCAGCTTTAACAAGCGCAGTTGTGTATCAGCGCTACGATGCACGTAGTGTACGCATGAGGCCACACGGCGAGCTGTTTCGTGCAGAGAGCTCCGCTTTTGTACCGTGTGACGTCACACATAAGTAGTCGAGCACAGTGACATTATATATAATAAGCATATAAGGGTTCAAGTCGAGTGCTCTTATCTGCTGATAACAACATGTATAACTAGCGGCGCGCCGCGGCCGCCCGCGGCTGCGTATTTGGCGTCGCTTTCACTTTTGCGAAATGTCGAAGTTTCTTTACGCGTATTACACAAATAAGTTTCTTTCTACATTATATATTTTTCTCCCGTTTTTGAGTGGAATTTCTAAAACCGACAAAATACGTATACATTAATTTCAGAGTTCTCAGGCGGTCGGAAACTTTTCGGAACTATCATATCATTTGAATTATCGTTGAGTCTGTCATTTATCACATGTGGTCTGTGTTTACTATAGGCATCGTTATGTAATGTATATAACTGATCATTAAATATGTACCTTTTGTGCTCTTTAGTTTGAATTTTTCTTTTATATGTTATGATTAACAATACAAGATTACGTGCCGATTAGAAAATTATTCCTTACTTTTTACATCGCAATTGTTTATATTATAATATTGGCAAATAACCGATAGTGTATGAACAGCCGTTATGATAAGCGCAACATGATACGATAATGGCTTATAAAGCGACATCTGCGGGGCACCAATTTCATACCAGATTGAACGGAGTCGCGTTTAATTTTCCGTCCGACGTAACGGCGAGTCGTTGTCGCTAACGATACGACGGCTCGTCGAGCGCGGCCGTTATCGTTTTGTAACCAACGCAAGGGATGGGGGGGGGGTACACTTAGGATGTTTGAATGTAAACAAAACATTCCTTACCACTTCAGTGTTGTCTTAACTTGTGATGATTTTGTACATAATTGAATAGTGAGATGAGATAAGTAGCTACACTCTATTCCACGCGCAATACAAATGTAGGTAGGTACATTTTATCAGTGTGTACCAATAATAGGCAGCCTTATCTGAGACGATAGTTTCTTTAAAACCTCAAATCAATTAAAAAAAATATAATATCAAGGGATAAAGACATAATTAGCATATGTATCCTTGGCCCTCTCGATGTTAAGCAATACTTTTGGCGTATTACTAAGAAATAACTGCCCATTTGCTGTAATTTCACAATAACTACTCGCTATACTATAATACGTGTCTACCGTATACATAAGCTACACAACGCGGCAGTTTTGGCGCCGCACCGCGCCCGCCTGCGGCGCGGGGCCCTCCGGCCGGCGCTCACTAATCGACCGCTGACCGCTATAATGTTCAGCTGCCGACTCCAACCGACTAGCTCGCCAGCTCGACAGCTCATTACCCCGCTGCCTAACTATTGGGACAGTGCAGTGTACCGATACGGTCAGGTCAATTGACAAGCGGAATAGCTTTATTGTGGTACCGGACAAACGTGTGGTTTGAGAGCGAGCCGCCGCGCGCCACAACACTGTCACTGGGGAATAGCACAATAGCACATAGTCGTGCTTTTCTAAACCTAATCATGATGTCAACCCACATTTAAACACGACTAAACCTGAATCTCTCTCAAATCAGAGAAGATTTCCTACTGCCGAGCCGTAACATTAGAAAAAATATTGAATTGATGATAATGAATATCCAATACACCACACCTCAAGTAGATAATAATCAACAACTCGGTAATGGTCACGTATTTTGATAATTTACGGTTCAAATTTAAGTAATGTCACTACTTCCCCATAAAGTATACAAAATTACCGTCACAAATGTCACACGAACGCACCACAAATCGTTTCTACTTTATACCAAACTGTAATGTAAAGTATCCGTTAACGCCGACTTAACGGCACATAAAACGATTGTTTAAAAGTTAGCGCGGCGGTGTCGGTCGCGGCTCGGCGCGGCTCGCGCATTGCCCATGCGTCCCGTATCGACAGTTACGAGCCTGCTTCTGAAGCCCCGCTCGTAAAACTTTGTTCCGACCTTGAGTGTACATAAAAAATATACATTATACATAATTAATTGAGCAAGAGATTGAAACACTTTTAAAATGTACAAGAATTTAAATATTTGTAATTTACACGATCCCTGCGACTTGTGAATGTCTCTGCAGGAAAAGAGCTGAACATCGTGCTCTGTGACGTTTCCCAAGGCAGGCCCACTTCTAGTAGTGAACAAATACAGGCAGACGATAGAATATACTCGTGGTGACGTGCCTAGCTAGTCCACACGCGCCCACTGAACACGGATACGAGTTTACGCTTCACGCCTAGTCTCATCCGTGGAATAAGGTTTTATAAACAAAATGATACCTACGTGACCTAAAACTAGGCTTAATACCTACCAGTAATATTCGCGCGTAACTTTGTATAATACATAAGTATGTCACTGTATGTAGTTTACGCTTGTTAAATAATGAGATGATTCTCTACATCGAGATCATTTAATATCAGTACAGGCCGTGACGCACGTGACATCACACGACGCCGCCGAGACGAAAATGAATATATATTGCTATATCGCTAGCTGGCACATGAGCTAGCACAAATTGTTCGTACAAGTACCTAAATATATATTTTTATAGAAAATATTTGACCCTTTGAACGAGAAGCATTTTTATGAGGGACGTGACGAGATGGAGGATGTCTCTAATATTTCATCCCTCCCCCTTCCTAGTTGAGAATGCCGTAATTACGGTTTCAGGCAACTCTTTGAGGGATAATGGGGGTTGACGGTGGAAAAGAGTCTTTTGAAATAGAATAATTATGTATTTAGAAAACCAGTTGCTGTTTATACTGACTATGACGGTCAAAAGCTTTTAAACGTTTATATCAGGGGCCGCAACGTGCTCGAGTACGCTTATTGAGGTTCTATATTTGAGATTTCAGAGACATAGGGCACTTCCAGGTTGATCCATCTTTCTCTTGTAACCTTGATAAAACTTTTATAACACTTAACAGAAGAGCAATTGAATTAATGATATGGATTTGATAATAATGTAACAATTATATTAAGATGTAGGACAGACTAGACAACTGCTTGAGTATTTATCACAACCATATTATAAACCACACTTAAGTTCATCAACTCTGAAAGCAAATTCAGCACGTTTGTTTCGAATAGGCACTATTTTCACTACCTTATCTGTACAATGGCTTTACGTACTTTATATATTGGAAAATTTAGGGAAGGACAAAATAACAAATCAATTTAACCGCACAATACACTACATGAAAAACATTTACGACGAGGGGATAAAAGAATGTGGGTAACATTCATAGGCTGCGGTCCCGTCGTGAGCTGCGAGCCGCGGCTCGTATACATCTGTATACGAGCCGCGTATAACTCTTACTGAGGGCACCCTGACACCATTGTCAGTTATAACTGATAAAAATCAAATTTGAGACTGAAATATGTAATTTTGTATTTACTTTGATCTTTCTACTGATACTTTAAATCAAACAATTTCATACGCCATTGAAGCACTGTATGAAAAATGACAACGTATCCGATTTAAGGCTTATCGTATGACCGTCGCCTTACGTCTAAAAGGATGGACGTACTCTTCAACATCCTGCCCAAACCTTTTAGCGGCGCGTTCCTAGGAAAATACTCAACAACAACGTAATTGAGGATATCCTAAACGATCCTCTCGCACACGCGACCAAAATGCACGGAGCTGAGCGGAGCGGAGCGAGACGGACGTTTATCAAATTCACAGCGTGTACAGATGTACACTTTTCTATATTTTGGAAACGAGTTTTGGATTTTGTGAACTAGATCTGCATACGGATATACGAACTTATAGCCAACACAACAGCTGCAGACGATCTACTTGCAGTGCAGGTTACTGACAGTACGTGACTAGAGACAGGTGCAGCGCGCAGGCGGCGCACAGTGGGCTGAAAATCGACTTTCATAGACATATAATTCATTTCTTCCAAAGTGTCTACTTTCATAGTTGGATATGCTTCAGAATACTACCAGTATGTCTATAAATATCAACATTATGATATTGCACACCAAATGGCGCACACAGAATTTTTTCTTTAAAAATTTGTATGGAGCTGATATGAAAAAGGGTTATATCTCCGCAATCGCACAATTGGCCGTAATTCCCTTTTAGGGAATTATTGCTGGAATTATTTAAAAAATTTTGACATACTTCACAAGCCGGCCGCACGTGTGCTTTTTTTTTAAAAAATCATAATTATTTTCTAATATTTTTTTGTAGTGTTAAGTCTAAATTTGACATAACATCTGCAATTACTGCTTAAATTATAAGCCCAACTTTCCAATAAACCATGAAATCTAGAATAACTGCCTCCTAATTAGCGTCTTTAATTTCCAAGAATCTATTAACTTAAAACCCCATATGTATTCAGATTACTTTATTAGATTTATAGGACAAATGGATATTAATGTTTCTCATCTTTACCCGAAGAATTAAAAGAAAAAGAAGTTATTTTAATTTCCAAATGGGGTTTTGATGGAGCATCAAGTCAGAGCAGGTACAAGCAAAAATTGGATAACACTTTTATAACTGATGATTCAAGTATTTTCATGACTTCGTTGGCACCACTCAAAATAACTTGTGAAGAGAAGACAGTCGCCCGGTACAATTTAATTTTGTTAAAGAAAGTGAAGCAGTAGTAAAAGAAGAAGAACAAAGAATGAATATTGAAATATCAGCCCTTCAACCAACCGAGTGCGGTAGCAACAGAATAAGTCACAATCTCGTGACATCGACAATGATCGATGCAAAGGTGTGCACATACCTTTCAGAAGCTCGATCGAACGCTGCTTGCTATATAATTATGTTTAGCAAAGCAGTCTAAGCTAAATAATTTAGAAGCAGTAGAAAAAAAGCTGGCATCTTCTGTTGAAACTAGGCAATTTTTCATTGCACGGACGTATAAATATGATGGAATGTCTATTGCACATAGCATACCGATTAGATATAAAGAAATGGGCTGTCAAAGGAAAATCTGACCAAGATACAAGGGATGCTAGAAAGCAAATAATTCAAGACTGTTTTAAATCAGAACTAGGTCTACTCATAGATGTGGTAAAACAGGGTCATGGAACGACCAACGATGGCAATACTGCGAGAAGGTTTTATGGATTTCCAGTTAAAACTGCAGCCATTACTGGACTTGATGGAGAGCTGATCCGCAGGTTTGCTGTCATTTTGCAAACGATAGCATCGGATAAATGTGTAAATATTGAGAGATTCAAAGACTACACGTACAAGACTGCTGAAAGATATGTGGCCTTATATAACTGGTTTCATATACCCGCAACAGTGCACAAAGTACTTTTACACTGATATCATCGCTTCCAACTCAATTGTACCAATTGGGAGTCTTTCTGAAGAGGCTTCGGAAGCTCGAAACAAGGATTTTAGAAGATTCAGAGAACACCACTCTCGTAATACAAGTAGAATAAGTTCTAATGAGGATATTATCTTAAATTTCCTTCTTATTTCGTCAGATCCACCCGTTTCTTCAGAAAGACCCGTTTTGAATGCAAAGAAAGGGAAACAGTTCTATGAAGAAACTTTAACATTATTAAAACTTCAAGAACCTGAATTCGAATTTAGAGATGTTCAGTTAGATTCGGATTCAGAGTTGGTCTCAGGTGATAGTGATGGAGAATAATGCTGTTACTAAGTTGAGAAAAAAATATTAGAAATAACACTAATTTTAAATCAAATGTAAACCTAAGACTTCATAACAATTGACAATTTGTTTTAATAATGACCTAAGGGGTCATTATTAAAACTAATTGTCAATTACCATGATTATTTAATTACTGAGATATATTGATAGCCGTTTTCTTTATCTAATAAAGTTAACTGAATACATATGGGGTTTTGAGTTAATAGACTCTTGGAAATTAAAGACGCTAATTAGGAGGCAGTTATTCTAGATTTCATAGTTTATTGGAAAGTTGGGCTTATAATTTAGGCAGTAATTGCAGATGTTATGTCAAATTTAGACTTAACACTACAAAAAAATATTAGAAAATAATTATGATTTAAAAAAAAAAAAGCGCACGTGCGGCCGGCTTGTGAAGTATGTCAAAATTTTTAAAATAATTCCAGCAATAATCCCCTAAAAGGGAATTACGGCCAATTGTGCGATTGCGGAGATATAACCCTTTTTAATATCATTCTGTGTGCGCCATTTGGTGTGCAATATCATAATTTTGATATTTATAGGCATACTGGTAGTATTCTGAAGCATATCCAACTATGAAAGTAGACACTTTGGAAGAAATGAATTATATGTCTATGAAAGTCGATTTTCGGTCCACTGTGCGGCGGCAGGCTGCCCCGCCTGGGCACCGTGCGAATGTAGTGCTTTAAATACTTGCTCACGTGCAATTGGAGTGCTGTGGGATTAGCATAATGAATACAATTCGTCTCTTACACATACACAAATGTTAGACATTTAAATAGATTGAGCATACATGTTCACCGGTTTGCTATTCTATAATTACTTATAATATGTGTATCTACAAACTTGATAAATCTCGTTAGTAACACAAAATTAGTGCGACATTAAGAATCGGTCAATACTACATATTAGATTGTTTTGGCGAGGTGAGTAACGTCAAACCATTTTGCACAAGTGAGTATTTTCTAGCGGGCGCTCTCACGCCAGGCCGAGCGGCGACGCGGCCCCCGGCCCGCGCTCCGCCGCCGCGGACCGCTTGTCCCGGCGCGAGGCGCGATCCCGATTATAGGATTAGCGGGTCCGAACCCTGTCGCCGCGCTCCCGATCTGCTGGCACATATGTTCACGCATCCGGCAACACTTCACGATTTCACTGAAAATTTAAATCGGATTACGAGTATGTACCTAATATTTATATAGGTCATTCGAGTCACGTGTAATGTATTTTTTATACAAATTATTAGTAGTGTCGGAGTACAGCCAGTACAGACCCAAGTGGATTAATTTAAGTAGGTACAAACATACTTCACTTGAAAAGTACGAGCATTTAATTTTAACTCCATTCATTCACTTACTAAAGTGCACAACAATTTTCATTAAACAACTTGAATCCCTTTGTAGAATCCCTGCCATTGTATTCTAAACATTATTTTATTTATTTATAATTTAACGTAGGTTTAACAGGATATAAAATGCTATACTAGCTGATTTCGCGAGCAATTTAGAGAAAAAAAGAAGTTCTTAAAGAAATCCTTTCTTAGTGCTCCCTTATGTTATAAAATGAACGTCTCTGCAAAATTTCAAGTTTCTAACCCTTATAGTTTATTTAGGCCCTGCGTTGATATGTCATTCAGTCAGTCAGCTTCTCCTTGTATATATGTATATAGATGTATGCCACAAGATAAGTGGTCGTTGTGTGCGTGACGTTTTGTGGTGTCTCCCTCCCACGAGAGAATAATCGTGAGTGTGTATATACTCGTATGGTCAAATGGAAAACAAATTAGTGTTGGGTGATACGGTTCAGTTTAAAACGGATATCGGTCGAGAACTCCCTCGGGCATTTCTAGTCGCCGAGCAATACTTTCGTACGATATAAATAGTTCTGCACAAAAGTAGAGCGGACCGGAACGACGGAAACTCGATAGCAATTCGCATAACACTCACGTTACACTACGATACGAGAAAGGGAAAAGACTTATTATGTTTATAAGTGTGTGACTCTCCTCAAGCATCCCACTTGATCTGCGGCGCGATAAGTTCTGGAGTTAGTCAACTTGGTAGTTCCAGAGATGTTATCGACTACTTTTATTATTGTTTTCTTAATAGTTAGATCAACAACCATGATTTGTTTGCAATTTCGATGTTTTGTTGTTCGTTTTCAGATCTTGGCACAATGCTCTGCTAGTCACATAGTAATGTATGTTTATTGGTTCTTGACTCAATTTATCAGTACATCTGTGTAAAGACATGTCAAGTTAAATAAATAAATAAATCTTAGATATTTTATTAGGTTTGTCTGTATGTACTAAATTTGGTTAGACTGTAGAACCTTTATTTATTTGGGCTCCGGCTAGCAAAACGCAAATAAATTTACTATATTTTTTGAAGTGACAATTGAATTACTTAACGAGCTGAACAATGTCTCGCACTTGAACAAACACTTTTTTTATCGTTGAAGAACAATGGGTTTATTACATTATTTCGTGAAAGCTCCAAAAAAGCTCCAAAAAAGCCTTTGTATTTGTACGTAAGATGTAGGAGATAGTAGCGGCGTCACGTAACGGGTGGCGTTCCTCGTGCGCGACTCGTATCAAACAACACGTAGTTCTAACTATTGTTCTAGTATAATATACATATTTTAGGCTTCGTACCATAATAATATCTGTTGTTATCTGTAGATATACATTTATATATAACATAGACATTTTCTGACAAAACGTTTCCCTAGCTCCTGCAGCTTAAGAAACTGACTGAATCACCTTTTTATTAGGCACGGAATCAGTATTGTCTACTTACTAGACTGTTTCTATAATACATTTATGTTTCGACTTCATTTGAAAATTAAAGTTCATAGTGAAAGTTACGCAGTGTTCTTATTTGAAATGTATATAATTCAATGTCAGCTTTAAAATACCTTGTTATTGTCTGCTTGCTATAAACGTGTATACCTGTATCTCCCGCCAGTTACTCTTCCCACGTGGTTGAGAAATTGAGATAAAGTTACTTTTGAGGCTTTAATAAAGAATACCTATTTAATCACATTCATATTCATTAGTCTAGGCCAATTTAACCAAATAAATAATGAAAGATTGGCGTAAACTGTGAGTAATTGCATTAATTACAATCCGGTGTCGCTCTATTTCACGAAAGAATCGTGTAAAGAACTGGTGACCACAACATATCGACGTCGAGTGACCAGTGAGTCAGAGTCCAATTAATCCTAGTCCCCGCCGCCGCCGCCGCCGCCGGTAGCGGGTCGCCACTAGTGCGGCCGCACGGTGGGCGCGGCCGCATTCATATGTATGTGTGCTGGTAAATAATTCATCGCGTGCGCCCGCTCTAATGAAGAAATATCGCCAGATCCGTCCTGCCGACTACTTCTCATTTTCTTTAGAATTAGGTAAGTTTGTACTCTTGCCGAGGTTTTGGCTCCAAATGAGATACGTAATGAGCTCCCAGCTTGTAATCATCTCGTACACTTTCTGAGGCTTATTGAAAGATAACATACTGTGTGTAGGTGTGTGCGTGTGTGTGGGTGTAGGTGTCTTTCTAACCGTTTATTACCATAACCATTACGTGGAACTTGTCTGTATAACTGAATTGATTCGTGGATGTGTTAGTCCTTGAGCGCGCTAGTATAAACATTACAAGTTATATTCCAAATTTAATAACGGAATCGAAAATTAAATTGAATTCGTTACAAATAAACATAATCGACCCTTTCACCGTGCGACCTACAGCCCTCGTGCAAATCGAGGCACACCACGCGGCTGCTTATCCCTTTCTGTGTATTATAACGAGTAAGTACTACTTAATATTAATTATATTATTACATTTAAATGAATATGTTATCTAAATGATTTACTTTAATATTAGTCGTCGAAGTTGTCTAGACATTTAATTTGCTGAAAATATAAATCTTATATATGTATAAAAATCTCGTTCATGGTGTTTGTCGCTGAACTCCTCCAAAACGGCTAGACGGATTATTATGAAATTTTGTACGTACATTTGGCAGGGATGGTTTGGATGGGATGTCGTAGGCTATTTTTTTACCCCTAGGTGATAAGGATGTCCCTCACCAGTTTTTTTTTTTGACAAAATATTTTTTTGTATTTTTTAATAATTTGGCATAAAAAAATACTTATAACCCTAAATTTTCACCCTTCTACCACCAACCCCTATTTTATAATAGTGATATTAATATTTTGACCTTCGTCTAGCATTTAAGTTTGAGCCAGATATTGATTATTACGATCATTCAAAAGTAGCGATTGGTGCTATGGATAAGGAATGTCTCAATTTGTATGCGTTTAAATTAAAAAAATAGTCTATTAGGATATGACGCGCGGCAAAAAAAAATGCAACTATCAGAAATTTATATACTAGATACCTGAACCATTGAATGGCTTACTTATCGATACGGATCCAGATTTGGCAACAGAAATAGTTCACAATATGCGGCAAATGATGAACTACTTTTCAACTTTTAATCTTTTGAAAAAATAGTTTAAAAGTTGTTTTTTTATTTAATTTTGAATAAAAAAAAATATTACTTACTTATAATCATAAAATTTCACTCTTCTACCACCAACTCTATAATGTGGCTAAACAACGTTTGCTGGGTCGGCTAGTTTTCTTATAAATATTGATGAGTTAGTCGAGAGTCGCTCTACTACGATGTCTGAATAGTCGCGGCGCGGCGGCGCGCGGCGGGTGCTTATTGCTACAACTTCTCACTAATTATAAATTCACGGCAGCTTGTGTAAGTACTCACTCTGCCCTCTGCCTCGGTTGCCTGTTTATACTGGCGCATATGCACTTAACATTGCATATGCCACTGAACGTGTGTCGCACGAAGCAACAAATAGCAATACATTGATGTGAGAAATGTCAGCGATTTAACACAACGGCTGTTAACAGGACACGGGACCAATCTTGTGATAAAGTTTCTTAAAGTAACACAGCCATGTTGTTATAGTCACACAAAACTTCAGCCTGCGGACAACTGCAGTATTCATCATCATCAGCCTGTATTCGTTGACTGCTATTTAATATTAGTAAACTAATCTGATAGACAATTGTATGCATCTGTAGCTTCTTGTATTTCCTCAAGAAAGTCCTTTAAATTTTAAAATAAATAAAATATTGGTATTCGTCTCAATTTTCAACCCAATTATGGTCCCACTGCTGGGCATGAGTCTCCTCTCATTGGTGAGGGATTAGGATCCCCTATAGTTAACCGCTAACCTACTGCGGATTGGCAAACATCAAGCAGAGAAAATCTCAAGCATTCCAGTTTCCTCACGATTTAATCCTTCACCGTTTAAGCATGTGATCAATACGCATATAACTTCTGAAAAGTCAGTGTTGCGTGCCTTGGGGTCCGAACTCGTAAGCTTTGATGTTCACAGTCCACTGGTCACGCCCCCAGGTTAGCACAGCTGTTTTATTCTTCTTCTTAATATCTTGAATAAAACTGTATTTTAAGTAGGTATATTAAAGAAAAAATATAATATAAACAGCACGACACCTACCAGTAAGTCGCGGCTAATTGGGCGCGGGACAACGACAGCGCGGCTCTCGTGCTAGTGATATTGTAATTCCGTGGGAGTGGATGAACTAATACTGTTACAGACGGAGGGCTATTTGTCTGTAATGTAAGCAAATTCATTCAACTAGCTGCATCCCGCGATGTCACTTATATTATTTCGTAGCGGACATCTGTATTATAAATAAAAAACCGGACAAGTGCGAGTCGGACTCGCCCACCGAGGGTTCCGTACCTAATTTAAATATAAGATCATCAAAGTGGGCGCAGAGGAGATCTTAAACGAAAAACGAGCACATGTCTATAAGCTGTTTATTATAATTAATTATTTATCATCAAGTTAACATTTTTAAAATAGATTTAAATTGTAACTGTTTTTAAAAGGACGCGAAAATCTTAACATAGCAAGATTTGGAGGAAACTTGGATTGAAATCGTTGGATCCTCTTACCTAGTCCGTTTCGAGTAGCCTTTATATAATTTATGTAATATTTTTCAATTGCTTTGTATGATAAATTGTTCGATAGGTACCTATTTTAATTATTAATAGGTATTTTAGTTGAAGTGTGCTATAACGTTAAAATTAAACGTGACGTATGTTTTTTAATATCCTATTAAAATATACCTACTATTACTATTTGACGACCCACTTAGTCCAGCGATAGTTAACACTGCCTTCATTGCTATGCGTCACGGGTTCGAATCCCGGTAGGAACAAATGTTTGTGGGATGAGCATAAACATTTGTATCCGATTCATGGATATATTATTATCTATTTGTAATATGTATGTATTTACAAAAAAACGTATATATTTAGTATATCAACCAACTAGTATCCGTAACACAAGCCTAGTTGCTTAGCTCGGAACTAGATGGCGCTGTGGCATATAGTCCAGAGATATTATTTATTTTATTAATAAATACAAGACACTTAAGTTAGTAGATTCCTGATGCATACACGTTGACACCGTTGCCAAGCAACGTTGTTAATTTTGCAGCTTGTCATTATAAAAATATACTCTATAAGTAAAGATGATTAATTTCCATATTTTATTTAATAGTACCTATTTAGGATTGTGTTTAGTTACAGAATTAAATAAATAGTTTATGAAAATAAATAAATAGTAAATTAAATAGATAAATAGTACATTTATTTATCTAATAAAGGACAGTACCTTGACAAATGGCTTGTATCTCAAAAAGCGAAATAGCATGAAATATCTAAATTAAAAATATATTTTTTTGAAACAGACTTAATTACTTTTTGACGTGAGATAGTTTTTTGAATAATAATTTGTACTTTTAAAGTTTCCGATTAAAAGTACGCCATTTTTTTACTATCGTCTGTCAATATTAGGGATGCCCATTTTTTCTAATGTGTGTATTAAGAGACTACCGACCTACATACAATAAAATGAAATAGATTAACCTATTGATTGTTTCATTTACCTATCTTATTTTCATTGAAAATGTGACGAAACAATGATATTGTTATTAGCTTTATTTTTATTTATTTTTGATATCATAATCGTTAATGTTTCAAACATCTTATTACACTAATATTTTATATAGAAATCGATTGTATTAAAATCTTAACCAGGACGTTGTACCCCGTGGTTGTACCCGTACTGATTAAGATTTTAAACAATAGATTCGCCTTTTTTGATTTTTTAATATTAATGAAATTGACATTTTAATTTTATGTTCAAATTCACGCCAAAACGCTCGCTGGTGTCATGGCGGGCGTCTGCCTGTGACGTCATTTCTATGTATATCAACACTAAACATTAGGTGCTAATAAACTAATATATTTAGCGTGTTAAATATGAACTCTAAATTATATTGTACGCGTTACGTGGTACGCGGCCCCCCAATGCAATAAATACATCAATTACAACTCTCAACGAATTATATATTTACGTTCCACACAAAAAATCACCATCATAAATAAATTATAAAATTACTGGCTGTATTGCCTAAATTCCTTTGCCTTATCCCTAAACGGAAGTAAAAGTCAAATAATCAGTACTCGACGTAGGTGTTTAAAATCTGACATTCGACTTATCATGGCGGGTGCTGTATTTTGTAGTTTTATTTTAATAAATATTTTTATATTATTTATCAATGACATTGATAAATATATTAATAATGCGTCGGAAAAAAAAAAAAAAAAATATTTTGCAATATGCACATCAAGCTCTTTCATATGATACCCTATTTGAACTAATAGCTTCAACTAGAAATTCAGATTCCTATAACAAAATTCAGACCCCTATTAATTAAGATTTAGTTACAAATGTACAGTTTTGAGATTTTTCCTTGTATTGTTGGTCTATAACGATGTTAAATGCCAAATTTCATAGTTCTAGGTCAACGGGAAGTACCCTATGAGTTTTGATTCCCTTGAGAGTGTCGAAAAATGCGTTTTTTGCTGATTAAACGGCCGTATCTTCTTTTTACGTAAACTTAGAAGATTGACTTTTTCACAACTTTGAGGGACCGTAGACTTGAGTATACGGTTTAAATTTCAACTTGATACCTCCACGTATTTCCGAAATAAAGGGTCTTGACAGACAGACAGACGGACGGCGGACAGACAGACAGACGGACAACAAAGTGATCTTATAAGGGTTCCGTTTTTTCCTCTTGAGGTACGGAACCCTAAAAACGATTATATGTTATTATTTTTAAAATTTTCTGCTGATTTGTGAGTAGTGAGCGAGAGAATTAACTTGTTTTTATTTACATGGCATCTGACAAGGCATATCTTTTTAATCAAAACGGGATTTCCCTCGATTACTTTGATACTTATATGAAAAGGTATATTATCGTAAGTGATTTTATTATGTACAAAATAACAACTAAGTAATAACGCGATGTTTAACTTTCTGCTGTGTTGAATCTCTACTCAGAATATAATACATCATATTTTATCTAGATTTTCGTACAAAATAAAATTAAAATTTCGGCTGAAATAAACCTATTGAAGTCAAACAGAATATTATATACGGTCTGAAACATGGTGCGTTTTACAGAAGGAGGCGTTCCCGCGGGAGGCGCGCGCGCCGCAGCCCCGCGCGGCCGAGGAGGTGTTCGCGGCTGAGGATCTGAAGCGGCTGGCGGTGGCAGGTAAGCTATAACTAGCTCACTTTTAGATTATTAATGCTAGCTATGCCTCGTGGTGTAGATCGTTAATTTAAGTATAGATTATTTAAATATTATACAAGGTGTTGTTTTGCATCCTCGTCAAATTTCAGGAGGTTGTCATAAAATACATAAATAATCAATTGAAAGTACGGTAGTGGGCAATAACTAAAAAGTGCTGCTTTTATTTGTTGTTGAATTTTAACAGTGTTTCAGAATTAAACCCTTAATTCAATACAAATAAAACAGAATCACCCGACTACGCACACAGCTACAATGCAGCTGTGTGCGTGAGTGTCGACGTCTTCCTACGAAATGCAAGCGCGGGCGAACGAATGATCGGTAGCAATAATTTACCTAATTTTATTTCGAAAATCACCTACATTATTGTCATAAATTTTGCTTGATAATGAACTCATTGTTGAGCATCATTGGAATGCGGAAATCTTACTAATGGCAGTAATACTAGTGCGCCAAAGAAAAGTTCATTGACCTGTTATCAGATGATTAATAAAATGTTAGTTTTGCTTTATCCTTCCACCTAAAGTTTTCGTAGTGATTTTGTTTTGATTTGTGGATTAAATTGATTGATTTGAAATTTTCCTTCCTACTTAACGGGCTTAGGACCGGCAATAATACCTACCTTAGTTGGTGTACCGATCTACTTATGATGGAAATGGAAAGACGTGCTAGTTAAATGTAAGTACGTGGTGATACTTTCGACTCTTAGGTATTATTAGCGTAGTTACAAATTTGAAATCAACTTATTTACACTAATCAAATTGATTAGGCTAACAACGTATTTACAAAATGTACAAATAAATAAATTACCTACTTAAGTTACCCGGAGGTATTGTTCAAAGTGGTCACCACACTCTTCGCACAATTGAGCACGACGTAGCTGGTTTTCTTTCAGCTTACGTAACACTAACACATTAGTTTTTACAGTGTCAAAAGCACTAATGATCCTTGCACGTAATTCTGTTACACTGGTCACTTCCTCCGTGTAAACTAACCTTTTAACGTCTCCCCGCACATAAAAGTCTAGAGGCGTCAGGTGCGGAGAACGCGGAGGCCAGGCCACAGGTCCTCCGCGACCGATCCAGTGGTCACCAAAACTTTCGGTCAAGTACTCGCGTACTTGCCGCCCATAGTGAGGGGGGGCACCGTCCTGCTGGTAGTACAAGTTGCGATGGAGTGCCAGGGAACATCCTCCAACATCTCCTCGACAACGTGACGCAACAGCTCCAGTTTTTGGGTGTTGCAATTCACGCTTCAGTAGGCGAAACACTGTAGTGTGGTGCACTCCAAAGTGTTGACCAGCCTGCCGCGTGCTTGCCCGTGGGTCTCGCTGGAAGTCTCCACTAATGGCATACAGGCGCACCATCTCTCTATTCAACTCGACATTCGGATAGTTGTCCGTCATCTTGCACTTCGTACCTACGTCTCAACGATGTACCGAGAAGTGAAATTCGCAAAGCGCGCGCACGCGTCGGCGACATCAAACAGACTGTTAGTTCCGGGGTCGCGGCGGCGTGGCTAGGGATTTGTACCTACGAATCGATCGATGAATGATCGTTGCGTATGCGTTGTGTATGTGTTGTTTGCGTTTGTTTGTGTGTGAAAGCGCGGTTATAGGGCTAGTAACAGACGGGCCGCGTTTAGATACGGCTGGTTCACACTTACGGATTTCCGTATACAAGCAAAATAAAAAAAAAAATACCTACTCATTTTATTGTTGCTTTGGGTCGAGAATCATTAGCATAATTACGTCCTTGAATTTGACGAGGATGCAAATCAACACCTTGTATAGATAGATATATTTTCAAACTGATTTTTCTCAATATTACAACATGATCCCGCATCAATCCATTTACCTTATCCCGTCTCTGTATTATCCTGAACCTGTCCGGTAGAAACTGTTCTATGTTATTTAGATCGGTTTTGTACAGAAGCGTGCATAAAATACATGATTACGTGATATAAGTAGAAACGGAAATTTTAATTTGAAATCTAGTTAAAATATAAATCTCACGAAAACGCATGCGTTTAAATATATTCTGTTTAAAATGTTTACGGCACTTCTGTCTTATCTGTGACACCAATAATCACCATAAAGTATTGCTATCTTAATTGAAGCAAAAGTACACATATCTAATCGAATTGTTCATTCTAATTAAAAACAGGCATGTGTCATCCAGCAGCGCTAAGCGGAAGTATACTAATGTACTTATCACGGAGGCGAGCCTATTGCCATCAACCCGGCACAAGTCCAAACTCTGAGCTGCTACTGAGAATTTCAGAGAGTAACCCAGTAACACTTAGCTCGACCTGGGAATCGGACCCACACCTCTTGCTCGGCAGTCGCACTTTACGACCACCAAACCAACGAGGCAGTCTAATGTCCAATTAAAACGACTACTACACTGACTCCCCGCACCTCCCTACCAACAACGTACTCGTGGTCATATTATGTCACAGTGTCTTTACCAGACACAGGTTGAGGTATCGGTTGCGGAGATGAATGAATGGAGACTGTTTTTGATGAAATAAACTGACTATATTGATAAATAATAAATTTACAAGTATGCTTGCGCGTTCGCACACTCGCGTTTCGTGCTTCTATACAATTTTTACAATGGCGGCTAGCCGCTCGCGATCGCGCACTGCACACTAGCGCCACTCAGCGGACCAATCGTGGGCCGCCGCTTGCCGATGCGTTCGGTTTTGTTGTAAGCTTCAACATGCTCCCGGCCTTGGAAGGTGGTGCAGCTTCCAATGGTTATGCTTATGTAATCTAATCGTTACTACTCTGCATTCAGTAACGGACATATTTTTGAAAACGAACGTGTTACGACTCCGTTTGCTATTCTGACGTCAGCGACTCTGGAAATCCCGTCCTTACCAGGAAACGTCTTGCTAATGCGTCCTAAGCTCCACTTCAAAGGTGGTAAGTTGTCGTTCTTGATCAAAACCATTGTATTTTCTGTCAGGTTATAATTCTTGTCGGTCCACTTACTGCGTGTCTGTAGCTCAGATATATATTCTTTGGACCAGCGGGCCCAGAAGTGTTGGCGCAGTTGTTCTAGCCTCTGATAGCGGTCGAGACGATGTGCTGGTACGGTGCTGAAGTCTGGACTGGCAGGAGAGGTTAGCGGGCGGCCAACCAAGAAGTGGGCTGGTGTAAGTGGAAGGAGATCTGTTGGTTCCGAAGACATAGGACTGAGGGGTCGGGAGTTAAGGACTGACTCAATTTGCGTTAACACGGTACTAAATTCCTCGAAAGTAAGATGAGCGTTACCCACCACGCGGATCAAGTGGTGTTTACAACTTTTAACCCCCGCTTCCCACAACCCACCGAAATGACTAGCGTAAGGTGGATTCATAGAAAATTTTATATTTTGCGAAGTAGCGTATGTTTTTATTTCACCTGAACAAGAAGAAAGAAACTTGGTAAATTCATTTTAGACGCCGACAAATTTTTTTCCGTTTCGGAATAAATTTCCAACGGTTTTCCTCGTCGCGAGATAAACCGTTTGAGAGCTAACATATAAGCATCTGATGTGAGGTCACTAACTAACTCCAAACGAACGGCGCGTGTCGCGAAACATATAAATAGACATATATATGCCTTCACCGTCTTTGCGCCTCTGCCCTTACGGTTCAATACATATACTGGCCCTGCGTAGTCGACACCGCATCGAAGAAATGGAAATCCTGGTTCGAGTCGCGTCTCAGGTAAGTTTCCCATAAGTGGGTTTAGAATCTTCCCTCTCATACGTATGCATGTGACACAGCTATGTACTATTTTCTAAACCAGGTTTCTGCCGCCGACCGGCCACCAGGTATTACGCACCGTGTATAGTAAAAGCTGCGGCGGAGCATGGAGTGATTGAATGTGTTCATAACGTATTAATAAATGAGTAAATAAATGTTTTGAAGATAATAATATTGGATGTTTTTTATTATAATTAAATTGTGACGAATTCTCAATTCTGCCACCAACCCTGATTAATTTATGATTATCTAAAAACAAATTTAATTTATTTAATGATTTTACCTTCAAACATGTGTTTTTTAACAATGACTCGTATTCATTAGGAAAGGATTCCATTTGTGAAAACTTAGCTAACATTGAAAGTGACTCATCGAGTTCATCTACATCAAGCTCACCGGTGCGTCTATTATTTTTGTTGCGTGTGTTATATATAAAGCGAAGTACATATGCCCCGGCTCGCTTCAAACGATTAAACTGTGAGAATCGGTTAAACGGAAAATATGATAGCGTTATATCGTTTGTTAATAAAGTGTGTATATTTGTAATTTTAATTTCAGGTAAATTATCGGTTAAAATATTGTGTTCATTTGAATCTGTACTCACAGGTAAGTCAATATCATGAAGGAACTGAGGTCCTTCCCACCATAGCCTGGAGTTGTGCAATGCCTTTAGCCCGAGCCCTCGTGAAACCATATCAGCTGGGTTGCTTTTCCCAGCGACATGATTCCACGAGTGCTGGCGTGTTATACTATGAATTTGAACGATTCTATTTTGTACGTATGACTTAAGACACGACGGCGGCATGCGAAGCCAACCTAAAACAACCGTCGAGTCCGTCCAAAACATAACCTTATTAAATTGACAACGTAATGAATTAGTGATTTTATCGTATAATCTAGCCCCTATTAACGCGCCACACAACTCCAGCCTAGGTATGGTGAGGGGACTTGCTACTGGTGCCACTTTACCCTTAGCACACAATAACCTCACGGTAACGGATGAGTCACTACTGCATGTCCGCACATAGGCGCATGCACCGTAGGCTGATTGTGACGCGTCTGTAAATATATGTAGTTCTATGCGTGTATAGTTGCTACACATTACATAACGCGGAATGCGAATGTTATTAAGTACGCTTAGTTCGTTGACAAACTGTAACCATGCCTTTGTGACGTCACTAGACGCAGGCTCATCCCATTCAAGTTTTAGTAACCAGAGCTTTTGAATTAATATCTTAGCCGTGGTTATAATAGGGCTTAACAAACCTAAAGGGTCAAATATTTGTGCAGTACGTGAAAATATTAAACGTTTAGTAATAATTTCCGGTTTGGGATCGACTTGTGTGTGGAAATAAAATTCGTCGTCACGGTTGTGCCACCCTATACCTAATGTTTTACTGTGTGAATATTCACCTAATGATAGGTTTTTAGATATTGATTCTGTGCTTGGTAAGTTAAAGTTAAAAATCCACTTGCGTAATTGAAAACAACCTGATTTTAGGACCTTATCGATTTCGTTACAATTATGAATGAGTGACGTCATGTCGGAATCTCCAAATATTAAATCGTCGACATAGAAATCCTCGCGAATGGTTCTGGCGACATCGGCGTCACTACACTCGTACGCGAGTTGTTTTAAACACCTGCAGCTCAAGTATGGTGCGGAAGCCGTCCCGTACGTCACTGTATTTAACTGATATACCGCCATTGGATCGGCTGGGCTTTCACGCCATAAAATGAGCTGAAGATGCCGTTGCTGTTCATCAACAAGAACCTGTCTATACATTTTTTCGATGTCAGCGCAAGCCACGTAACGATGCTCACGAAATCTTAACAAAATACTAATCAGGTCGCCTTGTATTGGTGGACCTACTAATTGTAAGCTGTTCAAAGATGTGCCGTTACTAGACCGTGCGCTGGCATCGAACACCACCCTAAGTTTAGTGGTGGTGGAATGTTCGCGGAGTACACCATGATGCGGCATAATGTAATGTGGTGTACTATAATCTTTAATGCAAGTCATGTGACCTAATTGCATGTATTCATTTATAAATTGAGAATACATGTTTTTATACTGCTCGTTTTGCTGGAATCTTTTCTCAAGCGCGTTAAATCGTTTCTCAGCTTGTGGAAATGTTTCTCCTAAACACTCGGGTGAACTTTTAAAAGGTATTTTTACACAAAAGCGTCCATCTACTTCCCTTTTAGTAGTTTGCACGAAGTGTTCCTCACACAAAATATCCTCACTGGATAATGAATCGGAACATGAACTAATAGGCTTTTCCTCTAGTTCCCAGAAACTGCGCATTAAGCTATCTAATGATTGTGTAAAATTACAATTAATCTGCTGTGTGTGTTCTGCACAATGTAATGGACCTGACAATATCCACCCAAGTTTTGTGTTTTGAAGGTAGGGGCCGTTCAGCAGACGTAGTCTACCATCCTCGATTAAATCCCAAAACACATCTGCTCCAATAAGTAAATCAATTTGTCTACTTTCTTTGAACATTGGATCAGCTAGCTGGATATGGTCAGGAATTTGTAATATTATATTTTTATTTTTTAATAAAATTTGCGGTAATGTTGACGTAATAGTTGGCAACACTAAGCACTGTATGCGTGTTTTAAATTCACTGTGTATTGAATTAATTTCTACGTCACAACTTTGCGTGATTTTTGTGACCGTATTACCAACACCCCGTATAAGCATAGTGGACTGTATTATATGTGTATTTAATTTGTCACTAAGTGACTGCGTAATAAAGCAACGCTCACTCCCGCTATCTAGTATTGCGCGCGCTTTTACATGGTTACCTAGATAGTCGAGAATCTCTACAAGCGCCGTTGCTAATAAAACATTTGGCCTTGATGATAACAGCTGATCGCTTGTGTTATCCCTGTGCGTGTTAAGGTTCAGTACTGCGTGCGTATGTGTTATGTCGCTGCTAGGATGCGACGCGACCGTACCTACGAGCGAACCGGTTTTATTGGGATGGTCGCCCATTGATAACAAACCATTGACTGCGTGATTGTTTAGTTGATTCTCATTAGGTACGGTTTCGTTTTCGTGAAGCAATGAGTTGTGTTTTTTATCACATTTCCTACACGGGCCATACCTACACTCTGCCGATGCATGTCCTATATTTAAACAATTTTCGCATAACTTGTTATCATGCACTAATTTCAATCTACTCTGCACGTTAGAATTAAGAAATGTTTGGCATGAATATAGTGGATGATTTTTATTACACATCGGACAGATTCTTTTTTGGAAAGTAGGCGGCTTATTGGAATATTCAATTTTATTGCTTTTTGTGGCAATATTGCAATGTGTCTTAGGTATATTATGTGAATGTTCTTGTCGTTTATATCCATGTTCATGACATGTATGAGTAGTGTTCTTACTGTGTGTTAATTTCAATGTATCTAACATCTGAGCTCTGTTTCGCAAAAAATCTAATAAGATATCCACCGTTAGCGCCGACTTTGAATCACCCGGTTTATTTACATTAGGTTCGTCCGATAAACTTAGTTTGTATTGTTCCCACTCACGTTCGGTGACGGGGTCTAATTTAATAACCGTCATATATATAAGCAATGTATGCCAATACTCTACCGGTTCACCAAGAGATTTTAATGCGCGAATATTTTTTAATACAGAATCTATAAGTTTCCTTAGTAAACTTGGTGACTCACTAGTTAGTGCTGGCAAGGAAAATAACGCCTTAACATGGTTATGTATTAACAGTTTATGATTATTATACCTATTTATGAGCAACTCCCAAGCGACTGGGTAATTACTAGCCGAAAATTCGAGCGAATCAATCACTAATAATGCATTTCCTGACAGGGAAGATTTTAAATAATGATACTTTTGAATGTTGGTTATTTCTTTAGAATTGTGAATCAATGATAGAAATGTATCGCGAAATTCTAACCAGTTTTCACACGAACCGTTAAAGGTGGGCAAAGCTATGGTAGGTAACTTTATTGACTGCTTAATATTATGAAACGAACACGCGCCGTCACTGGAGGTAGATGTACCATCACCTAAACCTTTAACGAGGGATTGAGCTTCAGCCAAAATACTGTAATATTCGTTTTCAAAGTCTTCCCTATGTTTTAGCTGAATAATAATATCGCTGTCAGAACTCAACTTTTCTATCTTACTCTGAATATCACTGAATTCCTTGTATAAGTTTTCCATGCCTACTATACGTAATTTTAATGCGGCGTGAATAACACTTGATACATCCTGAGAAATCAACGAATTTACGTACTTTTTAAAATGCGTGAGTCTGCCTTTAATAATCCCGCGAAGTCTAACGAACTCCCTAATTTCCTCTACTACTTTAACGTCTTCAGTACTCATTTCGGCAAGTTATAAAAAACGAAGTACTTACAGTTGCGCTGGCTATCGTAGTCACCGTCACTTACCTGATGCCGCGTGGTGGATGTAAGTACCTACCGCGCGGGCAACGAATGTACGCGACTTCGCGACGTTAGGTATTTCAACACTGAACTTTTACTTGAACACCGTGTTAACACAATTGAATGGGGATTGGATTGATGGGTTTAGGATTTGGTTGGCACTTATCACTGAACACTTCTCCTGCGTAGATCCTTGCAGCTATGCGTGATTTGTTCTGCAAGTTCTGCAACCGACCGCGTGCTCCTCGGAATGCGGTATCCGGCTCGAAGGACCAATTATGTCTTTACCAGACACAGGTTGAGGTATCGGTTGCGGAGATGAATGAATGGAGACTGTTTTTGATGAAATAAACTGACTATATTGATAAATAATAAATTTACAAGTATGCTTGCGCGTTCGCACACTCGCGTTTCGTGCTTCTATACAATTTTTACAATGGCGGCTAGCCGCTCGCGATCGCGCACTGCACACTAGCGCCACTCAGCGGACCAATCGTGGGCCGCCGCTTGCCGATGCGTTCGGTTTTGTTGTAAGCTTCAACACACAGTTTTATGCGAATGTTTAAGGTATATGTAACTTGTTCTCGACACGAAAACCACGATAAATCTAGAACGACATCTAGAGTTACCGCGGAACTTGAGATATATTTCTCGTATCGCGTGGGTCAGAGAAATATTGGTAATAAACTAGAATAGTTGAGAAATCAGATTTATAAATCACAAAAATACTATCACGATATATCGGTAAGACATAACCTGTTTACAACTCGAGGCGGGTGGCCGGAGCTCCGCGCAGCTCGCAGGTAGATATTTACAGCACACAGTTGTTTTCGCGAAAGTTGGATTTTCTTCGTGATTTTTAATGTTAACGACTAACAAGTTTATTTTAACATTTGTTATCTTTGCTTATAAAATTGTTTTGTTTCGGTACTTTGATTTCGGTTGTTAAACTTTTCATTTTCAGAAATATACAACTAATAAAAATGTAATATTCGGCCCCGTTTACTCCTACTAAGTACTTTCTTGACGCGTAACTACAGCTACAGACGCTATACAGTTTTACTTATTTATGTGTGAGCGCTAGCCCGGAAGGCTATTGATTTAAACGTTGTCTATGCCTTCAATCAACTAAGTAGGTAGAAATGGCACGGGTACTACGGTCCACTACTATCGCTTTCTGTTTCGCAAGCCGATGGAGGAACTTCCGGAAAACTAAACAAACTACATAAAATTATTGAAATAATCAAGTAATACAATTTATCTATATACATTATTCACAACATACTCTGCCTCATTGGTCCAGTGAGGGCCTGACCTTGATTCACATCGGTTGGGAGTAATCAATAAAAGTGCATCAATACAAAAATGCTGGACCATTCTGACAATACAAGCGTGATGTATACATGTTATAATATTTTTGATCACTGCCGCCCATGGACATTTGCAACACCTGAAGGCTTGCAAATGCGTTGCAAACCCTTGCAGAAACCGTTCTGGTTTCTTAAAATAGGGAATTACTAAACTGACAGCAGATGTAATGCCCATGCTGTCAGAATAGTCACTCCCCAATGAGCTCCCCAAGCAACAATAGTTGTCTTTCTGCGAGTGAGTAAGGCTCATTCGCAGAAAGACAACTATTGTTGATTCTCTGTGGTGTCCTGTAGAGCGGAGGTAGTTCCCCAGTCGGGCAGCTCAGTTTGAGCGAGTAATCTCGCTATGCCCTACCTCCATGAATATACATATTATAATATGATGATAATGTGATTTTTCATCATATAATATGATGAAAAAAAAAATTGTCTTCTATATTCATACATTTGTGGCTCTGCTTAAAACTAAAAAGACAAATAGTTTCCTAACGTATCTCCACATAATAGAAAACATAATTGTTTGCGCGTCCGTGCACAGAAGCGAAATGTTCTCGAGTACGGGCACTAAATATATAAGTGGAGATTTGAATTGTAAAGTGGTCGAGAGCGAGCTGGTGTGCGGCGCCGACTGCTCGTGTCGTACTACATAGTACTCTCCACTGCGGGACATTTTCTTATAATACAAAACTTGAGACTTGCCAAGTCAGACGCAAGTCATTTCACTGTACCTCTGCTGAGCACAATTCACCTCACAGTTGAAATGGCCTAGTTTACTATTTATGTCTTCTAAATGCCAACGATGAATGAATTTATTATCTGAATGTTTTTGTTTAATCGGTTAGATTGAAACAAAAACATGTAATAATTTATTTTATTAATTTAAACCAAGAACAAACTAAACATTGTATTAGAAAAACATGTTGTACTACTGCAAATGTAACGAGGTCGCACGATGTTCAATGTCAAAACTGTTGAATTCGTACAGGTTCTTTAGTAATTTGTATATTAGTTTCATTTGATGCGTTACATACTATAGTTTACGAAATGTATAATTCAAAATCTAATTTGACCTTTAAATGTAACCCCCAACATCCAAAATTCATGTAGGTAGTCATGTTACATACCCGTGTTTGTAGGTGAATTCATGTAGGTAGTCATGTTACATACCCGTGTTTGTAGGTGAATTCATGTAGGTAGTCATGTTACATACCCGTGTTTGTAGGTGAATTCATGTAGGTAGTCATGTTACATACCCGTGTTTGTAGGTGAATTCATGTAGGTAGTCATGTTACATACCCGTGTTGGTAGGTGAATTCATGTAGGTAGTCATGTTACATACCCGTGTTGGTAGGTGAATTCATGTAGGTAGTCATGTTACATACCCGTGTTGGTAGGTGAATTCGACTGAATCACAATTTAATCGGTTCTTTAATTTCGGAGCCCATTTCGGACGAACCGATAAATTAATCGCACGAATGATGTTACAATGATTTCGTTAATTCATTCGGCCATAAATAGTGCCACATATTATACTATCACTCACCGAACGCTGGAAAATAAAAAGTTGGTAAGATGCCGCGTGGCATCGAGCTGAATATCGTAGAACCCGGTTAGGAGTTTGATGAGATGTTTAGTAACAATTTAGCAGCCACGTGCCTCAAGCTATTATATAGATGTGTATGGCACTGTGTCGGCACAGACGCGGCGAGTGCGGAGGCGCGGCCTCCGCGCTCCTCTCACTGCGACTTAATGCAATTGTCGGCGGACTGCTAACTTGATGATGCAAGCGCTGCCCGCTCATTGTAATACTCCTTCCTTTGTTCAGCTCACCGACAGCAACTCACTTTTGTATACAAGTGACACAGTTTCAAAGCTATTGTACTCGTCTGGAACACAGTTCGTTACGTTTTTATTTAGAAAGTCACTGTGTTACTTTTGTCTACAAGAACCCTGAACTTTGTACATTTACAAAGTTGCCGGTTCCCTCGCATATCACCGAGAAAAACTGTCTTTGATGTGAACCATTCTATTCCAAGAATTAACAAAATTCAAGAAACAAACCTAACTTCTGGCTCATTTAAGCACTAACTGCCTTTAACTTTTTTACGAAAACATAATTCTGGCGTTTTTTCCGGAGAAAAGTCGCGATGAGAGTTTTACGGTCTGCGGGAAGTTACGGCGCGCGCAAATTGAGAGAATTGAGGTCGTCGCACTGAGCATAATAAACACACTTTTTGTAAGAGGCTTGAGAGAGGCGCGGAGCACGGACACCGGGCCACTGTGACGACAATATCTTCTGAGCAGGCTGCTACAGGACCATTAAGGACTATTCGAATGCCTCTGAAATGCTAACTGACCACTTAATTATGGCAGCAAACTTTAAAGGTATGAATGCTCCACTTAAATTTACATATTTGGCGCAAACTCAAACAAATATATCTAATTCAACATTAACATGCATGTCGTCGGATAACAAGTGCTTGTGGCGATAAAATATTTGCATCAACAATTTGGTGACATGCTGTAACATTGTCATATTGCAATGAATAAAATATAAGAAAACTAGCATTGGGAATAGACGGGCCAAAAGTACGGGTTCGTGTGTCGCTACGATTAGTAGAACAGATAGCGTTCTCGACATAAGGGAAGTGCATTTAATCCCGGTACGTACGGTGCGGTGCAGCGGCTAGGGATTGCAACCCGGTATGTTTCTCAACCCGGCCGGGTCCGGTAACATTTGTCGCCAACCCGCTGGGCCCGGCCGGGTTGGCGACGAATAGCAAATCAACACTAGTCAGTCTTAATCAGTCTCAAAATCACGAGTTTTTAATACAGAATTAGTTAGTTACTACGTAATACTATACAGAGCAAAGAGAAATACCTGCTTGCTTAAAGTTAATTACTAATACTAATGTAACTATGTATTTGAAAACCTTTATTATATTAGAATAAGAAACTAATAACGCAGCCTAATGTGCTAAACTTGTCTTATCAACTTCGATAGATAAACTTTTACTTTTAACTATATCCACAAATTTAAAAGAGGTATGGACTTTAGCGCGACGAAGTTGTGGCTTCATTAATTTTGACATATCTAATATTATAATTATGCAGTTGGCATTTTTTCGTATGATGTGATATATTTTTCCTAATGTACATTATATTTTCAAAGATATACTATATAATATAATATTTATTTCTTTAAAGAGTTCCCTGAGTGAATCACGAGTACTTAGGTTATAAATGGCTCTTATTGCTCTTTTCTGCAGTAGAAGACTGATTCTATGTCTGCAGCACGGCCCCACAGCAATATTCCGTAAGACATGATGCTATGAAAGTAGCTATAATAAACTAGTCTTGCTGTGCTTGCGGCGGCGACGGAACGACAGAGCAACACACAAACTTCGCCAACCAAGGACAAACGTCAACTAAGTCACAATAGAAATTATACTGTGACTAAGAGAAGAAAAGAAAACACGCATACAGCGAGCAGGGGTGAGAGGTGCGCGAGAGAACGGCAACTTGCCATGACAATTTTCTACAAGTTGGGGCTTCCGTGCTGCAGTTCTCGTAGCTACCGGGCCCGGCCGGGCCCGGTTTGCAATCTCTAGCAGCGGCGCCGTGCAATCATTTTATTGGATATGCAGACGCGAGAGTGACGCGAGCCGTGCGTGCTATCGCCGGGATTGCATCCCACACAGAGCTGTTAACTGAGCTTAACACTGCTTTGTCACTGTGTCAGCTGCCTGACAATATCGATAAATATCTGTTTTTTAAAATAAAGAATAGATAGCTTTGTCACCCGGCTGAGTGCGACACGTTTTTACTGTTGCTACCCGCTGCGTGTTATGTTGCGCACATATGATATCGTATAAATTTACAACTACACAATAGTAACCATGACCCATAACTTGCTGACGTCACAACTACAAGCAAAATACTATTTTCGCTTTTACTAAAGAATTCTAGATTTTATTAATATACTTTTGCACAAAAACTAATTATCTACATTTCGGTAAATCTTAGGCTTTTCCCCCACAAAGCCTCTGTCACAGTTTATTGCCACAATGTGCCGAAACAAAATTTTAAGGAATAAACAGGGAACAATTGTCACAGTTTGTAAAGCTCAGTAGCACCAGTACCGCGCTCAGTACGGCGCTACCACAGTGTGCTATCAACTACAGTGGAACAATTTCTATTCTGCGCCAATTGTTTGTATTTCGAATCATTGTAAATTTATATTGATCTTGTAATATCTGGAATGAAGCAGTTGAAGCACAATGTATAGTTTTTCATTTGTTTGCATTTCATGCATGACCAATACAAATATACAGTACGTAGACAGTTGGCTAATATGTTGACATGTCATGGATGTGTATGTGAACTGGTTTAAAGGATCTTAACCTTAATGGTAAGTAAGGCATTTCCTAAATTAATTTTAGTCAAACCTTATTTGGATTATAGTCTGACCCATTTTATCCGCTAGTAAGTTTATGACGTAGCTTTAACAACATAGTGTAAAAACCAAGTGAGTGTGAAGACTGACACTAAATAGCTAGTACATACTACACGGTACGCGCGCCGCCGCCGCCGGTTCCCCGCTGCGGGGGACGTAACGACAAAGAAGACCCCTCTAGTAATCTCAGCGCGGTACTAGCTGTCTCGTAAATTATTTGGACGTGCCTTGAGAATTTCAAATTAAATAAATACACATTTGTACAATTTTAAGGTTCCGTAACGAATCCATGAGCTAGATAAATTGTTCATAATGTATCTATCTTGTGCAGCCTAATATAAGTTTGTTAGTGAGACTATGACGATGCAGGCCGCGAATTTTTTCATAACATTAATCAGAGTAAGTGCAGCTATATATCTTAGTATAAATCAACTACGTGCCGCGCAGTCAAACCACTAGCGGCAAATTGTTTCATGCCACAGCGCGCCCGCAGCCGCCCCGCACCGCAGCCGAGTCGACACCGCACGCCGCCTCTATAAACATATAGCTTAAGAATTGTCAAGGAAGTGAAAACTGTTTATATAACGAGCTCCTAATTTGCATTTTATTCTTCAGGCGAGTTGCGAATGTTTTTGTGATTTAACGAACAGGCTTGAAATAAGTTATCGCGATAAGCCTCATTTAAATATGTGCAACACATCTCATGTCCATCATAGCACGGGGATCGATTCATTAATATGCTTCAATATATAAAACAATCAATTTTAAATTCGATCAATTCGCCGGATATCGTCGGCGGCACGTCTTCACTGTAAACAGCGGCGCACGGAATGTATCGAGCGACATGTGATCCGGAGCGCGGAGGTGCGAGATAAACACCGTGCGGGTAACTATGTATACAGACTGCAATCAGTAGAACGCCTGCGAACAGCCGTAGGCGTTGTACTAATTCATACTACAAATGTATTTTGCATTATCTGCTATTTTTTTAATTGAATACATTATTATGTTTGTATGTATTGGTCATATACAAGTATATTTCTTCTAGTAAATGCAAATTAAAGTACCTAATAGAAATGTAATAAATAATTTAGTGATGGTTTTCCTTGCATTCATTATCGTCAATATGTTTGTGTACGTCGGAGTCGAGCGTCGCGTGCAGGGGTAAAATTCTGTGCTCGCTGCCCGGGGAAGTGTTTTTGTAGTAAATCGTGTCGTTTGCTCGATATTGGTCGGCGCGTGCGAGTATCGTGCGTGCTGTGAAGTACTTCGGCGGTAGCAAGCGTCGGCGAGCGTCCGTGTGTATTGACCTCACTCTGGGAGTGACGACACGACACCTAGAAATACATTTAAATTTATGCCTGTAAGTGCCGTGCACAATACAGTATTATATTTATCCGGTATTATTACAAAACGAGTGGTACAACTAGACTAAGCTGAGCTAAGACACGTGTTTTAAAAATCGTCACCACCCTGAGATTTAAGAAAAAAACTTCTAGTAAACCTGCGATCTTGGCTTGAGCCCTAGTTTTTCATGGATTCAAGAATAAACACCGGAGATAAAACTGCCAGCTGTCCAATTTACACTTCTTTCGGTGAGGTTTATTCTTAAATTTTTAACACAATCTCAGGCTGGAGATATTATTTATTTTAATTATAAATTATGACTGTCACCATGTAGTTGCTATTACAATATCGTTTATAATAAATGATGTTGTACTAATTATGTAATAAAGATTTTTGATTATGTTGTTTGAATCTACGTAATTTGTAGCAGTTTTTACTCACATACTTTTAGTTTAGATACTGATTGCATGCGTGGCGGGATAAACCTAGTAAACATTATTTTTAGATTTAATCACCGTAAAAGGTTTTCAACTGCACTCTTTTATCAATATTTGCGAGAATATATATATTTTATAGAATTGAAACATATATTAACGTACATTGTGTTGACCCAAATGTCTTGTACTACGTACCTACATACTAGTTTCAAAGATCAGTGAGGCGAAACCAATTTATGTGGCGGCGACCATCTAATGTGAAAAACTAATACCGCGTCTAAAGTTTGCTTTTACATAGTAGATCAAGGGAAATACTGGTTTTGACATAAAGTAGGATAAAACCAAACTTGTTTTTTTTTACATTTATAACGTTGTTACTTATACTGAGAAAAAATCACCCGATACCTCCTACGTTTATTTTTTAAACAGACTAAGTGAACATTATTTTTATAAATAAACACTCCGATCACCTCCGCATTCGCCGAGTATGTCCTATACAAACTAGCTGAACCGTGCAGCGACACATATCCAAATGCATGTTAATTAAGTTGTTACACAAATATACATAACATATGTGTTGGTATTTCTGTCCGTGTAGTGACACGGGTATCAATAACTGGCGCAGGAACTCAATCGGATTGTATTTCCATTACTCAGTAGGTAGGTGTGCACGTACGTCTATGTAGGCAGCAAAAAGTGTAGTCCCGCTGCATGGAGCGCTGTACTCTCTATTGTGTCTACTTTCATAATGTAAAAATGTTTGGTACTCTCTTTGATTGTATCACAGAATCTTTTCAAAGTTTTTATAAAAAAAACCAGTCAAGTTCTCGTGGACAGGGTTCCGTGCGATAAACTTAAATTCGTTTGAGCCGATGGCGATGCAGTAAACCAATAGCAAAGTAAGTACTGCAGTGTCTGGGAACCAATACATTCGCTCGTTACAATTTGGGGGAGCCAGAGAAAAACCACAAAGTTGTCTTAACCTAAATCGGTTGTACTAAACACGCTGGGTGTCGTGTATAAGTTCCTAGCGGTGTCGATTCCCATTTCTACAGCTTGTGCTTGGTAATTAATTAATAATTTATTTGTCTCAAAGAATTATACTGTCAGTAATATTATAGGATAATCCTACCAACACTGTAATTTCTTAAACTATAAAAGTATGGACTAATAGTATGTATAAGGATTTAGTTTTTTCATACGGAGCCCTAAAGAAATGTTGTAGTTGGAGCAATGTCACTCAATTTATTTTTCTTGGCATCAAAATCAGAAAACAATGTTACGTTTTCATATTAATCTGAACGGAGACATTATTTGTTATAAAAGTTAGTTCAGTTCTGTGAGTTTCTCTACTCGCTCGTTTACATACTTTTGTCCGCGGCGTCATTATTTGGGATGAATGTTACGACTTTATTAGTTTTAAATAACGGTTAATTATTTTGCACAAAAACATCCACAAAGAAAATAATTTTAGAAATTTGATTCCCAAAGGGGCAAAATCAGGGATGAATAGTTGAATGCAAGTCCATCATTTTCAAAGTTAGAGATATGAAATTAAATGCACATATTTTGTTTAGAAATAATTAAATAAGTTCGTATTTCAGGGTTTGAGGAGTCCGTTATTTAAGAAAGAAAAAAGAATTTAATTTAATATTCAAGCTCCTCAGCAAAAATAAATGCATAAGTATTTTGTTGTTTTCCGAAATTGAACCCCTAACGAGTGAAATGGGGAGGAGAAATTAGTATAAAATTGCGTGAGCGAAGCTGCGAGCAACAGCTTGTAATAAATATAAATGAGTCACACGAAATTAAAAATAGTTTTCTGAATTTAGTGATAATGTTGTAACATCAGACGTCAGAAATATATGAAATAGCTTCTGCACTGTATCATAAATTGTCGCTCAAATTGCATTCCGTGACATATTGTTACCGTGAACGCGTCTGTCAGTCCATGTAGCGGGAACTCTTCAGTTACTGACGCGCGCCTGTGCCGACATCCGCGGTGCGCGGCACTCACAGTTTTTACGCATGTTATAAATTACTACCTTACTGTCAGACTGAACAGAACTCAGGCATCGAACCCGTTACTTTTTACATGTTTTTTTTTATTTTGCATTGGGAGTTTCTCCTGTGCCGTGAGTGCGTTTACAAATACGAATACTCACAATGCAATGTACACACACCCACACTACAACTAGTTGTAGGCCATAGATAAAGGAAAATGTGCGGAGATCGAACCCGCGACACGAAGCCGATCGCTCAACCACTGCAGCAATCGTACCGTCAATTCATTTTGCAAGTAAAAAGTGACCGGTATTTAACGGTCAACGTATCAAGAATAAACAAACCAAACTCTTCCCTGATAGAAGAAGGAGAAAGGATCCCCGGTATCCGCGGTACTGGTCTGACTACAGTGGAAGTAGTTGGCATCCGATTATATTAACAGAAGTTGTTACAACAGCTGTTCATAATTAAATAAGTATAATTTTATTCATGAGAACATTCGATATAAGTATTTTGCAGTTTGTATGAACGCGCATGTTTTGCTACAGTGTTATGTTCGTTCAATGTAAATGTTATTATCTCTACAACTTGCTCGGTATAACATATTCTATTCATACAGACCTCTCCACGCGAGTCCGTCTGGTTATTATTGATCAAAGGAATATCTTCAAAAGGCTAACAGCTTTATCTCTGCGGGTTTAAGATCTGTATATTAAATCATGTAACCGAAGCTGTATACCGAAACTATAATATCCAACTTTACGTTAACGTTTTACGAAACATTTCGCATAAGATTTTGTTTTAACATTATACACGCTTGACCTCCCCAGACGGCAAGTTTAGATGGTTTTTGCATCCCACGTAGTTGCTACTGAGAATTTCATAAAAAAACCAATAACACTTTGCTCAACCTGGAAATCGAACCCAAGACCTTTTGCTCATCACCACAATATAAGAGTGTCTACCGGGCCAAGCACAATCAGGCTGTGGCATGGACTACCTGCCGAGATTCTCAAATTACTACAACATGACATTATATATTACCCTATTATATACTCAGAATTCCTCCGAGCTGAATCAGAGAGTGAAATTTTAATTAAGTAGATTATTCTGGCTCCAAATAAAATGCATATGCTTATTATTGTAATTTGATATTCATCGCGCGCGGTTTAATGCTAGTGGGTGTAAAGGCCTTCACTAATTTGCCAAAATGACTGCAGCGCTCAGATGCAGTGGGCGCGAAGATTTTTTATGACGCCGGCTGACACTCTTTTCTTCTTTAAATACGTGAATTATTTATTGTTTTAGCATAATATTTCAGCGGTTAAAACTATTTTAAGCTTTTTTCTTATAACAACTTCAACATGTCACCTTCAGTTTTAGGGCTGCTCTACATACTTCAGCTGCTCTAAAACTGAAGCTTAAGGTTAAGGAAAAACTATTATTATTATAATTCTTAGTCGAAATATTTTTTTCATATACAACGTCCAGATACTATCTCCAGAACTATATGTATAATATAATTTCATCCCGAGATTTTATACAAAGCTACGATTGCTACGGCGTAGCGTTGTAGCAATTTAGCTTCTTTTTTTTTTTTCATTTTAATCTTATCACCTTTTATACTTAGTGCGCGTTGGTTTTAGATTGAAGTTAGTTTATTTATGTAGTATAGTTGAACTCAAATAATTATAGTTATGACTTTTTCCACTTTTCGCTCTTAGCAACTAATAATCTTTATACAACTTGTTATGTTTCGCGTCGTATTCAGCCGTAAATGTGTTTCCATGATAAATTCCAAAAAGAGAAAGCGGAATTGGAACATTTTTAATTATGCACTCAGAAGCATCAATCCGCGGCAGCGTGGCGGTGACGTCACGGCGGTACCGTGCGCGTGATGACGTCATCAGTCCGCGCCGCCGACGCGCGGTGACGGCGCGAACACTTTTAGCGAGACTTTATTACGTGACGCGCACTGAATACTGAATGACTTTAATAGATAATAAAGTACAATATTTCTGGCCAAATATATTTTGGGGCGATGTTTGTTTAGTAACACCGGGAAGCCCGTGGCAATAACAACAGACACGCAGTTCTATTGACACAACAGATATCTAACATTCCCCGAGCTACGTAATAACCACTCTTCTTCTTCGAAGTGCCTCTCCAATTACTGGAGGTTGGCCGTCAGTTCGGAAAACTTCAGTCTGTCCTTCGCAAGGCGGAACAGGTCTGCGGCGCTGTTAATGCCGGTCCACTCGCGAATATTGCGCAGCCACGACTTTCTTCTTCGGCCTACTGATCTTTTTCCAGCCACTTTGCCCATCATTATAAGTTGCAGCAGTTGGTATCTATCATGTCGCATAATGTGACCCAGATAACCAACTTTTCTCTGTTTGACGGTCTGCATAATTTGGCATTTCTGACCGGCTCGGCGGAGAACTTCTTCATTGGTCACTTTATCGGTCCAGCTAATCTTCAGCATACGCCTGTAGGCCCACATTTCGAAGGCTTCTATTCGTCTCTTGAGGTCAATTTTAATAGTCCAAGCCTCGCATCCATATAGAAGTTTGGGCCATATATAGCATTGCAGAAGCCGAATGCGTAGGGATATCTTTAAACGGCGACTGCAGAGTACTTTTCTCATAGAGTTAAATGCACTACGGGCCATCTCTATGCGAGTCTTTATCTCAAGATCACTCTCCCAAACTTCATTTAGCCATGTGCCGAGGTACTTATATTTGTTTACCTGTTCCAATTTTACCCCTGCTAAAGAGATACTAAGGTTAGTGCGAGGGTTCTTAGAGATAGCCATGACTTTGGTTTTGCTGGTATTCATTTTAAGACCAGCTATTAGACTACTTGCGTTGACTCGATCAATAATCTGCTGCAATTCAGCCGCGGTGGAAGCTATTAGTACTGTGTCGTCAGCATATCGGAGGTTGTTGATATACCGTCCGTTTACCTGTACACCACACTCTTGTCCCTCCAAAGCTTCTGCTATAGTCGCTTCCGAGTAAAGATTGAAGAGTATTGGTGACAGTATGCAGCCCTGTCGAACGCCTCTCTTTATCTCCACCTCACTGGTTTCTTCGCCATCGACACGAATAGTAGCTTTTTGGCTCCAGTATAGGTTTCGAATGATCCTGATGTCTTTGTCATCCAACCCGACGTTGCTTAAAAGTAGTATTAGACGGTCATGAAGCACCCGATCGAACGCCTTTTCATAGTCGATGAAACAAAGAAACACCTCCTGTTGCATATCTTTGCACTTCTGCATTAAAACCTGAACCGCGAAGATAACCACTAATTGGGTACTATTCCAAGAAATTTTCAAGCACAAAAAATGTCTGACTATAGGTTCCGTTTTTATGACACACGTCGCGTCAATTTCCTTTCCACCGGACCCGATGTAAGTCTTATTGTATACCGTGCATATGCTGACCCCGGCACTGAAACAGTACTGCGCCCTCAGCACCACCGACCCTTGCGACACGCGCCGCAGTCATCAGGTCATAAGCTGCACATCCAAAACATCGTGACTATCTACACAGAGAGTACCGGGATAGACAACTCATAGTTTTGCAGTGAAAGATTGCTGTGCAACATTATATGCGTGGGAGGTATTTATTTAAAGCGAATACGCTATAGGTACATATACTTTATTTCAAACGACTATTTATTTATCTCTACATTAAAACCCTAATCTTTCTAAATATATAAATTTCGTGTCACGTTGTTTGGCTGCTTCTAAACTTCTGAACGAATGAAACATTTTAATGAAACTTCGCACACTGCGTGTAGTTTGGTCTAACTTTCGATATAGGATAGTTTCGATTTTAGGTTTTGCGTGTTACGCGTTGCTACCTGAAGGGAATTGCCGACTCAGCGCGAGTACCTATTTACTCAAAACGGATGTCGAAAACCCGACCGAGCAGCGGAAACGGCCAGCTGACATAGCGTTTAGTGACGCACGTACCTAGCAATTACAAATCATTAGTTTAAAGAATTATTAATTTTTTTTGTCATTCATTATTCCCACTTCGAATAGGAATCATAGAGATAATTATTTTAATTGTAAAAGTTTTATTTTAATAAATTAGTTAAATCATTTTTGGTTTTTTTTCAATCATCCGGCTGCAGTTAACGTAATTGGCGCAGTCGGTAGGATATTCGCGGGTCGGTTCGCGAGCCTTAGGGATCTCTAATATCAATATCCGCGTTCGCGAGTCGCCCGGGCGGCTATCAAGCCCCGACGCCGAATATCCAGAATCTACGGTCCAGCTGCAGCTCCGGTGAGAATCCAGAAATCGATTCACGAGAGAACCAGAATGAAACTCATGTAAGTACACTTTGAATCGCTCTAGTGTTGCTTTCCCTTACTCCTAAGTTTTTCCTTTTCCAAGATTTTTCATCCGAAGGATCCTAAACCCCAGCAGCCTCCATCGCGCCAGGCTCGCTGGTCCACTATAGACATAAATAGGGATTTAGATAGTGATAGTCTCAGTAATTCTATAAATATGGCACATAACCCGGATATAATCTATAAGGCCCTTCGTATGGTCCCAGAGTTTGACGGGAATCCAAATGTGCTTACTAGATTTATCAATATATGTGATACGATAGCTGCGCAGTACCTTAGTAATGCGCAGGGAAGTGAATTGTCTAATTTGTGTCTATTAAACGGCATCCTAAATAAGATCACAGGTTCCGCCGCTTGTACAATCAACTCTAATGGCATTCCGGATAGTTGGCTAGGCATTCGAACAGCTTTGATAAATAACTTTTCAGACCAAAGGGACGAAACTGCATTATATAGGGACCTTTCGTTAGCTAGTCAGGGTAATAAAACCCCACAGGAATTTTATGAGCAATGCCAAACTTTGTTCAGTACGATAATGACGTATGTAACATTACATGAGCATGTTCCCACCACCGTTGAGGCTAAACGCGCACTTTATAAAAAAGTTACCATGCAGGCTTTTGTAAGAGGTTTAAAGGAACCCTTGGGGTCACGTATTAGGTGCATGCGCCCCGAGACAGTCGAGAAAGCCCTCGAGTACGTACAAGAGGAGCTTAACGTTATGTATATACAGCGTAGTGATTTTCCAAAGCCTACTCATAACCCTCCTAAATTACCTAACCCCGTATCACCTCATACTAATTTCATGCCCCCGCGTATCCAGAATTTCCCTAACCCAACTCCTAACTGGCCAGCTCCTGTAGGAAATAGACCCATGTTTCCACCACCTCAACCCTTTAAGTTTCATCCCCATTTAAATAACCAACCGCCGCAACATCGCATGCCTACTCGTACGCAGCAAATGTTCCGTGCTATTCCACAGAATTATAACCCGCAAAGTAATGTTTTCCGTTTACCACCTCGAAATAACCAGCCACAAAATCTAGGTCCTAAACCTATGAGTGGTATTCAGCATTTTACACCTAAACCTATGTTAACAGGACATGACTGGAATCGATCCGGTAACCCACCGCCAACAAATTATTTAAAAAGTCGCGAAATGAACATGAATGAGTGCGCTACATATGACGGCTCATATTACCCCGCCGAGTATTGTTACGGACCGGACTATTATTATAATGATTACTCAGACTACAGTTCATACGGTACATTAGAGTGCAGTCCCGATACAGTTTATCATGATCCTAGTTATGAAAGTAGCTTTGCAGAAGAGATACAACCTCAACCAGGTCCGAGTCATTCGGAACAGGATTTTCAGGATGCTCAGATATCAAAAAAGCCAATATAGAATTAAACCTTCAGACCCAGAAACAACTCCCGTACATATTAATTTCGAATCCTCCTTTAAAGCTCTTAATTGACACTGGTGCAAATCAGTCTTTTATTAGTCCGCAAGCTGTAGAAAAATATTTTTCAGATTTTCCAATTAACTATGACCCCTTTGAAGTGTCGAATGTTCATGCAACTAGCAGGAGCGACTACTCAATAACTTTACCATGCTTTCCCGAATTTAGTGATCCCGATAGTATAACTTTATATATATATCGTTTTCATGATTATTTCGACGGGCTTATAGGATTAAATATGTTATCTAAATGGGAATCGCGAATAGATTTAAAAGATTTAAAATTAATTACACGATCGTCTGTGAATCCAATTCGTTTGCATAATTCATGTAATGTGAACCTCTATGAAGATATTATTCCGGCCGAATCTTCTAAGTTAGTTAAAATTCCAATCGATGCCCCAAACGGTGCAGCCTTAGTTTGTGAACAGACTTTATGCAATTGTATTATCCACGAGTGTTTAACTACAGTGACAAATAATCACGGATATATTGAAGTAGAAAATCCGACACCTAATGACATTATTTTATCGTTAGACCGTCCCGCACGCGCTAGTTTATTTAATATCGAGTGCACGCGTACCGAGCTTTGTAATACAAGAGTACAAGACGTCATATCGAGATTGCGTACTGATCATCTTAATGAAGAGGAAAGAGCTAATCTTGTATCTCTGTGCTCAAAATATGCAGACGTATTTTATATCGAAGGTGAACCGTTAACTTTTACTAACAAGATAAAACATCGTATTAAAACTACAGATGAAGTCCCCGTTTACACCAAAAGCTATCGTTATCCTTTCATACACCGTCAGGAAGTAAGAGACCAGATTTCAAAAATGTTAGATCAGGGAATTATTAGACCTTCTGACTCCGCCTGGAGCTCACCAATTTGGGTAGTTCCTAAGAAAATAGATGCCTCAGGTAAACAAAAATGGCGATTAGTTATCGACTTTAGGAAATTAAATGAAAAAACGATTGATGATAAGTACCCGATCCCTAATATTAACGATGTCCTTGATAAATTAGGTAGGTGTCAGTATTTTACGACCCTTGATTTAGCTAGTGGGTTCTACCAAGTAGAAATGGACCCTCTTGATATACAGAAAACCGCCTTTAATGTCGAACACGGTCATTTTGAATTTCTTAGGATGCCCATGGGACTTAAGAATTCACCATCCACATTTCAGAGAGTCATGGACAATGTCCTTAGAGGTCTTCAGAATGATATATGCTTAGTTTATTTAGATGACATCATAATTTTTAGCACTAGTTTACAGGAACACATGATCAATTTAGAAAAAGTACTTCAAAGACTTCAGGAGTCTAATTTCAAGATTCAAATGGACAAGTCAGAGTTTTTAAAGCTTGAAACCGCTTATCTTGGACATATTATTAGTAGGGAGGGCATTAAGCCGAACCCAGATAAAATTCAGGCCATTGAAAAATACCCCATTCCAAAAACCCCTAAGGAAATAAAGCAATTTTTAGGACTCATAGGCTACTATCGAAAATTTATCCCAGATTTTGCCAGAATAACTAAACCCCTAACTTCATGTTTGAAAAAAGGTAAAAAAGTTGTTTTAGACTCTGAATATACTGGTAGTTTTGAAAAATGTAAATCCCTCTTAACAAACGACCCCATATTACAATACCCCGATTTTAGTAGAGAATTTATTTTAACAACAGATGCTTCTAACGTAGCCATTGGTGCTGTATTATCCCAAGGAACAGTGGGATCCGATAAACCTGTGTGTTACGCTTCCAGAACCCTTAATGATAGTGAGTTAAATTACAGCACTATTGAAAAAGAATTGCTCGCCATAGTCTGGGCCACCAAATACTTCAGGCCATACTTATTTGGGCGTAAGTTTAAGATACTAACCGATCACAAACCTCTACAATGGATGATGAACCTTAAGGAACCTAACTCACGGTTAACACGATGGCGATTAAAACTTAGCGAATATGATTTTTCAGTTATATATAAAAAAGGTAAATACAATACAAACGCAGATGCTTTATCTCGTGTAGAGATCCACATTGAAAACGCCAATAGTATAATAGATGAATTATGTTCAATAATACCTAACCCTTCAGAAAAACCACAATCTTTAGCAGGCTCTTCAACCGCGACCATACATACAAGTCTCGAGGATCCTATATTAGAGGTCCCAATTACAGATGAGCCTCTGAATAAGTACCATAGACAAATTTACTTTACCGTTGTCGATGATGTTAAACGTAAAGCAACAGCGTCTAAGCCATTCGAGACTCATACACGCATAGCTATCCAGGTATCATCGTCAAATTTAGAAAATGATGTAGTTAACGCCATTAAAGAGTATGTGAACCCGAAAGTCAAAACAGCTATTTTAATAAATCCGCCTCTCGCAATGTACTCGATAATACCCATTATACAAGATAAATTTAAGAGTTCGTCTATGAATCTCGTACTAGTTAAACACGAAATTGAGAATGTTAAAGAGTATCTCCGCCAACAGGAAATTATTCAACATTATCACGACGGAAAGACTAACCACCGCGGCATTACTGAATGTTATTTAGCTCTCTCACGTAAATATTACTGGCCTAAGATGAAGGATCAGATAACTAAGTTCATTAACGAGTGCATTATTTGCGGCCAAGCTAAATATGATAGGAGACCTGTTAGACCACAGTTTAATATTGTACCTCCTGCTACAAAACCTTTTGAAATAGTTCATATGGACTTGTTCACTGCACACAATGAAAAGTACATTACCTTTATAGATGTTTTTACTAAGTACGGACAAGCTTATCATCTCAGGGATGGAACAGCAGTAAGTGTTCTACAAGCGTTGCTACAATATTGCACACACCATGGCGTACCATTAACGTTAATAACAGATAATGGCACGGAATTTACTAATCAGCTTTTCTCTGAATTCACGCGTCTTCACAAGATAAATCACCATAGAGTTCTACCTCACTCCCCCAACGATAACGGTAACATCGAGCGTTTTCACTCGACATTGCTAGAACATCTTCGTATCTTAAAATTACAGCATAAAGACGAGCCCATAATAAATCTCATGCCATACGCTATAATAGGTTATAACAGCTCTATACACAGTTTCACTAAGTGTAGGCCGTTTGATTTATTAACCGGACATTTTGATCCTAGGGATACCTTAGACATCGATATTACACAGCAATTATTACAACAATACGTACAAAATCATAAGGCTCAGATGAAAGAGGTTTACAATATTATTAATCAAACATCATTAGCTGACCGAACAGCCCTAATAGAAAATAGAAATAAAACTCGTGAGCCCGAAGTAGAGTATACCCCTCAGCAACAAATATTTATTAAGAACCCCTCTGCTTGCCGCCAGAAAACAGCACCCCGATATACGCAGGATACCGTCTTAGCTGACTTACCTATACACATTTACACGTCTAAAAAACGTGGGCCTGTGGCTAAATCTAGATTAAAACGAGCCCATAAGAACCCTCAATTGTTACAGGATTCCACTGTTACTGATCATCCAGCAGACGCGATCCCAGGAGATAAAACTTGAAAGTTTGGCCGATGGACCAGGCTTACTACCTTATAAACTTGGACCGACACGAATGACCACTCATTATCATTCATTCCTGCAATATGTTAATCTCAAAGTCATTGAAGATCAAATTAACCTCTTACAAGATCAAATACAAAGTTACAAAAGTCGGCTCAGTAATGATACATTTAGTTTATTCGAACTACAAATTAATTATCTTACGGACAAAATTGGCAAGGCATCAATTCAATTGCAGTCTTTAGAACCTAATCGTAGTAAAAGAGGACTAGTAGATGGGCTAGGATCTATAGTAAAAAGCTTAACTGGTAATTTAGATTATACAGACGCTCTCCGGTATAATAACGCTATTAAAATTTTAGAGAATAATCAGAATAAGATTAATAACGAATTTGATGATCATATTAGTCTCAGTAAAGCATGGATGAATAAGCATAATGATGTATTGGTTCAACTAGTAGAGAATCAGAGTAAGATCAATGAGACACTAAAACTCTTAATGAACACAACTCATAAAACCGATATTATCATAAAACATGCAAGGTTAGGACAGCTTCTTAGTATCTTAGGCAATAACGTAGAGGACCTAACTTTAGAGTTGATTAGAATAGAAAATATTCTTGCATTTATTCGTGCATCGAGCACACATCATTCTATGCTTGATATAGATACACTTAGGTATATGATTAGTAGGTTAGAGAAAATATATGGTAAAGATAAAATATTAAACCTAGAGTTAAGAGAATACTACAATATTATAAACCCAGGCTCTTATTTTAGCGAAAAGCAAATAGTTCTAGTATTTAAATTCCCAATTATTTCCAAAGATATATATGATCTATACAGATTGTCTATAGTACCTAATAAATACCAGAAAACCCTTATCCCTACCTATCCATTTATAGCAACTAACGATGAGTCATTCGTGTACATAGAAGCAGAATGCTCGAAGTTAAACTACTGGTATCTCTGTGAAAAGGAAGTCACTCATCAACTACGCACGAAGTCTGACTGCATCCAAGAACTCATCAGGAACCAAGCCCTTCAAGATACCTGCCACTTTACAATTGTCACGCTGACTCAAGAAGCCATGGAGAAACTGGACGACCAACACTACACACTCTCGTTCCCCAATTCAACCCAAGTACACCTAGTATGCGGAAGAGAAGATTTCATCTCACTACAGGGCAGCTACTTGGCTACAATCCCAGTTAACTGTTATCTACGCACCATGCAACTTACCATAACTAATGAAAACGATGTTATACAAGGCCAGCCACTGAAATTAATGAACATTCCCTATGACGCTGAGAAGAAAGATGCTGCATCAACTTATATTCATCTCAACTCGATAAACCTAAAAGGACTACACAATATCCAGAACAAAGTTATGATGGAGACGCCGATGCAATTGGAAGATATACAATCAGATGCCCTATACCATACGACTATACCCTTCTATGTCGTTACCTTAAGTGCTATAGCCTCAATTATAGCCTTTACACTCTACCGATATAAATGCTTTCCCGGCTCCACGACGTCTAAGTCTGAAAACCACATCTACGAAGATCCAGATAAAAGGGAAGATCGTCCGACGCTACCCGAAAGGAACACTCCAGCAACATTTTCTCTCAAGGTTCTAAAATAGTTGCTGATCTGCGGGTGGAGATGTTACGCGTTGCTACCTGAAGGGAATTGCCGACTCAGCGCGAGTACCTATTTACTCAAAACGGATGTCGAAAACCCGACCGAGCAGCGGAAACGGCCAGCTGACATAGCGTTTAGTGACGCACGTACCTAGCAATTACAAATCATTAGTTTAAAGAATTATTAATTTTTTTTGTCATTCATTATTCCCACTTCGAATAGGAATCATAGAGATAATTATTTTAATTGTAAAAGTTTTATTTTAATAAATTAGTTAAATCATTTTTGGTTTTTTTTCAATCATCCGGCTGCAGTTAACGTAATTTGCGCAACAACATTGCGCGCACAGCAGCTAGTACTTTATATAAATACTACAGCAAATTCGCGATACATTCAAATATACGTATCGAAATTTACATTTGCACATGTGTGTGTGTCATATTACGATTTCAGCTGGCTTACTTCAGTGGCCTTTGTATGTATGTGTTGATATATGTGCAGTGCATAGTTGGCACAAACAAATCGTGTATCGATGCAGCGCGTCGCGCGTGTGACTAACTGGACTCCCCCCCCTCCCCTCACCCCGGACGTGCCGCGTCTTATGGCGGTGCACTTTGTTCCGCTAGATTTATAGCTCTCGTACGACAACTATTGTTATATCGAGACCACTTAGCGCCCGAGTGCACGTTAAGGCGCCTTTTGAATGTCCTATTTCTAGTGGAGATCTGATGACGGTCAACTCCACTTAGGAAAAATACCAAATATAACTGGACAACAAATGTATCTGATACATGTCTAAGATTAAGTATTTACATTTGCAAATTACCTTCATTAATTAGTAGCACGCTCGTGCTCTCGATAAATAATTTCTTCAGCGTCTAATTGTAATACCTAGTCCCGGCCGCCTGGTGCGGCCATTATTAAAAAAATGTATTTTTCATCTTTTTTGTCTTTGTTCGTGCATTCAGTGAAAATAGAAAGACTAAATATTATTTTTGTTAAAAAAGATCCCGACGAATTGAAAACCCCCTCCTTTTTGAAGTGGGTTATAAAGAAGACTGCCTCGTTAGTATAGTGGTCGTAAACGTGACTGTAGAGCAAGAGATCTTGGGTTCGATTCTCAGGTCGAGCAAAGAGTAGTAAGTACTAGGTAACTCTCAGTAGCAGCTCAGAGTTGAGATTCGTGCCCGGTTGATGCCAATAGGCTTGCCTCGTGTTACGTGGGACCTAACACATACCGGCGAGGTGAGTGTAATAAACTGTACATTAGTACACTTCTACTATGTACTTGTGCTAATAAAAAAAAACTGCCATGATTAAAAAAATATGTAACTCAAACCCATCATTTGGTTACACGTTAAAATGTCATATGATAGGTATAAAGGTGTGGCAAAATGTCTGTGGGTTTCATATTTTTATAAAAAATAATTCAAATGTCAAGCAATGTGAAGTAATAAAGAGAGAGCTAGTGAATTTCAAACTGCTGAACAGATTTTTAATCATGGCTAAGAATACTTAATCAAGTCACCTTTCTAACAAGAAAAACGAAATCAAAATCGATTTATCCGACTCCGACCTGCAAAGCCTCTATACTATTCAATTGGGTGCTTTTTAATTTGAAGAGCCTGTAGAATTAAATTATATCGGTATCTGAATAATTCCTGGCATGTATTATTGCAAGTATTTTATAGATAATATAATGTTTGTCCATTTTCAAACCTTTACTTTCGCGCACATCATCATAGTATAGCTGTTATAATATCCCAAGTATCCGAGACTATTCAATTCATAATTTTGCTTCTAACTTCTGTTTAATATAGAGCCGACAGACCCATATTATCTTTTGTACTGTCTCCCAAAATACAGATTTCAACTAGAAATATCATTAGATCGTAAGCTATGATGTAATGATATTTCTCGTTTATCTCATTATATTTTTTTTTGTTGCAAATAAGCATTTTTATTAATATGATACAATCTCATTAAATAAATTGAATACATTCCACAGATAACTTTTGCCGTGTATACTAATCCCAGTAGTTCCACGTATTTTGGAACGGTTCACTATAACAGGAGCATTTGTACCTGTGTCCGTTTGTACGCGTGTTTCATACGAAGATATTATCGTTTCACATAAACTGCCCAAATGTTTACCATACTTGTAGCTGACGCAACATAACTCATATGGAAATGATTCCCGAATGATAAATGAGTTCAATTATGTGAGTTTGTACGTTCGTTGTTCTGTTTCAGCCAGTTATTTATTATTATACCAGCCTCTCGGAGCTCTCTGAAAAAGGAAACAATAAAAAAGTTGCCATTTCATTTTTATTTTATCTTGGGCGAATAAATGACTTGCTTACTTACTAATGAACTGGCGTTAATCACCAGCGCCAGTCACCTTAACCGGCATTGCTACGTTTCCCAGTACCCGATCGCTCCGTGTCACGTGACGCCGCGCCGCCGCCGACGCGCCGCGCGGGCTGAGCTCGGCACTTCACTAAGTGTGCTCGTAAACCCGTTTTCTTAGAGCTCCATACTAATGACTCACATTAAAGTAATTACGTGAACTTTTGCCGGCAGAACGAAACTTATATCATTACTCAACTACTCTATTATAAAGTTATGAAAGCTTGTTCATTCAAGAATTATAACAACGTTTTTGTTTGTGAATCTTTATAAAATTGTCCTGGTCCGGTGATCAAGAACAGAGTTTAGATGAGGAATACATGCGGAGCTACTTTTTACGGATTTTATCGCGGTATATTGATAATATTTTAACCCGACGTTTCGGATCCTTTACAGCATCCATGATCACGGGCGGACCGAGGTGTTGGTCGTCTTGAAGTTATAATTACTAACAGCTACCTTACATTTTCAATTATTATTGACAATCCGCTGTAAAGGGTCCGAAACGTCGGGTTCAAATAATATCAATATACCGCGATAAAATCCGTAAAAAATAGTTTTATTTCAATGTCTAATATTCGCGTAAGTGTAAGAAATGAATAGAATACATATGGAGTTATACACTTTTATTTAAATTTACCTTGTTACTGTTAATCAAAACACTAATTAGGACGACGGTGACTCAATAAGTTGTCAGATCCGCCGTGTCTGTCACTGCCTACATTAATCATCTCGGACATGTGCAGTAGGTTTATCTCTCAAACGTAACGAAACTGTATGCATATAAACTTCCATTGAGTATGTCTGGCGTCGCGCGGCGGCTGCTCGGCGCGGCGCGGGCTTCGCGCTCATATTATGTGAATATTTGATATTTTATTACGAGCACTAGCACTGCACGCAAACTCACCCATATAACTACGCTTTTACAAGCCACTTTATTGTCCTCTGCTCTGCAACAAAACTTTTTATTGAAATACTTGTAGCAATATTTTTACGAATGAATATTACAACACGAATCAAAGCCGGATCAACACAAGATCAGCCGTAGCGTAGAGCGCCACAATCATTTAATGGAAATTTAATCTACAAACATAAACGTCAGATTTTTATTACTTCGTAAAATGAATACTTAGTCGCTGACTCGTAGCACAACTGGCGACTCAAATGAAAACTTGAGAGCTCTATTGTTTGGCGAGCGTGAAGCAAACCTAAGTGTCGCCGAGCTGCGTCGACACAGCAGGCAATGTGCTCCGAGTTACAGAACTGCGACCACGCCACGCATTGCGTTTTGCGACCACTCACTCTACTTGTGATAACGATGGCCACCACATCCACCTTGGGATTACCACGTTAGCTATTAGCGTCGGTACGTCGATGTATTAATGAAAGCAATATGAGGTACTGGCTGTTCAGTTGCCGTATTTTAGTTGTATGTGTACGTAATGTCTATACGTGTGTATATGTGTGGTTTGTTTGTTGTAGTGGAGAACAAGTGCCGCTGCCCCTACGAGATGCTGTACATCCCGCCGGTGAAGCGGCCGCAGCCTCCCAAGGAGCCCGGGGAGTACTCTCCCATCCAGATTGGTAACTATTACTTACTTACTGCACACACTAATACTACACAAACATGCAATATATCACAATACAATGTCGGTTTGGTTTCGGCGAACCACTAGTAAACTAAAGCAGTGATTTGTTTTACTTCATTTCTTAATGTTATAGAATTTACAATTAAGTATACAGCTACATCCTTTTTCTGTTTAATAGTTTTAAAAAATGAAATGTGCTTGCGTTCAACAAACATGTTGACTGACGTAATTACGTAAAAATATAAATTCCTCACAGAAACTTGTACTTAATGTTATGTAGAATAATTTAGCTCTCGCACACGTCCAGCGCATGTCTTTGTGGAATAATTATACTTAATTAGTCACGCCTCGCTCTCACTGTAAGGTATACTAAATATCATCGTGAAAACTTCGTTACTAAACAACAGCACAAAATATAACAAGTTTATTAATATTCAAACTGTTTCCACTGCCGCCTGCACGCCGCGCCGCCAGTGTACTGTGGCTGCTAATATCGCGAACTACTGCGGGCGCGAACATCGTTGTAAGCCTGGTAATCCACCGAAACGAAAGCCTGCGAGGTATGAGGTTCACCGCCGCGCGCCTTCAACTTAATTACGTTTCGTTGATTTAATAACTTAACTGTTGCGGCGGATAGCCGGCGTCGTGCTTGTATTTATTCTAATAATATAAATGTACATTGTATCTAGCTAAGATACAACGTGTTAAAATTTACCCGAAGGTCGGCGAAGCTAATCGAATTTATCAACTGCCATCAGAGAATTAATAAAAAAAGTTCCGTCAAACTTAGCATAGAGTTTGTATATAAAAGTAATCAAACGATAAAAGTGTTAATTTCTTGTCCTAACTAAAGAAAAAAGTATTTCACAACTCCAATAAAGTTGCGCGCGGAGGAGCTGCCCATATATAATGTAATTTATTGAGACCGATCTTTAATAATCTTATAACTTTTAAAGAACTCATAAATAATTTTGACAACTTTTTTGTAAATAAATTCAAATATCAAGACTCGCTTAACCGATGAGTGGAATTGAGTTCAATTAAAAAAATGAATTCTAAATCTTTGCATTGTTAATCAGATGTTTGCTGAGGCGTGATCGATTCTACACACAAAATAATACATAATATCTACATAATACATACCCGCATTAAATAAAACTGCGTGCAATCTAAAATACAATGTGTGTAAATATTAAAATACGCAATAGTTTAGTTAAGTATAAGTAATAAATAGACGGTTTGCTTTATTACAATTCTTGGCAAAACTTTTATTTGAACAGGTATTGTCTTCACGGCCTATTTTTCCTTTATAGAATGAGCTGAAGAAAGGTTTCTAATAAAACAAGAAAAAATGTCGGAGCGTGTGTAGTGTGTAGCCGCTGCGCCTCGTGCGCTATCTAGGCCGCACAGCCTTTTGAGATTAACCTTTGACTGCTCGGCTCCGCCGCTGCTCTTATCACTAGTCGCTGCGAGAGCAACATTTATTGTTCCACACAGTGGCGTGTCGCGAGCGGTGAGCTCGGCTGGCGGGGGGCTCCCCCTCGTTCTCGTTATTTATGTTGAAAACGTCAAAAGAAAGAATTATGGTAATGCCATTGTGGGCCACGATAAATAAGCTCAAGTCAGTGCTCCGCCGACAACAGTCTTACGGCTAATGGCTTAAGACTGTTGTCGAAGTTGTCGGCGCGACACAGCGGACTCAGGACCAACCGCGCCTCTACCTACTTATATTACTGATTTTCTATTTCAGTCCAATTGGGCGTCGTGCGGAATATTAAAGTTATTTTTCGATTGAAATTATCTAGCTAGTAATAGCTAAAAATATTACCTAGCTAACTAGGAAATAACAAGTGTTTATGTGTGTTCCACAAATACTTTACTTAGTATTGCAGTTTGGCACAGCATTCTCGCTATTACGCGTATTAAGCGAAATAGCATCAACCAAAACATTTTGTTTCCAAAATAACATGTATTTTAGTTTTGCTCGAATTCACAAACTGAAATATTTTAACTGTCTTTTGATGAAGATTTATACCAAGTTACACACACTGTTATTGTCAACAGTAGAATATAATTTCATTTAAGTATCGTGTCGCTAGCAAGAAAGCTTTTAAGGATTTAATCTTATCATAAAATGTGGTTTCATCAAATTATATGATAGGCTTAAGTTATTAATGTTTTCTTACTGTCATTTATTTACTTAACATAATCAATGAAATATGTATCACATTATTCGGAGATATATACATAGTAGTTGCAGTGAGTCAGCGCACATGGCTAACTGTTGGTGTCGCGTGGCAGTGTGCAGCCCGCCCGAGCTGACGCGCGTGTGCGGCTGCAGGCGCTGCAGCAAGCCCGAGCTGCCCGCGCCGGACGCGCCCATCTGCCTGCAGTACCCGGCCACGCCGCTCCGCACAGGTACGCATCACCTACATTATACAGATGGCAAACATACTCAAGGCCCGCCTGATAGTCAGCGGTTACCGCAGACTATGAACGCTTGTACCGCCAATAGTGTTACTCGCTCGTAATTCATTTTACAAGATTCGTTTAAACGATTACGAAAATTTATGTTTGTTAAAATCCGATCGGCAGAATAAGTTTCGCTTTACATAATATGAAAAAACAATATTGTACAAAATTGACACATTTTTCTCCTGCCAACAATTAACTTAAAGACAGCCACGGCCGCTTATGTCGCCCCGAGCGCTCCGGACGCCGCCGCCGCCGCCGGCGCTGGGATTAGCATTTGTTTTAGTTAGGAGCTCATTTTAAGCTAAGTTTGGTGAGCTGTATTGTTGTGCTGTTGCATGATGACCATATTGTTGTTTATTAGTTAGCCAGTTCATCAAAAATAATATGTGGCAGCAAAACAATTTGTCCACATTTATTGGCTTATTAAAACTTAATGGCAAATAATAAAACACAAAGATAGAATAAAAGCCCTACATATATACATAAAAGGATAATTTTTATTTTCGTCTTAAATATAATAGCAATTCTCTTTTATGCATAGCCATCCAGTTTTCACCATTATACTTAATTTCACGATGCGCAACCGCGGCCCATACAAATATGGACAGTATAGACATAAATCATGTCGTTCTCAAAATACAAAAAAAAAAGAATGGAATCTTAACTATTATTTGTTATTACTTAGAGCCTTTGAAATCTAGTTTTGCTACAAACAACACGCCGACAACTGCCTAACTGTGACATTAATGAGCCTCCATCCTGTTTGTAGATACACTTCAATGTCAACAACGTAGATAAAGTCATTAATACAAATCGCGCTGATAAACATGTTTGCACAAAACTGTCCCCCGAGCGCGCAGCGGCCGCTCGCCGCACTGTTACTTTAGTTCGGTGAATAAATCAGACTGCAACTTGTGAGCTTACACACCGAATGGTCGTAACTATCTATTGAACAATATAAGCGATTGTTGCCACAAATTTGTATAGAAATCCATACCAATGTTATAAATGCAAAAGTATATCTGTCTGATTCCTTTTCACGCTTTAACCGATTTAGATAACATTTGGTTTGGAAATAATTTGAGTCTTGGAAAGGTCAAGAACAAATATCGCATATTTTTGTAAAAAAACAGGTTTTCTCGAAAATTCCTCAAAAGGAAGTCGCAGACAAAATCCAGTATCCTATAATAACTGCCTCGATTAGAAATGTAACTGTCGCTTGTACTCCTACTAACGCTACTATTATACTAATACTACTAACACTATAACTTGTACGGACAGCTTGACACGCTACTACTTCCCGCGCAAATACTTGCTTAGCAGCGATCTCGAGAGCATTGAGCTATCAAAATCAGAAGATTTCAGAGACATGTACCTACTTATACGTATCTATATTCATAATTTCGTCAAGGGGGACGGTAGACTCGATTGAAACCTTACCTGAATAATAAAGCATACAAAAATAAATATTTCGAGTCAACAACATTTATATCTGCAAAATCCAGATTGTTGAGTATTTTGTTAAATTGTAATGGCGCTGACAGATAAATCGCAATCGCCATATTGACCACTCTATCGAAACGTCGCGACTGACACCAGATGACATGTTGAGTTAAAACATTCATTTTAAAAACAGTGTCCGTTACACAAGGAGTTTTCACTTACAGGGTACAAGGGCAAAATTATACAAAAACTGGACAAATATCTAGTTTTACTTATTTCACCCGAACGAAACCGGGTTTCGCTGCTTTCTGATCTAGATAAAGACTAGGAACTTTTTCAGACTGTGTCAAAAACATGATCCATGGGCCACGTGGCCCCGGATATATGAATTCACCCTGCCTAAAAATAATGGCACTGCCTCTAAATGTTCTAAAAACTATCCAAAGACATTTTGCGGAGGAACTAGAGATAGTACCCAAAATGGAGGTTATGCTATAATAAGAAGAAGAGACGACGGAAGAACAATAAAAAAGAAGGATTTCGAGTGTGATAACAGATGGGTGGTGCCCTACAATCCCTATCTATGTAAAAAATTGAATGCTCACATAAATGTGGAAATTTGTTCAACTGTCAAAAGTGTGAAATTGACATGACCGAGCAAAGATACAAATTACAGTAGCGCCACAGGAGTCCAGTGATCAATCGACCTCAAGTAATAAACACCATGATGAAATTAAGGCTTATATTGATACCAGGTATGTTTCGGCTCCTGAAGCAGTTTGGTGAATATTTGAATTTTCAATGCACAAAATGAGTCACACAATTATACAGTTAGGGGTTCATTTAGAAAACCAACAAACTGCCGTATTTACAGATCAGAATGTGCGTGATCAATGCCACTGAACAAGGCTTGAATGGTGATAAATATTTAACGGAAAATGTTATATGCCATCAAAAACATACTTGTAAAAAACCCAAGTCGCGCAACTCAGTTCTTGTACCGTAAAAAGTTGTGAGATCCAAGTAACCAAGTTGGTTAATTTATTCAATCCCTTCTTTTAGATTTGAATTGACTTGGGCATCACATGAAAACAATGTATCTTACAAGTAATACATATGTAGTTATATTAAATAAGAGTGTCGAGTCAAGTCAAGAACTGAGTTGCGCGACTTGGGTTTTTTACAAGTATGTTTTTGATGGCATCTCATTTCTTTTTGTAGATGTCCTACTACTTTTTATTTCCACTCACTCTTCTTAAAGTTATTGATGTTGTCGGTATTGATGGCGCCGGTATTGATGACGTCGGTTTTGGTTGCGTCGGTATAGATAGCGTCGGTACTGGTGTCGTCGGTATTGATGGCGTCGGTATTAGTTGCGTCGATATTGGTGGCGTCGGTATTAGTGGCGTCGGTATTGTTGGCGTCAGTATTGTTGGCGTCGTTATAAATGGCATCGGTATTGGTTGCGTGGGTATAAATAGCATCGGTATAGATAGCGTCGGTATAGATAGCATCGGTTTTGGTGGCGTCGCTATTAGTAGCGTCGGTGTTGATCGCGTCAGTATTGTTGGCATCGGTATAAATGACGTCGGTATTGGGCGTCGGTATAGATAGCGTCGATATTATTGGCGTCGGTATTGATGGCGTCGGTGTTATTCGCGTCAGTATTGTTGGCATCGGTATTAGTTGCGGTGGTAAAGATAGCATCGGTATATATCTGATGCTATCTATACCGACGTCTTTGGGTCGTATTATGGGCGTCGGTATTGGTGGCGTCGGTATTAGTGGCGTCGGTGTTGCTGGCGTCGGTATAAATGGCATCGGTATTGATGGCGTCGGTATTGTTGGTGTCGTTATTGTTGGCGTCGGTATATACTGTGATAGTATAAATGGCGTCGGTATTGTTGACGTCGGTATTGTTGGAGTCGGTATTAATGGTGTCGGTATTGTTGGTGTCGGTATTGTTGGCTTCGGGAAAAAATGGCGTCAGTATTGGTGGCGTCGGTATTGGTAGCGTCGCCGTTGGAATTAGTGGCGTCAGTATAAATCGCGTCGTTATAAAAAGCGTCGGTATAGATAGCGTCAGTATAGATAGCTTCGGTATAGATAGCATAGGTATAGATAGCTTCGGTATAGATAGCATAGGTATTGTTGGAGTCGGTATTGGTGGCGTCTGTATAAGCGGTGTCATTATTGCTGGCGGCAGTATTATTGGCGTCGGTATAAATGGCATCGATATTTCTGCCGTCGGTATTGTTGGCGTCGGTATTGATGGCGCCGGTATTGTTGGCGTCGGTATTGATGTCGTCGGTATTGTTGGCGTCGGTATAAATGGCATCGATATTGTTGGCGTCGGTATTGATAGCGTCGGTAATGCTGGCGCTGGTATTGATGGCGTCGGTATTGATGGTTCGGTAAAAATGGCGTCGGAATTAGTGACGTCGGTATTGGTGGCACCAGTATTGATGGCATCGGTAATGGTTAGCGTCGTTATTGATGGCGTCGGTATTGATGGCTTCGGTAAAAATGGCTACGGAATTAGTGACGTCGGTATTGATAGCGTCGGTATTCTTGGCGTCGGTATTGAGGGCGTAGGTATTGATGGCTTCGGTATAAAATAGCGTCGGAATTAGTGACGTCGGTATTGGTGGCATCAGTATTGATGGCGTCGGTATTGGTTAGCGTCGGTATTGATGGCGTCGGTATTAATGGCTTAGCTAAAAATCGTGTCGGAATTAGTGACGTCGGTATTGGTGGCGTCGGTATTATTGGCGTCAGTATTGTTGGCGTGGGTATAAATGGCGTAGGTATTGATGGTGTCGGTATTGTTGGCTTCGGTATTGATGGCGCCAGTATTGATTACGTCGGTTTTGATAGCATTGGTGAAGATAGCGTCGCTATTAGCGGCGTCGGTTTACAGAGAATAAACCTTAAAAGTTAAGTAAATTATGTTTTGTTAGTTTATGTTACTTTATTTTGAATGTTGATTTAAATTAAAAAGTATTTCAGTTTTTATTTACTATATTTATTAAACACAATGAACGAAACTATACGAATCTATGCCTTGCGTACCTTTAATATTCCTTGAGAACCGATGACTACAGAAATGTCCTACATTTTGTACCTAGATGTGTATTATGAGTCACATTTCACCCGAGCGAAGCCGGGTTTTCATCTAGTTATAATATAAGCTCAACAGCCTACGTTTTGCAGACTGATAGAAAAAGCCTAATGCATTAGTACTCCTCCGTACAATAAGTTTAGGATAAAACCAGGAGTGTGTGATGTTGCGGTGTGCAGTGCGCACGCGCACGCTGCAGCTGCGCAACGAGTCGGTGGTGACGGCGCGCTGGAGCACGGCGGTGCGGCGCTGGCCGCGCGCGCACGTGCGCTCCCTCGCCGCAGGTCAGTGCCAACCTATTTATTTGTTTGTTTTGCTTTTATTCTTTCATTAATTTTTATTTACTTACAATCATTATCTTAGTCTCATATCAATTTCAATTATCAATTTTACTCCATCAACGTAACATGGTATTTTTCTAAGAACTACATATTTCTATCTGAACTTTGATGTTAACTTAATGTATAAACATTTGGACATTATTTCATTATATTCAGTATTATCCAAAGTTATATTAATTATAAAACAAATTATATTGTTATGTGCTTGTGCGCAGCAAGTATAATTACGACGACAATTATTTATTAGAAGTCTTTCGTATTTAGGATCAGCGCTCCTAAATTAATAACGCGTACCATGTTCCATTCAGAACAGTTGGTGTAGAGACATAAATATTCATTAGATTGTCTCAACGTAAAACCTATTTGTACAAAATGAAAAGCTGAAAAGGGGATTCCCGTATTAATACAGTTAATTCAAAAACAAATCACAATGCTGGAGACTCGGCGCGAGAACAGTGTGACTTAGAGGTCGAAGTTCGCGCGATGAAGGGGGGGGACATACCGAATTGTATGGAACAGTAGGGAACAGGGGGCCAGGGGCGTTCGTGGGGGGCAATTATGCAAATAGATTGTCAATCTATGAGTGGGCCCCTCCACAAGTCAGATTGCTGGGAATTATGCAACCATTAAACTTGACTAGCGTCACTCATTAAGTACGTCTTGTCAGTTTGCCAACCGTTTTATTGAACAGTTTGGGCGGCGCGGCGCGGCACGGCGCGGCGCGGCGCGTCTCGCGGCTCAGCGGACAGACCACACTTTACTGCTCCACAGACAGAATTATTTGCACGACGGCTTTATGTATTCACTTAAGTTATTGTTGAAACACTTCCTTAAGTCTGCAATACATCCAATAAGCGTATCACAGGAGAACCTCTTGTTGTACCATTGACATGGTATTATATTATTTTTGAATACTACACTTGTTGTTGCTATCGATATAGTAATTTATGTTGCCACTACATCTGTAAACAAATTAACAACGTGACATACGAAGGTGTGTGTGTGAGCGTGTGACACAGAACGTTACTAACACGTGTGTAACTCTTTGCTTGATCACCACCGCAGCGTGTTCACAGATAATACCATAGTTCCTATAACATTAAAATGTATTATTTCATAATATTGGTCTTTAAGGAGTCTGAAATAGAGTTCATAGTTTGAGATGCGCGTATTTATTGAAGCTTCGCAAGTACACGTGTGACGAGTTCCGCGCATGTTGTTCGTATAGGAACTAAACATACATTGCAAAATTGAGAAATCCAATAATGAGAGAGGCACCCTTTATTTGAGCTCAGCAAGTTGTTTGCTAAACTTCGCAACGTACGATACAGTTGTACCGTTTCCATCGGCTTCACGAGCTGCGGCGGAGGTCAGCCCTCCACTCCACTCCTCGTTTATGCTCCGTGCAATACATTACATACGTGTTGGTCACGATGTCACATGTTGTGGCTCAGATGTCTCGTTATGCTGCGACGTGTGGAGCGAACACAGTTAGTGCGAGCGCTAGTCCATCGTATCATATGATCACATAAATCATTGCAACAAAGTATAAAATAAGAACAGCACCTGTCCACCTTCGTCAAACATATTACGAGCCGGCAGCCGCTGCTACTGAAATGTGTGGAAATGTAGTTATTCACGCGCCGCGCCCGCCCTCGCCGAGTCCCCCTAACATCATAACTGTCTAACATAACTTAAACCTGACAGCTATTTATAGAAAAATAACCAGCACCTAATAATGATATTATAATATGGTATGAGGACATTTCCTTAATATCTGAGTTCTCCTCAGTACAAAGATTATTTTATTTCAGTCGTGGTATTATTTCAGTGGTGTGCATATAATAAAAAGAGAGTGTCGAACATTCGTTTTACCTGACCCGGTATAAAGTTTAGTGTCTCCCACATTGTGTTCGGCGCCACTCGTCCGACTCCGACGCTGTAACCTGTCCGATTGGAAACTATCAAAATACACAATTCATTATACAAGGCAGGGGTGTTCTTGTGAAATTTGTGCGGACGTGCCGCGACGCCGCCGAGCATTGCGTCCGCCCCGCGCCGCCGCCAAGCACTGCGTCCACCCCGCGCCGGCGCCGAGCACTGCGTCCGCCCCGCGACGCCGCCGAGCACTGCGTCCGCCCCGCGCCGGCGCCGAGCACTGCGTCCGCCCCGCGACGCCGCCGAGCACTGCGTCCGCCCCGCGCCGCCGCCGAGCACTGCGTCCGCCCCGCGACGCCGCCGAGCACTGCGTCCGCCCCGCGCCGCCGCCGCACTTTATACATAATTGTTGGCTGAACAAAGCTTAAAAGTATTTTGTAGCAATATTCGCGTAATTAAAGTAGAGTGGTAACATAATTATATTTATTAATAGTCTGTGGCCGCCGCGCCACGTCGGGTCCAAGTTGTAAGATTGTTTGTGGTGTGCGTCAAAAAGTAATTATAACGAGTCCTTTGCGAGATAAAAGGTTATCAACTTTAGCGTCCAGACGCTGTAATGTACTGACGCACACATCGGGAACTTTCCTATTGCTTTGGAACCTCGTTCTGCTAGACATTACGTGTTACTGACGACCTAATTAGCCCAGGGGTAGTTAACGCTGCCTTCTGTGCTCTGGGTCCTGGGTTCGAATCCTGGTAGAGACAAATGTTTTGTGATGAGCAACAGCAAAATTTGTACCCAAGTCATGGATGCTGATGAGCTGATGCTCGCAGGTTTGCCTCCCTCATTTCGCCCATCTATCAAAATTTCAAGTTTGTAAACCCTGAGGTTAGGTTAGGCTCTGCGTTTATGAATCAGTCAGGACAATTATTATATAATAGCGTAGGTACTTGAACAACTGTTCCTGTCGCCGACTGACGCATAAAATTTATTATATTTATTTCGTATTAAATTTTTATTACTGATTTCTTTGATGAGACGCCATGTGGACGTGAGATAATAATAGTTTGCTTCGTAATATTTGTGAATGTTGATAGCAAACAGTAAATCTTGTAATTTTATAATTAAAACGTTATAACAGAACAAATCTAGAATATAGCTAATGATACTAGGTAAAACAATAGTTAGCCACCCACAGTAACGCCGCCGCGCGCCGTCTCGCCGTCGGCACGCAGCCGTCACGCAACCATGCCGCCGCGCTGCTCCGTACCACCGCAACCAACGAGCAAATTAAACCTTATTTCGACAGTACTGACTTGTAATTTTGAATCTATGCCGTAAGACAAAGAAAAGCTAGATTTAATCGCAAAACATTACATTGGAATATTAATATTTAAGTACAAAAATAATGGCTGTCATAAACACAAACTTCACAATAATTCTGTAACTTGGAAAACAAGTAGTATTTCTTAGTATTGTAAAATTAACGGACTGAAATTCCGATAAAGAAATTTATAAAAATAAATCATACAAAAGCCTTTACGCGCCAGCTAATTGTACTAAATTAATTATTCCATTTCTGTGTAATAAATTACGTCAAACACTATTCCAGTCTGGAGCACGAGGCACAAACAAATTGAAAATGGATTATCATTTCTGTTTTATATAAGACAAGTAATAAGTTATGTTTGTTCTAACAAATGTCACCCACCCCCGTGACATACGGTCACTACCTACAGCAGTATAATGTAATTTGAACTGAGATGAATCAAAATATCGCATGATGCGCACAGCGCTCAGCGACACTAGCTGTGACACCCGACGTCGCCCGCCATGTCAAACATAAATTATGTACATAACTCGGTTCGCGACGTGTGTGTGTCACCGTGCTTGTGCTGGACTTATAAATCAAACAAAAAAATAATATATAAAAGAAAAATCTCGTGTCACGGTGTTTGTCGCTGAACTCCTGCGAAACGGCTAGACGGATTAATATGAAATTTTGTATGTATTTGGCAAGTCTAAAAATTTACGGACTTTATCAGTTACAAAGTTCCGAATATAGTACTCAATGTATAAGTTGTCACTTATTTACAAAAAGAAAGAAAGAAAGAAAGGTCAAGTCCCGCCGTCATGTCACTCAACATTTAATTTACTATAATCGAATTTATAACATAACTGTACCCGATATAGCTCTTACGCGAGCAGAGTGGTGACGGTAACGAGTACAAATATTGTGAATCCATACACCACGTGGTGTTGCCCCACTCGCCGCACGCATCACCCGGGTGCCGGGTGCGGCGCCGCCGGTACCGACTATTTCTCAGCTGCTTCCCACTTCCGCGCTACGAAAAATATATGATGTACATACGCGGTATCATTTACACTTTAGAGAAACCCGTTTCCTACTTTAAATAACAAGCGCGTTTCGAAAATGACACTGTTACGCGCGTATGGAGGTTTTATTTACATTACGTGGAATACTAGATTATTAAAAATTTATCATTTGTAACATAATATTATCAATCCATTTGAAACATTTAGCACGAAGGCCGTTGTTAGGTACACGCTCGTACTACGTAGCTCGTAGTTCCAGCCTACAGCTAGTAGCACGTAGCCCGTAGTTCGTAGCACGTAGCCCTTAGTACGTAGCATACACCTCGTAGCACGTAGCGCATAGTCCGTAGTAAGTAAAATTACGATCGACTCATCCGTAGCACGTAGTCCGTAACCGGCTGGCGTAGACGGTGCGTTGGAATAGCCATGCAATTTTATAGCATAGCGTCGCACTGGTCATGTGCTTAACCGTCCCACATATACGTGTAGCACGTGGTATGTACCCGCCGGAGACGATACCAAACGTTATTTATTTCACGTACTCACTAGATAACGATATGACACTTGGGGCGGTCGAAGCGGCACTCAATACTATATTACAAAGCAGCTGAGCTCGAACAACATTGAGGCAGCTGGGTATACATACAAACAAGGTAGATATAGCGCGTGGTAACTCGGCAATTCGTCACTGTCGAGTTATCTGACATTTCCGAAGTAAAATAAATGCAAAAACCCGAAATAAATAATAACGAAGTTAGGAGTTAAATGATACACACTACGAATTATTTACGAATAAAGAGGTGAGGTTAGATAATTACATTGAAGTGTCATAAGCGCATTGAACTGCACAACGTCGGCCGCAGTGACAGTGTCCACCACCGCGGGGCACGCTAACGCATAGCGTAGGTATTATATATTGTCTGCCGACTATTTTTATTGTATACGCACATTTATTGACTAGAATAACACTTGGTCGAAAATGATATGCTTGACTTATATTGATGTATCTCGCAAACACTTACTCATAAAATATGTATTAAATATTGCAGAGTAAGCTCAGTGAATAGTACTTCGATATTCTCGAATACGTTATATTATTGCCGACGCGTTGCTCGTGAGGGGTGTACTCCATGACGTCGAGTCGGTGACGTCGGTTGAGCGACGCGCTGTGATATCGTTATATCGCATTTCACGGCATCTACACGCCGCGACTGCTGAGCCCCGCCGCCGCCGCCGCCGCCGGCGACGCGCGGCCTGCTCACACATGGACCTATATTGATGATTGTGTTTCATATGTCCGTGTTCAGTTTTAAGTTCAATGTAACCTGATTACATTTTCTCACGGAATAAAATCTCTTGTCGCAAACCAACCTGCAGGCGTCTCCTGTCCTGTGTCGACAGCATGCGAAGCTACATGATGCTACATTCATTTAGTCCGAGTTTTGTTCGCATGAATGACCTCGTTACTATTGTGACGTTGCGCATGCCTAGCGCACGTGGCGAAGTTCGCATGCATAACTTCAAATAATATTTTAATATACATGGATGGATGGATGGATATATGTACATACATACATACCTGGATGCTGTAAAACGACCCGCTGAAGGTGTTGCGGCGTGTAGCGCCACACTTACTAACTTCAGATGCATTGTTAAAAGTACTCTTTATGTACCGATGTAATTTAAATCTTAAGATGTTTTGAATTTAAATAGACCTTGTTACAACCGTGTACATGCATGCATGTGAGCCTGTATGAGTGTGTGTGTGCGGGTGTGTGCGCGGCGTTTCATGTCGGCCGGAGTGCATTTGTGAGTGAGGCCACTTGCTTTGCATTTCAGTTGGTTTGTGTTCTTAAATGTCAATAAAAAAATATATTTTTTCAAGTGTACTCAAGGTTAGCGCAAACCTATCGAGTAAAATAATGGATATTTTATTAGTGAACTTCACTATATATGTATATAGGATTTCATTTACAGATACATACATATATTGTCTCGTCACTTTATTCCTGCATTTGTTAGTAAAACTAATAAAAATAATTAAATAACCAATGTTGCAATCGACTGAATCGTGTCGTAATGGCCATGTCGTGGTGTACACAGTCAATGAGCCGGTCGATATTCGGCTGCCAAGCTGACAGCCTCCTGGCAGCTCACGAGCTGCTCACTAAACATCGTTATTATTTGCTGCACAATCACTCGTGGTAGCGCTCTTATAGCTTATGCATGTAATTAGCATTATCTATCGCTAGTAGGTATTAGTTTAGCATAATAAGTTTGCCTATATATCTATATATACATATATTCATTTATCATTTGTACCCAACTTTATTTAATTTCTCTCATAAACCAGTTATTTTTCACTCATTAATTTTGGCGTTTAGGCGAGTAGCTAACTTCTAAATCAGTACCTCCACTAGGCATTCAGTACCTGACGTTCGTTGGATCATCTTGAAGACAGTGCAATAGTGATGAGTGAACGTGGCGTTGTTGTCTCAGACCAGTGGGCGGGCGACGTGCGCGCGCCGGGCGTGGCGCTGCAGTGCGTGCCGGCGGGCGGCGTGCTCGCCGCGCACGACCACGTGCTCGTGCACGTGCACGTGTACGCCGACTGCTGGGGACTCTACTGCGACCAGCTGCTCGTGCAGGTGACGTACTGTTACCTACGTTACTTAATATCCAGTGAAGTCACAGTGCTCCGACATTCTGTTGCTTTATTACTATCCCGGGCTTCAAATTTATATTCATCATTTTTAAAATGCAAATATTTTTGAAGGGGAGTAACAAATGCGATTCATTATAATACCTACTGTAGCGATGTGTCCGGCATATTTAATGTATTTTTCTATGAAATGCTCATCAAGGCGACCGGCAAGGGGCGCGCACAACTCCGAGTGAGTTCGGCGAACTGACCCTGCCAATAAGTTTCGCCGCACGTTTTCAGGAACCTATCACTAATTATAATTATTGTACTAACGGTTGTCTGCCCACCATTTTGATTTATCTGGCTTTTAGTTGCTTGCCATTGTTTATATAAGAGCAAAATTTATTGCGTTAATATAGTGTTTTATAATTTCACACTTTTTACTATAGTTTCTGAAAAAGTGAAATTTCGAATAAAGATAGGTCAAAGCCGTTCGTTAACGTAGGTATTGTGAAGATAGAACCCAGCTCAGTGACTAGGTTATTTCCTTACAATATGAAGCAGGTCAATGAATACTAAGGGAACTGCTCGACGCCGCGCGAGTGACACGGCGCAGGTGTGCGGTCTAATCAACCGACCGTGCACTGTTAGTGTTGCCATGGCAACTGTCGCGCCGCTCGACACTCGCCCGCCGAGCGTGTTGGCGCTCGCAAGTCTGTGACTGCACTACACTTAGACTGTAGTGGGGACCGGGGAGCGACACGCTAATGCGGGACACCAACACACGTCACATGAAAAAAAACTGAGTTTAAAATAACTAAATACAGTTTTAACTTCTTTTTACTTTTAAAGGTATGAAGACGGTGCCAAGCCTGGCACATTTAATGTAATGTAAAGGTATATACATACACTCATCGCGCGTGATCTTGAGCGGTGTGGCTTCAAACCAGGTACCTACCGGCACCGACTTCATACCTTTAAAACTAAAAAGAAGTTAAAACTGTATTAAGTTATTTTAAACGTTTTAGTTTTGAAGTCGGTTTTTTTAAACTCAGTTTTTTATTTAGTTTTTTACTTTATAGTGTCTGTAATAGGTTCGTTGGTTTAATGGTCGTACAGTGCGACTGCCGAGCAAGAGATCGAGAGGGTTCGATTCCCGGGTCGAGCAAATTGTTATTGGGTTTTTCTGTGAAATTCTCAGTAGCAGCTCGGAGTTTGGATTCGTGCCCGGTTAATGGCAATGACTCGCCCCCTATTACATAGGACCTAAAACATATCGGCAATACGTGGGTGTACATTAGTACACCTCTGCCTAACCTTTCGGGGAAGACAGGCGTCATGGTATGTAATAGGTTGAACAATAAACGATTCATCTACGTAGAAAAATTGAGGGTTTCTCTCGTTTCCCCAAGGATCCACTCATCAGATCCTCACCACCAGGACCACACGGAAAGCACCAGCTTTCATAAAAAAAGAATCATCAAAATCGGTTTACCAAAGTGAAAGTTATGAGGTAACAAATATTAAAAAAAAATATTAAAAAATACAGTCGAATTGATAACCTCATCCTTTTTGAAGTCGGTTTAAAAGGATTTTGGCTGGTCCCTCCTACTAGTGTTTCTGACTTACTAAAGACCACAAACAGAAAATATTTACATGCAATAACCTGTTAGTTACTCGTCGACCAGATTGTGGCAGCGTCATTTGCGGTTAAACACACGCTTCATTTAGTTCCGTGAGCTGGCTCTGTAGACGGAGCACACACTTCTACGCAAACCAGTTCATACAGGATTCGTGCACACAGCTAACTCTTTGATATTTTGATAAGTTCTTAATAAGTTAAACTTTACAAAATACTGCCTAAAACTGCTTAATAAAAACCAATTCATTTTCTTACGTACTAAGCCCTGTCGGATTATAAATTTCAATATTATTTATGGTTGATATCTGAAATTACAGTACACACAAATAAATCGCGCAGAATTTCAGCGCTCAGCAATAAATTGCGTTTATTTTGTATTAGCTGACTTTGCTGTGTGTACTGTCGCGTCGTTAGCAAACGTTCGCTGTTCGGAAAGCGAGTAGTTAGTTAATGCTCAGTTAGGTATATTCGGTGAGCTGAGTTCGAAACCAGTTCTGGTAACCAGAACCAGGTAAGTAATGGGGCGCTACATACTTTCTGTTAGAGCGGCGAGGCCGCGCGGCGCGCGTCGGCCGGCGCGCGTTCGGCGGCGTGAATGAATGTGTTACTCAGTGAGAGATAAATATATAAACACTCATAAGGAAGCATGGTGGAGCGCAAGAGAGAGAGAGAGTAGTAGGTAGGGGGAACATTTTAATTTGTGTCTGCACTATCGGGAGAGAGCTGATGTAGCATTTCAGTTAAGTTCGCGTCACAAAAATATTTTTTTCATTTGACCAAGCAGTAAATCATAGATGCTTTAAATTTAGCCTTTTTTAGGGGGCAAGCAAACTCGTCACCGCCACCAGATCTATATCTGTCCCGCCAGACGGAGGGCCGCCAGGACACGTTTGAAATATGATGTTGTGAATTACGGAACATTAACCGCCCGAGCGCGCGCCTCCGGGACTACAACAGCGTTTGTTAACATTCAATAGAAATGTGTGCCGAACAGCGTTCTACCATACGTAGTAGGTCTTGCGAGTGACGATTTTATATCAAATAGGTTGGAAAAAAACTTGAGAGTGGGCTTGTATAGTAGTTTGAGATAAATTAGATATGAAAAGGGTATTAAAGCTCAGACCGCGCGTCTCCCGCTCGCCTCTCATAGAGTCAGAGCGGTCCTCCAGCCGCCCGCCGCGCCGCCGCCGCCGCCGCCGCCGGCTCTTCCCAATTTCCATGGCATTTAATGTCATTTTTCTGGTTAATTTAGTTTGGGATGATTCAAGGGGTACTTGAATACAACCGATTATATCTTGCTGAGTGAATTTGAATCCGTAGAGAAGCTTGACTTGGCAGTCGGCGCCACGTGTCGCAACAGCCGGGAGCAAATTAGGCCGAGTTTAACACAGCCGGCACAAATGTTCATTCTGTGACATGCTGGCAACAAAAATGTGTGAACAAACATGTATTGTGTTATTGTTAGGTAATAGCATTGGAGTTAAGAGAAGAGATATTATAAATGGTATCACCACCTTATTAAGATTAAAAATAGGAAAAGTAATTTTATGCGCTCTGCCTTATTCAGACATGCTATCTGACTCAGAGAATAGCAATATCTCTAGATTAAACAATGTTTATCATTTGTTAACGTGTCGCCATGAGGATAGACTATTGTTTTTTGACACAAATAAATTTATTAGTGGTTTCAAATTGAGTGGTGAAGATATGTTTCTTCCCAAAAGATGCAAACATTTAGTGGCATCTTTAATTGCTTACAATATTCAATCTGTGATACTACCCATACCAAAGACTAGGTTAGTTAGTGACAAATCAGTATCAACTAGTTATTCTACTGATACTGTGATAGATTGTTTAAACTTCTACAACCGACAATAGAGAGGCATAATAATGTTTTATTATATCACCAGAATATAAATCGCTTCTCTGGCAAAATTTCGGATATAGAACTTTTAGTAGATAAATATTTTATCGACATCCTATGTTTTTGTGAAACCTGGTTGAAACCAGATACTATGCAATTTAATGTAAATGACTTCACGGTTGCCAGTGCGTACAATAGACTTTCAGCCGTGGGTGGTGGAACTCTAATACTTTGTAAGAATAATTTGAAGTTTAAAGAACGCAAGGACATCACCTGTTGCTCTATTAATCGCCTTTGTGAGGTAGCATGTGCAGAAGTAGGTAACTATATTATTATATGTGTGTATAGCCTCTAACTTTGCTACATTCTTGTCAGTAATGGAAGAAGTTTTCAGGAAGATTTTTAAATGCAATAAACATATTGTTGTTTGTGGGGATTTTAATATTGATATTTTAATTGAATCGCCTGAAGTAAGCAAATTTCTAGCCTTATTTGAATCTTTTAATTTAAAAAACATTTTTGATAAACCAACCAGAATTACCCCATCTACTAGCACTTGTATTGATAATATTTTTGTGAATTGTGCAGTCCAAGGCTCTTCTTTCATATGGGACAGCTAATTGCGGTAGAAACTATAAAAAATACGCGGACGAGTAAAAATATATCAGTTAGACCCTTAACAGCAAATAAATTAGACTCTCTGCAAGATATTATTAAAATACAATTACAAAATACTAAATTCACGTCAATTAGCCCTGATAAAATTTACAGTAAATTATTCCGTATAATATGTAAAGCATTTAATAAATCTTGCCCTGTTATAAAGGCTTCATTACGAAGTAAAAGTAAATTTAATGAATGGGCTACTACAGGTATAAGGAAAAGTAGAGATGTGCTCTATGAACTCTATTATGAAAAATCATTGACCTCCGATCCAAATTTCCATAATTATGTTCGGAAGTACTCTAAATGTTTTAAAAGAGTATGCACACTAGCTAAATCAAAACTTATCAGTAATAAAATTAATAAGTCTGATAATAAAATTAAAGCTGTATGGAATATTATTAATACTGAGACTGGGAAAGGGAAGAAACAGGGCTCCGATCTGATTCTTAAAATAAATAACAAAGTAGTCTCAGACAAAACTGAAGTCGCGAACTCGCTCGAACGATATTTTACCAATATTCCCATCGAGGTGACAAAGTCATTACATTCATCATCTTTATTAGCTGAATCTCTAGTGAAACAATTTGTTGCTAGAGATATACCGAATTTTGATTTCTCTCAGGTTTCAGCTCTTACGGTAAAAAAAGCTTTTAGAAGTCTAAATATGAAAAATACGGAAGATCTATGGGGCATATCTGTTAAAGTAATAAATTCAATCATAGACAATATTGCTCCAATACTTGCAAATATATTTAATGTTAGCGTAAAATCGGGAACCTTCCCTGATTTAATGAAGGAAAGTAAAGTTATTCCAATTTTTTAATCAGGTTGCAAGATGGATCCCTCTAACTATAAACCGATTTCTGTTCTTCCAACGTTAAGTAAAGTTTTCGAAAAACTGATGCTCGAGCAAATGATAGCACATTTTCAAAAATATAATATTTTACATAACAGACAGTATGGCTTCACCAAAGGTAGATCGACGTCTGATGCAGGTACGAAGTTAGTCTCTCACATTTTAGATGCTTGGGAGGGGTCACAGGATGCCATAGGTATCTTCTGTGATCTTTCTAAAGCTTTCGATTGCGTTGATCACAACACGCTTATCCGTAAACTCAGCTACTACGGAGTACAAGGGCTTTCTTTAGAGCTTGTTTCTTCCTATCTCACAGAAAGACGTCAAAAAGTTAGTATAGACGGAGTCACTTCCTTAGGCTCTATTGTTAGAATGGGTGTACCCCAGGGTTCAATTTTAGGTCCTTTTCTTTTTCTAGCTTACATAAATGATCTTCCCTACATGATGTTAGATTTGGCTAATATTGTATTGTTTGCTGACGATACATCACTAATTTTTAAAATCGATAGAAAAGATCGCGTTCTTCTGAATGTTAATAAGAGCCTAGAAACGTTATCTAAATGGTTTGATGCGAATAACCTACTTCTGAATGCTAATAAAACTAAATGTCTAAAATTCGCGTTACCTAACGTTTCTCAAAGCGATACTAATTTAATGCTTAACGACAGCAAACTCGAGTTAGTTAATGAAACTGTTTTCCTTGGTATTACTGTTGATTACAAATTACAGTGGGGGCCACATATCTCATCTCTATCTAGAAGGTTAAGTTCTGCTGCCTATGCAGTGAGGAAAATTAAGCAAGTCACTGATGTACCTACAGCTAGACTTGTATACTTTGCTTACTTTCACAGCATTATGTCATATGGCATCCTCCTATGGGGTTCAGCTGCGGACGTTGATTCTATATTTATCCTACAGAAAAGGGCCATCCGCGCAATCTACGATATGGGCCCCCGCGATTCCTTAAGAGAAGTGTTTAAAAATATAAATATACTTACACTTCCGTCACTGTATATTCTCGAAAATATTTTGTATGTCCTGAAAAACCAGGATAAATTTAACATCAATAGTGACTACCATATCGTTAATACTAGGAATAAACATAAATTAGTGGTACCTAAATTTTGACTTACTAAAACAAATAAATCATTTCTAGGGAACTGTGTACGTTTTTATAATAAACTGCCGAAATCTGTCACCGATCTCACTGGCAAGAAATTTAAAAATCATGTGAAATCTGTTCTTGTCAAGAAAGCCTATTACAAAATTAAGGACTATGTTGACGATGGAAATGTATGGAGTTAAATACGGAAGTGCTTGTGGCCTCCCTGGTACCCTGAGGTTGTTTTTCATTAATATTGTAAAATAATTGTTGTTTTCATTAATATTTTTTGTAAAATCTTACTGTAAATGTTAGGTCAATGTAGTTAATGTCTGAAGAATTATGCATACGGTATTATTTTATTTTGTTCTTACTAATTTGACTATTGACGATTTAAGACATTACATACATTTCATTTTTTACATTGACCTCGCACACCATTGCCTGAACATTGTATTCAATACCCATTATTTTAAAAGAGTGTCTATGGAGTTTCTTGCCGGTTCTTCTCCATAAGATCGACTTCTTGGAACCGTGCAACTAGAATCATAACGTTTTAAAAGTGCTTGAAAAAGTTTATTTGAAATAAAAACCTTTTGATTTTGATGATTTTGACTGCTTTGAAGTGCCTTATTATTGTTAATAAATCATAAAGAACCATAATGGGCAAACTGACGATAAAGTTATTTTAGTTTCGAACTGAGAAAAAAATATCGTAGATGTCACCGTGCTCCGCGGTCAGTGTACAAGTTGCCCTACAAACGCGCCGCCGCGCCGCCGCGCGCCGCGCCGCGCGCCGAGCGTCGTACTGGCCACTACTAATTATTCAAATCCAATTTAAAAACTCGTCATTTCATCAAGCAAATGTCTGAAACATCTAAAAACCGACTCGAACGCTCCTTATTATTTTTCGATTATATTTTCAAGTGTATATGTAAGATACAGAGAGCTCATTCTGTGTAAATCGGATTAATGAAAATGTAGGGTAGCTGTTAATAAATTGTAACCATCAAAGACAATCTATAGCCCAATTTGCTAGTGGCCATGGATGTTGCAAAGGATCCCAAATTTCGGTATAAAATTATATCAATATACCGTAATTAAATCCATAAAAAGTATATTATTATATAGTTTTATTTTAATGGCTTATGTCTGTGTAGGTAAGTGTAAGAAATCAGTAAGTCAAGATAATTGAGTAGATTTGTATTGTGAGCGCAGGCGAGATCTCGCGCTAGTACCGAAGTCTTATGTTTCAATGTGAAGGCTTATAACGAAAGCCATTTTGCGTTAAAAGATTAAGTAGGAAAAGATTAGAACAAAATGTTACTAACAAAAAATACTTTTGCAAAATAATGGTACCTGTACAAACTGAAGACGCAAGGGCGAGAGCGCGCGGCGCCTCGCTGACACACTTCCACCGTGTACTATAACGCGCTAAATGGTACTTCCATGTAGCAAGCTAACCCTTAACTTTTTCCATTTGCCCGCGCCGCGCGTCCACCGCACGTCCGCCGCCTCTCTGTGACACTTAGCGCCGCTCTAATGCCGCGAGCGCCCTCGGCTGGCACCCAGCGACCGATCAATTTATCAACGGACTCGACCCAAATGTTCCAGTTCGCTTATATTGCGGTGACGTCACTGGACCACAGGTGACTTTAGTTTATGACGCGTTATGAGAACTTTGTAATTTCCCGCATACCTACTACGTATGGTAGAACGCTGTTCGGCACACATTTCTATTGAATGTTAACAAACGCTGTTGTAGTCCCGGAGGCGCGCGCTCGGGCGGTTAATGTTCCGTAATTCACAACATCATATTTCAAACGTGTCCTGGCGGCCCTCCGTCCTGCGGGACAGATATATAAATAATAAATATAAATAAATAAATATTCCTGGACATTATCACACAGCGCCATCTAGTTCCGAGCTAAGCAACGAGGCTTGTGTTACGGATACTAGTTGGTTGATATACTACATAAATATACTTTTTATTTTTGTAAATACATACATATTATACATCATATAATATGTATGTATTCACAAGTTAATCATAAATACATCCATGACTCGGAAACAAATGTTTGTGCTCATCACACTAACATTTTTCCCTACCGGGATTCGAACCCAGGACCCATAGAACAGAAGGCAGCGTTAACTACCGCTGGACTAATTGGGTCGTCATATATATATCTGGTGGCGGTGACGAGTTTGCTTGCTCCCTAAAAAACGGCTAAATTAAATGCTAACTTGTACTATGTTAGGTATTGGCATGAGCCAAGTAATACATTCTATCTGATGGTTCAAGAGTGTTGCACTGGGTGGATACCGCATGATATAACGGAAGACCAGAAACTATCGACAATAAACATTCAGGTTTAAAGGACAATCACGAAGCCTCCTTTGCTGACTTGGGCGTGACTCGTGACAAATCACAAAGTGCTGTGAAATGGAAAGAATAGTCAGTCTAAACTACTACACAATAAGTTTTTTTTTATTTTGAAAACTTGCTGATGATGTTAAGAAAAATCGAAGCGTAAATGTTTTTTTTTCTTCTCGGCAAATTGTGACATTGCGTTATATTTATGCTTGATAACCAAAGAGATATATAACTAATTTAAACTGTTTTGGTTAATTATTTTATCTTAATAATGGTTACCATAATTACATTAATAGCTATTTATTGGCGTACGATTACAAAATGCCTTGCCATGCCGCATGCCGTCCCGGTCTGCGTAGGCCTTAATAGTTCGGCTCACCTCACGTGGCGCTCACGACGACGTAACAGTTCACAAAACTTATTTAGAGAGGTGACGTCACCGTATCACGAAACTGGCAGATTGTCATAAAACAATATGGTGTTGAGCGCCACGGCGCGGAGCCTGGAACACGCGGTGACACGTTCGCAACTGTTAAATACATGTTTTGTATTGATATAGCTGGCTATCATTTTATTGAAATTCATTATGACCATTTGATTATTGTTCTCTTGAGTGACGATAGTCACTACGTGGACCCATGCCGCCTCATTTAATATATTAGCAATTTTATTTAGGTTCGTAGCGTGTGTACGGCCTTCTCATTAGTTACGTTCGTGAGTAACGCATTACATCAGTAACACGGGGGCGGCCATCATCCGTCACGTCTGCTGCAAACCAGTAGTAATCACCGGCGGACAGAGACGGATGGTGCCGCGCCGCGGGCACCATCATTTCGCTTTTTTATAACTATCGAAGAAAATAGATTTTGTTGAACTTTGCCTTTGAATGGTTTTAGACAATGTAAATTGTTTTAATAAAAATTTACTTTCGTGTATTTACTGTACTACTGCTTATAAAGAATATAAATCTTACCAAGATAACGTAATATAAGTGGCACCAACTTCACTAAAAACAAACTTAAATATTTTCTAGTTTATATTGTAAGAAACAGTTTAATTTTGCCGTGCTACAGAATTAACACTATAAAGAAAAATAGATCTCGAGTAATTTGAATTACACAAGAGAATGCACTAGCTACTTGGAAGAAACCCCACTCTGTCAATGTAAAAACTTTTACTATACCAACAAGTCCTGACGCCAATATAGTCATATTCAGCTGCGTGGTTGCGCTGAACGGTATATTGAGGAAAATTGCAAATGCACCGCGGTATAGTGTAGGCACAGTGCCGCGGGCGCACAGCTCCCGACCTCTCGAACATACAACACTAGACAGGCAATGAAAAAGCGCTATACAAGCGCTACCTAATTAGGAAACATGAACGAAGCGACAGCGCCTCAGTAAGTGAAATGTTATTGGACAGGTTCTTTGTACGTAACATAATTTAGTTTTAGTTATAACAAATTGGTTATTTGATATAAATATAATAATAATGTCCGGAACAGTTATGTAAAGCAGACTCGTCGTTACTACATGTTTGATGTCGATGTGTGTGCAGATCGAGGATGTGGAGCCCATAGTGCTGGACGTGTGGGTGGAGGCGCTGGGCCCGCCGCTGCAGCTGGCCATCAAGCCCGCGGACAAGTGGCTCGACGTCAGCCCCGCCATGTGGTATGTGCAGTTTGTCTACTTCATTACAGACACACTATCCTTGAATTACTTAGAAAGTAAATTAGAACGTAACGCCTTCGCTTAAATTAAATCATGTGATTAAATATAAAGTTGTGAATGGATAATAATAACTTTACACACACATATACCTATTATTAGGGTTAAATTGATTTCAAATCAACGTGAGGTACACGGTGAAGGTGAAGGTCGTTTGGCCGTCGCGAGTAGTTGTTAATAACCGTAGTGTAGAGGCCGCGGCGCACCGCCCGTGACCGCCCGCGCCCTGCAGCCGCCTGCCCGCGCCCTGCAGCCGCCTGCCCGCGCCCTGTAGCCGCCTGCCCGCGCCCTGCAGCCGCCTGCCCGCGCCCTGCAGCCGCCTGCCCGCGCCCTGCAGCCGCCTGCCCGTGCACTGCAGCCGCCTGCCCGCGCCCTGCGCCCGCAGCTGGCTTTGATTTCATATCGCCGCCGACAACGCCGACACTTCCATTTCAATTGTTACCAAACAGTAAGGAAAGGGCCGCGTCAGGGCGCGCTGTGCTCGCATCTCGCGCCCGCGAACGGCTCGGTACCACGGGAGTGCTACTTGATGCGATTAGTCCGAGCCATACATAACGCGCTCCATACATAGGTATATAGCTCGCGCCCGGCTCACGGCGACCGATCGCTAATTAATTGCCATTTGGGCTCCCCAGGTGCGCACCGACATCAAAGTGACACAAAATAAATACGAGCAGGTATAATACATAGATGCCTATTTACTATCATAAAGCATAAGCAGTGACAAGCTAGCGACTACATCAGTCACGTACTTCCAAATCATTGGAGTTGGAATTCGTTGCACATTATGTGCCACCATATTATTATTACACTATCGTACTGTTATAGATTCCCTCTGCACCCTTTATTGCTGACTCCTCCGTTCCTTCTGCAACTCAGCTATTCTATCCTTCCAAGCTCCCCAGATGCCCTCCATGAGTCAGTCTCTATCCATCATCCTAACCAGACGGTTGTCTTTTCTAAACTCATATTTTTAGTTTTATTTAAATCCTTTTTTTAAAAAGACTATTTCCTCGCACCTCATAACAGTACGTAATCATTAAACGAGTAAAAGACGTATGTACCTAAATAGAGATTTCATCCTGTTCCCACTCCAATATTGGCAAATTTACCCAAATATGTTACAGCATTCCCGACGCATCCCGGGACATTCCCGGCGCGATGCCCGAGCAGGCTCCGTGCTGTTATACCGCAGAATGCCGGCGGCACGGGAGCTACCCCGCGCCTTGACTACCGACTGTAGTCTCCCCGGTATTAGTAGATATCGGAGACACGCTACTTACTGTTCGTTTCGCATTCCGATTATAACGGGGTCAAACAGATGTATGCGTCAAGATGAATGCACTTACATTCTGTCATGTCTGAAAGTATCGGAGAATGCATGATATTCTTACGTTAGTTACGTTAGAACAACTGTATATTGCACGTTGCATGTATATATGTTGTTAGATCATAAAATATTCTAATGCATATTGCAAATTTCATGCAATTATTGCAATTTTCATAGACAAAAACATCCAACAAAGAGTTTGTCTTATATTTTCCACCGCCGTTCCATCGCCTTGGAGTGGCGGTGCCTTCCAACTGAACCGAACCAAAAAAAAACACGCCAATGTTGATCAAAAGTTGAAGTCATGTTGTCTGTTTTCTTTGACTAACGCGGGGGTGTGTACTCGGAAATCTTGCTGGATGGTCAGACGGCAAATATAAAATATTATTTGAGCGTTATTTGGCGTTTAAGTGAGCAAATTCTACGAAATAGGCCAGATTTGTGGAAGAAAGTTCTTGAATTTTGCACCACGATAATGCGTCTTTGCATAAGGCCTTCATTGTGAACGATTTTTTGACCAAAAACTTCTAGTACTATTCTTGGTACCCGTTTTCAATCGGTAGAAAATAAAATGGAGAATTCTCAGCGAGAGCTGGACTCAATTCTAGAAAAAGCGTTTAAAAAATGTTTTATTGATTGGATTAGGTATGTGTTAGCGTAAGTGTATTGTTTCCAAAGGAGCATACTTTGGAGGCGATAAAATGGACGAACAGGAACAACTAACATTTTCTCTTCCCGTCTTCCTTGAAAGCGACTTTATTGACATGTAACAGTATAAAAATAATGAGTTATTAATTAACCAATTAACAGAACAGTCAATAGAAATGTTTTTCGGAACGATTTAATATCCCAAGGGGCCAGCTTATAAATCAAATATCCTTATTGATATACTGGTTGGTGTCTGCCTGAATTCCTTGTCGTCGAAATCTCTTAGTGGTATGGTGAATTTCATAACTGCAGGGCAATGTTTTGTGGTTTCGCAGGCTTGAACACAGCGGGCGATCCAAGAGCTAGATTAACCCGGCACTACACCGAAGATATCCCGGACGTCAGCCTTATGAGATTCAGATGGGTCTCAAACAGCTTAAAAACAACAAGGCACCAGGTGATGACGGAATCACAGCAGAGTTACTGAAGGCGGGTGGAAAACCAGTCCTTGTGGCCCTTCAGAAGCTTTTTAATTCAGTCATCATCAAAGGAAAAACGCCACAGGCATGGAGCAGAGGTGTGGTCGTTTTGTTCTTCAAAAAGGGCGATAGGACATTTTTGAAGAACTACCGTCCTATATCACTTCTGAGCCATGTCTATAAGTTGTTCTCGAGGGTCATCACAAACAGAGTCTCACGCAGGTTCGACGACTCCCAGCCTCTCGAACAAGCCTGTTTTCGAAGAGGTTTCAGTACCATAGACCACATACATACGCTACGGCAGGTTATACAAAAGACTACAGAGTATAACCGACCCCTATGTTTAGCGTTGACTATCGGTACATCGAAGTGTTGAAGTGTTTGTACGAAAACGCCACTATGTCAGTCCGACTACAGGATCAGACCTCAAAACCTATCCTCTTGCAGCGTGGTGTGAGACAGGGAGACGTTATCTCTCCTAAACTGTTCACTGCTGCAATGGAGGATGTCTTTAAGGTTCTGGACTGGGAAGGACTTGGCATCAACATAAACGGCGAGTACCTCACGCACCTTCGATTTGCCGATGATATAGTCGCAATGGCTGAGACCGTTGAACAGCTAAGCACTATGCTCAATGACCTCTACAGAGCTTCGGAAAGTGTCGGTCTAAAGATGAACATGGACAAGACCAAAGTGATGTTGAATGTCCATGTTGTACCGACTCCGGTGAAGGTCGGAAGCTCTGCCCTCGAAGTTGTTGACGATTATGTTTACCTTGGACAAAATATCCGGTTAGGTAAGTCCAACTTAGAGAAAGAGGTCAATCGTCGAATCCAACTCGGCTGGGCAGCGTTCGGGAAGCTAAGCCAAATCTTTTCATCCCAGATAGCGCAGTGTCTAAAGACGAAAGTCTTTGACCAGTGTGTGTTGCCAGTAATGATTTACGGCACCGAGACGTGGCCGCTTACAGTGGGCCTTATAAGTAAGCTCACAGTCACTCAGAGAGCGATGGAGAGGGCTATGTTAGGAGTTTCACTACGTGATCGAATCAGAAACGAGGAGATCCGTAGAAGAACCCGGGTCACTGACATAGCCCGAAGAATCGCCAAACTCAAGTGGCAGTGGGCAGGGCACATTGCTCGAAGAACGGATGGCCGATGGGGCTTGAAGGTTCTCGAGTGGCGACCGCGAACTGGAAGACGCAGCGTGGGTAGGCCTCCGGCAAGGTGGACCGACGATCTGGTAAAGGTCGCTGGTACCAGCTGGATGCAGGTGGCCCAAGACCAGTCGTTGTGGAAATCTTTGGGGGAGGCTTATGTCCAGCAGTGGACGTCCTCCAGCTGATATGCTTGAACACCGCTAAAGTCTTCATGACAATTCCGAGTAAATCACTCAGAATGTATTATTTCATATTTATTTTATACCACAAGCGAGGTAAACAGTCTTACAGCCCACTTGATGGTAAACGATACCGTAACGTAGCCTGAGAGCGCTCGTACCAGACGTGTAGCTCACGGACACTCCGCGGACGAGCTCTGCCAACCTCACTCACGCGCAGAGACACTACTACTACCTATTGTTCCATCGCAGCTAGCAATGACGCATCAACACACGTAGTTATACTCCGTAATGAGTACTGTTAGTAGATTGTTCCCTGTGCCTGTGGCAGACCGTGCCGCAGCATGCAGGCGGCGACCTGTTCCAACACAGCTCGCGCCGCGTCGCGCCTGCCTCTGCTAATATCCATTAATTAACGACAGTATCTGCCCCCCCCCACCCCCCACGCCGCGACCGCCCCGCACTACCCCGAGGCCTTCATTTTCTTAATTGGTGCGTTTATCCAGTATCCACATCGACTGCCAATCTTCATTAATTTCTAATTAACGTTACTTAAGTCAAAAAAATACGAAAACACGTTATTACGAATAAAAATAATTTTCTATTAATGTTTTTTTCTGGAAACGAGATGTAGCTACAATCGGGATCCCCCAGCAATGTTTTGTAATTTATTCTTTCTTTTAGTATTTATCGATCGTTCAAAGCTACCTTTTCCGATCTGAAATCTGAATAAACTGGCACTGCCCTATCAAGTAGAGTTAGTAGTACAGAATACAGATTCATTTTCTTGTACATAGAATGACTTTATGACGTGAAATAATATAATAGTCAATAATATTTCCTATAGATTCCGATATAGATATGTAGGTAGTGTTTTTTTGTTAATAACATGGCAAGCCACCTCTTAAGTTCGTTGAATGTTTTATAACTACATATTTTTAGTTCACAAAACGTATCGCCATAGAGGGATGACAATACGTACGTACACGGAGCTATAAAACACAAATAATAATATGACTTCATGATTGCTCCGTTACGCGTTGGTAACATGATACAATCCGCTATGTTTATGTTATTTGGTGACGAGGACTTTGTAGGTAAGTAACGGTGTTGTGTGTCGCAGGATGTCGGCGGCGGAGCCGGCGCGCGAGCTCCGCGCCGCCAACGTGTCGCGCGCGCGCCTGCTCGTGCACGCCTACGTCGCGCGCGCACACGGTGCGTGCGCCCCCCGCCCCACCCCACACACACACCCACACACCCCACACAGGTACACAAAGTAGTAAGAATATAAAGGTCGGAATATGACTGTTCTCGTATGAAACCCACGCAGCATGCGGCGGCTAGCGGGATGAACCGGCTGCCTGGACCATCCGTGGCAGGGACCCATGAAGATGACATGTAACCGCTCTGGTGGGCTCGTTACGTTAATTGTAAACCAATATACAGCAACGGCCGCATTTAGCGTACATTGCATGCTCTAATAAAACCTATACAACATATTATGCGTAAAAGTCGTCACACGTGTTGTTTGTCTACAATAGTTAGTTATTCTACAACGCACAGGAAGTACACCATTCTTTTTAATCTCTGAATTGAATCGCGGAAGATATTGTCAGCAAGACAAATTTTTAATTAAAATACCTTTGTATTTAGATGAAAGGGAAATTACACTCCTTTGAATAAAATAGGAATCTCATATAACAAGAGCCGGAATCATGAGTAAAGTGAGTGGAGACAACCCGAAGAGAAAGGAAATAATATGAAATGTTTCATTAAGCGCGACGCGACGCTTTATCATTACAAGTGGTGCGCGCGGCCGCCGCCGCTGCCGGGGGGCGCCACTCGCGCCGGCTTCCTCAAACATAATCATGCCATTCACTTCCAACTCTCTTCCAATTGTCATTTTCTGAGCCAGAACATTTTTAAACTTAGTTTATTCATAGAATCAACCTGGCGAGAGAGCGACACGATTTCAATTTTTTCAGTGTAATAATAATCTGTCTTCGTATTTCTTCGTGTTATAATAATTAATAGTACTAAACTGAAGAAACTATAACTGACTAATCCAGAAATCACTTCAGTTCAGACAGTAGTAGGTATTTGGTGTAAGTTGGCAGGCCTGTATCTCTTATTTCATTTACTCTCATTTCCGCAACTTTCGTCATTTTCATACGTAGACTAGCAATTAATAAAATATTTAAAAACTGTAGATAGAGCTGACGGTGTTCAAGTGGCATCTTTCAAGCAAAATGAAACCAAACCGAAATCGGTTCATATGTATATAGAGCTTCAATAGTGGTCAGACATAAATAGATGCACACATTAAACTTGTAACATCGGTATTTTAGCGTTGGGTGCTTAAAATAATTATTTTAAGTGATAAAATGCGACGCCCATTGTAACTGTTAAAGTTATTCGTTTTCCAACAATAAAAATAAGCATGTTACTCTTGTAACAATAAAGCATAATATCTGTATATGCATCTTAACAATGTATAAATGTCCTGTCTCCCTCCCCGACTCCCCCCCCCCTCTCTCGTCTCGTCTCTCTTGAGCCACAGTAAACCCTTGGCATAACATTACCATACATCAAAGTTGGAGTTGTCCAATCTATAGTATAAAGCTCCGGGTGCTGAGTTGCTGAGCGACTGACTCCACAGCGCAGAGCCTAAGCCGCTAACGATAAAAACTTTTACTTTTGTAATGTTCCCAGTTAATGCGTTTAAAATTGTAATTATCACTCAAAAAGGACTTTTGGAAATTGGACTGCTACACAGATACACTAAGGGATGGACGTAGGTACATTGTTTTTTAAATAAAAAGCATAATATTTCGTTTAGAAGTAGGTAAATTTATTATGAGTTTAGTTTTATGTTTATAGTTCGGGCACTAGCAGTTCCCCGCGACTTCGCTCGCGCGTATTGAACGATAAATAAATATAAAGGATAAATGTTTGTATGGAAGTCTGTAATTTTATTTAGAAGCATGAAATTTGATAATGGTTATAAGTATATAAGCATGTATGTACATAAGCAGGTATATGTATACGTATGGATTCTCATCCATACGTATACATATACCTGCTTATGTCCCGAAAAAGGAAGAAAATGCATGAAATTTAATGTTTTTTTCTCTGAGTTAATAAAACGTATAATATATATTTCGTCGTTTTTTGAAATGTAACCCCGAACGGGACAGGAAGGGAGTAGTGAGTGACACGCGAGTAGTGTCGGTGCTAACGGCGGTGTTTGTGCGCAGAGTTCCCGCAGGACGCGCTGCCCTTCCGCCTGTACCTGCGCCTGTTCGACGTGCCCGCGCGCGCCTGCCCCTGCCTCGCCGCCTTCCACTGTACGTACCGCCTGCCCTCCTCGCGCAAGGAGATCTTCATATACTTAATCCAATATGTGGAACTAAGAACCTGAACAGTTTTAGTAGTATAGCGGTGGTGTACCTAATTTGCATGAGAATGACGCGAGAGGAACTTGGCGCACATGACTGGCACAGTATTTAAAGTAGCCCCGAGTTCGTCTAATGGCTGGCAGACAGCGCGACTTGGCAACTTAGCGCTTCACTACTGGGCGCTTTGTCTTAATTGAGATTTGTTGCCATTTGTCTGACAGTACGTCACTATGGTCCTTACGACACTCGTCGTGGTAGTTTAGAAGAATTATTTACACTAATGTGCCACGGTTAGTGCCCGCTATACGTGAGCCAAGTTAACGTGCATAACGTGTGTCAGCGGATTACTTGTTCGGCGAGGAGTCGGACGCGTGCTCCCTGGCGGAGGAGATGGACACGGGGTTCGAGTTGTTCCTGGCGCCCGACTTCGGGCCGCAGGACTCCGCGCATTACACGGTACTTGTAAGCCTGCGTTACTATACACGTCACAGATAGCATCACCAACTGGGACTACTGGGAGTTAGTACTCATAGTTGTTAGATATCTATTGTGAAAAAAGTGACTTAGGTAATTTGTTGGCAAACTTACAAAGTGAATAGCGGTATCAGTGAAACATTCATTGTGTGCTTCACGCGAGTTGGCTACTTATTAGAAGGCGTTCATCCTAGGATGTTCTGCAATAATACACGTAAAATTCGTGAACTTATGAAAAAAAAATTGTTAACACTCGTCTACTTGTTGGAAGGAGGAGGGATGTGATTTAGTAAGTGAGACAATGCCCCGGTGCAGGTGTCCCCCGAGGAGTGCTGCGTGGCGGCGGGCGCGGGCGCGGCGTGGCGCGTGACGCTGGCGCCGCCGCCGCACGACGCCGAGCTCACACCGCACCACAACCTGCTGCTCAGGCTGCAGCCCGTAGACTACTCAGGGTATGACGTCATTTAGCTTCCTGATACATCAGCAGTGGAACCGCGCTGGGGCGAACCCGAACTAGCAACAGTAGTATGCTTGTTTGTGGAACGTTAATGAGTTCTTTTTATTTGGTTATACTGATTTGTTTGAAATGGATAACATCTTCGATGAGCCTATAATAACATATAATTGTAGTTGTACGGTAATGCTGTGAGTATCGGTGCGTGTGGCAGGGCGTGTTGGCAGCGGCCGGAGCCGCCGCCGCAGCTGGTGCGGCTGCTGGCGGCCGCGCGGCTGGGCCGCCTCGCGCTGTCGTGCCGCGAGCTGCGCGTGTCGCTGTGCGCGCTCGACCTGCCCTACGGGGATGTGTTGAGGTTACACACACTCACACACTATATTATTAAGCTTTCATTTCGTACTTACAGGGCTTATAGGAAGACTGACTAGATTTGTCACATTTCTAGCTATAGATGTCAAATATCAAATCCAAGGCACCACCGACTTTTCGGAAGTTATGTGCGAAAACATCATGAGGAATCTTTCTTCGAAACGTTTCTCGAAACGAGACGTTTCTTGATGTCATGTGAATTCTGCCAACACGCAGTAGGCTAGCGTGGTGGACTATAGCCTTTAAATTAGAGGAGACCCGTGCCCAGCAGCGAGACAATAATGGATTAATGATGATTGTCATCATTAATTCATCATCATTGTCGTCATATATTAGGGGAAAAGTATGAAATTGCCGATTTGTACTGAAATATTGTTTTTTTAACATATTTATTTAATCAATATAATTACCATTATTAGATACCTATACATTGTTGCCATCTAATAGGAAGGTCATTTATATGCCTTTACGATAGAACTCGCGTGATCTAGACTCGACAAACTATGTGAAAACATTTTTAATGCCTCTGAGAAGATTGAATACTATCACGTAGAAAATTGTCCAAATCACGAAAAAATTGGTAGTCCGTTGGAGCAAGGTCTCGCAAATACGGAGGCTAATACGAAAATAGCTTCTAATTGCAGTTCCTGTAGAGTTAAAAGTGTTTCTCGTGCTGTATGAGGTCTCGCGTTATCGTGGAACAATAATGGTGAACATCGATTCATGAGTCGGGGCTGTTTCTCTGCTAGTTTCGCTGTCATTGTTATTGCTTGACCAGATAGGAGAAAGCTATAGTGTATAACACCATGCTGACACCACGAAACAGTTACCATTACCTTTTTATGGTAAGCCTTGCTTTAGGACACTGTTGCGGCGTTTGATCTGGGGTCAGCCATTGCATTTTTCGCTTACGGTTATCGTAAAGAATCCCCTTCCTTCACATGTCACAATTCCATCCAATATTCCTTCATTTCTGTATCTATACAACAAGGCACCACAAGTTTCAACACGCGTTTCTATCAGATATAGCAGATCAGTCAAATCATGAGGCACATATTTTTCATATTTCTTTTTATTTTATTGATTTGACGCAAATGACTATATTGTTAGTAAGGTAACGTTAAATCATGCCGCTAATTCCTGGGTAGGTTGGCTCGAATCGGCTTCCAAGATCTCATTCAATTCATTGTTATACACCTGTGTGGGCGGCTTTCCACGTGGTTCGTTCTTCATATCAAAGTTTCCATCACGAAAGAGTTAGAACCAAAATCGCACAGTGCGTTCATTAGCAGTCCCCTCTCCAAACGCAACATTGATATTGCGTGCTGTTTCTGCCGCGTTAGCTCCGCGTCGGAGTTCGTATTCATAAATCACTCGAATTTTTGTAGTATCCATCTTTCTTGTCTAATATGAATTAAAAATCAATTGAAAGTCGATAATCGAATGTTGTAATTTTTTTTAAAGAAGAACTTGTACCATGCGAAAAAAGTTTCACTAAAAAATCTCAAACCATGAAGACTCTATGTCAATTCGAAGTACCTATTTAAATAAAATGGCAATTCATACTTTAATCCCATAATAATACAGGGTCCGTAAACGGTTCTACGCGATGAACGTCGGCAACGGGGTGCTAGAGCTGGGCGCGGAGACGGAGGCGCCGTGGTGCGTGGTGGAGGAGGCGGAGGGCGAGGCGGCGCGCGCGGAGGCGGCGGCGGGCGCGCGGCCGCAGCGCGGCGCGGCGTGCGGCGCGGGCTGCGCGTGCCACGAGCGCACCGCGCGCCGCCTGCACGCCGCGCCGCTGCGCCTCGAGCCTCGGGCCTGCCTCGAGGTACCCACACCACTCCCGTGCCGCTCAGAGGTGCGGTGCTGCTGAATGTGTTGACACGAGTTGCGTGGCGCAGATGTGCGTGGAGGTGGCGGTGAGCACGGCGGACGCGTGGCCGGCGCCGAGCGCGCCCGTGTACGCCGAGCGCCGCGTCGCCTCCACGCCGCTGCACCTGTTCGACGACGACAACATACTCAAGGTGAGGCGTCGTCTGCCACCGACCACGCAGTGAACTCGTCACGACTCTAATGCGTGTGTAACGTACGATAGACGGTGCCGTTGATACTGGAGCTCGAGTACCCGGTCCTGCGCGTGACGCCAGCCTGCGTGAACTTCGGCTTCGTCACCGATGGAGAGACCAGGAAGGCGTACTTCGCCGTCTCGCACACCAGCCGTAAGATACTTATTGAAGTTGTCAAGTCTAATACTTTAGTCTGGTGAAGATATCAAGATGTTGAATGATAATGGTTAGAAAAACAGCAACAATAAAAGCTAATGATTCATATCGCAGGCACAAAGACGCTGGACATATCAACTCAGTGGATGGGCGGGAAGGAGTTTGAGATCTGGCCGCCCTTCCTGCGAATACCGCCCGGCGGCAGCGCCAACGTGTACCTGCAGTATACCGCCGTGTAAGACTACATTATATGTTCAGTTGTGATCTTGCAACACTACTGAAAATATTATAAGACAACCCGATTAGTGCAGCGGTATTAATGGCTGCCTTCTGTGGTACCTGTCAAACGCCCGTCTTAACGGGAAATTAAGTTCCCTCCCTCCCTATATGTTTCATTTATTTTCGACGCCTTATTGCATGAGATTAATTTTGTGTGTCCTAACACCTGCCTATGAGCACAGCTGCTGTTGATCTAGTGCTGCCGGCAGTCTGATTAGTAAAAATGTAAAAATATTTTGTAAAATTGTTGTTTCACTGCGGTCTTCAGTAAGGCGGATGTACTTCCCCAGTCGGGCAGCTCAGTTTTAAGAGAGCTCGTTACCCTCTACTTTCGGTGTGTGTGTGCAGGTGGCAGAGCGCGCCCGCGGAGGGCACGGCGCGCGTGGCCGTGTGTTGCGGCGCGGGCGCGGCGGTGGCACCACCGGCGGCGGGCGGCGCGGTGCCAGGCCCGCCGCGCGCCGCGTGGTGCCACGCCACCGTGCTGGTGCGCGCCGCGCCCTCGCGCGACTACAAGTTCCACGCCACGCGGCACGACCACACCGACGACCCGCACCTGCTGCCGCCCAAGTTATTCGAGCCGGCCGCTTCGAACACTATTCAAGCTACCTTGCTCGCGTCCACCTATAAGAACTGATTGCGACATTACATTTAATCTACAATTAAATATTAAAGGACACGTACGCTTCGAGCGATTTATTCTTACTCTACTACTACTTACACCTTACTCATTACTTACCTATACATCTACTTATACATATGTAGGTACCTGCTACAATTGTAATATAGTGTACAAAGTTCAATATTATGTACTTATACTTAATTGTTATTAGAATTGAACAAGTAACATCAAACTGATACAAGGGAGCGATGCTGCGTGAAACCCTTTGTAACAGAACTGCAAGGCTTCGTTAGATGAGGGAAGGTGTACAAAGCACAAAGCTCAAAGAGGAGTTTATAATGGCACGATGTGGACAAAGCCTACACACAGTGTGTGTGGCGAGGCGAGGCGCTTTCATGTCGGGCTCGGCACCGGCCGAGCCGCTCCTAACGATCCTCGGCAGAGTCGCGGTCCTCCCCTCATTCAAACGGATCAAAGCAAAATGCTTGGATCATATTATTCATTAAACGTCTTCATCTATAAGCTATAAACATTCGGAGAAGAGCAAACAAACTGAAAGGCTAACATGAAATATCATAATTGGTGACAAAACTTGGCACTGAAATTACCACCTGAGAACAAATACTGCATTTTCAAAATCAAAAATCAAAATATAATTGATTCAAAGTGGGCAAAATTTAATTGGCTCTTTTTGAACGACAATAAAGACAGCTCCCAAAAACGCCTTTCACCGCTTCCTAGTGTTTTTGCTGGGTAGAAGAAGCGGTGCAACAAACTCCCCAGCAACACAGTTCTGTCTGTTAATTAATTTAACGATTCTATACAATATTACAATGAATCTAATCAGTACTTAGTTTATCAAATGGCTATTATTGTGATATAACATACACAAATCCATTTTACCAATAAAAAATATATAATTATGTATATTTAAATTAACACACAATTAGCCTCCATTTGTCTGTATGTGCACATGTAATTACATGTTTTAACAAGTTTCAATAAATAGTAAGATTTCTTAGGTCAATCCGGTGACCATCTTGTATTGTCACTAAAATAGTCATTTAAATTAATAAGCCTTCTTAATAAGACAGTTTTTTATTTTACGTTTAAATACGTCAGTCGGTAGATTCAAAATGTCACTAGATATTCTTTTTTTATGGTGATAAGGGGGCAAACGAGCAGGCGCCTCACCTGATGGTAAGTGATGACCGCCGCCCATAGACATTTGCAACATCAGAAGCTTTCAAATGTATTGCCAAACCCCTTAGAAACCGTTCAGGTTTCTTAAAATAGGGAGTTACTGAACTGACAGCAAATGGAATTCCCATGCAGTCAGAATAGTCACTCCCCCAATGAGCTCTGGTAACCTTACTCACTCGCAGAAAGACAACTATTGTTGATTCACTGCGGTCTTTTGTAAGGCGGAGGTACTTCCCCAGTCGGGCAGCTCAATTTGAGCGAGAAATCTCGCTATGCCCTACCTCCTACATTTATAAGTAAATTATAAATTCTATTATAAATACGTATACCGACCGACTACCTCAAATGAATTATGTACCTTATGTAATCGGTGACTACGAGCGCATATTTTATTTTTATTTCACGTGGTAATATATATGAATGTCACTATCTTTACAATAGGAATGTATATTTTGCCTTATATGTATATATTATGTTGGCATAAATATACTGCGATGCAACTGTCATTATTCCAATTTCTTTAAAACGTTCCCTAAGAGAAACTCTAGCACCTAATTGATATATGGAACGAATAGCCCTCTTTTTCAAAATAAAAATACGTTCTATATCGGTGGCCCTGTCTCACAAAAGAATTCCATAAGACATAACGCTATGAAAATAACCAAAATAAACAAGCCGAGCAGTGTCCAAGTCTGTAAATTGTCCAACTTTTCTAACCGCATAAGCAGCAGAGCTAAGTTTTCCCGCGAGACATGACACATGAGCGCCCCATTGGAGTTTGGCATCTAATGTAATACCTAAGAAAACTGTAGAATTGACCGTCTCTTCTAGTACTTTTTTATATTACAATTAAGTTGGGTCCTAGATTTTTTACATTTGGTAAACTAAACTTTACGCATTTCGTTTCTTTAGCATTTAGTACCAAATTATTTATTGTAAACCAATGCATTACCTGAACAAGTGCACTATTTACATCTACAAAACTATCCATATTTCTGTCTACTTTAAAAATAAGTGAAGTGTCATCAGCAAATAGCATTACATCACCAATGGAATTAAGATAATATGGAAAATTATTTATATATATTAGAAAAAGGAAAGGGCCCAAAATTGAACCCTGTGATACACTCAACTGTACTGACAATCATGATAATTTTGTATTGCTAATGTCAACAAACTGTATTCTATAACTTAAATAAGTTAAGATATCAAGAGCCTTATTTTGTATTCCATAATGAGCAAGTTTGCAAATGAGTGTTGTATGAAGGACACAATCAAACGCTTTCAAAAGATCACAGAATACACCAATGGCATTCTGCAAATTCTCCCAAGCGTCAAATATGTGTTTCAGTAATGCAGATTCATTATTGATAATGTTCCAAGTTGCCTTAATTTTATTATCAGAGTTTTGAATTTTATTACTCAGATAAATTGACTTGGCTACTCTACAAACTTTTTTAAACAATTTTGAATACTTTTTTACATAATCTACGAAGAATGCATCAAATTTAGGATTTTTTAACTCATATAATTCATACAATTTAGCTCTACTCTTATAAATACCCGGTGTTGCCCACTCGTTGAATTTAGTGGTACCCTTGGATTCTATTGTCTTCGTCGTGAAGGTGCCTAGACTCATTATTTATAACTCTAAATATATCGCTATATGTAACATCCGGTCTACCTTAGAATCTACCTTAGCTCTGAATTTATTAATTTTGCTTTTGCCTTGCATTGTTAATGCCTTGCAAGTAATTTTGGATAATTTCTTATCAGGCAATTTATTAAACCTAGCTATTTGTCCACAGTGATCAGATGTTAAATAGTTAAGAACTAACGCGTTATTGTGAGTGTATCTAGTTCCCTAGCAGTGGCCGTCCCTCGTCTACTAGAAGTGGCCGCCATGCTACAATTTGGTATAAAATGTATCGCTCCACGATCAAACTGTATGCTCGTGTTCTATTAGCGGCCGCAACTAGAGCGCGCGGGCGGCTTCACGCGCCACTCGGACATTTTACTTTCAAGGTATTATTGTGATTGTGACAGATTTCCACTGATTAAACACAACACAACATATAGGTACGTGAGGTATTAGGTAAGATTTTATCGATCATTTAAAATTCCACTGAGAGTTGTCCTTTCCCTAGAACAATCTCCATTCCAGTCAGAATCCGGATTTAGTTAAAGCAAATGTGAATTCGGGACACAGCCTGTCCGTCAGCCGGCTGCCCCCGCCCCCCGCGGCCCGCTCCACGCGCCCCGCGCTGTGTGCGCGCGGCGCTAAGTGTCCTCATTGCTATGCATTGTCGTAGCGGACGCACACAATTACGGCAGGATATTCAATGTGCGTGCGCTCACACTTTAAATAAACTTTTTCATGACATTTGCTTCCAAATCTAAACGCAATCAAGATAAAACTCTATGTAACATTTATATTACACATAAAAGCCATTCTTTAGAATTTTAGATCAAGCCGTCAAGGGAGCTTAAGCGTTGCTTAGAGAGTAAAACTTAATTCAGGTAATTTGCTCAAGAAAGAAGCTAAACGGATCGGGCACGCTAATGGCATAATCTTGTATTTCAGCGTCGCCATCTTGTAAATGAACCTCAGTCATTAATACATAACAGCTAGATAATGGAAGGGTGAGAAATGCGGCGGCAGCTGCCGCGCCGCCCGCACGCACGGCGCCGCGCGCCGCCTTCACGTCCGGATCGCGTCTTGTGGAAACATTCACACTCGAAACATCAACACTCAAACAACATCGAACTGCACCAGTCTCATATTAATATTACATTACCTACATAAATCTTTGTAAAACAAAACCAACAATTTTGTATTTAATTTAAAAAGAGTATCTATGGAGTTTCTTGCCGGTTCTTCTACATAAGATCTACCTTTTGGAACCGTGCAACTAAATTCAATTAAATATGACAATTCAAAAGCACCTGTATTGGTCTAATTGAAATAAATGATTTGATTTGATTTGATTTGATTTGATTTGATTTGATTTGATTTGATTTGATTTGATTTGATTTGATTTGATTTGATTTGATTTGATTTGATTTGATTTGATATGAATTCAGTGCTTAACATATACGAAAGCACGGCTAAGAGGATGAATCCTGCTAACGGGAGGGGGTCAGCTCACACGCAACTGACAATAAATCTAGCGATACAATACATACACTTTGATTACTACGAGAGTGCAGCGCGGCGGGACTCAACGTGTTTTAATAAGTAAACTTCAATATTATACTTCTAGCAATTATTTAAATTATTTCTTGCCATAAAAAATAAATCTTTGGGGGAGGCTTATGTCCAGCAGTGGACGTCCTTCAGCTGACATGATGATGATGATGATGATAAAAAATAACATGGGTGACACTATGATTTAGCTTCTTTTACCTGTATCACTCTTGCATATTTCTTTCTGTCTTAAATATTGTTACATATAGGTAAATATATATGTCGGAGATTGGTGGCGCTTTTGTAGATAATTTAATAATAATCAGTGACGTCACATAAGCAAAGAGAAATCTTAATTAATTTTGATTCTATTGTTTTCGGGATTAGTTCAATTTGTTACGATTTAATTAGTGGTAATTGATTATAATATTACCATAGTCTATTTTTTGTTAAGATCTGATTTGACTTAATTTGTTTTTTTAAAGGAAGCGGAAACGCAGGTAGTATTAATTTATTTTTTTAATGCCATGGACATGGCCTCGGATGGGGAGTAACAATTAATGTTCAATTCGATTTTGAACTCCGTTGTGAGTGGACGTGCTCCGAGGACTGGTCTGTGACCGCGTGATTGTGTAAATTTAAATGTAAATTTCTACCCCGAGTTAATTAGTGTTTCAAATATTGCTGACTAATGACCAGTGAGCATGAAAATCGTATGATGTCGCACCCGGCCACCTCTGGCGCGACATCAGAAATTGGATTACCACATGCTACGCCCCAGGATCAAGAAAAGAACACGTGTGTTCAAGGAGAATTAAGGTAAGACAAAACTTTTATCCGTGCCTTGTTGGAATCCCAAAATCGGAACTTAACATGTCTGATCGATGCCCTGAAATCGCCAGCAAGTAACGATAAGATTTGTCTACCCTAATTTGATCCAGACAAGTCCGATAACGATTTTGCACCGACACCGACCGACTATTTTTGGAGTCGGTTATTGTGGATGTAGGTTTAAAGGTAGGATATTTTTATAGGGTAATTAGTGAAGATTTGGTTTAATAGATTTAGTGTTAATTTTAATTTTTTGGTGCTTTTAAATATTTTTGAAGTCGGTTTTTTTTCTGTAAAGAATTGCTCAAAATTTGATTCACTGAGTTATTGTTTGGAAACTTCAGAGTCGTGTTAAAATGTTATCGCTATCAATTTGATTTTCTTTGATTGTGTAACGTTTTTGGATATGCGACGCAGAATAGCCGAACGGTTGGTTTTCTATGTTTTCTGCTGTTCATAGATCATACACCCGAGGACGGGTGAACATCAGAATGGCCGTGTCGGAGCAAATTTAATTCGCTGCTGTAGCAAATTTAATAATCAGTGACGTCACATAAGCAAAAAGAAGTCTTAATTAATTTTGTTTCTATTCTTTTCGGGCATAGTTACATTTTTTATGATTTAATTAGTGATAATTTGATTATAATATTACCATAGTCCATTTTTGGTTAAGATGTGATTTTTTAAAGGATGCGGAAACGCAGGTAGTATTAATATTTTTTTGGCCTCTGATGGGGAGTAATAATTATTAATGTTCAATTCCATTTTGAACTCCGTTGTGAGTGGACGTGCTCCGAGGACTGGTCTGTGACCGCGTGATTGTGTAAAACACACTCATTTATTTCTACTCCGAGTTAAGTAGTGTTTCAAATATTGCTGAATGACCAGTGAGGACGACGTATGATGCCCGGCCACCTCTGACGCAACATAATATCTTATACAGGTTGTCCGGTAATGAATGGATAACCTTGAAATGGGTCATAGTAGAACTAATGGCCATTCAGACAAAAAACAAATGGTACCAAAGATACGACTGTTTAAAAAATATCTGTTTTTTTTACCTTATTTTACATTATTGTAAACCACGATCACAAATTAATGAATTCCATCAGTTTTTTTATTGTTAAAGCAATTTAAGATATCTAAGCCGACCCATTTCAAGGCTATAGATTCATTAAATAAATAAATAGATAAATAAATTTATTTATTTTAATAAATTATTTAGCTATTTTATCTATATATTTAATTATTTATTAATCCATTACTGGACAAACATCTCGTGTCACGGTGTTTGTCGCTGAACTCCTCCGAAACGGCTTTATTGATTATTATGAAATTCTGTATGTATATTTGGTATGTTTGAGAATCGGTCGTAGGCTATTTTTTACACCCCTAGATGTTAAGGATGTCCGTCAGTAGTTTTTATTTTCTTTTTTTTTTTGTTGACAAAATATTTTTCTGTATTTTTTTAGGGTTCCGTACCCAAAGGATAAAAACGGGGCCCTATTATTAAGACTTCGCTACCTTCGTCCGTCCGTCTGTCTGTCTCCAGGCTGTATCTCAAGAACCGCGATGGCTAGACAGTTTCAACCATTATATAATTGTTTGATGCACTTGTCTTGCTCAGCCGAACGTACAGCGTTAAGTTCCTTTATGACTTCAAGGTCTGCCCACCTCGCTCCTGAGCCGTAGTGGAGAAAGGGCCGCTAGACGACCTGTACGAACACACAATAACCAAGGATATAGAAATATGTACCTTTACTGAGTCCAGAGACAACGGCCGTTGTTACTGTTACTGACGCTAATTGTCCTGCTTTAATCCACTGCTTTAAACCACGAAACACGGTCAAAGTTAAGCGAAGGTATTGAGCACGTCACTACATGTAAATTAATTTTATCGCGGGTTCGTTAAGTGCTCGTACGCTCCTCGACACATATTGTTATTATACACGGAACAGTACTAGCAACATAATAATAAGAATTGGGCTCAGTAACGGGCGGCGCGGCGCTCGGCAAACATTGCCTTCGTTATGTTCCACCATCGCGATCTGCCATATTATACGTGTTCCATGTAATGTGTGGCAGACAGGCTCTTCTCACTGACTCGGTCGGGGGCGGCCCACGTGGAGCACTCCCGCTGTTGGTGGCGGGCGAGTGGGCTCGGCGGACCGCTGGCGCTGGAGCCGACGCGCGCGATCTCCGCAGTGGCGATCATGTTACGTCGTTTATTTCTTAATGTTGCATGCCGCTACTACTCGGTGAGTAGCTCATTTTTAATATTTGTTTGCTTGTTTTATTATTTGTGTAAGCCAGTCATTATTATTATATAACGTAGGGATTAAATACTGTTGGTTCTTTTGTCAAAATAATCATTTATTGGTTGACGGAGCAATTCTGTTCTCTAATACGTCATGTATTGCAGGAGCGAGACGCCGCGCGTCTGCCGCGCGACCGACCATCACCACCGAGAGGAGATCCAGGTATAAATATGCCAACCAAATAATAATAGTACAGTCGAACAAGCTAATTGGTAAGTATTTATTTACACACCACACGCCCACTAATATTTAATTACATAATAAAGCGCAATATTATAAGTATACTAAAGTACGAGGTCCAAATTATATTTTAACACTTTTCACATATTACATACCATCACGCATGGCGCCGCGCGCCGGGCGGCGTGGCGGGTGGACTGATTTTTTACACTTTAGTTTCCAGGTTACATCATTAAAGTTTTAGTACGGATTCCTGCGTGGGTAGGTTCGAGGTCCCCCGGCAAGGCGGATCGACGACGTGGTAAAGGTCGCTGAAATCCGCTGGAAGCGGGTGGCGTAGGACCAGCCGTGGACGTCTAATGGATGATATGTTGACGGATTCCTATTTTTTCTAATAATAAATATAGCCTATGTTACACAGGGAAAGTGTATATAGCATTCTAATGGTCAGAGTTTTTTAAAGTGGACCTGTAGTTTTTGAGATTAGCGCGTTCATACAAACAAACTTTTCCGCTTTGTCATTCTAGCTATGTTTTACACTTTCGCACACAAACACATACACCAACACCTACACTCACACACCCATACCCACACACACACGAACACACACACGAACACACACACGAACACACACAGACACACACAGACACAATTCACATTTACGCACACCCATACATACGGCTTACCAAATCTAGGTAGAAGTATTGTTTTTAATTATTATGTAATATTAGTAAGACCACTGTTCTCTCATAATCCTAGCATGGCATTAATAGCTGCGACACACTTTTTAATAAACTAACTAAATGGCTATTTTACCAAACGCTAAATAATATAAACATCAAAAAAGTTTTCATTTAATTGTGGTCCGGATTTAGATTCGTTAATATGATTACCAGCAACCATGGTCAGTGTGTCCATGACTATGGATGATGTCGGGATAAAATAATATCGCGATAAAACGTCTATCGTCAATCACATCAACATCGACCGCATCATCAGGTGAGCTAGTAGTTAAATGCCGAACTAATACGAAGAAGTGCAGGCGCGCATCCCGCGCCGTGTTGTGAGCAGGCCTGTCGGCGCGGCGCGCGGCTGGCGCCCGCCGCCGCCGCCGCCGTCCGGCACTCCGCGGCCGCACTCGGCGCACTCCGCACGCGCCCGCCGCGCCGCCGCCGCCGCCGCCGGGAACTCCACACGACGCCGCACGCTCACTGTTATGTTTACCAATAACAAGTCGCGACTGTCCACTAACTTTATGTACCCACGCGCCTACATAATGTTTGTTTCCAAACCCGCCTACGTGTAACTTAACAACATTATACACATTGTTCACTACTACTTTGACTCCTATGACTCGAACAAGTGATAAACTGTGGTTTTCTTTTTACCAGTTATGTATTGGTGATTAGTAATGAATTTAAAAACAAACTTGTCTCGTCGAGATGAGTTCTGACAGTGGGGATAAGAGTTGTTGTGTGACGGTATGATAGTGATGAGGGTGGCAGCGTGGCCCCGCCGCGTCAATGCTGCTGGAGGAGTGCGAGCTCGCCCCGCGTGCGGTTGCTGAACATGCTGCGCTGGCTGGCGCTGGCGCTGCTGGTGCTGCACGCGCCGCGCGCTACTGCCAACCGCTCCGCCGCGCTCGGCGACGCGCACCACCTCGCCCTGCACCACCAGCACTCGCTGCGTCTGGGACTACATCAAAATATCGCTTTCGATGTGTACAAGTATGAGCTGCACAATATATCGATATCTTTTGATAATCTTCCTCGAACGGTGCGCTCTGCAGATTTCTTCGGCTTCATTGAAAATGCTGCACCAAAAAAAATTTACAGGTATAAGAGGGAATCCAGTACCCTCATAGGACCATTCGATATATCTAAGATGTTTAAAAAAAGAAAATACAAGAATAGACAAGACGAGGAACTGAGACCAAGCGCATCCTCACTACAGGGTCGTCAGTTGCACATGGCGTCCGGTTCTGAAAGCCCCGCAACCACCATCGCCTTTGCTGCCCAAAAAGCCGGCGACTCCGTCTACCAGACTTCTGATGCCTATTTTACTTACATCTCTAAACCACCTATAACGACTGCCGAAACCAAAACATTTACTATCCCAGCGAAGATCATCCCCACGGAAAACTATAATACGACAGCTAGGAAACTTTCACTCACAAGCGCTAAACCCAAGTCGAAGGCGAAGGCGGCTCGAAAGTCCAAGAGTGTACCAAAAGCTACGAGTGCGGCGGCGGGCAGCAGCCGGCGCGAGGCGCGGCTCGTGAAGAAGAAGGCGGCGCACAACGACACCGCGTGGCCCGTCAAGCACGCCGCCGTCGTGGAGGGCGACATCGTGCTCGGCGGACTCATGATGGTAACCGCCCCCCTGTATACGTGCAGCACGCTCCTCCGAACTACCGCCGCGCCGTGTCGTGTTCAAATCTGTCTAAGCAGACAAACACATGATTAGTTCAATCAATTTAAAAGAGCTTCTTGCCCGCTCTTCTCCATAAGACGTGCACATAAAAAAATTGAAATCTGTCTAGAAATAGTCTTTGTCAAGAAAAGCTGATTTGAGAAAATTCTACTCGTTCAGTAATTTTAGCAACCTACTTTGTTGTCTCCCATCGTTTACCCTACGAGGCAGAAGGAAGGCTATTATGATAGTAAGTGTGTAGGTAAGTAGAAGTTGTGGCGCGCAGGTGCACAGCCGGTCGGAGGTGGCGACGTGCGGGCCGGTGATGGCGCAGGGCGGCGTGCAGGCGCTGGAGGCGATGCTGTTCGCGCTGGACGCGGCGGCGCGCGCCGGCCTGGCGCCGCCCGCCGTGCGCCTCGGCGCGCACGTGCTGGACGACTGCGACAACGACACCTACGGCCTCGAGATGGCGCTCGACTTCATTAAAGGTTACTTCATCTATTCACCCGAACAATTCGTTTCCTAAACGCACTATTTTGATATTTATCTCGAGAGGCAGGGCATCACCAGGTTACTCGCTCTAATTGAGCTGCTCGACCGCAGTGAATCAACAATACACAGTTGTAATTCTGCGACTGAGTGAGCCTACCAGAGCTCGTTTGGGGAGTGACTAATCTGACAGTATGGGAGTTCTGTTTGCTTTCAGTTTAGTAACTCCCTATTTTAAGAACCCTAAACGGTTTCTACAGTGTCGGCAACGCGCGAGCGTCACCCCTGGTGTTGCAAAAATCTATAGGCCCTAGAGGTATATACAAAAAGTCTGTATAGTTATATATGTGACCCGAACGCCTACTGGTTTTATCGCATCGACGCGCTATATTACAGAAAGCGAAACGAATTAAGCCTCAGAACCTACATCTTTAAGATTATTATTATACTTTGCCTCCCATTAGGATTTACTTCTCTGCGTTTATAAACACATCACACACACATACGCTCAGAACCGAATCTGTAAATAGGTATATGAATAATATGCTGAAGCATACATTAGAGGGCTACCTCGGTACAGGTGATAAGATGACGAGGATAGGTACTATACTAACGTAGGTACTACCTAAACTATACTTATAGTGACTTACTCCAGCAAAATAATGTCGAAAATAGTCATTTCAATGTTAAAGTTAATTGCATAACTTTTATAATTGAAGGAAGTTAAAAACTACAATATGACGTTTGAAATAAGTCTTTAAGGGTTTATTCAAATTGTTAGGGCCTGTTAAAGAGTTTTTTTGTACATTTAATGAAATAACCTTTAAACGGCGCATTATTTTAGACGATTTATTGCACAACCTAATAAAACTAGTTCTTAAGAAGTCATGTACAAAATATGATAACAATCCGCTTAACCGTTTCAGACATCCAGCAAACCCACAAGCGTTACTCTAGCAGAATCTCGAATAACTTTGCAACCGAAGAATCATCAGCATCCGATATAGATGCAAAATAACTTGCAATATTTACTTTATCTAAACAACTAATTAAATACCTATAACTTATATTTATTTCAATATATTCAAATTGAAAAAGGAAATGTCTCCAGTGACCCCAGCAGGAAATATGTATGTCAAATAATTTAAAAAACAACAAGTGCAACAAATTTAAATATGTGTGCAACGATTACAATAGCTATGTAAATAATTATCTATAACATTTAAATGACTATTTTCGACATTAATTTGCATGGGTAACGCACACACTCAAATGTAGTGAGTAGGTATTGTGTATTTGTCATTAGGCTCGATAAGCAACATAGATGACGAGGAGTACGCGTGCAACGCCTCGGCCGTGCGGAAGGTCATCAGCGGCGTGGTGGGCGCGGCCAGCAGCGTCACGTCCGTGCAGGTCGCCAACCTGCTGCGCCTCTTCAAGATCCCGCAGGTACGCCGCGCGCTCGCCCCGCGCCCACTGACCCGGCGAGCACGCCTCACTGTACCCGGCGCGTCTCCGCAGGTGTCGTTCTTCTCCACGTCGCCGGAGCTGTCCAACAAGGCGCGCTTTGAGTACTTCACCCGCACGATCCCGTCCGACATGCACCAGGTGCGCGCCATGGTCGAAATCGTCAAGAAACTCGGCTGGCGCTATGTTTCCATCATCTACGAGGAGTCCAACTACGGGATTAAAGTATGTCATGTTGCTACACTACCCACTTTATACATACGAATTATGTATTAATAGCCATGCCACCACATTATTATTTCATACACTAAAGTACTTTTTCTTACGATATTAAACATAGTCTTTAATATATATTTTTATTTTAGGCTTTTGAAGAGCTGGAAACTCTTTTGGCTCGGAATGATATCTGCATTGCCGTAAAGGAGCGCTTGGTGAAGGACTCCGGCGAGGCGGACGAGCGCGCGTACGACGCCATCGTCGCGAGGCTGCTGAGCCGGCCGCGAGCGCGGGGTGAGTGCGTGTGCCGGGCGCGGCGGCGGCGCGGCGCCGCGGCTGACCGGGCTCTGTGTGCGCAGGTGTCATCGTGTTCGGCTCCGACCAGGAGGTGGCGGGCGTGATGGCGGCGGTGCGGCGCCTGCACGCCACGGACACGTTCGGCTGGGTCGGCTCGGACGGCTGGAGCGCGCGCGCACTCGTCTCCGACGGCAATGAAGCCGCCGTCGAGGGTACCATCAGCGTGCAGCCGCAGGCTAACCCCGTGCGCGGTTTTCGCGAGTACTTTCTCAACCTCACCGTAGAAAACAACACTAGGAATCCCTGGTTTGTCGGTAAATTATTTTATTTATATTACTTATCGGCAATCCCCGAAAAAAAAGGGACGGTTTGACACAATTATGTTTATTTTAGAATTCTGGGAGGATCAGTTCAAGTGTCGGTACCCGGGCAGCGCACGCACGCCTTACAACGTGCAGTACGAGCGCGCCTGCACGGGCGCTGAGCGGCTCTCCGCTGACAACATAGAGTTCGAGGCGCAGCTGCAGTTCGTGACGGACGCCGTGCTCGCCTTCGCATACGCCATCAGGTGACGCGTCCCGCCCCCTCCCTCCCTCCCCCCGCCCCGCCGCGTCTCGCTAAGCTGACTGTGTGTGTGTGTGTGCAGGGACATGCACCGGGAGCTGTGCGGCGGCAAGCCGGGGCTGTGCGAGGCGATGCGGCCCGCCAGCGGCGCCACGCTGCTGCGCTACCTGCGACAAGTGCGCTTCATAGGTCACCTCACACAATTATCATATTCGTGTTCCCGGACTTGTCCATAGTAATACTATCCGGATATCAATATTTCTAAGCATTTTTCTAATTATAAATGTTGTATATCTCAGGACTTAGTGGAGACGAGTTCCATTTCGACAATAACGGTGACGGACCAGCACGCTACAACATCCTGCACTTCAAGCAAGTGACTCCCGGAGTATACCGCTGGCTGAAGGTGGGCCGTTACCATGATGGAGAGCTCGAGCTTGACATGGATGGTACAGCACTACTCGTTACGAACATATGGTGGACCCACCTTGCACATATTAATTTATTTCGATTACTCTCATTGCAAATTTGCCCTCGGTAGAGATACAGTTCAAATGGAATGAACGCCACCCGCCGGAGTCGGTGTGCAGCGCGGAGTGCGAGCTGGGGCAGGCCAAGCAGTACGTGGAGGGCGAGAGCTGCTGCTGGCACTGCTTCAACTGCACGCAGTACGAGGTACACTCGCAGTACACTCCACGCCTGCGGCAATAACGGTAACATTATCGCCGCAGACGATCAATCGGCGCCGTGCTGGGTGCTCTACCCTTATTTGTGTGCGTTCAGATCCGGTCCCCGGACAAGGAGACGGCCTGCGAGGAGTGTCCGCTGGGCACGCTGCCGGGCGGCGCGCGCACGCACTGCGCGCCCGTGCCCGAGCTGTACCTGCGGCCCGACTCGCCCGCCGCCATCGGCGCCATGGCCTTCTCCTCGCTGGGCCTGCTGCTCACCACGTGAGTGTGCCGGCGTGAGCGCGCCGCGGGCGGGCGGTGCGCGAGTGTGAGCGTGCGTGTGCGTGTGCGTGCAGGTTCGTGGTGGTGGTGTGGGCGCTGCGCGGCGACACGCCGGTGGTGCGCGCCAGCGGCCGCGAGCTGTCGCTGGTGCTGCTGGCCGGCATCATGATGTGCTACCTCGTCACCTTCGCACTCGTCTTCCGACCTACCGACGTGCTCTGCTCGCTCCAGCGGTAACACTTTCTTACTTTGATGAATTCTCACTACCTAACATATGATGGTTCATCAGGTGCAAGCTGACTACTGCTAGTGTTGTGTTGCAGCTTTGGGACTGGATTTTGTTTTACCGTGGTGTACGCCGCTCTCCTCACGAAGACGAACAGGATCGCGCGTATCTTTGATGCCAGCAAGCACTCGGCGCGGCGGCCCTCGCTCATATCACCCAAGTCGCAACTCTTCATATGTTCCGTACTTGTATCAATTCAGGTAACGAAACCGTAGTAAACCGTTGATATTCAATTTAACCAGTTTATTTATTTAATAATATGGAACTCGCAAAAGCATATTTATGTAGGAAAAAATAAATTATACATACATACACTCACGCCTTTTTCCCATGGGGGTAGGCAGAAACTACAGAATGGAACTACAGAATATGCCACCATATTCATACATCCATATTCTACATACGCGCCGGTTACATTTTTACGAAAAGTTGACTCATGACACAGATGTAAACAGTTTTGTTTGTTTTGCAGAGTGTAACGTCATTCAAGATGCCATGACACTATTCAGCGTTTTCGAGGGAAATTTAAATAGTTTTTTTAAATACAAAATACGTAAAGTAAATATTGCTTTTTCTTAAAAATATAGGCTTTTTGGGATAAAATAGATATTAAAGGATCTAATTCAGCAATTTTTCAAATTTAGTCAACTAGCCTTTTCTATGTGATAACAAGCCGAACGCTTAGGCCGATCGTGCCTGTCTATCGCTTGTTCCGCGCGTGCTGCCGGACGCCGGTGTTTAAGACGTGGATACGTCACGTCGATAAATAATTATTATTAATAAAGAATACGAGATATTTAAATTGCAAATTCAATACTATCCAGATTCTTACATCCCGTAAGCTGTGGAGCAGGCAATGTCAACTTATACAAAAAATTATGGTTTTTCGATTTCCGTGTGTCAGGTGGTGATCGTGGTGGTGTGGCAGATCATCTCGCCGGCGCGCGCCATCCACCACTACCCCACGCGCGAGGACAACATGCTCGTGTGCGACTCCTACGTGGACGCCTCCTACACCATCGCCTTCTTCTACCCCGTCGTCCTCATCGTCGTGTGCACCCTGTACGCCGTGCTCACCCGCAAGATCCCCGAGGCCTTCAACGAGAGCAAACACATCGGTTCGCGCGCGTTCCAACCGCACACTCCCCCTCAAGTCGTGCGCACACCTCACGAACATCGCTGTGTTCTGTTCAGGGTTCACCATGTACACGACGTGCGTCATCTGGCTGGCGTTCGTGCCGCTGTACTTCGGCACGGCGAGCCACGTGCCGCTGCGCGTCACCAGTATGGCCGTCACCATCTCGCTGAGCGCCAGCGTCACGCTCGTCTGCCTGTTCTCGCCCAAGGTTCTATCTGGTGTATACTGTATTAGGTTGATTTCCATTTAACGTTAATGATCGTGTGTAGCCTAACCGGTGGACCGGTTTTAGTTGTACATAATCATCGTGCACCCGGAGCGCAACGTGCGCGCTAGCCTGATGCCACCGCGGTGGCGTGCGGCGGGCGGCGCGGCGGCGGGCGCGCGCCATGGCGCCGTATGCGCCGCGCTCGTGGGCACGGCGCCACTTCCGCGTGCGCCCGACCTCACCCCCTCCACCGACCTCTCCACGCTCAACGATACAGGTCCGTATTCTTTTATTTCAACAGAGCAACGATGCCTATCACTTATAGTCCAAGATCCCAGGGCCGCCAGACGTCACGTATTTTCTGACGAAGGAAATGTAGACATGTGTGTGTCATCTCCTGATACCTTAAAATTGGCCCACTAAGCAAGCTAGCTGGTAAGCATGCGTTCTTAGTACATACTAGCACTACTCAATCGTCCACATTTCCTTCGTCAGAAAATACGTGACGTCTGGCGGCCCTGGGATCTTACTCTATTATTCATCGACATAATAGATCTCGTTGACATTTGCATTGTTCGGCAGAGAGGACGACATCATCGGATAGGCAGGTACAAACAGACGAGACCGCATCATTTCCGCGACTAGCGGGCATTACTCCTGACCGACCGCGGAGAGAGGTAGGGGAGAATGGTGTCCGGCTGGACGCGCGGTGGCTCGGCGAGCTGCGCGCCGGCGTGCCCGCGTTCCCCGCGAGCGAGGCGCGCGCGCCGCTCGCGCCCGCCGTGGCGGTGCTGTCCGCGCCCGCGCCCTTATAGCGCGACCACACGCGCCGCGCGAGGAACCGCCGCGTGCCAGTGCTCGTGTAGTGTAACATAACCGCCAAGATTATTACTCGTAAGTTGTCGACATTGAATTTTGTTACCATGCTTACGAACGCCATGTTATGTGCCATACTAATTCGTTAATTGTCGGTTGTAAAAATGTAAATAATATTCTAATCATTTATAAATTAATTAAGAAAATAAATATACCAATAATAGAGTGTAAGAATTGTGATATTAGATATAAGTTTCAATAATATTAATTACATTAAAATTAATCGAAACATTAACTTCTTATTTTATCCCATACCCCAGCACCGGTTAGTATACATACTACATAATATATTATGTACCTGGTGGAATTTTTCATTTCATTAAAGTATGGAAAACCAAAAAAATACAAAGAAATTAATTTTAACCAATTTGGGCTTATAGAACTCCGCCGCCTTCCGCGATTGACAGGACATATCACGCTCGCTTATAGGGAACATGCAGGAACTATTAGGTGACAGCACTACATCGACGAGTAGACACCATGCGGACGCTAAAGCAAACCTACTAGACGACATATCATCGTGGTTTCAGGTAATTGAAAATTAATCCATACTTCCATATTTAATAATAATTATTATCAATGCAAAAGTTTGTCTGTTTGTTACCTCTTCACGCTATAACCGCTAAACCGATTAATAAAGACTATGTAGATTATCTATTGGAAAAAGTTAAGGTTTAGTATATTGCGTACCTTATAGCTTTTTGTTAGAAACGGGTCAAATGATAATTCTTTACATATACTATTGAAATCCTTGCTCGCTCGCAGGAAATACGAGTTTTGCCTATAATTAGATGAGGAGGGGGGTGTATAAATTGGCGGATTGAATCTAACCGATCTTTGCGGCACATTAAAATGTAGTTTCTGTAAGATTTCTGGACAATCGATTTCATCACAAAGTATTTTGGAAAAGAAGGTGCAATCAGCTAGGTGTCGGCGATTAATAAGTGGCTGAAGGTGGAACTTTTTACATAAAACATAATTACTAGAACTATAGGGTATTCTCAACCGAAAACAGAAACCTTACAAAGCATGTTTTGTATACTCTCAATTCGATCTATATACTTATTGTAACACGGTTTAGATTGACTTGCAAGTCAATCTAAACCGACTTGGTATTACATGGATCTCACAACTTTTTACGGTAGAAGAACTGAGTTGCGCGACTTAGTTTTTTTACAAGTATGTATTTGATGGCATCTCATTTCTTTTTGTAGATAGTCCTACTATTTTTTCTTTCCACCCACTCTTCTTAAAGCCCACTCTTCATAAGATTTTCTTATTTTTGTAGGTAGTGTTCCTCATTTTACCTTTTCCGGTACTACTTCTTGAACTTCAGCTTACTACCGTTTCTCTCAAAGTCCTCTCCCTATCTATGAGTGTTTTCTCGGTTACAATTTATGTCATTATGTTAAATTGTTATCTCCCTATTCAGATTAAATACTGTGAATGTAGTAAACTGACAATTACAACCGCAAGATTAACAGAGGATTAACTTAAACGAATGTACGTCACTCATTGCCGGAATCAAAATAGTTTAAATTTAAAAAATATTAAGCGCCGTTATAGTTGGCTTCGGTATTGTTAGCGTCGGTATTGCTACCGTCGGTATTAGTGGTGTCAGTATTGATGGCGTCGGTATTGATAGAGACGGTATTAATTGAGGCGGTATTGAAAGCGTCTTATTTGTATGCGTCGGTATTAAAAGCGTTGGTATTGATAGAATCGGTATTGAATGCGTCTTTTTTGTTGGCGTCGGTATTGATGGCGTCGGAATTGCTGGTGTCTGTATTGATGGCGTCGGTATTGATAGAATCGGCATTGAAAGTGTCGGTATTGATAGTATCGGTAAATAAAGCGTTTTTATTTATAGCGTCGGTATTTGTGGTGTCGGTATCGATGGCGTCGGTATTGTGGGCGTCGGTATTGATGGCGTCGGCATCGATGGCGTCGGTATTTGTGGCGTCGGTATCGATTTCGTCGGTATTGATAGAATCGGTATCGTAAACGTCTGTATTGGTGGCGTCGCGCGTCGGTATTGACAGTGTTGGTATTAATTGAGTCGGTATTGAAAGCGTCTTTTTTGTTGGCGTCGGTATTGATAGTGATGGTGTCGGTATCGATTTCGTCAGTATTGATAGAATCGGTATTGAAAGCGTCGGTATTGGTAGGGTCGGTATTGGAGGCGTCGGTATTGATAGAATCTGTATTGGTGGCGTTGGTATTGATAGATTCGGTATTAATTGAGTCGGTATTGAAAGCATCTTTATTGTCGGCGTCGGTATTGATGGCGTCAGTATTGGTGGCGTCGGTATTGATGGCGTCGGAATTCATGGTGTCAGTATTGATACTGTCGGTATAGATGGCGCCGGAATTGATGGCGTTGGTATTGATAGAATTGGTATTGAAAGCGTTGATATTGGTGGTGTCGGTATTGATAAAGACTGTATTAATTGAGTCGGTATTGAAAGCGTCTTTTTTGTTGGCATCGGTATTAATAGCGTTGGTATTGGTGGCGTCGGTATTGATGGCGTCGGAATTCATGGCGCCGGAATTGATGGCGTCGGTAATGATAATGTTGGTACTGATGGCGTCGGTATCGAAAGCGTCTTTTTAGTTGGCGTCGGTATTTCTGGCGTTGCTATTGATGGCGTCGGTATGGGTGTCGTCTGTATTGTTAGCATCATTCTTGAAAGCGTCTTTGCTGTTGGCGTCATTATTTGTGACGTTGATATTGATAGCATCTTTTTTGTTGGCGTCTGTATAAATGGCGCCGGAATTGATTGCGTCGATATTGATGGCGTCGGTATTTGTTGCGTCGGTATTGATACTGTCGGTATAGATGGCGCCGGAATTGATGTCGTCGGTATTGATGACGTCGGATTTGATGGCGTTGGTATTGATAAAATTGGTATTGTACGCGTTGATATTGGTGGCGTCGGTATTGGTGGCGTCGGTATTGATAGTCGGTTTTAATTGAGTCGGTATTGAAAGCGTCCTTTTTGTTGGCGTCGGTATAATAATAATAATAATAATAATAATTTGTTTATTAAATAAAAGTGCTGTACATTTTAACAATAGATATCTTACAATTAAATATAAAAGATTACTTATGATATGCCTGAACTAGGTTAAACCTGTGTTTCAGGCGAAGAATAATACAAATATTTTAATTAAATTTAAATTAACAAATTTATAAGCTTATATTGTTTAATTCAGAGTAAAGTACTACATAATAATGAAACTTAGATTTAATGTCAAGGCATTTATTTACATACTACGAGTAGGTTTTCTGTTTGCTCGTATGTAATGTTTTTTAAATGTTGACTTAATAAGTTCTTACATCTAGAATAATTTAATTTATAAATACTAAGTTCTCTATTTAATCTATTGTACATGAATGGGCCTAGAAACGTAAAGAATCGATTTACAAATACATATTTTGAGGTTGTTTTTGTGGTACAGACTATATCGAACCGTCTCTTGTTAGTAATGTCAGCATTGTAGGTAAGCATGGAGTGTTGTTTTAGTATTATGTGCAAAATAAAAAGTTTACGAACAGTCAGCACGTTGCAGGATTTATATAAGAGTTCCGTGGGAAAGAAAAATGGATGGAAATTGGCTACTTTCAAAATTGCTCTCTGAGCTCTTTCAAGTGGAAGAATGTTTGTTTTTGGCGCTCCGCCCCACGAAGTGATGCAGTAACTAATTATTGATTGCCCTAAAGCCAAGTAAACTTGTGTAATCAATTTCGAATCCGCGATAGTTCGTAGTTTTTTGAATACATAAATTAATTTCCGCATTCTTTTAATCATGTAATCAATGTGTTGTTTGAAGGAAAGAGTGTCATCAATAATAACCCCTAGGTATTTAATGTTACATGTTTTAAATATATTAGGGCAATTACACATGCCGACTGAACGGTTTTCGCAATGATGTGCGTAGAGGTGAGGGTTAGTTATATTAAATTGAGGCTTACGCATAGAAAAGTGAATATATTTTGTCTTGTCAGCATTTAAAGTTAGTAAATTATGTTTAAGCCAGTTATTTACATCATTAAAACCTAGTTGAGCGTTCTCATAATATG